>CM068955.1:105501482-105533302 GCA_035128595.1 Eptatretus atami
GGATTGGGATGAGGGAGGGGAAGGGGTGGGAGGAAGGACCTGGCATTGCCCTGCAACGTGGGGCACGCCTGATAGTCATTAAATACTTAACGATAGAGAAAGAGCTCTGCGCCACAGTCACACACAGCTTCCGCACTAGACCAGGGCTTGCATAAAATGCCCCAGAGTGGTGGCACGGATAGCCACTGGCTTGCAATCTTAGGATCTGTTTCCATGGTTTCTGTGTGTGAGGAGGGATGGTGCAGCCAGCTCCATTGCAACCTCAGTAAGGATGAGATGAAGATGAGCAGGGAGAGAGCAAGCAATTCCACAATGTTCCTGCTTTTATACTCTCCCCAGGGACTCCCCTCTCCATTTAGGCCACACCCCACCCACTCAAGGATGGAGCCCAATCATGGCGGCCGATGGTTCATAACTATGGCAGCCAATCCGGAGGGGAGGCTACCTGCATGCATCATCTCGGCCAATGGGGGCTTGGGTTACATGTGCACTACCCTCCAACTATCACAAGGGCTGCTGAGGAGCTAACAACTCACACTGATGTAGTGGCCTGGTTGTGACAAGCACATGCCCCATTTTACACAACACACCTAGCCAGACTTAGGAGCTTCCGACGAGGGGAAACCAGACGAGACCTCTCACCCTCTCCAACCGTAAATATTGAACGAAAGACCCACCCCCCCCCCCCTCTCTGCAAACTGGGCTGTATATCAGAGAAGTGCACTCTAACCATTAATCTTACTTCAGGAAATGCTTCTAAATCTTTACACAAATGGAATACGTGGACTTTCGATATGACGTGTGAATGCTAAACGGGGTCTTTCACGCATGCGGCGTGTGTTTATATTGACTTTGTTCAGCTCGCCGGGCACTTTTAACCTGCCATTGTTAATACTAGTACGTGCCCATACGTGGCTGGCAAACGTGCAAAAAAAAAAAAACTTTCAAACCGCGAGCCAGAAACAACAACCACACAGGCCGTTCCTTCGCTCTCGTAAACGACGACTGGATTGTGGCATTGTGTTTATCTATAAATGCGCATAAGAAATCGAGAAATTATTAGAATACAGTAAGTCATCACTATCCGGAAGTCCTTAGGTTGTAACCCGTAATGGGGAACGCGGCTGAGGTTCTCTTCCCATCGGCCACGCTACGCAGCAACATGTCTTGTCATTGGTTGGTAAATAAATGGCCATAACTTGGAAGCCATTGTCCGATTAATATCAAACTTGAAAAGGCACATCACAGGGCCTAGCAATATACTGGCAAGTTTCAATTAGATCGGACCAGTGTTTTCGAGAAACTTGGTCAACACACACACCACACCCACACACCCACACACACACACACACCACACAAACACATGGGCCTAGCAATATACCTGGCAAGTTTCAATTAGATCGGACCAGTGGTTTTCGAGAAACTTGGTCTCACACACACACACACACACACACACACACACACACACTGCTGGAATTATAGAGTGAATTCTGTGATTCAAATCGTCTTTTAACATAATTTTCAGCATTTATATGGAGAAGTCACAATTTCGGAATGGTTAACCATAATTGTTCTGTTCCTAAAGGCAAATATACGAAAACGAGATGTGTCCATGGTTGAGAAGTATTTAGTTTGTGGCATTTCCTGTTAAAAAGAAACTAGCAGAAGAAGTGAATACAACACACATAGACACATGGACGGACGCTTCTCCTTTTACTAACAGATGCAAAAATTCTCCATAATTTCTCTTGTGGAACAAAACAACAAAATCTCTACTATGAATATGTGTATCAGTGTGTGTGTGTGTGTGTGTGTGTGTGTGTGTGTGTGTGTGTGTGTGTGTGTTCTCTTCAAAACTCCAAAATCATAAAACCTAGTAGCCTGAAGCTTTACATGCATAACAGAACTCCAAAAGAAGTGCATGAGTGAAATTTGGTGGTTGGGTTAATTAAAACCCCCATTTGAAGATAATTAACGGCCAAATTTAATTACATCTTTAATCAGGTGATCCACGGTCACCTCGCTCTATGGGGTCTTAAGGAATTTCCTGGGTTACTTCGCTGGGGTCTGAAGCACACCATGTTTTTTCGCTGCTCAACCATGCCTTGGCTTGGAACAGGCCGCAATGATTTCTTCAGATAAAGTCTTTTTTTTCACTTTCCTCATTCATATTATTGCATGCCTGTTCATCATAGCTAAAAAATCGCTGGGTATATTGCAATGCTTAAAAACGCCTGGAGATGAGTGTTCGTGGCTTATTTCATTTCTGCCTATGTGATAACCTCAAGAATCGCGCGTGTGTGCGTGTGTGTGTGTGTGTGTTTGTGTAAAGCAGAACTCTTTTGACTCACCCCCCCCATTCCTCCCCCTTTCCTAGCCATCCCCTCCTCGCTCTGCCACCCCACCACCCTCCTCGTGGAGTGTTTATCGACATGTGGTGATGCATCGCTCTCCCTCTCTTCCTTGCTCTTGCCTTCCTGCCCCCCCCTAGAGTGTATATGCGACATTTGGTGAGTGTATAGCGACATTTGGTGAGGCATCGCTCCCTCAAACCCCCTTCCTCACTCTTCACCCTCCCCCTTCTGCGCTCCCTGCCTCCCTCCTCTTCTCCACCCTCCCTCTTCTCTCCTCCTCTTCTCCTCTCTTCTCTCCTCTCTTCTCCCACTCTCCTCTCTCTTTCCACTCTTCTCTCTCTCTTCTCTCTCCTTTCCCACTATCCTCTCCCTCTCTCTTTTCCCACTATCCTCTCCCCTCTCCATCTCCATATAACTCTCTCCTCATAACTCTCTTCTTCTCTATCTCTTCTCTCTCTTCTTTCATGTATATATATATATATATATATATATATATTATATATATTATTTATATATAATAATCTCCTCCTCTTCTTCTTCTTTCGGCTGCTCCCGTTAGGGGTCGCCACAGCGGATCATCCGTATGATCCGCATAGTGATTTGGCACATGTTTTACGCCGGATGCTTCCTGACGTCGCCTCTTACGACACAGGGATATGGTACACCTATTTAACCGGGGTATACACCGGGCCCAGTACACTGGTATCATTTCGCCGACTCGGAAGGATGACAGGCTGAGTCAACCCCCTGGTGTATTAATTCAGTGGCCCAACGGGGCTTGAACTCAGGACTTTTGGATCCCAAGCCGCTGCCCTAACCACTTCGCCAACACGGTATATATATAAATATATATATAATATATATATAATATAATATATAATATATATATATATATATATATAATATATATATATATATATATATAAATATATATATATAATATATATATATATATATATATAATATATATATATATATATATAATAATATATATATATATATAAATAAAAAATCGCTGGGTACATTGCAATGCTTAAAAACGCCTGGAGATGCCAGTGTTGTGCTTTATTTCATTTCTGCCTATTAGTCCGGCAGATAGTGAAATATTCTGGTAGTTTTGTGCCTTTGATGATACAAGCATGAAATTTGGTACACAGTTATAGCATACCCTTAGGAAACATTTTGGATACAGGACATTCCAGATTACCCCTAGGGTCAAAATGGTGGCCATTTTACAAAATGGCTGCCACAAATAACAAATTCTGCCTACAAGGTCAGCAAAGTCATATGTGCTTGGTGCAAAACACAATGTAGTGAGTATAATATGATTATTATAACTAGTATGCACATGCTTCATTATCTACTTCATATTTGACTAAAAAATGCATCTACGGTGGTCTATGAGGGACACAGATAACAGTTTACCATCGCAATAATGCATGGCTGGAACAAGAGCTCTGCAATATGATCATGCATGTGAATGTTACCTGAATATTGTTTCTGGAAATATAAATAGCAAAAATCAAATTTGGTGAAAGGAACTTAGACTCCATGAATATTTCCATTATTAATTACATACTGGTAGCTGGCAATGTCGTGATTAAATGCATAAATTTGCGAAATCGATTTGATGTACTCACTGTATTAATTTTCATGATTGCATAATAGAAATGTTCAAACTACAATGGTGTGTTCATATTGATTTGGGTTTAACATGGTCCTGTCCAGCGCAAAGAAATAATGTATGGTGGCCTTTGGGGACATCGAGTGACATCACCCAAGATCGCCATTGTGTATATATGCATCTCCTCTGGGCTGGGGTTCGTAGTTGAAAACATTTTAACTCTGCTATTCTGTTTTCAGGTGATAACTCCACTGTAGTGTACCCAAAGACTAATCCCCTGCTTGGTGGTGGTTCTTCCAATTTTACAGTGACTGATTGGTGGTGGTTCAAGACAATGGCCAAGCATTTCAAACTATTAGACCCAGCAGCGAGGGCCAAGTACATCTGTTACATCAATTAACCAGACAGACTGGAACCTATGTGTGCTGTGTCAGATGGACACCACTGAGCCTCTTCATTGTCCAGCTGACTCCAAGCGAAGCACAGGAGGGTCTGGATACCAGACTCTGGCAGACAACCTCCTCAGGTTCAGTGAGATCGACTGCTTGCCAAAATCTCTCGACATGTCCCGCTTGACGATGGTGAGGGTATTGAGTCCACCTTCGCACCACAGGGCTAAGTGGCATGACTCGTGCAGACTACAATACAACAAAACTCAATTGATTCGGGCAGAGAAGAGGAAAACAACCAGTGGGGATACCGAAGGCGTGACACGAAAGTATACCCGTCAGAGTGTGGACCGCACAGAGTCACTGCTCGAAACGTGTTTCTTTTGTGACAAGCCAGAGGTAATGAGTCTTTGCGCAAAGCTTCTACCTTTGACCTGGACAGACGAGTCAGGAAATGTGCTCTGAAACTAGAAGACAAGCCACTTATTGCTAAACTGAGTGCTGGAGATATGATGGCGCAAGATGCCCTGTACCATGTGAAGTGTCTGGTTTCCCTCTATAACAAAGCAAGGGACACAAAGATAACCTGGATGACCAGGATGATATCAATCATGGCATAGCTCTCGGAGAACTGGTGTCCTACATCGATGATGCCCGCATGGACGCTCTTGTGGCACCAGTGTTCAAGCTGGCAGACTTTCGGCGATTCACCTACCTCGCACGGGTAGAATGCGGACTGGGTTGTGGTGAGGTTAAACCCCACCCGTGACTGGCTCGGCGTTAGTCCGAGAGGGTCACGACTGAATTGTCCGTCCGGTGGGCGAGGCGGTCGCGATTCGAGTCACGTGGCCGATCGCACGCCGGCGGGCGCGAATTCGCAACACTGGTGTCAGAGAGCGGGAAAACGAACTCTCGGGCTCCAGCTAAATTCACAGGAATCGGTCCAGGGGTGAGAGAAGCGACCCCGATTCCATCTAAATTACGAGCGAGCTAATTAACCCCGTTACGTGAAATAGATGGCATCTCAGGGCGAGCGGGTGCCGGGGGTAGTAGGAATGGATTTAGAATGTGTAGAATCCATGGTCCAGGATGTAGACCCCGAGCAGGACATTGGTGTGCAGGAACAGTTTTCCCCCCCAACTGAACCCAGGGCCCGAAATGGGCGGCGGCGGCCGCGGTGTATAACACCTCCCCTCCCCTCTCCACCAAAACCCCCGATCCTGGCCGAATCGGCTCAGCCGAGTGCACCCGACATGGCCAGCTATTCCGCATGCTGGCAAAGATGGATGCGAATATAAAAAATGAAATAAAAGGCATGAACGGAAAGATGGATACAAACACAAACGAAATGAAAAACGAATAAAAGGCATGAACGAAAAGATGGATACAAACACAAACGAAATGAAAAACGAAAAAAAGGCATGAACGAAAAGATGGATACAAACAAAACAAAATGGAAGAACTGCGGGTGAGACGCAGAACATGGGCCGAAGGCAACAACAGCGAAGTGCGTAATGGCGACGCCACGTGTGGGAGTGAACGAGCTGGGAGGGGGTGCAACGGCTGTCAGGCCGCGGTGAAGGCGGGTGAAGAGAAAATAATTCGGGAGACGTGTTGGGCGAGAAGCGTGGAGGTGACGGAAAAAGTGACGGTGACCGAGAGGGAAAAATTAATTGGGGTGACGGAGACGTGCACGAAGGAAATAAAAATAGTGGAGTGTGAGAAAAGACTTCAAGACATGACGAAGAGAGTTGATAAGCTGGGACGGGAGGTAAAAACGGAGACAGAGGAACTGGGAAGACGGATAGACAAACACAAGGGCAAGCCGGAAGAACAGTTAGAAGCCAAAGCAAGGTCGGAGGGTGCGGAGATGAGAAAAGAATTAGAGAAGAAAACTGAGTTACAGAAACCAAAACAAAGAGACGGAACTACAAAACGAACTGAGAGTGTTAAAAGAGGAAAGGAAGAGAACGGAAAATGAAACGTTAAGAAACCACACTGTAAAGATCGAACAGCTGGAAGCGAAGGCCAGATTAAAGAATGAGGAACAAGAAAGAGTACTGAAAGAACAAGGAATGAGACAGGAGAAAGAAATCCGTCAATTGAAAGAAATGACGAGATTACAGAATGAGGAACAAGAAAGACAGTGGAATAAAAAACTGAAAGAGTATGAATTTGAAACTGAACGACAAAAGGGAAAAAATAGGTTGGAATACGAGGAGAAGTTGAAGGAGGAACGAATGAAGCAGGAAGGAGAAATCAGGAGATTGAAGGACACAACGAGATTGGAGAGGGAAGAACGAGAGGAACAATGGGATAGAAAACAAAAAGAACATGAAGCTGAGGTTGACCAATTGAAAGAAAAGGCGAAGCTGGAGTGCGAGGAGATAGACAAAGAACAGCGAATGAAACACAAAAGGGAATTACCACATGAAGAAAACCATGAAACTGCAGAAGGAGGACAGGAGAGGAAACAAGGAAGGGTAATGAGAGAACAGCGAATGAAGCACAGGAAGGAAATGAGCCAATTGAAAGAAACGATGAGATTGGAAAATGAAGAGCAGGAGAAACTGTGGGAGAGAAAACAAAATACTAACGAGTTTGAAATTAATGAACTGAAGGAGAGAGTAAAATTGAAGTCCAGAGAGATGGAAAAACTCCAGAAAGAAACAGAAACTAATAAATGTATAGAGACGCGGGAGACAGAAAAAATAGAGGAGAGACTGCACGATAAAGACGGGGTTAAAGGAACAGAACACACACACACAGAGGTAGTGGGATAATGGGGGTGAGCTCGCGGAGCGTGTGGAGACCCGGTGCGAGCAGCGGGATGGCCTCCTTCGGGAACGGAGGGAGACTCTATGCTCCTTGAAGCTGGTCACGACCAGGTGGTTCGGTCGTGCCAAGCGGAGTTGAGGGGACGATTGCTGTGGATAGGTGCACGTGCAGCTTGGGGGGTATAGAGGCCCGGGAACCCTTGTGGGGACACGAATCCCATGTGGTTGTGCAGGGGTGTGTGTTTGCGAGTGTGCGGAGATGCGTGCTTTCCGGCACGCATGGAGTGAGTGAGACCCCTGTGCAAGTAAAAGGTTGGGTGTGAGTGAGAGGGTCCGTGTGAGAGAGATGTGTGTAAGGTCGCTGTATGTGAGGGAGATGACGGTCGGCATGCGGGAGCACGCAGCCGTGTCTCCCAGTGTGAGTTTAATGGAGTGGAGTCTGTGCGTCGTAACACGCAGGTGTGCGTGGGTGGAATGGCGACGACGACGGCGACAGAGAGACAAAAGCCGAGTAGCGGCCGTAGTTGCTTCGGGGACGCGCCGGGTTCACCCAGCAGCGAGCGCGAGGTTCGGGTCGTGCAACGCACGAGGCCGCACGTGCTCTTGCGGGAGTGAAGCCCGGTCCGGAAACGCCAGCGGTGGATTTGCCGATCCCGCGGACGGACAAAGTTTAGGCAGGATACGGATTTGGACCGGACAGGTTCTCCACGCGAGCTTGTATTAAGCTCCAACGGGCAGAGCACATGTGTTCGCGTGGGAGCCCCTCGGAGTGCGAGGTTTGCTTTTGGGTGCGCAGGGTGACGTCATGGCTGCACGTGGGGTTGGAATCCGGCAGGAGGGTGAATCCCTGCCGGATGGTACCGTCCAAGAGGGACGAGGTACACGTGCAGCTGCATGACGTCACGGGCAAGGTGCAAAGTGCGCGAGCTGCGAGTTGCGCGCTGGTGCTGCGCGTAATTTGGAAAAAAAAATTACGAAGGCAAGCCTCGCTTTCGGTGAACAGGATTCCCGGGTAAGGGGTGGAAAACCCCCTGCCAGGGCACAGGATGACACTAGTTAGGGGGAAGGGTTAGTGTTAGTTAGACCGGCTCCATGGGGCAGGGGTAAGTCTCATGGGCCCGTGGAATGGATTAGGTAGAGGGATTGTCGTGAGCTTTAGGATGGGAAATGATTTTTGGATTTTGAAGACAGTGACAGACTGTGGATGTGTAGCGGGGACGTAGCTTAGCTACGTAGTGTAAAAGGACGTGCTGTAGTTTAAGGGACGACGTGGGAGCACGAGTTAGTTAGGGGATGTAGTGAGAAGGATGGCAGGATTCAGCGGTGAGTTGTGGAGTGAAACGAATGAAAACATGTGTTTGGTGAGTGAGTGAGGCCAGCGGGTCTGTATGTATGGAGCGAATGTGGAATGCATGGTGCGATGAGTGATTGGGGGGAGGAGTGACTCCGCCAAGGGACCCCGGGGTCAGTGTAGAGTGAGTTAGCTGGGTTAGTCAAATTGACAAAATGGAGGTCGTTTTATTGTAGGTGGAAGTAGGCTCGAAACCCGTTTTGGAGGGTGCAGGAGCCCTGTTGAAGGGCTGGGAGCGTGGCTGCGAAAGGTGAGTATCGCTGAGTGGGTACCCGGGCACCGGGCTAGTCGGCGTGGTAGGCCAAGGGCCCATGGGGGGCCGGGTTAGCGTAGTGGGCACGGGTGGCGCCGCTTGGTGGCGGGGCCCGGGGCGCCATTACCGCGTGGGCAGTGTCGTGGGCACGGGTGACCCTCGGAAAGGGGCCCGGGAAGCCAGCTGCCACGTGAGCGTTTCAGGGGAGTCGCCATGGAGGGCACTCCCGGTGTTTAGGGAGCTGGTAGGCTCGGAGGCAGTGTAGTGCCCGGGGGTGCATCGTTGGGGAATCGGCAGAGGTCGTGCCTGCCAAGGGAGCCACGCGTCCAGCCATGAGACCGTGTGAGGGCACGGGAAAAAATTGGGGGGCGAGGCCCGAAATTGTAAGGACACCACCAACACAGGCGACGGGAATCTGGGTTGTTAGAACAATAGATTAAGCGCGAGGCGCTTGTTGAAAGCCGGGGTAGTTTAAAGGTTAATGATAGGGTAGATTAGAAGTGTACCCTCCGCACATCCATCCCTTCGCTCTCGTTGTGGGCCGCTGGACCCACTTTGGGTTAGATCGCTGAAGTCTGGGGAGGCCATCCTGAGGCTTCATTGGGCTCGACACAGGACGCTAGCTCTCCCTTATTCCCCTCCGGGAAGGGAACGTAGGGGTTGGGAGTAGGCTAGGAAGACGATAGTTAGCCGAACAGAGACAGTAAAGGGGTTGGGGACGATTTATAGTGGGGAATAAAAAAAAAAAAAAAAAAAAAAAAATTTGGGCTAAATTGGTTTTTACAAATTAAGGGAGTGGGTAGGTACAGTGACAGGCAAAGGCGATAGGTGGGAGGGAGACAGGTAGGTAGGTCCGAGCCCGCTTCTGTGTGGCCAGCACCACCGCCTCCTACCAACCTGTACTGCACGGCAAGAGCCGGCCAACTTCGTCGGCTGGCTTTTTTGCTGCAAGGCCTGTGCCGGCCGGATCGTCTGCAGCTGTTTTCTGCAAGGCCTGTGCGGTCGGATCGTCCGACGGCTGTGTTTACTTCAAGGCCTGTGCCGGCCAGATCATCTGCGGCTGTTTGCTACAGTGGCCTGTTTTGCCATGCCTTGCCTGCCTGCCTTGCTTTGGCCATGCCCACTGCCATGTTTACCAGCCCCGTTCAATTTTGCTTTGCCCCCTTGTTCATTGCCATGTGCGCCAGGATCATCGAGCAACAGTTTGCAAGCTGCAGGAACTGTCCTGTTGGCAGTACAACACGGGCCTGCAGTGGCGGCCGTGCGCCGGTGCTCTGTTGACTCTTCTTCTTTTCCTGCAGAGTCCATTGATCCTGGCCATGGAGTAGTGTATTTTAAGGTTAAGGTGTTAAGTTGTGTACTGTAATATAGTGCGCCCCCGGCATGTTCTGTAGCGCCGGCAATTTTATTTAAGTCGTCCGTGTGAGTGGGTTTGTTTAGTTAGTTACTCACCCTCAGGTTATTTATTTTGGGGACACGAATACCATGAATGTCGCACTCAGGGATCCGAAGGTAAACGTACTAGGGGAGAACTACACATGATGGCACACGAGAATTTGACGACTCGGGACGAGTCTGTAAAAAAGGGAGGGGGTAGTGTTACGGCTGTGGAAATTCGCAACCACATTCAGGTCCCGTAGGTGAGATATCTTTTAAGTACATGTATAGTTAGCCCCAAACCCGTTGTTTAGAGGGAATTTATGTGATTCATTCGGGCTGCGATCTTTTGAGTTAGGCGTTTTTCTGTCTAACCTTTGTTTTCAAACAACCATTAACAACAACGCCAACCGCGCCACCACTACAACACCCAACCATGCCGCCATTACAACAACGCCAACCACGCACCACTGCAACGGCCACGGCGTTCTGACTCGGCACGCAGGCTGGCTTCGAAGGAAAGCAGGCGGCCCCGTTCCCCTCCTCCTCCCCAGCGTCAGCGATTGGACGGAGGACCACGCCCTTCTGGAAGTTCAGCATGTTCTGGAAGGAGGGGTGGAGCCAAAGGCGGGGGCGGAGTGGAGGGCGGGGCCCCGGCGATAAAAGGGACGGTGAAGGCGACGGAGGAGAAGAAGGATTTCGGGCCCGCGATATAACGACGGACAAGAGAAAGTGGCGCAGAAAGTGGCGCAGAAAGTGGCGCATAAAGTGGCGCTCGTCGAGTGAAGGCGGAGGATCTCGCGTCGTGGGACTGCGGAGGATCTCGCGTCTGTGGAGGTGCAGAGGATCACGCGTCGTGTGGACTGCGAGGATCTCCGCGTCGTGTGGACTGCGGAGGATCGTCGCGTCTGCAGGGTCGGTCGTGGGACTGCGGAGGATCGACTCGACACGACCACCGGGAAGTCACGACTTCCATTTCTTTTGGGTTTTGTGTGAACGTGTGTGTGTGGCGCCGAGTCTCGAGGTAAAATTGTATAATTGTTGCCGAGTGTTCGCGTTAGTCGGTTTGTAGCTCTGCGTCGTCGTTGTCTATCTTTTATTTGATTGTGTGCATTTTTTACTGTGTGACTATATGTGTGCTTTGTGTCCGTCGGTGTTTAAATAAATGCTTGCTTGTTGAATTGTTCCCCCGTTTCACTGCGTCCTTTCCCCTGTTGGGTCTCCATCTTGCTTCACGTAAAGGGTTTGAGTGGGCGCGAGACGCCCGATAATTATTGGAACGTCAAGGTCGACGATAACTCCGCTCGGTTATCCTGTAGCACGGAACGAGCCGCTTAAGCGGTTCGTGTCCGAGTCGACCTGTGGCGTGTGCAACCCTCGGTAGGTTACCCGTGCGAGTACTTTAGGTATATCGACTTTCGGCGATTCACCCTACCTCGCACGGGTGGATGCGGACTGGGTTGTGGTGGGGTTAAACCACCCCGTGACTGGCTCCCGGCGTTAGTCCGAGAGGGTCACGACTGAATTGTCGTCCGGTGGGCGAGGCGGTCGCGATTCGAGTCACGTGGCGATCGACGCCGGCGGGCGTGAATTCCTCCCGCCGGCGTGCGATCGGCCACGGTGACTGAATCGCGACCGCCTGCCACCGGACGGACAATTCAGTCGTGACCCTCTCGGACTAACGCGGAGCCAGTCACGGGTGGGGGTTTAACCCCACACACCCAGTCCGCATTCCACCCGTGCGAGGTAGGGTGAATCGCCGAAAGTCGATATACCTAAGTACTCGCACGGGAACTACCGAGGGGTTGCACCACGCCACAGGTCGACTTCGGACAGCGAACCGCTTAAGCGGCTCGTTCCGTGCTACAGGGATAACCGAGCGGAGTTATCGTCGACCTTGACGGTTCCAATTAATTTCGGGCGTCTCGCGCCACTCAAACTTTACGTGAAGCAAGATGAACGACCACAAAGGAAAGGACGCAGCGAAACGGGGGAACAATTCAACAAGCAAGCATTTTTTTACACTGACAGGCACAAAGCACACATATAGTCATAGTTAGAAATGCACATATAAAATAAAAAGATGACAAGACGACGCAGAGCTACAACCGACTAACGCGGACACTCGGCAACACTTATACAGTTTTACTTATTAAGACACGGCGCCACACACACAGTTCACACAACCCAAAGAAATGGAAGTCGCGACTTCCTGGTCGTGTCGAGTCCTGGCGACCGTCGGCGTGGTCGCGCCTGGCCCCCGACTCCTCTCGGGTCTGCGAGCTCTCTCCGGTGTGGTGCACCGAGCTCGTGCCGCGCGTAGCTCGCGTCGTCCGCAGACAGCTGACGGGGTTTTGGGGAAACGGACGGGGTTTGTTCGGCGCTATTCTCGCGGTCGTGCACGGGGTCCCAGGGCTGCGCGAGGATCAAAAGAACCAAGGCAGGAACGACAAGCTCGCGACTCGAACCAGAAGACGCAGACCCCAGTCAAGACGACGACGAGACCAGCTCCAGGACGAAGAGGAAGAGGAAGAAGGAGAGCCGAAGAGAGAGAGAGAGAGCCCCGCTGTCCGACTTTTATAGCCGGGGCTCCGCCCTTCACTCCGCCCCGCTTTCGCTCCACCTCCTTCGAGAGGGTTCTGGAAAAGGGGCGTTCCCTCACCCGACCGCTCACACTGTCCATCACCAATGCGGCGGCGAGCTGCCTTCCCTCTTTCTCACACCAATCGCAGAGAAGAATGGCGGGAAAAACCCAACAGCATCGTTGGCAGTTTTTGGTCGTTTGAAATGAAAGATAGGGAAAGAAAAACGACTAACTGGAGGATCGACAGCCCGAATGGATCACATAAATTCCCTCTAAACAACGGATTTGGGGCTAACTACATGTATTAAAAGATATCTCACTACGGGACCTGAATGGTGGTTGCGAATTTCCACACGCCGTAACAATATATACATGTACATATATCGGCCAGCTCCAGGAGGGAAAGCATATATAAAATATATATTATGTATATATGTTAGTGCGGGCCCGTAGGGGCGGGCCGTAGGTGCTTAACGACGACTGGATTGGGGCATTATTTCAATTAGATTGGACCAACCGTATCATAATGGCCATAACTTGGGAAACATACTCGGTCCCCAGCGTCAATTGTGACGTCATATCAATGAAGAAGAATTGTGACGCCCCCTCTCTCTCACCACCCTCTCTCCCCCTATCTCGCCTTCTCTTGCCCCTCTCTCTCTCTCTTCCCCCTCTCTCACCTAGTCTCCCCTCTCTCTCCCCTCTCTCTCCCTCTCTCCCCTATCTCGCCCGTCTCGCCTTCTCGCCTCCTTCTCCCCTCTCTCTCCCCCTCATCTCGCCCCTCTTCTCCGCCCTCTCTCTCGCTCTCTCTCGCCCCCACTACACCTCTCCGTCTCTCTGCCATCCCTCCCCTCTGTCGCCCCACTCCACCCTCTCTTCCCCTTTCTCCCCTAGTCTGCCCTTTCTCTCTCCCTCCTCTCTACAGCCATTTGCTCATCTCTCCTGTGCCGTTCTGAATCAGATATAGGTCGAGGCAGATACAATGAGCGAGCCGTTGAACTTGGGACAGAGCTCGTCCGATTAAAAAAAAAAAAAAAATAAAATAGACGGAAAAAGCAACCCAAAAAAAAAAAAAAAAAAATTAGAATTAAAAAAAAAAAAATTAAAAATAAAAAAAAAAATAAAAAAAAAAAATAAAAATAAACATGAAAAAAAAACAAAGAATACAAAAATAATACAAACGAAAAAAGAAATAAATAATAAAAATAAAAAAAAAAAGAAAAGATTTAAAAAAAAAAAAAACAAAAAAACAAAACAAAACAAAAAATAAAACAGATAATCAAAAAAATAAAAAAAAAAAACAAAAAAAAAAAAAAAAATAAAAAAAAAAAATACAAATTAAAAAGAAAATAAAAAATAAAAAAAAAAAAGAAATAAATAAAAAAAAAAGGGAAAACAAATACAAAAAAAAAAAAAAAAATAAAAAAAAAAAAGAAAAAAAAAAAAAAAAGAAAATAAAATAACAAAAAGAAAAAAAAAAATAATCCAAAAAAAAAAATAAATAAAAATTTATAATAAAAAAAAAAATAAAAAAAAATAAAAAAAAAAAAAAAACAAAAAAAAAAAACAAAAAAGATAAAAAAAATATTAAAAAAAATAAAATAATAATAAATTAAAAAAATAAAAAAAAAAAAAAAAAAAAAAAAAAACATAAAATAAAAACAATAAAAAAAAAAAAAAAAAAACAAAGATAAAAAAAGAAAAAATATAAACAAATAAAAAAAAAAAAAAAAAAACAAAAAAAAAAAAATAGAAAAAAAAAAAATTAAAAAAAAATAATAAACAAAAAATAAAAAAAAATAGTAAAAAAAAAGAAAAAAAAAAAAAAAAAGATAAAAAAAAAAAAAAAAGAAGAAAAAAAAAAAAAAAAAAAAAAAAAAAAAGAATAAAAAAAATGAATAAAAAAACAAACAAAAAAAAAAATAAAATAAAACAAAAAACAAAAAAAAACCACCGAAAAAGAAGTTATCAAACCTCGAAAAGCCACATCCGCGGTCCCCAGCAATATTCTGTGCAAGTTTCATCAGATCGGACTGTCAATCGTGCAAAAATAAATAAATAAACATTAATTTGATACGTCATTCATGATGTTCAGCACCGTGTCTTGTCATTGTCGACAGATAAATGGCCGTAACTTGGGAACTGCTTATCCGATAATATCAAACCTGAAAAGGCATATCCGTGGGTCCTCAGCAATATTCCTGGCAAGTTTCAATCAGATCGGACAGTCAATCGTGCAAAAATAATAAAAATATATTAATTGTGACGTCATTCGTGATGTCATAAGCACCGGTGTCTTGTCATTGTCGACAGATAAATGGCCGTAACTTGGGAACCGCTCGTCCGATTGACATCCAACCTCGAAAACGCACATCCGCGGGTCCCCGGCAATATCCCTGGCAAGTTTCAATCAGATCGGACCGGCGTTCATCGAGAAACGGCGGTCGCAGACAGACAGACAGACACACACAGAGATTGCTGGAATTATAGATAGATATATGTATATGTTATATATATATATATATATATATATATACATATATATAATAATCAGTTCTGCTTATTCACAATTCTGCTTATTATCTCCTCCTGATTATCAGAATCAACAGTTCTGCTTATTATCTGCTCAACAGTCCCCAAGAATCAACAGTTCTGCTTATTCACAAAACCGTTCAAATGGAAATGAGCTTCATCACTCATAATTGTTGGGTCGCCGAATGGTGACCTTATTGTCAGTAATTCTGTCTGTTTGTTTGGATGTTTGTTCATTTGTATCAGCATAATTGGTAGTAAACGTGGGCCGATTCTGACCAAACTCGGATGGTAGGTATTCTTATGACCTAGTGCTTTGGAATTTGTGATCGTTGCTAGGGATGCTTTGGTTCCCTAGCAACAGCCGAAAAACCTTCAAAATCGGTACCGATCACGCGAAATCAATTCCGAAAGCCATTATCCCACGTAGGCTTATGAAATTTGGCATGCATCATCTACAGGTTTGGCATCATCTGAAATTTGGCATGCATCATCTCTAACAAATATATTCTGGTTTTTGTGATCTATGAAATAGTTTACCCGCATCGGCCCAACAAATGGGGTATGCCCGAAAATTGGCGAAAATTGAAGGCCCTAGCGACCAGGTGAGTGCATCGATCCGAATGAAACTTTGCAGGTTCATAGCACGCAATGAGTACTACAACTTTGCCTCAGGACATATTGACGATTAGATCAGGGGTCAAAGGCAAAAATTGATAATATGCGAGAGCTGGAGGTGCCTTCGCGCCAAATGCTATTCCTCCTAGGTTATGGTCAGATGGTCATGAAAATTCACAGTAATCATCTGGAATGCATTGTGCACAAACGATCGTGCCGGATTTTCCATTATATCTTTGTTTACCCACAGCACCCCCTCGAACTTTGGGGATTTCCGATATCAAACCACATTTTCGGTACTTTTCATTCAAATTGATACCGAGTAGTTATTCAGTAGATGGAACTCGATGAGATTTGGTATGCATAATCTTAAGGTGATTCGCTATCCGCTATATGACATCCATTTTTTTTCTATATCTTATAGTTTCCAAATGGCAACCCTCTCAACTTGGGTGTCGGAGGTTGGCATTCCTGCTGAAAATTATCAAAGTACACTAGCTCCAAGATGATTGAACCGAATCAAATGAATCTTTACATGCTTATAGACCGTATTGAGTACTACAACTTTGCTCATTTGCATGAATGACCTATCTCGAGTAGGTCAGGGGTCAAAGGTCCATAAGTGCATTTTTCGGGTGAAATTACCATTCAAGGCACCCTTGCTCCTACACGGATTAACCGATACGAATGAAAGTTCATAGGTACATAGTACTCAATGAGTACTACAACTTTGCTTCAGGACATATTGACCTATCTCGGCTAGGTCAGGGGTCAAAGGTCAATGAGTGCATTTTTTGGGCAAAATGACCATTCAAATCCCCTTGCTCCTACACGGATTAACCGATACGGATAAAAGTTCATAGGTACAGAGTACTCAATGGGTACTACAACTTTGCTTCAGGACATATTGACCTATCTCGGCTAAGTCAGGGGTCAAAAGTCAATGAGTGCATTGTTCGCGAAATGACCATTCAAAGCCCCTTGCTCATACACGGGTTAACCGATTCGATTGCAATTTCGTAAGTACTTAGTACTAGATTAACTCAGATCAGGGGTCAAAGCTCATCGGATGCTCAGTGACCCATGGCGCCTACCGGTTGTATATGTATCTATATATATGTATCCATATGTATATATATCGGCCAGCCCCGAGGAGGGATAGCATATACATATATACATATATACATGTATATACTGTATGTGTATGTATATGTCATGCCAGATATATTTATACATATCTATATTGCTGCGGTTCTGCAAAACTGCATGCCTCAACGGCAATGGCACCCAACATACATTGATCCCCAGGCAGTTATTTCATTTGTGTATGTTTATGTATATATATATATATATATGTTTTTATATACACACATACATAAAGCTTAAAGGACATCCTTAGTATCTGAGGATGCTAATCAATAAATTACTGTCTAAAGTTAGGCAATCTGTACTTTGAATGTATCTTAAAGCCCCTGAGAGAAAATCGTGATTTAATTGAAGCCAAAACTATGCCGATGAAAAAGCAACGTCATCGAAAAAAATTTTTTAAGGTAAAAGTGGAGACCTTATTTGGATTTTCCTCATCCTTTCAAAGTAAAATTCTGTCTGCCTGGAGTTTTGATGTTGTGAGCAGCAGAGGGCGCTACAATCACTAACAAAAGCATGACATTAGTTGGTTGTGCCAAATGGAAGTCATACTGCATTTATCCTTGTGGAAAGCAATTCAAAAAAGAACCTTAAGAAGAATGACTGTTTTACCGTTTCTTTGGATACTAGACCAAAACACCGGATTGTGGAAAATCTGCACACGGTAGCTCGTTCCCGGAACAAGCATCTGCATTTCCTTCATCTTTTTCCACACTTGGCTTAAGACTGGAATAATTCCCACCAGGACATATCAGTTGTCACCAGGAATCCAGTCTATAGTGTATGGTAATGAAGAATATTATGCTGTGTCGTGAAGACGAGCAGGATCAGTAGAAATAGTACGTTTTGAGGAGGGGACAAGAAAGAGTTGATCGGATAGCTACTCAGTGCTCATAGTCATGGACTATGAGCACTGAGCATTGAGTAAGCTCAATATAGACGGACAATTAACAAATTGGTGAGGGAAGCTTTGACTGAACTCACAGGCAAGACTAGAAAGAAGGCAGAGCAAGGTCAACAGGTCTAACCCGATGCTTTTGTTTCTGCATAAGTTGCTATTGATGTTTGACGTTTTGCATAAGCTACATCACATCTCTCGGCATTTTAACCTATAATAGCTCTTGCTCAGTGCCTCTGGACAGTGTCTCTTCCTAAGAGTCTTTGGACTATGTATCTTCATTTGCTTTGAGCCTCTGGACATTCACCCACAAATTACTCTGATTAGCTAATCACTTTATACCTTGAGATAATTTACATTTCATATAATTAAAAAAAAATTATAAAGGGGGTTGGCGAGGTTTAACATGGGCACAGAGGGAGAAGAGGTGGAAGGAAAGAGGATGAAAAGCATAATTAATAAAATGGGGATTTGTGGAGGGAGGAGAGTGTGATTGCATTTATATTGGAGTAAGAAGATAAAAAAGCAGAACTGGAAAGACTTTTGTAAGAGGGGTGGAGAACAAAGGTATGAAGGAGACAGCGTGCGAAAGGTGGTGAGAGGAGAGAATCAAAAATTGCGTTTTTTTCCCAACGTAATATGCAGACGTCTCTTAACTCGATTGACGGTGAATAGAGATAACTGATATATAGTGTATGCATGCATGTGTGTATGTGGATATACAGTACATCGACAAAGTTTAGATTACAGTTAAACCCCCTTGTGTACCCATCCCCTCACTCCCTTCACTGACCCTACCTTCTCGTACCCAACTGCTGGATTACCTGGATACTGTGTTTTTCCAACTTGAGAAGGTGGAGAAGTTTCTGGAAAATCTCACCTCTGATTCTGTGACAAGCCCAGATGGCGTCAGTGCATGTGTCCTAAAAACCTGTTCACCTGCTCTTGCTCATCGTCTTTCTCCTCTGTCCACTCGATCATTCTCCCTGGGTTAGTTTCCATCTGCCTGGATGTTAGCCAACATCACTGCAATTCACAAACATCGTGCAAAAACTGATCCTCTTAACTACAGGCCTTTTAGCTTGCTTCCAATTATAAGCAAGGTCATGGAATTTATCCTTGCCTTTGAAATCAAATCCTTCTGTTTCTCTAATGGAACGATGTCAGACATTCAGTTTGGCTTCAAACACAGTCATTCTACCTTGGACATGCTACTTCGACTCTCCCAACGATGGCTCGAAGCCCTCAAACTCAGAGATGAAACATATCTCTTCTCTCTGGACATATCTCGAGCATTTGATGCAGTTGGGCACCCTGCTTTGATCTTCAAACTCTCTGCTTATGACATCCAAGACCACTACTCTCATTTGAGTTCATCCACTCCCTCAGCATGTAGCTCTTAACAGGATACTCTGATCTCTCCCTGTCAAGAATGGAGTGCCTCAAGGAAGGGTATTGGGCCCAGTCATGTTCCTCATCGTCATCAACAATCTTTGATTCACAGGTAAATCCTGCCTATCTTTTTGCTGATAATTCCACCCTCTGCCGTATTATTTCTCATTCTTCAGACTGGCAGTCAACAGCTACTTCCTTCTCTGCAGACATTGATATAATTAGGAGTTAATCCAACACTTGGAATATGTTTTTCAAACCCAACAAATCCCACACACTCACCCTCTCTCCAAAACAACTGTCTGGCAAACCCTCCCATCTAATTCCTAAACAAATGACTTGAAAAGGTTATGTCACTCAAATTTTGGGCTGAACCATCAGCCATTATCTTTCTTGGTTAGGTCAGGTATGGGAGCATGCGCCGGAGCAGCACGTCTCTGCGTCCACTTTCCACCGGGACTCCAAGGGCCTCCGTCTGACCAACCCCCAGGCAGATGCCTGGCCATCCCCATCTCTTTGGGAAGTTGATCAATCCTTGGGATGTTGATAAATCTGCTACAACCACAAGGCACACGGTCGGCCCATTGGCCTCCTCCACTGACGAGGCTCCCTCGCTGAGAGAATCTGGATCAGTGTCAGGAAAATGAGCTACATGTCCACACAGCGGCAGCTGACGCTCACGATTTACGTAGGCAACAAATCTCATTTGAGTCTCTCTCAGCAACTGCTCATAGGACGCAAAGTCCGACCAGCGATAGCCAAGAATTCTCCGAGGACCTCCTGGTACCAAAGGAAATAAGTCTCCATCTCAGATTCCTGCTCAGAGTCCAGTTCTCACATCCATACAGAAAGACTGGAAGCACCAAGGACCTGAAGACTCGGACTTTCATCCTCCCGCACAGGTACCGGCAGCAGCACTCCCCATGATCCAGTGAATTCATGACTCCTCAGGCCCAACCCAGACGTCTGTTGATCTCTAGCCAGCAGAGACATGAATAGCACTGCCAAGGTAAGTGAATCTCCCCATGGCCTTCAACATCCTCGCCACAAGCAGGTACAGACAGGATAGCAGCATCCACGATGTCTATGAAAGCCTGAGGGGACCCTTCCTTTCCAGATGGGGACAACAAGGGCCCTCTTCCAATTAGTTGGGATGATGCCTGTGTTCCATACAGAGCACAGAACTGCATACAACGACATGAGTACAGCATTTCCACCAGCCTTGAGAAGTTCAGCATGGATGCCACAAATCCCAATAGCTTTACCCCATTTCAACCGGTTCACCGCATTCTATTTCCACAAATGAAGGGAGACCGCAGTTGATTAGAGGTTCAGCAATAGGGATAGTAACACCCCTGACATCCAAATCGACAGCTGGTGGATCAGCCTGGTACAGCTGTTCAAAGTAACCGGCCCAGCGGGCCTTCACTTTGGACTCCTCTGTCAAGAGCCCACCATCCTCTGCTCTAACTGCAGTACAACGAGGGATGGGCTTGGAGGAACGCAATGCACAAATTCCCTTGTAAGCAGGACGAGAATCACTTGAGCACAGGTGATGCTCTACCCCCTCACAGATTCCTCGCACATAGGCCTCCTTGTCCACCCTTAGTGCAGGCACAGTTTTACGCCTCAGCTCCCTGAACAGCTCAGCTCTACCATTCAGCCTGGCGCTGTGACTCTGGTCAATGGTATCCAGTGTCCCTTGAGAAACAAAATTCTTCCTCGACCTTCAGTGAGTTCCAAGACATCCACTGGCAACATCAAGGACGGTGGTCTTGAAGTCACTCCACAGCTCTTCAGGATCCCAAAAAGCACCCAGACCCCCCAAATCCCCACTCAGCCTGTTCCCAAACTCCTCAGCTGCCCTCTCATCCTTGAGCTTGCCAACATCCACTTAGACTGAGATGATACCATTCTACTAGATTTCAGCTGCAACTTCAGAGTTGCTACAACAAGCCTCTGGTCAGTATTGAGGAACTGAGCACTCCGGTAGACCCTGCAGTTCTGGATTATCCTCCAGTGACCATCAATGAGCACATGGTCAATCTCCTTTGCACACACCACCAGCGTTGGAATACCAAGTCCAGCGATGAGCCTGTGGGCGCTGAAACCATGAACCGGCCACCTTAAGTCCATGACTTCTTGCAAAGTCAAGGAACTTCGTGCTATTCTGGTTCAGTTTCAGACCCATGGATTCCAACACATGTCTCATAACCATCCCTACCAGTTCCAATTGATGCATTAAATCCCCAAGACTAGAAGAGTATTTTGCCTGGGCACTGATGAACTACAGACTCGAGCAAGGCATGAATAGGTCCTTCACGGTGAGATCACTCGCCTCAGTCAGAGCATATACAGGACCATGGAAATGAAACCCAAGGAGTGACAAATCCTTCATCTCATAATACGCTCGTTGACAGGTGTTACCTCAATTATCATTGGAGTCAGCTTATTGGACACAGCTACAGCATCTCCTTGGGCATGGTAACCATCAGAGCAACCAGACCAATAGTAGGTGTAACCACCTGCCATGATCTCCCCGCAATCCGGTCTCCGAACCTCAGAGTGCTACAATACTGATATCCAAACGTTTGAGCTCAGATGATAACAGAGACAGATGATCATCCTCTCTTATGGATAGGACATCCAGGCACCCACCCAAAGGGATCGCCTCAAGTTAACCCAAGGAGACCGCCGTCTAGTGGATGACACCTCAGCACCACCCCGGCACACACAACCGCAATCTGACCCTGGAAGGTTACCCCATGGCTTCCCTCCTATCTTCAAAGATTGGGGGTTCTGAAGGCTTTGCCCCAATCCCATCATCTGGTGAGCTGCCCTGCGAAGGGCAGCTGCAGAGGAGGTACTCCCATGGAGTGGGTTTCCAGATTTATTTTTGCTTTTCGTAGGTTTTGCGGGATGAAGTGTTTTACAGTGGCCGAAGTGCAAATCCTGCCACCAACCTCCTCATAAAAAGTAACCCAACTGCAGGAGGACGTCCGCAGACACAATTGGACACGATATATGGATTGCCGTTGGCTCACAAGGAGCTCCTCCACCCTTTGACAGGTTTTGTTTTTCAACATCCTTTTTTTTGTTCTATGTCAAGAAACATCCTGCTGGGTGTCCATATCATACACCCTCCTCACCAAGAAACTTGGTGGGGGAGATGGTTTAGTTGCCAACAACCCGACCATGAAACAGGTTAGTATACATTTACATGGTACCTGCAGCAAGTCTCAGATCCGAACCTCACCCAAGTCACCCCCAACCCTAACCCCAAGCTAACCCTTACCCTAACAGTTTGACAACCTACATGGCCTCTGTGCAGAAAGACTGGATTTTGGGAAGTGAACTGGGAGGGGGTTACTCGAGGAACACGAACTACTGGAGGAGCTCAGGGGTTCAGAGAGGCCCAATCCACTTCCAGCTTTTGAGCTCCTGGCCAAAATAAAAATTTTAAATGATGACATGAAAACAAAATAAGACAATCCCTTTCCCTTGATTCTTTCGTCACAAAATAAGACCATCCCTCCTCAAAAAAATAGTGAAATATATTTTGAATTTTTTTTTTAATTCAACACATATGCTTTTCAAGCTCTATTCTGTGCAAATGCGGTAATTATTGAGGCGAAATCTAGCTTGGGTGCAATGTCACAGTTGATATTAAGCATGACGAGTCCACTCAAATGTTCTTGTCCCAAAGTTGAAGAGTAATTGTTCTTTTCCTGATTCAACAAGTAGAAGGTGTGTTCACCTGAAGCCACTGAAGCAGGCACACTGACAGGTATGCAATGCAATTGTAATATTGGGATGCACCCCAGAGAGTCCAAGTATCCTGGAACAGCCTCCATGTCCAGATTATTTGAAGAAAGAATGCTCCAGGCAGCTTACCAACACTGAGAGGTTTTAATCACTTTTCACTTCATTTTAAAACACTCCAAGTGCGACGGTAAAAACTGTGCTTCTCCACACAAAACCACACAGTTCCACCAGACAGAGAAGAGCCGAACCTCCCTTACCCCTCACAGTGGAGATGACACACGTTCATGCTTGGTAACTAATACGGCTATGGAACGAAACTCCGGATCGTTAACCAACTCTACAGCAGGCAAAGTGGGTTTAATGGGTAGTTTGGAATCCCAGAGAAATCTTGGGCTGGACCATCAGAAATAGATGGGAGGGTTTGCCAGACCTGATGACTCCATAAGGTCACAGGCTTTCATGGAACAAGTGGCTTGGTCTGCCGGGTTAATGTCAGTTGCCACCTAGTTCCATTGAGGAGGTAATGAACTTATGGATCCTTTGAACATGGTTGGCCATAAACACATAGAACCGCCGAGATTTGTTGTTTATATATCCGAGCACCACATGACTGTCCGTGTAGAAAGAGATGGAATTGAGTTCTATGTCAAGCTCGTCAGTGATGATGTCTACCAATTTGACAGCCAGAACAGCGGTACCGAGTTATCA
Source organism: Eptatretus atami (assembly GCA_035128595.1). NCBI lineage: Eukaryota > Metazoa > Chordata > Myxini > Myxiniformes > Myxinidae > Eptatretus > Eptatretus atami. The sequence continues at coordinate 105,525,251 of CM068955.1, forward strand.
ATGAGGAACACTTGTCTGTAGCAGTGCCAGCCTTGCTTTTTTCTGCAAAAAAAACTTTCAATGACTGCACCGTTGCTGTTGACGAGCCGCAAATAACTGCAAACAGCAATTGCCTATGGTCGATGTGTCTGAGAAAACGTGCAACTCACTGCATTAATTTACAGACATTGAATGAGGACAATAAGCACGCACAATGCTCACAGTGGTGATTGCAGTGGGAGAGACACACCAGTTGTCCCATTGTTTCTTGAAGTGTTCGGGAAGTGGTTCATCCCATCCAAGTGCAGCTCCGGCATTGTTGGATAAGGTCATCTTGAGGAAAATGCCAGGGGGATAGAAAAGGCCCCTTTATATGGTATGTGCCATGTGGAAAACAAAAGAAAAGAAGTGACATTCCATGGCTTGTGTAAAATGCCAGATGATAGAAAATAAGGCACATAAATATTTAAAGTCTTTAATAAAAAAAAAAATGTCCTTTTGTTGGTGTTTAGTATGTACTGTGTGCTGTTGAGATATCCAGTGGTGTGTTCAGTTACCAAGCAGCTACTTAGCACTTGCCAAGCCAGCTTTTCCTTATCAACGCTTTCTTAATGGAGTGTTTGCTTGAGTACTTCAGCCACTTGGCAAGCGCTCTACAAGAAACTTGGTAAATGAACACACCCCAGATTCATGACATGGTGATGAGGATAAACATCCATAGCATCATTATTTCAGCCATATCGATGAATTTGTTCCTCAAGGGGTGGAGTGTGAGGAAGCAGGGGAAGGGGTAGAGTGGGAAGAGGGATCTGACATTGCCCAGCAACACTGGGTACCCCTGCTAGTACCATTAAAGGGGCCTTTTCTATGCTCCTGGCATTTTCCCCAAGAATATCATAAGTGATATAGGTTGTGGTCAAGTTTCATCAAAATTGTGTGTGGTTTTCAAGAATAAAGGAATAACCTATTTTGGGGGGCCACCCCCCCTCCATGTAGGAAATTTCACTCACTGTGTTAAAGTTGCATGCAGAGAAGCTGTTCCATAATAAAGGGAGGGGCGCTTCATGCTTCCCTTGATTGCTGCAGGAGTCTCTGCTTGTAGCAACACTGCCATTGCATACTTGTACCGCACAAGAAAACTCAAGCTAATAGCTAATGAGCAAAAACTATAAAAAAAAAAGCAAAAACTGTGGCACTTTGGTGGAATTTGTTTCATAAGCCATTAACTACACATACTGTCTGATGTATATTCCAAGTTTCAGCTCGTTTCAATGAATAGCCTTTGAGATATGAGCGGCAACACATTTTGGGCAGATGGACAGACTAACAGACACCAATGTGATTTCGAGGTTTTTTGTTAAAAACTCAAGAATGCCGAAATGGACGTTGCTGAAATTTGGAACATATTACCTCGACGTACAAAATATTTATTTCTGAAATTTGCAGCCAATATCGGCCAGTCGAAGCTGAGAAATGAATTTTCAGTCCCCATGTTAAAGTTGCATACAGAGAAACCGTCCCATATAAAGGGAGGGGTGCTTTGCACCTCCCTTGATCTGATGCAGCAACATCTTTCCCATAATAACATTAAGTGCTGAGAAACTGAAGGGGTTGGAAATGCTGTTGACTGGAGAACGAACTCCACACTTTGTGAAGGACATGACTAGATTCTTGACATGCCGACCAATGGCTGCTATAGTTCCAGAGCAGGTTTTGAGTTCAGAGGGGACCAGATTATTTGGCACATTGAAGGAGTCAAATAGTTTGCTTTGGCCCAGAGACTGATTTGACTGGTCATCCAATATAGCACAAGTTTTCAGAAAGTTTTCAGGATTACCAGCGATGAATATGTTAACAAGACAGATTTTGGAACAAGACCTTCCTCTGGATCCACTACGACCACAAATATCTGTCCACCTGCTAATCACCGAGGGTTGCTCCTTGCCATGCTTTTGAAGCCTATCCGATACTCTCTCAGGGTTCAAAGAGTTTCTGATAAATTGCCTCCCTGCTGGTCTGTTGAGGATAGCACAACTGGCATGATGAAGTGCTGAACATTGACGGGTGGTGTCGCACTGAGAACAACGTAATTTTACTTGACACTCCTTGGCTGAATGGTCAGTTGACAGAGCACATCTGGTACATATTTTCCATTGGTTAAGAAGTTAGGAGTCTGGATTGCAATGTTTTTGCTTTGAATATTCTGAAATGCTCAAGAGGATATTTGGTCCTGTGAATAGGGCATAATTGTTGTGGATCTTCCATTCGACGATGAATGTGCTGATTTTCGGAAGGTGACGCGACTGCTGCGGTCAGTTGCTTGACAATCTGTGGCAGCAATTCACCTGTGACTTCAGCCTTGCTTACTCTGATCCTTGGACGAGTGTCACTAGTGAAGGCAGACATTCTGTTCTTCGTAGTGAGTGGAGATTTCACCTTAGTAGTTGAAGAACATGATCCGTATTCATATCCAGAGGAAACCATCAGACTGAGGTCATTTTGAATCTTTGCATTGTGCCCAACGAAGGATGCGAGCATCAAAAATGGCAGAAAGGTGACATTGTGGATTTCTTTATACTTGAAGGCCTGCATCCTCCAATGATCCACAAGGGCAGGTGGAAGCTTCACTATGATTGGCTTGAGGAACAGAAATACGTTTATCCAAAGCTGCAAGTCCAGGAAGGAAACCATCGTTTTTGGCAGCCTCGATTTCCTCAATGGTGTTGCTAAACTTATGCAATTTTTTTTTGCTGTCATGAGGACTGACTTGAGGCAAACGTTCAAGCTTGTTTAGCAATGAGTGTGTAACTGCTTCATCGCTGCTGAATCTTTCTTGATGGGGATTCCAGACATGCTCCAAACCGACATCAGGGTTAGAAATGTAGGCTCATTTAAGATGCTCTACGAGTGCTTTGGATCCTGACCCATCAGTCATATGTTGAATCATGAGGTTAAGCTGTTCATTGGATGCTAGCCGTATTCCTCTGATCATGTTCTGGAAGGCCGCACACCATGTCCTGAATTTCTCAGGATTATTGTGAAACACAGAAATCCTGTTTGAAACTGAGTCTCAATGAGACAGATAGTTTACACAGTCCTGCTTGACAGGCATCACTGATGGCATGATTGATGGCTTGACGTCTCGACCCAATAGTGAATGGCTCGACACTAGTAATGTTGCTTCCGGATGTGTGGTGTATGTCCTCGCAGCATATGCAGGTATAGCATGGGTGTACATTAGATTTGGTGAGAAATAATCTGAACGGTTGTCGGTTATAATCCCACTGGACGGTGACGTATGGTCAGTTTATGCATGGTGGGATACAGAGAGGCCAGAGCTGGACCCAGATTTGTGACCCACAATTTCATTACAGGGCATGTTAACACAGTGGGGGTTGATGTGCAACCGTGACACATAGCATTGGAGAAGGATGACGACACGGCGGTTGTGTGTAAGGCATTAGTTGGTGCCTGGTGAGTTGCGTACGATAGACCAGGAGCTGACATAGTGTTACACTGAGCAGACAGAACTTGCCTGTTGGACACGTTTAATGTCAATGAGTTCTCTATGGATGCTGGTGTTGCAGAGTTGAAAGCAGGTGAAAGCAGGTACCTGAAATGACACTGATTTGAGCGACATAGCTGGGTCAGCATGTAACCGGGTGTCTGGCTTAAATGACACTGGTTCGAGCGACATAGCTGGGTCAGCACGTAGCCAGGTGTCTAATGGAATACCTTCAGTATTGTCTTCAGATAGAATGGATGGTGGTGGAGACGTGGCATTCCTGGACAACAAGATTCCCACCTTCTCTGCAGGTGAAGGTAATAAAGCTGCCAAAATATTATTGAATTTGCCCCAACACAGAAAGTCAGACATCGCTTCCAAACTGGCCTGAGTTATGGCAGCTTCTTCCTCCCGCTTCAGCTGTTCGAGATGTATGTGTTACTGCATAGCTTTCGATCATTGCTGCATCTGTTGCTGTTTTTGCTTTGCCTGTTGTCATTTTTGCTCTGCCTGTTGGTGTTTTTGCAATGCCTGTTGCTGCTCGAGATCAATCTGTTGCAATGCAGCCATCAATTGTTGCTGCATCTGTTGCTATTCGAGTAGCAATTGAGCTTTGTTCGATTTACATCGCATGGCAGCTCTGACAGAGGCCTTGACTGCTTCTAGTCTAGTCTTAAACATGAGCGAAGACCTGGAAGAGTTGGACAAACCCTAGGTGCCAGCGACAGACCACGTGTGAAGCGAACTCGACATGGCGGCTCTGTCTGCATGGTGGCGAGACGAGCATAAAGTCAGGTTTTTAAGTTCCTGGAACAGCCTACATGTCCAAATTCTTTGAAGAAAGAATATGCTCCAGACAGCTTATCAACACTGAGAGGGTTTAATCACTTTTAACTTTATTTTAAAGCACTCCAAGTGCAACAGCAAAAACCATGATGCTCCACACAAACCACACTGTTCTGCCAGACAGGGAAGAGCCAAACTGCCTCACCCCTCCCAGTGGAGATGATGCAATGCATGGGCAGAGCATAAATATTCATGAGGCAAAACATGAATATGCATGAGGCAAGACATGGGTAGAACATAAATATACATTTTATATTCAAACTTGGTTACATCACACCGAGTTTGAGTATTTCTTGAAGCAATTCCTTTGGCTTGCTATCCAATTTAAAGTGTTTGTGTCAGTTAAAAGCTAGATGTTGTGGTATTTGTGAATAAGCATTAGTAAATGCCTATAAATGAGAGCAAAATTGACGGTTACATGTTATAAGTTTGCTGAAGCACACATCGGTAAATTGTAATATAAACTGCTTGATGTAATGAGATTATTTTTATTGTAGAGGGCAGTTTTGTACTGTAAACTGCCTGGTGAGATTCGTAAAGGTGCTGGAACGTTCTCAGACGAAACTTCCATTATGAACGAGAATCGCTTTTGCTGGAAGGCATGGGATTGTTCTGTGCTACTATATAAACCCACAAGAGGGAGGTGTAGAGAGATGGGTGACGTGTGACAAGATGTGTGTTTTGATCGTCCCCGTGCTGGATTTAACTCTGATGAGTGAATGAGGTGTTAGTGTCCAGAATGGTTGTTAATGTGTGGAGCCGATTATAATCAGGTTGATTGAAACCCATGAACATTGTGCATCGGGAAATAATTATTTTGAGATCTTCAATCATCCTGGATGTGCCAGCGTATGAGAGAGAACAACGAGGCAAGACTCAATTGTTCAACAGCCCTGGTGTACGAGGTGAACACGCGTGAGTTGAGCCGGCAGGACAGGCACACTGGGCAGAAACAACTCAACGTGGGAATCGGAGTTGGACATTGTATGTAATGTTGAACTTCCTCATTTGAATTTGTATCTGTTTATTTGAAATACAAGTTTGAGAAATGTTATGCTGTTGATGTTGTCACTGTAAACATCACTCAGAAGTCACAGACCCCAACTGACAAAGATCCATTCGATTGGTAGCTGACCAGGATGATCGTTCAGACTTGTTAAGTGGAAACCTTGGATTGCAATCGTTATAACGGGCTGGGTTCGGCACCACGAACAACATACGTACACTAAAGGGAAGGAAACCCCAAGGTGCGTATACCACCTACAGTGTGGAATTTTATTGAAAATAATTAACTACTCATAAATCATGAGAGAATCTGGCCTCAAGATTGTCCTCACAAATTTATCACCTTTAATCTAGGCCTATAGACAACAAAAGCCAATGAATCGGAGGCCTGGGTCATTGGCTATGTTGATGGACAACCTGCCAAACTTTACGGTATCCAAATTCTAGATTGCTACCCCAGTGGGAACTAAATCAGTGGTGCCGCCATTCCTCCATGATTGATGTCCAGTAGCTAGAGCTGAACTTACCACCTCTATTTAGCGACCAAATGAAGATAATAATGAGAAATTCTCACACATAAATGCAGAGCTATGTAAATCCTTAGTCAACTGGATGTATAACTGTAAAAGGCACTAAAATGTAACAATTCTTCATCTTTCAACACACCCTTGATCCAGCACCAGACACTAGTAGTGGTTTGTTTAATCAGCTGATTTAAGAGGACACCTTCATCAATTAAATCACGTTCATCATGGTCTAATCTTGATACTTGCGCCATCAGAACCGATATATTTTTATGAATATTTATTGATATTTTAAACTATTCATATGACAAAAATTATATAAATCAACAAAAAAGTATGTGTTTTACCAAATCACATCTCTTACCTGCTTACATTTGCATTTATAAGCTCAGTGTCACATTTTGGTCTGACAGGGAGGCACTAAAAAACAAGAAGTCGCAAAACTTAACAAATGCCAAAAATATTAACAAGTACCTAAATTTGAGGCCCCCTTTAAGATTGAGGACCAGGCCAAATGGCCCTCCTGTTCCCTCTGATTGGCCCTACCCTGGAGGGATCAGAGAGAAGAATGAGCTTGACCACATGAGACGGTAGAGAAAAGAGAGGCCATGTTTGACCTGTTTGTGATGTGAAAGCTCCAAGCCTTGTGCTTCAGATTCATCTTCAAACATTAGATTTCTGATTAAAGAAATGCAGCAAATGCAGAGCTGTGTAACTTATCACGTTCTCATGCAAATCTTATTTATCCCTACAAAACGTTGTAAATAAATGTAAAGATGGAGTGCAATTTGAGACCAAGCTGACGAGAAAGACTGGCTGATGTGCAAAATATTCTGTAATCAATGACTCAAAACGCAAACCAGCTGGACATTCATGTCGCCAGCCCTTGGCTTTTGGGATAAATACATCACATGTCTATTTGAGAACAAAGGCACAAAGTTCCGACGTTTCGACCGCAGAGTGATCGTCATCTGGGACTAAGTGGGCCATATTTCCCAAGCTTTAAATATACCCCTCAAAAGGGGTAACGAGATGCAGGTGAGGGATGGGGATAACATTGGAGGATGAGTGAAGAAGATTGGCAAGACTAGGGAGGAAATATGAGACAATTGGGGTGGGGTGGGAGGGGAATTGAAGGATTATTGGAAGGGATAAGAGTTTGGCTTCAGGGTTTTTTTCCCCATTTCTTGTGAAAATGCGATAACGATGACCTTACTATATAAATCAAGCAGCCTTTGACAGACAGGTGCATCAGCCATCACCAACTTCTCCCCTCATTTCCCCTTTTCGTCACATGCCTATTCTGGGATATTCAAATGTTTTGGCGAGTCCGCGAATGTGTGCCTTTATGGTATCCGAATTCTAGACTGCTATCCCAGTGGGAACTAAATCAGTGGTGCCGCCATTCCTCCAGGATTGATGTCCAGCAGCAGCCAATGTGCTGTGTCATGTGATGCGGTGAATATCTGGTAATGAAAAGCCCAATAGTTGTGCTCTGATTAAAAACAGAAATTTCAAATTTCGTTGCATCAAATGTTACAGAATGCTTGAAGTTTGGTTGCTAATAAACCTTGACTAAATGAAGAGGTTGGGTTGCAGTTTAATGCTTTTCAGATTTCTTAACTTCAGCAGGAAGTGCCAGAATGCTTGGCACAATATTGTGCAAATTACAGAATGCATCTTGACTTTCCAATGCTATAATTTTGCTTCTGGTTTTGTTTTATTTCAAAATCTTAGTCCAAACAGATTGATGCCCATCGTGTCCTGAAATGCTAAAATCGATCCTTTAAAAGCAGAAATGATTGTAAATCGAGCATTGTCGAATAGGCCCCACTACAAGCTTCAAACTTGGTCATCATCTATATCTAATATATAAAGCTCTTTCCAACCACTCACTCACTGACTGACTCACTGACTGATATTAAAGATCGGTACATTCCAGGTGACGTAGAAAACTGAAATTTTGCATGCCGATGGACATCAAAGCCAGTGCACCAGTAAAAAAAAAAACAATCACAGAATCGTCGGACAACATCCATAAATGAAAAAAAAATGAAAAAAAATGTAAGTGAGTGACCTGAGACAATGGGGAAGCATGATAACTTTGTGGGCCGACAGACATTGAAGCTGTTACACCAGGAAAAATCACAGAACCGTTGGAAAGCATCCGCAAATGAAAACATAAATAAATGA
>CM068955.1:105578175-105588990 GCA_035128595.1 Eptatretus atami
ACACAAGCACCCCTTCCCAAACCACCGCAGCAAACTCCCACCACCTCCCTTTCTACCACACGTCGTACCATGGGCTGTGAATGGGTTCCTTTTGCCTCGAAAAGCGGATCAGGAATGACTCACGCCCACTTTTCTTCCATCCAATGGCTGAGCATCAGGTGGTATAGCCCCGCCTCCGAACCCGCTGTGATCCACAAATTTGCATAGGCGCTCCTCCCCGGCCTATATAAGCGCGAGCACGGCGCAGCTCGCGGCAGAAAAAGTGGGAGCAGTGGAGTGGCAGCAGCAGTGTCGGCAGACAAGTCTGGAGTCGGTGGAGTGGAAGTCAAGCAATGTCGACGGGGCAGTCAAGTGGGAGCAGTGGAGTGGCAGCAGCAGTGCGGCGGCAGAAAAAGTGGGAGCAGTGGAATGGCAGCAGCAGTGTGGCAGCAGGAGCGTCGGCAGTCAAGTGGGAGCAGTGGAGTGGCAGCAGCAGTGTCGGCAGTCAAGTGTGTCGGTCGCGGCAGTCAAGTCTGGAGTCGGTGGAGTGGAAGTCAAGCAGTGTCGGCGGGGCAGTCAAGTGGGAGCAGTGGAGTGGCAGAAGTCAAGTGTGTCGGTCGCGGCAGTCAAGTCTGGAGTCGGTGGAGTGGCAGTCTGGAGAAGCGGGAGACGGGGCAGTCAAGTCTGCAGTGTGTCGGTGTCGGCAGTCTGGAGAATCGGGAGACGGGTCAGTCAGTCGAGTGCAGTGTCGGCGGTGCAGTCAAGTCGAGTGCAGTGTCGGCGGGGCAGTCAAGTCGAGTGCAGTGTCGGCGGGGCAGTCAAGTCGAGTGCAGTGTCGGCGGGGCAGTCAAGTCGAGTGCAGTGTCGGCGGGGCAGTCAAGTCGGGAGACGGAGCTCGAAGCGACTGGAAAGGCAGACGGGGAGCCCGGAGAGAGCTCACAGACCACGCCAGGGGCACGAAGCCAGGCGCAGCTACGCTGACATCGCGGCTTGCCCGCATCGCGCCACGAGGGCACGGGTAAGACCCTTCGGTCTCGTGCCCTGGCCGCTCATCCAGGTTCCACACACATTTGGTCCACGAACCTGTCTGCCACCCTTGCCTGTGGTGGCGATATGGTTGCTGGCGGGCGTCGTTTGAGAATGGCGGTGAAGCGATGTTTGCGGGGTGGAGTGGTGGAGGCAAAGAGGCGAAGGTGGTGGTGGTTCGGTGTAGTTGTTTGGGGGCGTTGTTGTTGGTGGTGATTTGGTTGTTGGGGGATGATTGCTCCAAAATAATGATAGAGAAAAGAAAAACGGCTAATTCAAAGGATCACAGCCCTGTGAACACGGAAATTCCCTCTAAACAACGGTGGGGAAATCTAACTACACAATTACTTATCGTCATAACTGATCTAAGGTCCTTTATGGTGGTCTGCGAATTTCCACAGCCGTAACAGTATATTCACACACATTTTAAGGTGGAGAGGTGTCTACAAATGCTGAACTATAAGCACTATGCACCTCTCAGCTGACATCAATGCTTGAAATTGTTTCATTAATTAATTGCTGTGAATGATTAAATACATTTCCTGACTTAATGACTGCCAAGAAAGGCCAATTTATGGTAATTTAAGCAGATACCTACAGGTTGCTCAAGACAAATCAGCCAGAAGGAAACAAATGGGAAAACGGTGCTTGGTCCATCATGTCGGTGCCAAACTTTATGGTGATCATTAATCCCAAAAAACCACTTCAGTATCTTAAGGCTTAAAATGGTTAATGATTGGAAATAGAAGAGAGAAATTAATTATCTTTTCTCTCGTACACCCACAGATCTCTTCATAGGATAATAAATATCCATATTTTTTTAATATTGAGCTTACGTCAAAGGAAAAACGAACTGTTCCAGAAATATTTTCTCCAAGCCGGTCCACATCGCAATTCCATTAAGCTTTCCAGCCAAAACCGTCACTTCAAGTTCGTGCCAAACTCAAAAAATCCCCTCATGGAGGAAAAAAATGATAACCTGACTCAAGTTCCCATATGGCTTCGCCTCCAAAGTTTTCACCATGGTGGTGGCGGCATTTTTGATTTTCCATTAAAAACAACTGAATTTTTTTGTAAACTTTTCTGTAATTATTTAAACTATAGATAGACATTTAATGTTATAAGTTTTCATGAATTATCACATTTTATTTTATTTGATGTACCATACTCTTGACAAAGCGTTGGTGCTGCTGGTGCAGTTTCTTAGCTGGGAAAATGGCGTTTGGCCCATTATAGACCATATGCCATTTGGATCAATTGTCTGATCGTTATAATTGTATATCAATCTGGATCAATTATATATTGTTGATACAATTGTTCCAGAATAAAAGATACATGAAAATTTACATCATTATTATTCAAATGTCTTGAATCTTGAGAGAAAATCCTTTAAAATAGTCTCCTCTCTACATCGGTGCATCGGAAAAGTACATTACCTGTGGATGTGGTGACATTTAAACTGTGGCAAAAACATGCCCGGTGAACGACTTAATGAAATCATTGCGAACATTTATATGTCGCATAATCCACTGGAGTAGTCCAACATGATGGCGTAAAGGTAGGACAATTCCCTTTGAAATGTCTTTTCCTGCCTTGTTGGATATTTTATATATGAGGGCCGTGCCAAAAATCATGAGCACGTTTATTGTACAGTAAAACAAAGGAACATGTAAGAAAACTGATATTGCTATTAGTAACTGGACATACCACATTACTTTTCTACAAAATCTCCAGAACAATCCATGCGTTTCTGCCAGCGCTGCACGAGCTTTATAATCCCGCTGCAGTAGAAGTCCGTTCCATCACTTCGCTATGCACTGCTATCTGGACTGCCTCGTCATTTTCATCGTGCTGGCCTCTCATGTGATCTTTCAAATGCCCGAACAGATGGTAGACCGAGGGGGCCATGTTCGGATTGTACAGGGGGTGGGGGAGCACTTTCCAGCCATTCTTCGAAATTTCCTCCAATATCAGACGCGCAATGTTAGGTCTCGCATTATAATGTTGAAAGATGACAGCTTTTTTCATTAGGCACTTTACCTGAAGTGCACGTTTCAGTTTCTTGAGTGTCTGAAGGTATCAAGCCACATTGATTGTTTCCCTCTTTGGGCAGGAAATCAACCAGTATGCCTCCCTCTGCATCTCAGAAGATGGTTCCCACAACTTTACCAGCAGAGGGTACTCTTTTGGCCTTCTTTTTTGGAGATATGGAGTGATGCCATTCCAATGATTTGCTGCTTGGTTTCTGGGTCAAAATGTTGGAACCAGCTTTCATCACCAGTCACGATACGGAACAGGAAGTCATCACCCTCAGCAGCATGTTGTTGAAGCAACTGTGATATCACATCCATACGTGTGTTTTTGTGTTCCTCAGTAAACAGATGGGGAACCCATTGAGAACAAACTTTTCGATATCCCAAAGTCACTATCATCACCTGTAAGGAATGATGTCCTCTGCCAAGCCACATTGCGATCACACTGTAACCCTTCAGTCCTCACTGATGAGTGCATCAACCTTCTGCTCATTGCGTTCAGTCATGGCGCTACTCGGCTGACCACAGCGTGGCTGATCGGTAATGTCCATGTTTCTGTCTTTGAAGTGTTTCGCCCACCCTCTGACACTGCTTGCGCCCATACAGGCATCTCCATACACCTGACTCAATTGGCCATAGATATTTGCAGTGGCCATAAATATTATCTCCATACACCTTGCCATGATCTACCTTATCATACCATCTGCTGTGTTGCCATACCATCATCACTCACCTGCTGTGTTTTGTCCTTTAAGCCACTTGAAGGCTCAAGAGTTAGGTTGCAAGCCAATGGGCCACCTGCTCGCTCGTTGGAAGCCAATGAAGGCCGCAAGATTTTTGTTTGATGTAGGCCACATGGTTCCACCTGCACAATGCGGATGCATGGGCCTTGTTCATCATTGCGGTGTGTGAGTTGTGGCTGTGTGGATCTTGTTAACCTCCGCCATCGAAGATGGACGGAGGTTACTGTTTTCACCCCTGTCTGTTTGTTTGTTTTGTTGTTTGTTTGTGAACAGTATTACGGAAAAACTCCTGGACGGATTTCGACGAAACTTGGTGGGGATTAGGTATGGTCCAAGGATCATGTCATTAGATTTTGGACTTGGTCCAAAGTCCAATATGGCCGCTATGGCGGCCATTTGGAAAAAATATTTGAATTTTTGTTTTTGCATTTCTACATGTTTAAGTGATTTCCAACCAAAAAAAAAAAATTTGTTAGAGAAAAAAAAAGTGAAAATTTTGCAACTTTTTTCAAAAAAATTTCGATTTTATTTGAAAAATATTTGAATTTTTTTTTTTGCATTTCTACATGTTTTAAGTGATTTCCAACCCCCAAAAAATTGTTGAGAAAAAAAATTGGAGAAAAAAAAAATTTTGAAACTTTTTTTTCAAAAAAATTTCGATTTTTTTTTTGGCATTTCTACATGCGCGTCGATCTTGTTTAGTTTATTCAATCGTGGTTCAGTAGAGTCTGATCCGTTTTGACCTACAATGAATAGGATTATTTAGTGACCCAGCAGAATTGGCGGCGGAGGTTTTGCACTCTACCGAGTGCTCCCCCTCTAGTTCACCCTGTGCTACCCCGTTGAGCAGGCACCACCCAAAAGTTCTGACTGGATAGTCCTTCGGCCCAGACCCCCTCACATTCCATTCTCACAGTGTGACCACTCCTTGGCTTTTTTCACAAGATCTTGGCTATTCGTTGTTCACCTTGGCGGTCTTGGTTTCTCATAGGCTTTTCTATTATCATCGTTTCCGAAACCTTGTGAATTCTTGGCTTTTTTCATTGGCTCACCTTGGCATTTATGAAAATGAAGAGTGGTCACACTGCATTCTCAGTCCTTCATCCATGCCAGCAACGTGCCGCACCTTTCTGTGTGCCCAGCGATGAAATGTCTCATCTGTGGCGTAAACTCGGAGCAGGTTTTGGCAGGAAAATGCTCAAAGTGTGTGAGCTGAGGAGGCAGGGGCGATGCAGCCAGAATGCAGGAATGTAGCAATCAATATTCAAGGCGAAGGTGTGCAAGTGCGAGAGGTGAAGGATGTGTGCATGTCTGAACAACAAACACAACAGGAAAAGTGAAGGATGAAAGAAATGGAAGCAGCGGAAGAAAAAGGTAAAGAGGAAACTGGATGGATAAGAGTGTGTGTGGACTGCTCAAGCTTTCAGATTCAAAGATGACGACCAAGACTCAGCGACAGATGACCAAAGAAACTCTCCCAATAAGCTGTCATGCACCCGCTTGTTCTACTTTTATGCCCAGCTTACCATCCTCTCCTCCCCTGTTCATGACCTCCCCACCTCACTGGGTCCTTGATGGGTTGGTGGCCCAGGGGACACCTCTTCTCCACCTGTGATTGGCATCTTGCCACCATTCTGTCCACCAACAACCTAGAATTGGTCCCCCAGGGGTTTGGCATGGTGTAGTGCCGAAGCTACCAGTGGGCGCCCTGTCATCTCAATGCTGATAATGGGCCCACCTGTTGTGCAGTCCTTTATCAGGTGCCCACCACCCAGTTTGAGGTGGTTTCTGTGGAGGGTAATTGTGGTGCAGAGAGCAGGGATCAAGTGCTTGCGGCGCTGTAGGCATGGAGCAGGTGATTGTGGAGCATGTTGTATGCCCTGTGTAATGTCCTTTCCATCACTGTTCAGAAGACCCAAATTGGATACGGTGTCTCCATCCAACTCTTTCATTGTGCAGGGGCACACCACCACACCCCAGCTTTCTCTCAGTTACTTTTCCAAGTATTTTTGGCTTCTTTTAGAAGCGTTGTGATGCATTATAGGTAATTATCCTTATCATACATGCATGACAGTAGTTTACATGCCCTGAAAATCGCTGTTTTAGGGGTTTCTGCCCATGCGCACCAAGCATTCTGGGACAGATTACATCATTTTGAAAGTCCCGAATTGTGGATGATCAATATTTCTGAGGCACTATGAATGGTGCAACAACTTTGAGCTCAATATTGCGTGATGCGAAGCCAGAGAGATCAAATGAATTGAGTAATTCACTCGGGTAATCAGTTGCCTCGTTTTCATTGATGACCTTATTGCTGGACTTATTCAACTTTTATCATTTTTTTGAAAATCAACTTATCGTTCAACTTATCGTTTTTTTTGTGGGCAACTGTTCCAAGAGTTCTTTATTCGTCGCCTTGATTTGCAACTTTTTTGGATAAAGTATCGCCCCTCTCAGCCAGTCTTGATTGATGTACTTTTTTTCAAAATCCGGGTAAACAATGTCTTTGAGCTCTTCTTTTGTTGTAGTAACCATATCCAAATCTTCAGGAATGTTGATCTGTCCATTTTCTGTATTAGCTTCTCGTACAACCTTTCCAATTTTGATGAGAAGTTCTGAAAACTGTTCCACTTCTTGATCAATCTTCAATTGGACTCTCACATTGGTTTTAAGATGCAGTTTTTGCGTGTGCCTCCAGAGATAAGATTTTTTGAGGCATGCCTTGACCTCATCAGCACAAGTCCCACATTTGCCGATTGACAAGGTCTGCTGGAAATCACCTGACAAGAGTACCAGCGCAACCACCCATTATTACATACATTTAGTTTGTTTTGAATGTCTCACAATGTCTTGTGTATGACTCAAAACATTTCTCGTTGGCCATTGTGCATTCGTCCCAAACAATGAATTTGAAATCAGCATCTGAAGACTTGATGCCAGGAAATTCCGGATGAGGGATACCCATTACTTGGCGTTTCCATGTTTTGTTTGGCTGCTTAGTGCAGTATTTTGAAATCTCTGAATACAACAGTGTTTTTGCAAAGTCGTCATATCTGCACAGTTCGAAGGAGGAGGTCAATGGGGAGCGAGGTTGAGCTTTTTCCATTGCATACCCTGAGGTATAAGTAAATGCGTTGACCATTTTCCAAATTAATGCTGAGTCTTACCACTGGTGAGCCTTGAAGACCTTTCATAGATTGGTAGCTTAGTAGCTTATACGTCCTCCAAGCTACCTCATTGCTGGAAATGTAGCGACCGGTTTGATACATTTCAATTTCATTTCTCCCAGCTTGCGCACTGAAGACTGCTTGGTCACTTCCCTTGTTTACGGCATTTACAGATTTACATGATAGGTTCAACAGATTGACATAGGCCATTGCACATAGGGGTAAACATCCCTCAAATGCAATTTATGTGCAACAAGGATAGGGATTACGTGAAATCAATTTATATATGGTCCAAATACATATCCGAGTCAGAATCACCTTATCCCCACGTGCACTCTGTGATCCTAAATTTTTAATGGACGGTTCACCAATAGCCATCGAAACTAATGGTAAATGTGGCCTAAATGGAAAACATACTTGTTACAAAATGTTATATTTGAATAGTTAAGTTGCTGTGTAAGTGGTTGGAAGTATTTTTGCAATTCATTTATGACATAACCTCACTAAAAATCAAGCAAAATCATTTTGTTTGCCAAAATTTTTTTGGGTTGAAAATAGGATGAATATGAAAAGATTTTATTTGATAAAGTGTAAGAAACGTGTTAGGCTTGAATGCAAATTCAATTGTTAAGACTTTTTAAAGTCAGGAATATGTTGCCTGAAAGTTGTTAAATGTTTTATATTTAAAGGATGATCAAATTCCATGTTACAATACTGCGTATGTGAACATTCTTGTATCCAGGCATTTTGCGATTTGGAGCCCCAGGGACATTTTGCAAGTTTAAAATGTTGTGGTTCACCAATTCCTCCGCATACACAACTGAACTGTCACTACTAAACATTTTATTTGTCTATAAATGTATGGTTGCGGCATGATGTCTGTTGGTGGTGGATGGAGTATTTGTTCTCTTGTTCTTTTCACAGAACAAGTTGTGGTTACAAGAGGTTCACTTCTGTCTTGTTCCAATGTCAACATTGCATCATTATACCATTTGCACTGTGTGTGGTACCCTTGCTTGTCAGGGTCCCCTCCCAAAAGTTTATGTTGTCCCAGAACTAGTGTGGTAAAGACGCCATGTTGAATGTCTGGTGAAAGGGCACCGTCTTCAAAGTAAATTTGTTGTTTTGCTGAAGCTGTTTTGTGCTCTCGCAGTGTTGCATGAGCAATAATGTGCCTCAACCCATCAAGGATTCGTATCAGCTGAGCAGACCCTGTCAGGTGGTGAACTGCAGTTGCCAGAGCAATATGTTTGGTTATCAGTGTTTTGCATTTCTTGGCCAAGTAGATTGTGTCTTGCAAAATTGACAAAATCTTGTGATGACACTCATCTGACACACCAACAAAGGTTGAAATATCTGGATACAATGATCCACCAACAACCTAAGCCAAGAAATTATGAAGCTGGTGTGGAACCATGTCGTTGGCTTTATTTATTGGCAAGTGTGATGCAGTTGGAGGTCAAGGTAGTGTTGGTGGTCAGTGATTAGTGCTAATCAGTGAATTCATGACGAGCAGTTTTCATGACTACAGTGTCCACAGATGGTCATTTGTATTCGGTATGGAGGTGGTGTTTGTTGTTTCTTTTTCTGTTGATTATCATCTTCCTCATCGGTGGAGCTTTCAGCAGATGTG
Organism: Eptatretus atami; assembly: GCA_035128595.1. NCBI lineage: Eukaryota > Metazoa > Chordata > Myxini > Myxiniformes > Myxinidae > Eptatretus > Eptatretus atami. Next base: position 105,586,757 of record CM068955.1, read on the forward strand.
GAGTTATCAACCACAGCCTCTGCCAGATCTTCTACTGAAAGGATATATCGCTCATTTCACAGTGTGCTGGTCTCAGAAAGATGAGCTGGGGAAAGGTTTTCTGTACTGGAAGTCTTTTTTCAGGTTCCATGTCTGATATGGAGTGTCAATGCCTTCCACTTGCTTAATTGTTCGTATGAAGAGCTTGTTGAGTCTGGATAATATAAGAATCTCTCTTTGTCATAGTAATACTCTGATGATGTCATCACATAATTTTTGGTATACATCCATGATTCCGTGTATCCTGTCTGGATTAGTGTCAATGGCTTGGCAGGTCCTCTAAGAAATCTTGTGTACTCCTTGTGGCACTCATGGTGGTACTGCAGCTTTAGGGCAACCAAATGCTACCATCAATCTGTGGAAGCAGAATGGAGTCTCCTTTTTGCTGAGCTGCTTGCAAATATTGAGAATCTGCTCACAGTAAACCAACATTACCAGTGACTTCTCTCCAGAAATGTGATCTTGTAAATACTTATTAGAATGGCATCGTACACATTCATCTGGAAACATGTGCCATCTGTTCCAAATTATTGCACCACTAACTCCTTAAGACCGAAGGAATCATTTACTGTGGGGTTCTCCGGTGCTTGTCTCTGCCACCTCCCTTACCATCCATCCGCTCCCCAGCTCCGATTTCCACCTCCCCTTCCTCCCGTGTAAATATTGATCGCTCCCTGATCTGGATTTAGTTGCATCAGTAAACTAGAATGGCACTCAGCAGAGTGTATACCTCTCCCATGCTGAGCAGTTTACATTTTGAGTCCTATTGATAGGCCAGATCTTCATCCGGACCTAAACCAAAATCAAATCGGCTTGTTCTTGTCACCTAACCAACGAATCCACCAAGTTTTGTCATAGCTCGTCCACAACCTTTTGAAATATGCGAAACTATATTGTTTTTGGCCCCATCTCTCAATGGTAAAGAATCACTTAAATATATTAAATAATTCACGTATCCAGATCTTCACCAAAATCAAGTCGATTAATCACACACCTCATCTTTCTGACACCACACCCAAGTTCTCCACCAAATTTCGTCCGAATCCGTCGATTATTTTTTGAGATATCCTGTTCACAGACAGACAGACAAATACACAGACAAGCCGGTAGGCAGACATGGGTAGTCGCCTATCCAATAGAACCTGATGCGATGGGCCCGTTCGATGGGGAATGACCTGATGATTAAGCACAAGAAAATTCATGATTCTAGCTTCAAGGGTTAATGCTGCAGATTGTTTTTTCGTTAAAATACCCCCACATTTAGAGGTTTTTCGGCCGTTGCTAGGCAACGGAGCGGTCCATAGCAACGGTTCTTTCTCACACATAACTAGGACAAACCATGAACCTACCATACCAGTTTCATGTATACCTGACTCATGTCTCTGAGATATAACGAACTTCGTTTTTTATTGTTTTCGACCAGGGTTCATTCAAAGTATCTTCTCCTACAGTTTTCATAGGATCCGGCTGGAAATTTTTGACAATATGGCTGAATGTACTGCCCACAGTGCTCGTGGCCCGATTTTTGATTTTCGAAAAAATAAAATTTTTATGATTTTTCAAAGATTTCAAAGTCCCGTTGCTAGCAACGGTTGTGTCCATAGCAACGTTGCTCATTTGCACACAACTAGGTCATGGTATGAACCTACCAACCAAGTTTCATCGAAATCGCCATTGTATGAACAGACAGACAGACAGACAGACAAACATATCGACGGAAAAACTGATAATAAAGGTAGAACAAATTTCCAAAATTTTTGAAAAAATTTTTTCTTTCTTTTTCGACTGGATCGACTTCCCAACAGACAGGCAGGTGTGAAAACATAACCTCCACCCACCTTTGGTGGTGGAGTTAACAAGAAAGAGCAATTAGAGATTGCAGACCCTCGACAGTACATGGGTGGTGTGGTGTTTGTGAGTGCTGGAGTGTTACGTAATTCATAATACAATACACAGAATTAATACATTCCACTGGGTAATCAGTAGCTAATTAATAAACATACTCATGTTCCAATTGTACCTATTTAATAGATACGCAGTACTCGTTTTGATGTGATCTATTGTTATTTTTATTTTATTTTATTTTAGTTTTGTTTACATTGTCGAGGCTCGTATGAGAGCTAACACACAATGCACAAAAAGGGGGGCAGGAGACAAGATGAGCGGGAGAGGGAAGGACAAAACAGTGGGGAACA
>CM068955.1:105592918-105606424 GCA_035128595.1 Eptatretus atami
GCCAAACGTGGAGAAGCTTGCTGTCAAAGCTCTACTCAGATTCTGCAATCGGTCCAGACGGCATCAGCCACGCGTCCTAAACCTGCTCCTCTGCTCTTGCTTACCCTCTCTCTGTTCTATTCCACCCTCTCATTTGCTCAAGGTCATCTGCAATCTGCTTGGAAATCAGCAAACATTACTGCCCTGCTTAAAAAGGTGCAAAAACAGATCCCTGCAACTACAGCCCAATCAGCCTTCTCCCAATCATCAGCAAGGTTATGGAATCCATCATAGATTCAGACATTAAAACCTTCCTCTTCTCCAGTGGCTTGATTTCAATCATCAATTTGGTTTCAGACCAGGTCACTCTCCCCTGGATATGTTGCTTCTGCTCTCCCAAAAATGGATGGAGGTATCCAATGCCAGATGTGAAATCAGAGCCATATCCCTTGACGTATCGTGAGCTTCTGACACAGTCTGGCACCCTGCACTTCTCACCAACTCTCTTCATATGGTATCAGGCCATCTCCACTCATGGCTCGCAGACTTGTTCTCCTGTCACAGCTACCGTGTGGCCTAAATGGAGTTCTCTTATCCCTTTTCCTCTCCAGGCTGGAGTTCCTCAAGGCAGCGTTCTGGGCCCTGTTCTTTTTCTGATTTTCATCAATGATCTCTCCGACTCTCTGGAAAATCCTCTTATCTCTTTGCATGAATCCACCTCTGTAGTACCATCTGTCATCCCTCATACCGGCAAGCAGCAGCTTCTTCACTCTCTGCAGATATGGATAAAATCATAAACTGGTCCAACACGTGGAACATGTCTTTCAATCCTGCCAATTCTCACAGTCAAACTATGTCTCTCTGAAGGACCATTTGGACGCACCCCCCCCCCACCTCTATCTACATTCTCAACAATCCTCTGGAAGAAGTCCTTTCATTCAAGCTGCTGGGTCTCACTATCTGCCATGATCTTTCCTGGGAAAGCCATATTTCCAACCTGGCCTCCAAAGCCAGTTGCCGACTGGGAATCCTCGATCGTGCAAAGTCCTTTCGCGGCCCACTTGAGCTGCTGACCACATTCAAAGCTTTATCCGCAGCCTGATGGAGTACTGCTCTCCCCTCTGGGCTGGTACTCCTGCCTCTACCTTTCTCGGCTTCATGCTGTCGAAACCAAGGCATTTGGATCGTTGGTATCTCCCGCGATGAGGCTGAGTGTTTGGGCCTCTCACTCTTCATTGCAGGCAGGTCGGTGGTCTTTCTGTCTTCTACCGTCTCCTCTCGATCTCACCCCCCCCCCGCTCTGTCTGTCTCACCCCCCCCCCCCATTTTCCCGCAGGGCGCTCAAGTCCCCAGCAACCACCTTCTGGTAAAACTACCAAAATCATGAATCACTGCTCACCTTCACTCTTTCATTCCTCCTTTTTTCCACCTTTGGAATAAACTCCCACAGTCTCTTCAATCCATTCTTCCCTCCAGGTCTTCAAAACAGCTGTTCACCACCACCTCTTATCTTCTCCCATCCAAAAACACGACTTTTTCTCGCCACGTTTATCCACCCCAAACCCACCTCCTTTGAATTCCCTGCCTTCCCTGCCTTCCTTCCCGAAAGTCCCTGTGGTGTCCATCTTGTACACCCCGTGTTCCCACACCCATCTCTCTCCCTTCCACAGATCTCCTCATGTCTTTGTTCCCCACTGTTTTGTCCTTCCTCTCCCGTCATCTTGTCTCCTGCCCCCTTTTTGTGCATTGTGTGTTAGCTCTCATACGAGCCTCGAAATGTAAACAAAACTAAAATAAAATAAAATAAAAATAACAATAGATCACATCAAAACGAGTACTGCGAATCTATTATAGGTACAATTGGAACATGAGTATGTTTATTAATTAGCTACTGATTACCAGTGGAATGTATTAATTCTGTGTATTGTATTATGAATTACGTAACACTCCAGCACTCACAAACACCAACCACCACCATGTACTGTCGAGGGTCTGCAATCTCTAATTGCTCTTTCTTGTTAACTCCACCACCAAAGGTGGGTGGAGGTTATGTTTTCACACCTGCCTGTCTGTTGGGAAGTCGATCCAGTCGAAAAAGAAAGAAAAAATTTTTTAAAAATTTTGGAAATTTGTTCTCATACCTTTATTATCAGTTTTTCCGTCGATATGTTTGTCTGTCTGTCTGTCTGTCTGTTCATACAATGGCGTTTCGATGAAACTTGGTTGGTAGGTTCATACCATGACCTAGTTGTGTGCAAATGAGAACCGTTGCTATGGACACCACCGTTGCCTAGCAACGGGACTTGAAATCTTTGAAAAATCATAAAAAATTTTATTTTTTCGAAAATCAAAAATCGGGCCACGAGAACTGTGGGCAGTACATTCAGCCATATTGTCAAAAATTTCCAGCCGATCTATGAAAACTGTAGGAGAAGATACTTTGAATGAACCCTGGTCGAAAACAATAAAAAACGAAGTTCGTTATATCTCAGAGACATGAGTCAGGTATACATGAAACTGGTATGGTAGGTTCATGGTTTGTCCTAGTTATGTGTGAGAAAGAACCGTGCTATGGACCGCTCCGTTGCCTAGCAACGGCCGAAAAACCTCTAAATGTGGGGGTATTTTAACGAAAAAACAATCTGCAGCATTAACCCTTGAAGCTAGAATCATGAATTTTCTTGTGCTTAATCATCAGGTCATTCCCCATCGAACGGGCCCATCGCGTCAGGTTCTATGGATAGGCGACTACCATGTCTGCCTACCGGCTTGTCTGTGTATTTGTCTGTCTGTCTGTGAACAGGATATCTCAAAAAATAATCGACGGATTCGGACGAAATTTGGTGGAGAACTTGGTGTGGTGTCAGAAAGATGAGGTGTGTGATTAATCGACTTGATTTTGGTGAAGATCTGGATACGTGAATTATTTAATATATTTAAGTGATTCTTTACCATTGAGAGATGGGGCCAAAAACCAATATAGTTTCGCATATTTCAAAAGGTTGTGGACGAGCTATGACAAAACTTGGTGGATTCGTTGGTTAGGTGACAAGAACAAGCGATTTGATTTTGGTTTAGGTCCGGATGAAGATCTGGCCTATCAATAGGACTCAAAATGTAAACTGTCTCAGCATGGGAGAGGTATACACTCTGCTGAGTGCCATTCTAGTTTACTGATGCAACTAAATCCAGATCAGGGAGCGATCAATATTTACACGGGAGGAAGGGGAGGTGGAAATCGGAGCTGGGGAGCGGATGGATGGTAAGGGAGGTGGCAGAGACAAGCACCGGAGAACCCCACAGTAAATGATTCCTTCGGTCTTAAGGAGTTAGTGGTGCAATAATTTGGAACAGATGGCACATGTTTCCAGATGAATGTGTACGATGCCATTCTAATAAGTATTTACAAGATCACATTTCTGGAGAGAAGTCACTGGTAATGTTGGTTTACTGTGAGCAGATTCTCAATATTTGCAAGCAGCTCAGCAAAAAGGAGACTCCATTCTGCTTCCACAGATTGATGGTAGCATTTGGTTGCCCTAAAGCTGCAGTACCACCATGAGTGCCAAAGGAGTACACAAGATTTCTTAGAGGACCTGCCAAGCCATGACACATAATCCAGACAGGATACACGGAATCATGGATGTATACCAAAAATTATGTGATGACATCATCAGAGTATTACTATGACAAAGAGAGATTCTTATATTATCCAGACTCAACAAGCTCTTCATACGAACAATTAAGCAAGTGGAAGGCATTGACACTCCATATCAGACATGGATAGAAAAAAGACTTCCAGTACAAGAAACCTTTCCCCAGCTCATCTTTCTGAGACCAGCACACTGTGAATGAGCGATATTATCTCTTTAGTAGAAGATCTGGCAGAGGCTGTGGTTGATAACTCCACATCTGCTGAAGAGCTCCACCGATGAGGAAGATGATAATCAACAGAAAAAGAACAACAAACACCACCTCCATACCGAATACAATGACCATCTGTGGACACTGTAGTCATGAAAACTGCTCGTCATGAATTCACTGATTAGCACTAATCACTGACCACCAACACTACCTTGACTCCAACTGCATCACACTTGCCAATAAATAAAGCCAACGACATGGTTCCACACCAGCTTCATAATTTCTTGGCTTAGGTTGTTGGTGGATCATTGTATCCAGATATTTCAACCTTTGTTGGTGTGTCAGATGAGTGTCATCACAAGATTTGTCAATTTTGCAAGACACAATCTACTTGGCACGAAATGCAAAACACTGATAACCAAACATATTGCTCTGGCAACTGCAGTTCACCACCTGACAGGGTCTGCTCAGCTGATACGAATCCTTGATGGGTTGAGGCACATTATTGCTCATGCAACACTGCGAGAGCACAAAACAGCTTCAGCAAAACAACAAATTTACTTTGAAGACGGTGCCCTTCACCAGACATTCACATGGCGTCTTTACCACACTAGTTCTGGGACAACATAAACTTTTGGGAGGGGACCCTGACAAGCAAGGGTACCACACACAGTGCAAATGGTATAATGATGCAATGTTGACATTGGAACAAGACAGAAGTGAACCTCTTGTAACCACAACTTGTTCTGTGAAAAGAACAAGAGACAAATACTCCATCCACCACCAACAGACATCATGCCGCAACCATACATTTATAGACAAATAAAATGTTTAGTAGGTGATGTCAGTTGTGTATGCGGAGGAATTGGTGAACCACAACATTTAAACTTGCAAAATGTCCGGGGGCTCCAAATCGCAAAATGCCTGGATACAAGAATGTTCACATACGCAGTATGTAACATGGAATTTGATCATCCTTTAAATATAAACATTTAACAACTTTCAGGCAACATATTCCTGACTTTAAAAAGTCTTAACAATTGAATTTGCATTCAAGCCTAACACGTTTCTTACACTTTATCAAATAAAATCTTTTCATATTCATCTATTTTCAACCAAAAAAATTTTGGCAAACAAAATGATTTTGCTTGATTTTTAGTGAGGTTATGTCATAAATGAATTGCAAAAATCCTTCCAACCACTTACACAGCAACTTAACTATTCAAATATAACATTTTGTAACAAGTATGTTTTCCATTTAGGCCACATTTACCATTAGTTTCGATGGCTTATTGGTGAACCGTCATTAAAATTTAGGATCACAGAGTGCACGTGGGGATAAGGTGATTCTGACTCGGATATGTATTTGGACCATATATAAATTGATTTCACGTAATCCCTATCCTTGTTGCACATATTTGCATTTGAGGGTGTTTACCCTATGTGCAATGGCCTATGTCAATCTGTTGAACCTATCATGTAAATCTGTAAATGCCGTAAACAAGGGAAGTGACCAAGCAGTCTTCAGTGCGCAGCTGGGAGAAATGAAATTGAAATGTATCAACCGGGGTCGCTACATTTCAGCAATGAGGTAGCTTGGAGGACGTATAAGCTACTAAGCTACCAATCAATGAAAGGTCTTCAAGGCTCACCAGTGGTAAGACTCAGCATTAATTTGGAAAATGGTCAACGCATTTACTTATACCTCAGGGTATGCAATGGAAAAAGCTCAACCTCGCTCCCCCCATTGACCTCCTCCTTCGAACTGTGCAGATATGACGACTTTGCAAAAACACTGTTGTATTCAGAGATTTCAAAATACTGCACTAAGCAGCCAAACAAAACATGGAAACGCCAAGTAATGGGTATCCCTCATCCGAAATTTCCTGGCATCAAGTCTTCAGATGCTGATTTCAAATTCATTGTTTGGGACGAATGCACAATGGCCAACGAGAAATGTTTTGAGTCATACACAAGACATTGTGAGACATTCAAAACAAACTAAATGTATGTAATAATGGGTGGTTGCGCTGGTACTCTTGTCAGGTGATTTCCAGCAGACCTTGTCAATCGGCAAATGTGGGACTTGTGCTGATGAGGTCAAGGCATGCCTCAAAAAATCTTATCTCTGGAGGCACACGCAAAAACTGCATCTTAAAACCAATGTGAGAGTCCAATTGAAGATTGATCAAGAAGTGGAACAGTTTTCAGAACTTCTCATCAAAATTGGAAAGGTTGTACGGAAGCTAATACAGAAAATGGACAGATCAACATTCCTGAAGATTTGGATATGGTTACTACAACAAAAAGAAGAGCTCAAAGACATTGTTTACCCGGATTTTGAAAAAAAGTACATCAATCAAGACTGGCTGAGAGGGGCGATACTTTATCCAAAAAAGTTGCAAATCAAGGCGACGAATAAAGAACCTCTTGGAAACAGTTGCCCACAAAAAAAAACGATAAGTTGAACGATAAGTTGATTTTCAAAAAAATGATAAAAGTTGAATAAGTCCAGCAATAAGGTCATCAATGAAAACGAGGCAACTGATTACCGAGTGAATTACTCAATTCATTGATCTCTCTGGCTTCGCATCACGCAAATATTGAGCTCAAAGTTGTTGCACACCATTCATAGTGCCTCAGAAATATTGATCATCCACAATTCGGGACTTTCAAAATGATGTAATCTGTCCAGAATGCTTGGTGCGCATGGGCAGAAACCCCTAAAACGCGATTTTCAGGGCATGTAAACTACTGTCATGCATGTTATGATAAGGATAATTACCTATAATGCATCACAACGCTTCTAGAAGCCAAAAATACTTGGAAAAGTAACTGAGAGAAAGCTGGGGTGTGGTGGTGTGCCCTGCACAATGAAAGAGTTGGATGGAGACACCGTATCCAATTTGGGTCTTCTGAACAGTGATGGAAAGGACATTACACAGGGCATACAACATGTCCACAATCACCTGCTCCATGCCTACAGCGCCGCAAGCACTTGATCCCTGCTCTCTGCACCACAATTACCCTCCACAGAAACCACCTCAAACTGGGTGGTGGGCACCTGATAAAGGACTGCACAACAGGTGGGCCCATTATCAGCATTGAGATGACAGGGCGCCCACTGGTAGCTTCGGCACTACACCATGCAAACCCCTGGGGGACCAATTCTAGGTTTGTTGGTGGACAGAATGGTGGCAAGATGCCAATCACAGGTGGAGAAGAGGTGTCCCCTGGCCACCAACCCATCAAGGACCCAGTGAGGTGGGGAGGCATGAACAGGGGAGGAGAGGATGGTAAGCTGGGCATAAAAGTAGAACAAGCGGGTGCATGACACTTATTGGAGAGTTTCTTTGGTCATCTGTCGCTGAGTCTTGGTCGTCACTCTTTGAATCTGAAAGCTTGAGCAGTCCACACACACTCTTATCCATTCCAGTTTCCTCTTTACCTTTTTCTTCCCGCTGCTTCCATTTCTTTCATCCTTCACTTTTCCTGTTGTGTTTGTTGTTCAGACATGCACACATCCTTCACCTCTCGCACTTGCACACCTTCGCCTTGAATATTGATTGCTACATTCCTGCATTCTGGCTGCATCGCCCCTGCCTCCTCAGCTCAACACTTTGAGCATTTTCCTGCCAAAACCTGCTCCGAGTTTACGCACACGATGAGACATTTCATCGCTGGGACACAGAAAGGTGCGGCACGTTGCTGGCAATGGATGAAGGACTGAGAATGCAGTGTGACCACTCTTCATTTTCATAAATGCCAAGGTGAGCCAATGAAAAAAGCCAAGAATTCACAAGGTTTCGGAAAAACGATAATAATAGAAAACCTATAGAAAACCAAGACGCCAAGGTGAACAACGATAGCCAAGATCTTGTGAAAAAGCCAAGGAGTGGTCACACTGTGAGAATGGAATGTGAGGGGTCTGGGCCGAAGGACTATCCAGTCAGAACTTTTGGGTGGTGCCTGCTCAACGGGGTAGCACAGGCGTGAACTAGAGGGGAGCACTCGGTAGAGTGCAAAACCTCCGCCGCCAATTCTGCTGGGTCACTTAAGTGAACCTGATATCCTATATCATTGTAGGTCAAAACGGATCAGACTCTACTGAACCACGATTGAATAAACTAAACAAGATCGACGCGCATGTAGAAATGCAAAAAAAAAAATCGAAATTTTTTTTGAAAAAAAAGTTTCAAAATTTTTTTTTTCTCCAATTTTTTTTTCTCCAACAATTTTTTGGGGGTTGGAAATCACTTAAACATGTAGAAATGCAAAAAAAAAAAATTCAAATATTTTTCAAATAAAATCGAAATTTTTTTGAAAAAAGTTGCAAAATTTTCACTTTTTTTTTCTCTAACAAATTTTTTTTTTTGGTTGGAAATCACTTAAAACATGTAGAAATGCAAAAACAAAATTCAAATATTTTTTCCAAATGCCGCCATAGCGGCCATATTGGACTTTGGACCAAGTCCAAAATCTAATGACATGATCCTTGGACCATACCTAATCCCCCACCAAGTTTCGTCGAAATCCGTCAGGAGTTTTTCCGTATACTGTTCACAAACAAACAAACAACAGACAGGGGTGAAAACAGTAACTCCGTCCATCTTCGATGGCGGAGGTTAACAAGATCCACACAGCACAACTCACACACCGCAATGATGAACAAGGCCATGCATCGCGCATTGTGCAGGTGGAACCATGTGGCCTACATCAAACAAAAATCTTGCGGCCTTCATTGGCTTCCACGAGCGAGCAGGTGGCCATTGGCTTGCAACCTAACTCTTGAGCCTTCAAGTGGCTTAAAGGACAAAACACAGCAGGTGAGTGATGATGGTATGGCAACACAGCAGATGTATGATAAGGTAGATCATGCAAGGTGTATGGAGATAATATTTATGGCCACTGCAAATATCTATGGCCAATTGAGTCAGGTGTATGGGATGCCTGTATGGGCGCAAGCAGTGTCAGAGGGGGCGAAACACTTCAAAGACAGAACATGGACATTACCGATCAGCCACGCTGTGGTCAGCCGAGTAGCGCCATGCTGAACGCAATGAGCAGAAGGTTGATGCACTCATCAGTGAGGACTGAAGGGTTACAGTGTGATCGCAATGTGGCTTGGCAGAGGACATCATTCCTTACAGGTGATGATAGTGACTTTGGATACGAAAAGTTTGTTCTCATGGGTTCCCCATCTGTTTACTGAGGAACACACAAACACACGTATGGATGTGATATCACAGTTGCTTCAACAACATGCTGCTGAGCGGTGATGACTTCCTGTTCCGTATCGTGACTGGTGATGAAAGCTGGTTCCAACATTTTGACCCAGAAACCAAGCAGCAAATCATTGAATCGCATCACTCCATATCTCCAAAAAGAAGGCAAAAAGAGTACCTCTGCTGGTAAAGTTGTGGGAACATCTTCTGGATGCAGAGGGAGGCATACTGGTTGATTTCCCTGCCCAAAGAGGGAAACAATCATGTGTCTTGATACCTTCAGACACTCAAGAAACTGAAACGTGCACTTCAGGTAAAGTGCCTAATGAAAAAAGACTGTCATCTTTCAACATATAATGCGAGACCTAACATTGCGCGTCTGATATTGGAGGAAATTTCGAAGAATGGCTGGAAAAGTGCTCCCCACCCCTGTACAATCCGAACATGGCCCCCTCGTCTACCATCTGTTCGGGCATTTGAAAGATCACATGAGAGGCCAGCACGATGAAAATGACGAGGCAGTCCAGATAGCAGTGCATAGCGAAGTGATGGAACGGACTTCTACTGCAGCGGGATTATAAAGCTCGTGCAGCGCTGGCGAAACGCATGGATTGTTCTGGAGATTTTGTAGAAAGTAATGTGGTATGTCCAGTTACTAATAGCAATATCAGTTTTCTTACATGTTCCTTCTTGTTTTAACTGTACAATAAACGTGCTCATGATTTTTGGCACGGCCCTCATATATAAAATATCCAACAAGGCAGGAAAGACATTTCAAAGGAATTGTCCTACCTTTACGCATCATGTGGACTACTCCCGTGGATTATGCCGACATATAAATGTTCGGCAATGATTCTCATTAAGTCGTTCACCGGGCTATGTTTTTGCCACAGTTAAAATGTCACCACATCCCCAGGTAATGTACTTTTCCGATGCACCGATGTAGAGAGGAGACTATTTTAAGGATTTCTCTCAAGATTCAAGACATTTGAATAATAATGATGTAAATTTTCATGTATCTTTTATTCTGGAACAATTGTATCAACAATATATAATTGATCCAGATTGATATACAATTATAACGATCAGACAATTGATCCAAATGGCATATGGTCTATAATGGCCAAACGCCATTTTCCCAGCTAAGAAACTGCACAGCAGCACCAACGCTTTGTCAAGAGTATGGTACATCAAATAAAATAAAATGTGATAATTCATGAAAACTTATAACATTAATGTCTATCTATAGTTTAAAATTACAGAAAAGTTTACAAAAAAATTCAGTTGTTTTTAATGGAAATCAAAATGCCGCCACCACCATGGTGGAAAACTTTGGAGGCGAAGCCATATGGGAACTTGAGTCAGGTTATCATTTTTTTCCTCCATGAGGGGATTTTTTGAGTTTGGCACGAACTTGAAGTGACGGTTTTGGCTGGAAAGCTTAATGGAATTGCGATGTGGCCGCTTGGAGAAAATATTTCTGGAACAGTTCGTTTTTCCTTTGACGTAAGCTCAATATTAAAAAATATGGATATTTTATTATCCTATGAAGAGATCTGTGGGTGTACGAGAGAAAAAGATAATTAATTTCTCCTTCTATTTCCAATCATTAACCATTTTAAGCCTTAAGATACTGAAAGTGGTTTTTTGGGATTAATGATCACCATAAAGTTTGGCACCGACATGATGGACCAAGCACCGTTTTCCCATTTGTTTCCTTCTGGCTGATTTGTCTTGAGCAACCTGTAGTATCTGCTTAATTACCATAAATTGGCCTTTTCTTGGCAGTCATTAAGTCAGGAAATGTATTTCAATTCATTCACAGCCAATTAATTAATGAACACAATTTCAAGCATTGATGTCAGCTGAGAGGTGCATAGTGCTTATAGTTCAGCATTTGTAGACACCTCTCCACCTTAAAAATTGTGGTGAATATACTGTTACGGCTGTGGAAATTCGCAGACCACCATAAAGGACTTAGATCAGTTATGACGATAAGTAATTGTGTAGTTAGATTTCAACGTGTTTAGAGGGAATTTCCGTGTTCACAGGGCTGTGATCCTTTGAATTAGCCGTTTTTTTTCTCTATCATTATTTTGGAGCAATCATCCCCCAACAACCAAATCACCACCAACAACAACGCCCCCCAAACAACTACACCGAACCACCACCACCTTTCGCCTCTTTGCCTCCACAACTCCACCCCGCAAACATTCGCTTCACACCGCCATTCTCAAACGACGCCCGCAGCACCATATCGCCACCCCACACAACACCCTTCCCAAACCACCGCAGCAACTCCCACCACTCCGCCTTTCTACCAACGTCGTACATGGGCTGTGAATGGGTTCCTTTGCCTCGAAAAGCGGATCAGGAATGATCACCGCCCACTTTTCTTCCATCCAATGGCTGAGCATCAGTGGTATAGCCGCTCGAACCCGCTGTGATCCACAAATTTGCATAGGCGCTCCTCCCGGCCTATATAAGCGCGAGCACGGCGCAGCTCGCGGCAGAAAAAGTGGGAGCAGTGGAGTGCAGCAGCAGTGTCGCAGACAAGTCTGGAGTGGTGAGTGGAAGTCAAGCAATGTCGACGGGCAGTCAAGTGGGAGCAGTGGAGTGGCAGCAGCAGTGCGGCGGCAGAAAAAGTGGGAGCAGTGGAATGGCAGCAGCAGTGTGGCAGCAGGAGCGTCGGCAGTCAAGTGGGAGGCAGTGGAGTGGCAGCAGCAGTGTCGGCAGTCAATGTGTGTCGGTCGCGGCAGTCCAAGTCTGGAGTCGGTGGAGTGGAAGTCAAGCAGTGTCGCGGGGCAGTCAAGTGGGAGCAGTGGAGTGGCAGAAGTCAAGTGTGTCGGTCGCGGCAAGTCAGTTGGAGTCGGTGAGTGGCAGTCTGGAGAAGCGGGAGACGGGGCAGTCAAGTCTGCAGTGTGTCGGTGTCGGCAGTCTGGAGAATCGGGAGACGGGTCAGTCAAGTCGAGTGCAGTGTCGGCGGTGCAGTCAAGTCGAGTGCAGTGTCGGCGGGGCAGTCAGTCGAGTGCAGTGTCGCGGGGCAGTCAAGTCGAGTGCAGTGTCGGCGGGCAGTCAAGTCGAGTGCAGTGTCGGCGGGGCATCAAGACGGGAAGACGGAGCTCGAAGCGACTGAAAGGCAGACGGGGAGCGCCGGAGAGAGCTCACAGACTACGCCAGGGGCACGAAGCCAGGCGCAGCTACGCTGACATCGCGGCTTGCCGCCATCGCGCCACGAGGGCACGGGTAAGACCTTCGGTCTCGTGGACCTGGCGCGCTCATCCAGTTCCACACACATTTGGTCCACGAACCTGTCTGCCACCCTTGCTTTGAGGGTGGCTTTTTCCTTTGCTTTTTGTGTAAATGCATGTGTTGGCGCCGTCTTGTAAGTAAAACTGTCTAAGTGTGCGTCGCGAATAAAGACTTGATTTGTTGTAATTCTGGCTTCATTGCTTTCACTGTATACGTGCTGAATTACTGTATGGCTGTAAAATACGTCCTTTGTCTGAGGTGTGAAAGAAGAAAAGGACACAGAGTCCAGGGACAGTTGGGTGTGACTGGGTAAGTTGGTTACAGAAAGCAATGGGTTTTGGACGCAAGATTTAGATGCAAACACCGAGTTTAGGCATTCAGCCTTTTCACGTGCAGTATCAGCAGAGCGGCCATTTGAAGTAAGGGAGGAGATGGAGGGGGAACATACACCAGGAACAGATTTGATTAGATGCCACCAGGATTTGGAGGGAGAGCGGTTTGAGAGTTCAGACTTGAGCTTAGAAAGATGTTGTTTTCTGGCTCTCCTGAGGGGAGACACACTTGTTCCAAGTTTTATAGAAGGAACTAAGATTACCCTCAGTTGGGTTTGCTTTCCATGAGGCAAAGGAAAGTTGTTTCAGGACAACTGCCCCACCACAAGCTTCAGTGAACCATGCGTGGGAGGAAGGGTAGGAAAACTGAAGACGAGAGGGGATACATCTGTGCATGAGAGAGTAAGTTTCTTTTAAAGAATTCCCAGGATAAGTTGATGTTTGAGAAAGTAGCGATGGGAGACCAGTCTTGAAGTTTGAGGGCTGCTTGGAGACCCTGCCAGTCAGCCTGAGCGGGTACTTGAGCGAATGCCAACTCGATGGCCGCGTGTGAGGTGCCCGTAATGTGTACAAAAGGCACGATCATCATTTAGTGTGAGCGTCCCGAACAATAAGATTTATCCTCTTGATGGGTGCCAACATAGTCAAGATGAACCTGCTGCCATGTTCAGTGGCCATTCCCCAGGGAACGCAGTGGCGCTTTGCAGGGGCGTTCCGACGCTTTGGCACGGATAACAAGTTTTCACACATTGTCAAATTGTCCAGAGGTCAAGGGAGTTCCTATATGCCAGACGGGGATTGCTCGTGCCAGCGGATTCATTCTATACAGCCTTGATGACAATCGTGGAAGCGAT
>CM068955.1:105606449-105621619 GCA_035128595.1 Eptatretus atami
AAAAGAGAGAGATGCAAAACATGCCCGGTGAAGCGACTTTAATGAAATCTTGCGACATTTATATGTCGGATAATCGCACTGGAGTAGTCCAGATGATGGCGTAAATGGTAGGACAATTTCCTTTGAAATGTCTTTTCCTGCTGTTGGATATTTTATATATGAGCGCGAGTGCCAAAAATTCATGAGCACGTTTATTGTAGCAGTAAAGACAAAGAGAACAAATGTAAGAAAATGATATTGGCTATTGTAACTGGACATACCACATTACTTTTTAGCAAAATCTCCAGAACAATCCATGCGTTTCTCTGCCAGCGCTGCCGAGCTTTATATATTCCCGCTGCAGTAGAAGTCCGTTCATCACTCGCTATGCACTGCTATCTGGACTGCTCGTCATTTCATCGTGCTGGCCTCATGTGATCGTTTCAAATGCCCGAACAGGTGATGGTAGACGATGGGGCGCATGGTTGATTTGTACAGGGGGGTGGGGAGCACTTTTCCAGCCATTCTTCGAAATTTCCTCAATATCAGACGCGCAATGTTAGGTCTCGATTATATGTTGAAAAGATGTAAGCTTTTTCATTAGGCACTTTACCTGAAGTGCACGTTTCAGTTTTCTTGGAGTGTGCTGAGGTATCAAGCCATCATTGATTGTTTCCCTCTTTGGGGCAGGAAATCACACAGTATGCCTCCCTCTGGCATCTCATGAAGATGGTTCCCCAACTTTACCAGCAGAGGTACTCTTTGGCTCTTTTTTTTGGAGATATGGGGTGATGGCATTCCAATGATTTGCTGCTTGGTTTCTGGGTCAAAATGTTGGAACCAGCTTTCATCCCAGTCACGATACGGAACAGGAAGTCATCACCGCTCAGCAGCATGTTGTTGAAGCAACTGTGATATCACATCCATGAGTGTGTTTTGTGTGTTCCTCAGTAAACAGATGGGAACCCATGGAGAACAAACTTTTCGATATCCAAAGTCACTATCATCACCTGTAAGGAATGATGTCCTCTGCCAAGCCACATTGCGATCACACTGTACCCTTCAGTCTCACTGATGAGTGCATCAACCTTCTGCTCATTGCGTTCAGTCATGGCGCTACTCGGCTGACCACAGCGTGGCTGATCGGTAATGTCCATGTTTCTGTCTTTGAAGTGTTTCGCCGCACCTCTGACACTGCTTGCGCCCAACAGGCATCTCCATACACCTGACTCAATTGGCCATAGATATTTGCAGTGGCCATAAATATTATCTCCATCACCTTGCCATGATCTACTTATCATACATCTGCTGTGTTGCCATACCATCAATCACTCACCTGCTGTGTTTTGTCCTTTAAGCCACTTGAAGGCTCAAGAGTTAGGTTGCAAGCCAATGGCCACCTGCTCGCTCGTTGGAAGCCAATGAAGGCCGCAAGATTTTTGTTTGATGTAGGCCACATGGTTCCATCTGCACAATGCGGATGCATGGGCTTGTTCATCATTGCGGTGTGTGAGTTGTGCTGTGTGGATCTTGTTAACCTCCGCCATCGAAGATGGACGGAGGTTACTGTTTTCACACCCTGTCTGTTTGTTTGTTTGTGAACAGTATTACGGAAAAACTCCTGGACGGATTTCGACGAAACTTGGTGGGGGATTAGGTTATGGTCCAAGGATCATGTCATTAGATTTTGGACTTGGTCCAAAGTCCAATATGGCGCTATGGCGGCCATTTGGAAAAAATATTTGAATTTTGTTTTTGCATTTCTACATGTTTTAAGTGATTTCCAACCAAAAAAAAAAAATTTGTTAGAGAAAAAAAAAGTGAAAATTTTGCAACTTTTTTTCAAAAAAATTTCGATTTTATTTTGAAAAATATTTGAATTTTTTTTTTTTGCATTTCTACATGTTTAAGTGATTTCCAACCCCCAAAAATTGTTGGAGAAAAAAAAATTGGAGAAAAAAAAATTTTGAAACTTTTTTTCAAAAAATTTCGTTTTTTTTTTTGGCATTTCTACATGCGCGTACGATCTTGTTTAGTTTATTCAATCGTGGTTCAGTAGAGTCTGATCCGTTTTGACCTACAATGAATAGGATATCAGGTTCACTTAAGTGACCCAGCAGAAATTGGCGGCGGAGGTTTTGCACTCTACGCGAGTGCTCCCCTCTAGTTCACCGCGCTGTGCTACCCCGTTGAGCAGGCACCACCCAAAAAGTTCTGACTGGATAGTCCTTCGGCCCAGACCCCTGCACATTCCATTCTCACAGTGTGACCACTCCTTGGCTTTTTTACAAGATCTTGGCTATCGTTGTTCACCTTGGCGTCTTGGTTTTCTATAGGTTTTCTATTATCATCGTTTTTTGTCCGAAACCTTGTGAATTCTTGGCTTTTTTCATTGGCTCACCTTGGCATTTATGAAAATGAAGAGTGGTCACACTGCATTCTCAGTCCTTCATCCATTGCACAGCAACGTGCGCACCTTTCTGTGTGCCCAGCGATGAAATGTCTCATGCTGTGGCGTAAACTCGGAGCAGGTTTGGCAGGAAATGCTCAAAGTGTGTGAGCTGAGGAGGCAGGGGCGATGCAGCGCAGAATGCAGGAATGTAGCAATCAATATTCAAGGCGAAGGTGTGCAAGTGCGAGAGGTGAAGGATGTGTGCATGTCTGAACAAACAAACACAACAGGAAAAGTGAAGGATGAAAGAAATGGAAGCAGCGGAAGAAAAAGGTAAAGAGGAAACTGGAATGGATAAGAGTGTGTGTGGAACTGCTCAAGCTTTCAGATTTCAAAAGATGACGACAAGACTCAGCGACAGATGACCAAGAAACTCTCCAATAAGCTGTCATAGCACCGCTTGTTCTACTTTTATGCCCAGCTTACCATCCTCTCCTCCCCTGTTTCATGACCTCCCAACCTCACTGGGCCTTGATGGGTTGGTGGCCCAGGGGACACCTCTCTCCACCTGTGATTGGCATCTTGCCACCATTCTGTCACCAAACAACCTAGAATTGGTCCCCCAGGGGTTTTGGCATGGTGTAGTGGCGAAGCTACCAGTGGGCGCCCTGTCATCTCAATGCTGATAATGGGCCCACCTGTTGTGCAGTCCTTTATCAGGTGCCCACCACCCAGTTTGAGGTGGTTTCTGTGGAGGGTAATTGTGGTGGCAGAGAGCAGGGATCAAGTGCTTGCGGCGCCTGTAGGCATGGAGCAGGTGATTGTGGAGCATGTTGTATGCCCTGTGTAATGTCCTTTCATCAACTGTTCAGAAGACCCAAATTGGATACGTGTCTCCATCCACTCTTTCATTGTGCAGGGGCACACGCACCACACCCAGCTTTCTCTCAGTTACTTTCCAAGTATTTTTGGCTTCTTTAGAAGCGTGTGATGCATTATAGGTAATTATCCTTATCATACATGCATGACAGTAGTTTACATGCCCTGAAAATCGCTGTTTTAGGGGTTTCTGCCCATGCGCACCAAGCATTCTGGACAGATTACATCATTTTGAAAGTCCCGAATTGTGGATGATCAATATTTCTGAGGCACTATGAATGGTGGCACAACTTTGAGCTCAATATTGCGTGATGCGAAGCCAGAGAGATAAAATGAATTGAGTAATTCACTCGGTAATCAGTTGCCTCGTTTTCATTGATGACTTATTGCTGGACTTATTCAACTTTTATCATTTTTTTGAAAATCAACTTATCGTTCAACTTATCGTTTTTTTTTGTGGGCAACTGTTCCAAGAGTTCTTTATTCGTCGCCTTGATTTGCAACTTTTTTGGATAAAGTATCGCCCCTCTCAGCCAGTCTTGATTGATGTACTTTTTTTCAAATCCGGGTAAACAATGTCTTTGAGCTCTTCTTTTGTTGTAGTAACCATATCCAAATCTTCAGGAATGTTGATCTGTCCATTTTCTGTATTAGCTTCTCGTACACCTTTCCAATTTTGATGAGAAGTTCTGAAAACTGTTCCACTTCTTGATCAATCTTCAATTGGACTCTCACATTGGTTTTAAGATGCAGTTTTTGCGTGTGCCTCCAGAGATAAGATTTTTGAGGCATCCTTGACCTCATCAGCACAAGTCCCACATTTGCCGATTGACAAGGTCTGCTGGAAATCACCTGACAAGAGTACCAGCGAAACCACCCATTATTACATACATTTAGTTTGTTTTGAATGTCTCAACAATGTCTTGTGTATGACTCAAAACATTTCTCGTTGGCCATTGTGCATTCGTCCCAAACAATGAATTTGAAATCAGCATCTGAAGACTTGATGCCAGGAAATTCGCGGATGAGGGATACCATTACTTGGCGTTTCCATGTTTTGTTTGCTGCTTAGTGCAGTATTTTGAAATCTCTGAATAAACAGTGTTTTTCAAAGTCGTCATATCTGCACAGTTCGAAGGAGGAGGTCAATGGGGAGGGCGAGGTTGAGCTTTTTCCATTGCATACCCTGAGGTATAAGTAAATGCGTTGACCATTTTCCAAATTAATGCTGAGTCTTACCACTGGTGAGCCTTGAAGACCTTTCATAGATTGGTAGCTTAGTAGCTTATACGTCCTCCAAGCTACCTCATTGCTGAAATGTAGCGACCGGTTTGATACATTTCAATTTCATTTCTCCAGCTGCGCACTGAAGACTGCTTGGTCACTTCCTTGTTTACGGCATTTACAGATTTACATGATAGGTTCAACAGATTGACATAGGCCATTGCACATAGGGGTAAACATCCCTCAAATGCAATTTATGTGGCAACAAGGATAGGGATTACGTGAAATCAATTTATATATGGTCCAAATACATATCCGAGTCAGAATCACTTATCCCCACGTGCACTCTGTGATCCTAAATTTTTAATGGACGGTTACCAATAGCCATCGAAACTAATGGTAAATGTGGCCTAAATGGAAAACATACTTGTTACAAAATGTTATATTTGAATAGTTAAGTTGCTGTGTAAGTGGTTGGAGTATTTTTGCATTCATTTATGACATAACCTCACTAAAAATCAAGCAAAATCATTTTGTTTGCCAAAATTTTTTTGGGTTGAAAATAGGATGAATATGAAAAGATTTTATTTGATAAAGTGTAAGAAACGTGTTAGGCTTGAATGCAAATTCAATTGTTAAGACTTTTTAAAGTCAGAATATGTTGCCTGAAAGTTGTTAAATGTTTTATATTTAAAGATGATCAAATTCCATGTTACACTACTGCGTATGTGAACATTCTTGTATCCAGGCATTTTGCGATTTGGAGCCCCAGGGACATTTTGCAAGTTAAAAAATGTTGTGGTTCACCAATTCCTCCGCATACACAACTGAACTGTCACTACTAAACATTTTATTTGTCTATAATATGTATGGTTGCGGCATGATGTCTGTTGGTGGTGGATGGAGTATTTGTTCTTGTTCTTTTCACAGAACAATTGTGGTTACAAGAGGTTCACTTCTGTCTTGTTCCAATGTCAACATTGCATCATTATACCATTTGCACTGTGTGTGGTACCCTTGCTTGTCAGGGTCCCCTCCCAAAAGTTTATGTTGTCCCAGAACTAGTGTGGTAAAGACGCCATGTTGAATGTCTGGTGAAAGGGCACCGTCTTCAAAGTAAATTTGTTGTTTTGCTGAAGCTGTTTTGTGCTCTCGCAGTGTTGCATGAGCAATAATGTGCCTCAACCCATCAAGGATTCGTATCAGCTGAGCAGACCCTGTCAGGGTGGAACTGCAGTTGCCAGAGCAATATGTTTGGTTATCAGTGTTTTGCATTTCTTGCCAAGTAGATTGTGGTCTTGCAAAATTGACAAAATCTTGTGATGACACTATCTGACACACCAACAAAGTTGAAATATCTGGATACAATGATCCACCAACAACCTAAGCCAAGAAATTATGAAGCTGGTGTGGAACCATGTCGTTGGCTTTATTTATTGGCAAGTGTGATGCAGTTGGAGGTCAAGGTAGTGTTGGTGGTCAGTGATTAGTGCTAATCAGTGAATTCATGACGAGCAGTTTTCATGACTACAGTGTCCACAGATGGTCATTTGTATTCGGTATGGAGGTGGTGTTTGTTGTTTCTTTTCTGTTGATTATCATCTTCCTCATCGGTGGAGCTTTCAGCAGATGTGGAGTTATCAACCACAGCCTCTGCCAGATCTTCTACTGAAAGGATAATATCGCTCATTTCACAGTGTGCTGGTCTCAGAAAGATGAGCTGGGGAAAGGTTTTCTGTACTGGAAGTCTTTTTTCAGTTCCATGTCTGATATGGAGTGTCAATGCCTTCCACTTGCTTAATTGTTCGTTGAAGAGCTTGTTGAGTCTGGATAATATAAGAATCTCTCTTTGTCATAGTAATACTCTGATGATGTCATCACATAATTTTTGGTATACATCCATGATCCGTGTATCCTGTCTGGATTAGTGTCAATGGCTTGGCAGGTCCTCTAAGAAATTTGTGTACTCCTTGTGGCACTCATGGTGGTACTGCAGCTTTAGGGCAACCAAATGTACCATCAATCTGTGGAAGCAGAATGGAGTCTCCTTTTTGCTGAGCTGCTTGCAATATTTGAGAATCTGCTCACAGTAAACCAACATTTACAGTGACTTCTCTCCAGAAATGTGATCTTGTAAATACTTATTAGAATGGCATCGTACACATTCATCTGGAAACATGTGCCATCTGTTCCAAATTATTGCACCACTAACTCCTTAAGACGAAGGAATCATTTACTGTGGGGTTCTCGGGTGCTTGTCTCTGCCACCTCCCTTACCATCCATCCGCTCCCAGCTCCGATTTCCACCTCCCCTTCCTCCCGTGTAAATATTGATCGCCTCCTGATTGGATTTAGTTGCATCAGTAAACTAGAAATGGCACTCAGCAGAGTGTATACCTCTCCATGCTGAGCAGTTTACATTTTGAGTCCTATTGATAGGCCAGATCTTCATCCGGACTAACCAAAATCAAATCGGCTTGTTCTTGTCACCTAACCAACGAATCCACCAAGTTTTGTCATAGCTCGTCCACAACCTTTTGAAATATGCGAAACTATATTGTTTTTGGCCCCATCTCTCAATGGTAAAGAATCACTTAAATATATTAATATTCACGTATCCAGATCTTCACCAAAATCAAGTCGATTAATCACACACCTCATCTTTCTGACACCACACCCAAGTTCTCCACCAAATTTCGTCCGAATCCGTCATTATTTTTTGAGATATCCTGTTCACAGACAGACAGACAAATACACAGACAAGCCGGTAGGCAGACATGGTAGTCGCCTATCCAATAGAACCTGACGCGATGGGCCCGTTCGATGGGGAATGACCTGATGATTAAGCACAAGAAAATTCATGATTCTAGCTTCAAGGGTTAATGCTGCAGATTGTTTTTCGTTAAAATACCCCCACATTTAGAGGTTTTTCGGCCGTTGCTAGGCAACGGAGCGGTCCATAGCACGGTTCTTTCTCACACATAACTAGGCCAAACCATGAACCTACCATAACCAGTTTCATGTATACCTGACTCATGTCTCTGAGATATAACGAACTTCGTTTTTTTATTGTTTTCGACCAGGGTTCATTCAAAGTATCTTCTCTACAGTTTTCATAGGATCCGGCTGGAAATTTTTGACAATATGGCTGAATGTACTGCCCACAGTTTCTCGTGGCCCGATTTTTGATTTTCGAAAAAATAAAATTTTTTATGATTTTTCAAAGATTTCAAGTCCCGTTGCTAGGCAACGGTGGTGTCCATAGCAACGGTTCTCATTTGCACACAACTAGGTCATGGTATGAACCTACCAACAAGTTTCATCGAAATCGCCATTGTATGAACAGACAGACAGACAGACAGACAAACATATCGACGGAAAAACTGATAATAAAGGTAGAACAAATTTCAAAATTTTTGAAAAATTTTTTTCTTTCTTTTTCGACTGGATCGACTTCCCAACAGACAGGCAGGTGTGAAAACATAACCTCCACCCACTTTGGTGGTGGAGTTAACAAGAAAAGGCAATTAGAGATTGCAGACCCTCGACAGTACATGGGTGTGTGGTGTTTGTGAGTGCTGGAGTGTTACGTAATTCATAATACAATACACAGAATTAATACATTCCACTGGGTAATCAGTAGCTAATTTAATAAACATACTCATGTTCCAATTGTACCTATTTTATGATACGCAGTACTCGTTTTGATGTGATCTATTGTTATTTTTATTTTATTTTATTTTAGTTTTGTTTACATTGTCGAGGCTCGTATGAGAGCTAACACACAATGCACAAAAAGGGGGGCAGGAGACAAGATGAGCGGGAGAGGGAAGGACAAAACAGTGGGGAACAGAGACATGAGGAGATCTGTGGAAGGGAGAGAGATGGGGTGGAGAACACGGGGTGTACAAGATGGACAGCACAAGGGACTTTCGGGAAGGAAGGCAGGGAAGGCAGGGAATTCAAAGGAGGTGGGTTTGGGGTGGATAAACGTGGCGAGAAAAAGTCGTGTTTTTGGATGGGAGAAGATAAGAGGTGGTGGTGAACGAGCTGTTTTTGAAGACCTGGAGGGAAGAATGGATTGAAGAGACTGTGGGAGTTTATTCCAAAGGTAGGAAAAAAGGAGGAATGAAAGAGTGAAGGTGAGCAGTGATTCATGATTTTGGTAGTTTTTACCAGAAGGTGGTTGTGGGGACCTTGAGCGCCCTGCGGGAAATGGGGGGGGGGGGGTGAGACAGACAGACGGGGGGGGGGGGGGTGAGATGGAGAGGAGACGGTAGAAGACAGAAAGACCACCGACCTGCCTGAATGAGAGAGTGAGAGGCCCAAAGCACTCAGCCTCATGCGGGAGATACAGATCCCTAAATGCCTTGGTTTCGACAGCATGAAGCCGAGAAAGGTAGAGGCAGGAGTAAGCCAGCCCAGAGGGAGAGCAGTACTCCATCAGGCTGCGGATAAAAGCTTTGAATGTGGTCAGCAGCTCAAGTGGGCCGCGAAAGGACTTTGCACGATCGAGGATTCCCAGTCGGCAACTGGCTTTGGAGGCCAGGTTGGAAATATGGCTTTCCCAGGAAAGATCATGGCAGATAGTGAGACCCAGCAGCTTGAATGAAAGGACTTCTTCCAGAGGATTGTTGAGAATGTAGATAGAGGTGGGGGGGGGGGGTGCGTCCAAATGGTCCTTTCAGAGAGACATAGTTTGACTGTGAGAATTGGCAGGATTGAAAGACATGTTCCCAGTGTTGGACCAGTTTATGATTTTATCCATATCTGCAGAGAGTGAAGAAGCTGCTGCTTGCCGTATGAGGGATGACAGATGGTACTAAGAGGGTGGATTCATCAGCAAAGAGAATAAAGAGGATTTCCAGAGAGTCGGAGAGATATTGATGAAAATCAGAAAAGAGACAGGCCCAGAACGCTGCCTTGAGGAACTCCAGCCTGGAGAGGAAAAGGGGATAAGAGAACTCCATTTAGGCCACACGGTAGCTGTTGCAGGAGAACAAGTTGCGAGCCATGAGTGGAGATGGCCTTGGATACCATATGAAGAGAGTTTGGTGAGAAGTGAGGGGTGCCAGACTGTGTCAGAAGCTCACGATACGTCAAGGGATATGGCTCTGATTTCACACATCTGGCATTGAGTACCTCCATCCATTTTTGGGAGAGCAGAAGCAACATATCCAGGGGAGAGTGACCTGGTCTGAAACCAAATTGATGATTGAAATCAAGCCACTGGAGAAGAGGAAGGTTTTAATGTCTGAATCTATGATGGATTCCATAACCTTGCTGATGATTGGGAGAAGGCTGATTGGGCTGTAGTTGCAGGGATCTGTTTTTGCACCTTTTTAAGCAGGGCAGTAATGTTTGCTGATTTCCAAGCAGATTGCAGATGACCTTGAGCAAATGAGAGGGTGGATAGAACAGAGAGAGGGTAAGCAAGAGCAGAGGAGCAGGTTTTAGACGCGTCGCTGATGCCGTCTGGACCGATTGCAGAATCTGAGTAGAGCTTTGACAGCAAGCTCTCCACTTGTCAGAAGAAAAGGACACAGAGTCCAGGGACAGTTGGGTGGTGACTGGGTAAGTTGGTTACAGAAAGCAATGGGTTTTGACGCAAGATTAGATGCAAACCGAGTTTAGGCATTCAGCCTTTCACGTGCAGTATCAGCAGAGCGGCCATTTGAAGTAAGGGAGAATGGAGGAAACATACACCAGGAACAGATTTGATTAGATGCCACCAGGATTTGGAGGGAGAGCGGTTTGAGAGTTCAGACTTGAGCTTAGAAAGATGTTGTTTTCTGGCTCTCCTGAGGGGAGACACAACTTGTTCAAGTTTTATAGAAGGAACTAAGATTACCCTAGTTGGGTTTGCTTTCCATGAGGCAAAGGAAAGTTGTTTCAGGACAACTGCCCCACCACAAGCTTCAGTGAACCATGCGTGGGAGGAAGGGTAGGAAAACTGAAGAACGAGAGGGATCATCTGTGCATGAGAGAAGTAAGTTTCTTTTAAAGAATTCCAGGATAAGTTGATGTTTGAGAAAGTAGCGATGGGAGACCAGTCTTGAAGTTTGAGGGCTGCTTGGAGACCCTGCCAGTCAGCCTGAGTGAAACGCCAGACCTTGACGGCGCTGAGGTGGTTCTCTAATAACAGCCAGAGAGATGTCTACTTTGACAAGCACGTGGTCAGAAGAACCGATAGGAGCAGAGGAAGAACAGCAGATATTTTCAGGGGAAGTTGTCAAATTCAGATCCAGAAGAGATGGAGTACCATTGGTTGAGATCTGGGTCGGGAAATTGACCGATTGAGTCAGTCCGAATGAGTCACAGAAAGCAATTTGTGAATCCATGCATGAAGACTACCAGACCTAGGCAGACATGGCAGTGAGACAATTAATCACCATCAGATGAGAGAGAAATGCCATATTTAAAGATAGATATTTGCCACGTGGCGGAAAGAGTGACAATGGGATCATCACGTGGGATGTACAGATCACATATAACAGTTAATGGGAAGGTGAACCATAGCCAGAGGTTAATTCTCGTGTGTAGTTGAGGCAGGAGAGTGGAGAGTGATTTATTTTGATTATATTCTTTTTTAAAGTGCACGAGATTGAGAATAAGCTGATATGAGGAGAAGCATAGCTCCGCGCCTAGTTATGTTTGTATGCGCAGATCTTCATTGCTCGGGGAGGATGGGATTAACCAGGGAGATATAGGGAGTCAGAGACATCTTGAAAGAGGAAAGTTTTGTCGGCAGATTATGCCTGGTTTTGTTGTGGCAATCTGTATGGAATGATCTGTCAGGTTTGAGCAAAGGCCCTGGATGTTTGTTTTGAGGCCTACACCTTAAGGTAGAGAGAGGGAGGAGGGTAGGACAAGAGAGTAGGGGGGGGTAAGGGGGAGTAATTGGAAAGGGTGTGGGGGATTGCAGAAGATCTCAGGGACTGGGGATGAGGAGAGAAAGGCTCTGTGGTGCTGGGTTGAGGTACAGTGATGAGTAGTATGAGAGGGGGCAGAAGCAGTTGAGGATTTGAGGGGGTGGAGTGATGAGAGGAGGCAGCTTTGTGGATGTGAGAGGGGGGGCAACTTTGAGAAGGGTGAGTGAGGGTGAATGTGGTGAGAAGGGTGAGTGGGAGAGTTTAGGGAGAAAGTGAGGGGGAGTTTTTTGAGAAAGTTTTGAGATAGGTGAGGGAAAGCTTGGAGGGGGAAGAGTGTGATGGTTTCTTGAGAGGGAAGGTTGAGAGGGGTGAATTGGCACTGAAGTTGGAAAAAAAAGAAAACGATTGATGGAAAATGAACATGCATTGCAAACTGGGGTTTAATTTTTTAGTTCAGAGATGTGACTGAAGACATTACTTGAGGGAGGCAATAAAGGAATCGAGAGAATGGAAAAGAAAGTTGTAACAGTTGGATTTTTTAGACAAGGCATGAAGGAAATGTCGAATTGAGAGCAGTCTGTTGAAATAGAAAAAGAGTAGTGAATTATGATACAGTAATGAGAACCACACGTGGAAAGAGGAAGAAAGAAGCATTATAAAGATCTTTTATTATTTTTATTTTTTGATAAAGATTGCATAAGATTAGGTAAAGAAAAGGTTGAAGAAAAAATCATGAGGTGAATGGTGAATTTGGATCGGCAAATGCAGAGGGTGGAAACAGTTCCAGCAGAAACACGTGGTTACAGGAGGTGTACCGTTAAAAGTGAATTGATTTTTTTTGTTTTATTTATTGTTATTGTTATTTTAAATAAGAATTGCGTAAGATTCTGAAAAGGAAAGGTTGAAGTGAAATCGTGGAGGTGTATGGTGAATTTGGATCAGTAAACGCAGAGTGAAACTGATGGGTCGATTAAATGTGACAGGAAGATGGTAGAGACAGACACGTGGTTTCGCGAGGCGTATCGTTAGAAAGGATGCAAATAATATTATCATTTTTTGATGGATTTTTGAAGATTAGGTAAGATTAGGGTAAGAATGGTGGGTTGTAGGTAGAAATCGTGAAGGTAGTGGTGAGAGTGGGTCAGCTCAAATGGAAAGAAGATGGTGTGCTGGCAAGAGGAAAAGAAGGAGAAGGAGGAGAAGGAGGAGAAGGAGAATAAGGAGAAGAAGCACTCGTGGGTATGGAGGGAGAAAGGGTTTTTGCTTTTTTTTGTTATATATTTTTTAATTTTAAGACAAACAGAGTGTGTAGTTTGGAGGGAGAGATTGGAGGTGGTGGGAAAAGTGGGGAAAATAGGAATTGATGGTAATGGGGAGAGAATACAAATAAAAACGATCGTACACCTAGACGGGAAAAACTGGTCGGCCTCAAAGAAACCCGATAAGACAAGGTCGACAAAAACTCACAAAAAGCACAATTTTTGAAACAAAACAGAACTGGGAACATACAGGAACATGTAGGTAACAAAATAAACAGTTAAAACGTGACAAATAACGACCTGAAGCTTAACTTTGAGAAAGTCGGCAGAGACCCCTGAGAGAACCAGCCGTGGCCTCAAAACCCGGAACCGGGAATATTTTGAGTTAATTTAGTTGCAAGCAAATACAACCAGTTGCGTCGCTGATGGGAATATTAAGGAGGGGGGGAGGTGTAATATGGAGGGGAGGGAGAGAGGAGGGAGGGTAGGGTGAGGGGAGGGAGAGGAGAGTGAGGAAGGAGGGGAGAGCGAGTAGAGGTGGGGGAGAGAGGAAGGAGAGGGGAGTGAGGAGGGGTGGGGGAGTGAGGAAGGAAGGGGAGGGGGAGCAAGGGAACGCAGTATGAGGGGAGGGCAAGGTAAGGAAGTGTGAGGGGAGGGACCGTATGGACATAACCACCCTCTGGACACATCCGGAGATAAGGATCATCCAGACATAACAACCGTCCAGACACGTGTGGAGATAACCACTGTCTGGACATAATCACCCCCTGGATACGTGCGGAGATAACCACCGTCCGGATATGTGCGGAGATGACCACCGTGCGGATAAGTGCGGAGATGACCACCATCCAGACACGTGTGGAGATGACCACCATCTGGATACGTGTGGAGATAACCACCGTCTGGATACGTACGGCGATGACCACCATCCAGATACTGTACATATGGAGAAAACCACCATTCAGATACTGTACATTGGGCGATAATCACTGTCCGGATGATACGTGCGGAGATAACCACCATCCGGATACGTGTGGAGATAACCACCGCCCGGATACATGTGGAGATAACCACTGTCCAGATACATGTGTAGATAACCACCATCTGGGCATAACCACTGTCCAGATACATCAAGGGAAGGCAGCGTCAGGGGAGGGTAGGGTTAGGCAGTGTGAGGAGAGGGTCCATCCGGAAATAACCACTGTCCAGATATGTATGGAGATAACCACCATCCAGATATGTTTGGAGACAGAGGGGCGGGGGAGTGATAGGGGTGGTGGCAGAGACAAAGTGAGAGAGGAGGGGAGAGAGATAGGGGTAGGGGAGAGACAGAGACAGAGGGATTGGAGAGGGGGGAATTCCGGCAGATGTGGTCCAGTTTAACGACACACACACACATTGATGAATCGCCCTGCCTGTGAAACACTGGGACAACAGTTTATAGCTCGGTCAGGATTCAAGCCCAGGCTAGACGGCTTCGAGCGAGCATGTGTACCTTTCGGCTTTCCTGCCGTGATGTGATTCATTACTTCACAACTGAAAACATTTTTTACTCATTGTGATCACATAATATATTTTTCCTTCCTACCTCCAGTACCGAACCATTGTATTGCCATTGAAGCTTGAAGAACGCGCACGAGTGACTTCACCAAGGAATCCACCAAACGGTGGAATAAACTTTTAAAAACGAAATGTTTAATTTTTTTCTGTATTTATCTATGCCACAGTAATGGGTCATGTAACGGAAGATCGTTCAAAAAGGGGAATGTCGTGGAAATTTTTTTTTCTCATTTTCAGTGAGCCAGCCACTGCCTGCTGCACCGCAGAACAACATGTGGCAAACACAGGCGAGTAGCCCTGAACTTTATTCAAGTCGATCTATATGCAGTATTCAGTGATGATGCGAATATTGCAGAGCACTCGCCAAGTGGCTGAAGCACTCAAGGAAGCACTCTGACAAATCAGTTGATAAGGAACGGCTGGCTTGGCAAGCAGTGATCATTATATTAAACACCTCCTGGAGACGCTCAAGCAACATCCGAATTGGACAACTGAACACTTCTCTAGTAGTTGGAACTGCTGCCAAGTTCAATTCTGGAGCTTAAATTTTGTAATTCGGCTTAGTTTAAGAGATTCTCGAGGTTATGGCATGTGTGCAAATGAAATAAAGCCACAAATGCTGGCGTCTCCTGGCATTTATAAGCATTGCAATGTATCCAGCAAATATGAGTTAAGAAAGTGAAAAAAAAAACTTTATTGTGAAGATGTCGGTGTGGCCTGTTCCAAGTCAAGGCATGGTTGATTGAGCAGGCCAAATGACATGATGGCTTCAGGCCCCAGTGAGGTTACCCAGGAAATGCCTTCAGATCCCACAGATAGTGAGGTAGCTGTGGATGTGCCTGATAAAGGATATAATTAAATAAGGCCGTTAATTATTTTCAAAAGGAGTGTTTTAATTAATCCAAACATCTAATTTTCAGTCATGCACTTCCTTGGAATCCCATTCGTATGCATGCAAAGTTTCAGGCTGCTAAGTTTCATGGCTTTGGAGTTATGGAGGACACA
>CM068955.1:105631503-105639433 GCA_035128595.1 Eptatretus atami
GTTTCGGTATTTGGTTAGCCGCAATGGCACCTGCATAGCCCCACGAGCTCGATTTTTCATTTTCGTCCCAAGGTCAAGGTCACAAGGTCAAGGTCACAAGGTCACGAACTTAGAAAATTTCGAATTTTGACATAAAAATCATACGACCGCCCAAACTTTGAGAGCTAGGATGACAATATTTTTTATGCATAATTCTTGAGGTCATTCCTCGCCTAAAGTCTTGAAACCATTTTGCTCTATCTCGAACACCTTGCCGCGTGGCGCCCCCTTCAAGTTTGTTTTTACGCTGATTTAATCAAAGTTGGATAATCCGATGAGTGCGAATGCCATATAGCCTATATGACGTTCCAGTTCCTGAATGTTCCAGAGGAAGTTTTGCACCAAAGGTCATAATCCTTGACCTTTGACCTTTAAAGGTTACAAAGGTCAAATTTTCAAAGTGTGGGAATCGAACCGGGTTTTCGACCTTCTTCGACAAACTAACTCCAATAAGCTATAGCACGTATCCTGTTTCCTTATTTTAATGTCCACAACATTGTTTTGTGACCTTTAAAGGCTATGCAAAGGTCAAATTTTGAAAGTTGTTGAACGAAACCGGTTTTTCGACATTTGCAGCTAATAACCTGTCGCCACATCATGTTGATCATTTTTATAACTTGGTCAAAAATTATCACATTGTCTCATCCTTGACTTCTGAAACAATCTACATCGTCAAATACCGCTCGTGAACCATCGTCTTCTTCAGACTTGTTTTTTTTAAAATTAATCTGTGACATTCAATAACTTTTTGAATGTCACAGATTAAATTAAAAATAAAGATAAATATTTCACTTTTTTATCTTGTGGAAGTATTCATTTTATAGTTATCTTTGACTTATTCTTGTTTTTTATTCACAGAATTTGGAGCCTATCATGAGTGTCAAAAAAAGAGGACAATGATTCATATATTCAATATGGATTCACATCCACTCATCAATGGAGAAGAAAGACCTCAATTGTGTTATTTGTAGCAAAGCTTTGTCAAATGATTATATGAAACCAACAAAGTTGAAGCAACATTTGCAGAATGTTCCTCCTCAACACAAGAACATGGTAAAAGCTTTTTTGAACGCCATGGGAATGCTCAAAAAGATGAAGCTGGATTCAACAGGGCATTCCAACAAATGAACCAAAGGTTATTGAAGCTTCTTCTTTGTCATAGCACTGGAGATAGCAAAGCAGAAAAAAACCCATACAATTGGGGAAACTTTGATCAACCTTGCGCTCTGAAAAATGATGGAAATTGTTGTTGGGAAATGGATTGGAGAAAAAACTTGCTGCAGTTTCACTATCAAACAGTTACTGTTTAATGGGGGGTCAGCGACATGGCCATTGACATCAAGGATCAAGTTGTGCAGGAGATCAAGTGTGCAGCATTTGGCTTATTTTCAATTCAACTTGATGAATCGACTGATGTGGCATCGTGTTCCAGTTGCTGGTGTTCACTCTGATATGTTCACTAGACTACATGAACAAGATATGTTCACTCCAGTTCATTTAAAGAGGAGTTTCCTCTTTTGTTCTCCTCTTGAAACAACTACCAAGGCCTTCAGATATTTTGGAAAAGGTTTCATCTTTCTTTGAATCAGAAAATCTTTTGTGGGATAATGTCTGTGGGTGCTGTACAGATGGAGCACGCAGCTATGTTGGGGACAAAATCAGTGAACAACTACCAAGGCCTCAGATATTTTGGAAAAGGTTTCATCTTTCTTTGAATCAGAAAATCTTTGTGGGATAATGTCTGTGGGTGCTGTACAGATGGAGCACCAGCTATGTTGGGGACAAAATCAGTGAAACAACGTACCAAAGGCCTCAGATATTTTGGAAAAGGTTTCATCTTTCTTTGAATCAGAAAAATCTTTTGTGGGATAATGTCTGTGGGTGCTGTACAGATGGGCACCAGCCTATGTTGGGGACAAAATCAGGATTTAAGTTTGTGTGAAAAGCGAGCTCCAAAGTGGAAGGCATTCATTGTATGATCCTTCGTCAGGAACTGGCCTCAAAAAACATTCCAGCTCCATGAGGGACGGTTTTGGATCAACAATTCAAATTGTGATTTGAAGTTCAGGGTAAGATGGATTTTTTTTTCTTGGCTGGATGATGAGGAAATGGATCATGCGCCTTGCCTCTTTGGGTTGACATTTTTGAGCAGCTGAATAAACTGAATCTTCAGGTGCAAGAAGGAATACAAACATCATAAAATTCATGGATTCCTTGAAAGCTTTCATGAGCAAGCTGGAAAATTGGAAGAGAAAGGTCAAGATCAAGAATGTTTGGCAATGTTTGAGAAACTGACATCAATCTTATTGCTGGTGGTGAAGACCAAGTGCTTCCAGAATTTGCAAAAAATGAATTTTGCAGCATTTGACAGCACTGGAAAATGAATTCCTGCGAAATTTTCCTGAACTCAGTGATGAGGAGTTGGATTCAGTGCGAAATCCATTTAAATTGTCAGTTGAAAAGTTCCTGATGATTGACAAGATGAATTTCTGAAGCTGAGACTGATTTTGGGAGGAAGAGATATGTTCGATGAGAATCATCACAGAATTTTGACCCTTGATGTGCGATTCCTACCCAAAAGTGTCAAAAGAGAAATCCATGTATTGCTTCCATTTGTGTCGACATATCTTTGTGAGTCAGGCTTTTCAACTCTGTTGCAAATGAAAACGAAGCAACGAAGTAGATTGGGAGGTTGAAAATGACCTGAAAATTTATTGGAGGAAAAATGGGTCTTCAGGCCCTTTCAAGCACTGTTCCGCGTTCCAAGATTGGCGAAGAAAAAACAATCACAGGTTTCTCATTGACTGTATCTTCATCAGAATAAATGAATTACAATACCCTGGCATTCTTTTGAACTTTTTGTTTATTGAATTTGCTTCAGTAACTTTGAGTCGTTAAGTTTAGTTATGAAATATTAAAAAAACTACTTTTATTCAAGTTTTTAAAATCCATCAACATTTTCTATTGCTATTAAATTTGTAAAACTCCACTATAAAATAATCAAGTAAATGTATATGTACTAATATAGAGAAAAATAAAGATTTTCAATATTATATGCATATTATTTGGAATGCACCTTTTGAGTCAGACAATTCTTGGAAAGGGGGGAATGACGTTTCTGAATTTGGTGAATAGGGTGCATGGGCAAAAAGGTTGAGAACCACTGCCTTAGCATTAGCCTTCACAATTATCTTTTAGAATTACCCTTTTAGAACCCTTTAGCATTACCCATCACAATTATCCTTTGGAATTACCCTTTAGAATTACCCTTTAGACTTAACCTTTTAGAATTCCCTTTAGACTTAATTTTTTGAATTACCCTTTCAAATTACCCTTTAGAACCTTCAGAATTACCCTTTAGACTTAAGCTTTTAGAATTACTTTTAGAACCCTTTAGAATTACCCTTTAGAATACCCATTATAATTATTCTGTATAAACCTTTAGAATTACCTGTATACCTTCAGAATTACCCTTTAATTATCCTTTAGAATTACCCTTTAATTCTACTTTAGAATTCCCCTTTAGAATTCCCCTGTAGGCTTAATCTTTTAGAATGACCTTTTAGAACCCTTTAGAATTACCCTTTACAATTATTCCTTTTGAATACCCTATATAATTACTCTTTAGAACCTTTAGAATTACCCGATGCAATTATCCTTTAGAATAACCTTTTAGAATAACCTCTAGAAACATTAGGATCACCCTTTAGAATTACCTTTAAACAACTTTAGAATGACAATTTATACTAACCTTTAGTTAATTACCTTTTAGAATACCCTTTAGAACCATTAAAATTACCCTTTAATAACACATTAGAATTACTTTTGAGAACCAATTAGAATTACCCTTTAGAATTACACTATAAACCCTTTAGAATTACCATTTAGAACTCTACAGCAATACCTTTATAACCATTAGAATTACCCTTGAGAACCAATTATAATTACACTTGAGAATCATCCTTTGGAACCGTTTAGAATGACCCTCAATAACCCATTAGATTTACCCTTTTAATAACCATTATATTACTCTTTAGAGCCATTTAGACTTACATTTTAGACCCCTTTAGAATTACCATTTAGATCCCCTTTGTAATTACCCTTTAGACACCATTACATTTAGTTGGTTCATTGGACCAAATTTTCATTGGTCCTTCAAGGCCTTGTAGCATAATACCTGCCTGCTGTACTGCTTGAGCATGTTTGCCTTTCACCAAGCCCGGATGTGCTTGGGCCCTTGGCTTGGGCCAGGGGCAAATGAACCTGCTATTATTTGTGTTGTTAATATTATTTGGGATATTTAATATTGGTTCATTACAATATTATTATTATTTTTGTTTTTTATTTTGTAAATAGAATGCCATGCTGTGGAAGGACCTATTAAGCTGTGCTAGATACCTTAACATGCCATGCATTTAAAACATGGGAATTCTTCCAGGTTCTTTTGTAGTCATTTAGCCCAATCAACTCAGGAGATCATGACGATAATTTTTGGTGTATCACATTCCCATCAGAATGCTGCTGTAGAACTCCACAAAAAACATGCCTCACCACACACACACACACACACACACACACACACACACACATACACACACACACATACAACACACACCTGATTCAATTACAGCATTCCTTAAAGGATCGCCAAGGTCTCAGGGATCGTTTGGGTCCTCTGGGTCTCGTGTCTTTTGATTCCCCTGGGACTTTTTGTGTCATCTGGGTCTTTTGGGTCCTCAGGGTATTTTGGGTCTTTTGGGTCCTCAGGAACTTTTGGGTCATCTGGTGCTTTTGGTTCCTCAGAGAGTTTTGGGTCATCTGAGTCCTCAGAGTCTTTGGGTCCTCTTGGTCTTTTGGGGTCTTAGGGTATTCAAAGGTGGAAGGGGTCTCAGTAGACTGAAGGGTCAAAAGGGTGGATTTTTCGTGAAACACAGTTAGAAAGGTTCTTCTTCTTATTCTTCCACTTTTCGGAGAGACAGACGGATGAGAGTCGTTTCAAATTGAAGGGCGGGCTTTCACTGTTTATAAAAAAACAAACCCTCCCCTACATTTTGATTTGGTATCTTCATGGTTTTTTTGTCGCTCAAGATATTTTAATCAAATTAAATGCTGCTATTATTTTGTTAATTTTTTTATCTTGATTATATTTCATTATTTTAATGCGTTCCCTCATTTAAACTTCACATGAAAGTAATTTTTTCAATAGTTTTTCTTGACTATATATAGTTATATATATATAATATATATATTATATATATATATATATGTACATATATGTATGATAAATGTTTTGGCTTCTGGGACGCCGCACTTGCAATGAATGGGGAAAAAAGGGAAAAGATCGACCGCAAGCCCCAAAATCTCAAAATGGAGACTCATTCCTTCCACTATCCCCTTCCTCCCATACAAGCAATGCAAAATTGAGATACTGATTAAAGCACTTCCTTCCCCCGCAAACATTATCACAGTCCTTTCATATTTTCATTATACTCAAGAGCGACCAACGAATATATGGCCCATGTTCTACTTTAGGGAATACTTAATTTTTTTTTATAACATTCATTTCATCGAGTATATTCACAAAGATAACTTGGAACTTGGTTCTTGGTTACGTATCTTTGTTGATGTAAAGATAAAATGAATAGACTTCCTCTAATTGCTCTTGTCTGCCAAACCTCCTGAGCCACATATCATTTTATCGATTCGCTTAATATTTTTCATAGTTCTTTCAAATTCAACATTATTTATGATTTTTATGAAAAGTTCTTTCTCAAAATCATTTGAGTCAAGCTGTTTATTTGTGTTAAAATGCGTTTAGCTTGGTTGAGTTAGCTTCTCCCAAAAGCCTGAAGGCAAACATTTCTTTATGAGACACACCCGAAAAAACCATTGTTTTCAACATTTTCCATTATGTAATCAACTTGTCCTATTTATTGCCAAACGCGAACTTTGGCATGTTTCATTCAGAGAAATGGAGTGTTCAGAGGAGTACTTCAACCTTGCAGATCGATATTTTTCACATAAGAGGGAGAGGTGAGAACCCTCAAACCAAATTCATTAATTTTGTTGTTTTTATACAGCTTAAATCACTATGCGACCAAATAAATTATTGTATGTTTTTTTTTCTGACAGTTTGTCCCACTAACCCACATCGTTGATAACTGATATTGAAAATGAGCGCAACGATATCAATGAAGATATGGCAAAATATGAATGAAATCCGTATAGTATCTTCATCATTTCGAAGAGAAAATTAAATGACTCATGTCTCGGTTGTTGGAACACCTTTTCACACCCCCTGACGTTGGATAACTCAAAAGAAAGGTAGAAAATTATGCCTGCTTCTCCTCTTCTCCTCTCCTCTCCTCGCCTGCTCCTCTCCCTCTCCTCTCCTCTCCTCTCCTCTCCTCTCCTCTCATCTCCTCTCTCTCCTCTCCTCCTCTCCTCTCCTCTCCTCTCCTCTCCTCTCCTCTCTTCTCTCTCTCTCTCTCTCCTCTTCTCTCCTCATCTCTCTCTCTCTCCTCTCCTTCCTCTGTCTCTCTCTGTTCTCTCTGTCTCTCTCTGTCTCTCTCTGTCTTTCTGCTCTCCGTCTCTGTCTTCTCTCCTCTGTTCTCTCTCTCTGTCTCTCTCTCTGTCCTCTCTCCTCTCTCTCTTCCCGCCTCTCTCTCTCTCCTTCTCGTCTCGTCGTCTCTCCCACTTCCTCCTCGCCTCCCACCTCTCTTCCTCATATTCTGTCCCCTCCCCTCTCATCCCTCCTCCCCCCTCCCTCTCGCTTCATCTCTCTCTCCTCTGTCTCTGTGTCTCTGTTCTGTCTCTCTCTCTCTCTCTGGTCTCTGCCTCTCGTCTATCTCTCTCTTGTCTATTAGTGGGGCAACTTAGCATAACAATTGTGCATTTTGTGAGGAAAGCAAACCCAAAATTGGCACACTTGTATCTTCATATTAAAATGAACAGATTTGGATATTGTGGGCCAATCTTCAAATTTTTGATGGCCGTGGGGAAAATGGCTGCCACAGCATCAGCGGTGAATTTGAGGATGGCCCAATATCCAAATCTGTTCATAATATGATAAGGCACTAGTGTGCCAAATTTGGTCCTTTCCTCACAAAAATGCCACAATTGTTATCCATATGCTATTATTTACAGCTAAGTTGCCCCACTATATTAACTAATTGTGATAGGTCATTTGGAAAAAAACTAACACCTGAAACAAGCCTATTTAAAGCCTGAATAATGTGTTTCTCCTTCTCATTCTTCCTACTTTTACCAGATAGATTGACCCTATAATTAAGAGAGTCCAACAAATCAATATATACTCTATCATCCTTATTTTTCATATCCAATGGTTTATCAAAATACTTTGATTCATCTCTCACAGTTGATTGCAGTTGTTTCCATCTTTTTGTTGAAGAAACATTAATCTTGAGAGTTTATTTAAGCAGGGGTTGAGCAGAACTGAAGACGCTTAATTCATCCTTAATATAAATCTTTTCTTGACAATGGAATATTGCTGGTTTTCCTGTTGAATGAGCTCCTGCTTTTGATTTTTGAATCCGCTGAATATTCATTGTTTTGAAGAGCCTTCACAATATAATCAGGGGATTGATTTATCTCTTCCAGTTGTTGAAATAATCCGTCATCATCATATTCTAATTCTCTGTGATTCTCTAATTCTTCCTCCGTCATTTGACTGAAATCTTTTAACATTTGAAGTTTGGTAGGAGTATATTCTATTGTGGGAACTGTGGAAGCATCCATAATTTTTTGTTGGGAAGTTTTTAAAAATGGTTTAAAAAATTTCTCTTGTTTTCTTTCAAATGTTTCTTCACCCGTTAGTTTCTGTCTGTGTTTCTTCTTTCTGTCTTCCTGTTGTTTTACAACTTTTGAAACC
>CM068955.1:105641704-105655056 GCA_035128595.1 Eptatretus atami
AAATTTGGGAGTAAGGAGCATCTTTAAAAGCAGGCAGGTTTTTCCACATCCAATTGAACCAACTATAAGACATGTTAATGCATTTGGAAGATTTTTATGGTTGTTAAATTTTATCTTATTTTCCCAAATGGGTAAAAAATCATTGCATTTTATATATTTGGAAAAAACAGGTTATTTAATTTTTATTGGCTTTTTAGAAACTCTTGTTTTATCCTAAGTTCAGGTTTAATTTGAAGATAATCCATTATTTTAGTTATAATATATCTTGTGTTGATATTTCCCTGAAAAGGCAATCGTTCATAATATAAATCATCATCCATGAAACATTATGGTCATTGTTTGGTCTCTTCTCTTGTAAGAAAAGTGTATTATCACCCTCGAACTTAACATTCATTTCTCGAATCAATCTTGTAAAGTAATTCATTTTTGGTGTAAATCTCAAGAATTATTCCTTTTAGATTTTTATTATCATTAATTAGAAGATAATCACAGAACATACATTGTTTATAGACTTTTCACTCTGTGTTTAATCCCCGTCTTTCACATGCACGACAATTCTCAAATTTGTCATGTAGAGAATCACAAATTCAAGAGGCTCAAAATCGAGTAAACTATTCATATTATAAAGTAAAACTTTACTTCAAATAAAATTCATCTCGGTTCATCTTCGGTACTTTCATTGGTGCTTTCACAATCATCTATAAAACTACTTTCATAACTACCGTTTGAACACAAACTCTTGGTATCATAACTGTCTTCTGTTCCAACAGAGATACTATCATCACTCTCATAATCTTCAAAATCTTCAGTTGAATAATGACTCATATTTAATTAGTAGAAAAAAACATTACCATCCATATCTATATACATTTTTCATTAACAGATTCAACTACTACATGATTTATATTAAAGGTAATTTTAAAATGATCCTCAACTACTATTTAACGAAATGTCATTTCACCTGATATATTAACATCCTTTATTTCATCAGGATTTACATCTTTAGGGTGGTTGAAAAATACAAATTTCTCCTTGCATATTACAAATGGTCTTATCTTTTCTTTACAAAGCTTCATCCATGAGGTTTTCTTTTTTGATACTTTTTCTTGTTTCATTGCTTTTTCTAGCTTTGAATATATTACCAGAAGGAGAGGAGTAACTTTTGTTAGAGCTACTTTAATTGATGTTCTTCCAGATATACTAAAAGCCCTTCCACTGAAGGAAATTGAAGAACTCATATTATTTACCATAATTGTTTTTATCCAATGTTGTTATAATCATCTTTATTAAATTTTACATTCTCGACATATTTCTCAGTATCTTTTACAAATGAAGAGATTGATTGAAACTTGTCTTTTGTGTCTTGATACATTGTATTGATTAAGTGAAAAAAGTTGGAGGATAAAATGGTTTTAAGCACAGATTCACCTGTAAATTAAACGGAATTTCATCAAGAAAATTTATTTTAAGCAAAGTTTTGTTATATAAATATGGTGAATACAACGTACTGCGATGTTTGTAATCATGAATATAAATGTTATAAAAAACACCTTCAAACCAATAAACACACATTCAATCTTTTCAGACAAATATCTCCACTTGATCAAGAAACAAAACATTGTGATGGATGTGATAATGATATTCTTAAAATTTTTTTATAATAAACACCTTCAATCACACAAACAAGCCTGGTGTTGGCTTCGTGTTTAGGGTGCGGCTTGGGATCCTAGGGTCTTGAGTTCTAGCCCCATTGGGCCGCTGAATTATACACCAGGAGGTTGACTCAGCCTGTCATCCTTCCGAGGTAGGCAAAATGAGTACCAGTGCACTGGTAAGGGGGACACTGCATCAGCGACATAGCCACGTCCCAACCAATGATGCAACCAGCAGCACAGGCTGCACTCGATAGAGAGAGAATCATGCAAACACAAGAACAATGAAGAAAGGAGGTGCCACTAAATTCTCCATTGAAAACACTGATGGGGCATTTAAAGGACATATATAAATAAGATTGTTTCGCTTTCAAGACCCTGGACCATCTTCAATCATGGAAGCTGTTGATATGGTTAACAAAGTATTGAAACTATAATTAAAAACACATTAAGTGAAATGAAAACTTTTAAGTTTTATATGGGAGTAAAATTGAATATGGTAAGAGAAGGTGATGAAACTACTCCCTATATGAGGACAAACCCACTTTATCTCATCATTTCAAGATTTTGTAAGATGTGGTGTTTACGATGAACTCCAGAGACAAGAACAAATGTTGATACCTGTAGTAGGTAGTGGATTTGCTATTAAAAAAGAATCTTTTTAGATATACACATCTTAAAATCAGATCCTCTTCAAGCTTCTTCTTTTATATTAATTTACCAAAAGAGAATAACCTTAAGAAGCGGTTGTTTTCCTAAGTGATAAGTAACACTTAAGCTCACAGTTTCCCTCCTTAGTTTACATCAAAACGTCTCCTACACGTCCACGGACCAAGCAACTCTATACAATCCTAACTTTGCTATGAAATTACTCCATCCACCCACAACATAAATATTTCACCCAAAGGATGAAGTCACTTGATCATTCAGAAATTCCTCTCGAGAAGATTCGTTCAAACACACATTTTACTTTTCAACTCTCTGCTTCACAAAAATTTTTCTTTAGTTTGCGTATCCTTCAATATTTCCATTCTCCTTTGTGTGCACTCACCACTTATTAGCTTTCATTTGTATCAATCTTCTATGAACAATGCCAAATACTGCACAAGGAAACTTAGTCACCAGGGGAGGCAATATGCCTCGATATATGCCTACGCCATCTCCAGGTAAGGCTGATTATACAACTGCAACAAGGCATGTTACAGACCACCTACTGTGCAAGACACCATGGGATCTATAACATATGCAACCATAATGCAGACGAGGAACTCAGCTTAACTATCCATCCAAAGGACAGCTTGCTACAAACACAATGTTCCATGCATTATCAGAATTGTAGTTTTTGGTGAAGTCTGATCACATGGGGATTGAGCCCGACCAGACAACTCGCTGGCAACGATGCTCTCCATTAAGTCTACCACCTCTACTACAAATTATGTCAATCATTATTGATATGTCACGATGAATACAGGAAAGAAAAGAACAATTTCTAATTTTTGTTTGCAAGTGTACAAGATATTTTGCAAACATAACACAGCGTGAACAAAGGCAGTTGTAGTTTGCAGGATATACAGGGTGGCCTATACCTAGAGTTGAATATGAAGTACCAGCATTTCCTTGGATCAAGGGGTCCATGTTGTCCCAGCAAAGAATCTTGCATATCCAGGTTCTGTATGCCATCTTCCAAAACATTACGGAAATAAATATTTGCTCGGATGAAGGGTTAATGCCTGATATGTCAGCTTTGCCTTGCTTCCTGGGCAGTTAGCATACCTCGATCAATGTTCTGTTGATTTCATCCATTATCACAGGCAAAAGCTTTCTTAAAATTTGTGATTTGAGGTGCGGTTGAACATAATTCCTCACATTATCAATAAATTTAATTTGTTGTTCTCCTCCTCTTCCCTTTATAAGGGGTGAGGTCCAACGGCACCAAGCTTCTGCCCTGGCTTGACCATGATACTCCTCCACCTCCCTCTGTCCTTAACCAACTCCCTCCACACTCCAACCACCCTTACCTTATGGATATCCCTCCTCACACAATCCTCCCATCTCATCCATGGACTACCTCTTTCCTCCTACCCTGCTCCCTCAATCTATCCATCTCTTTGCCATTCTCTCTTTCCCCAACCACACCAAATGTCCAATCCATCTCAGCCAGCATTTCACCAATCAATCTGTCAGCTCATCTGCACACCAATCTCCCCCTCAGTTCATCCATCCTCCTTCTATCCACCCTCTTACTCCTGCAATCCTCCTGACCCAGTACTCGCAAACCTGCAGCCTTTGTTGCTGTCTCTGTCAGGACCACTGTCTCCAGGCCGTAAAGGTAGGCTGGCATTACACACGACATCAGAACCTTCCCTTTCAATTTGATATCTTTCGGTCTGCCATTACTCCTCCTCACCCTCCTCCACACATTCACACCCACCTGAATCTTCCTCCACACCTCTGCCTCGGACTTACCATCCCGGTCACAGTTCCTCCCAGATACACAAACCAATTTCCTGCCTGATTTCCTTTCCCTCTAAACTGATATTCATTTCTTTTCTCTGCTACTTGACCCAAATCATCTGAGCTTCACCATACTCGTCTTAATCCATGCTTCCACTCCACCAGTACTCCTGCATCTCCCACCAATTCTCCACCAGAACGGCCAATTGGTCACATACAACATCCCTCCCATACTACCCCTCAAGTTCACCTTGCTGCTTTCCAGTTCCATCACCATGATAAACATGAGTGGGCTGAGAGAGCTTCCCTGCTCAAGCCGATGTTCACGCGCTGAACACTCAGACATCCCAGGACCAAACAAAACTCTTCCCTTCATTCCTTTGTACATACTTCCTCCAACATGACTTCTGCTTCTGGCACTCCATCCATCTCAGTGTTGCCATCACCATCTCTCTCGGGACAGTGCAGTAGGCCTTCTCCAGGTCCACAAATCCCAATGCCATCTCATCTTGCACCTCCAACTCTCTCCCACCAGCTGTCCCAGCGGAACATCCCATCAATCGTCCCCTGACCCTTTCTAAACCCCTGCTGCTCTTCTCTGATCTCCATTTCTACACTCTTCCTTATCCTCCCATCCAGAATCCTCTCCAGGACCTCACACGTAACTAAGGAGCGTAATGCTCCTGTACTTCCCTGGATCTTGAACATTGCCCTTCTCTTCCATATTGGACATCCCCCAATCTTCTGGAATTGAACCCTTACTCATACATATTCAACAGCCTCTTCGTCCAACTTCTTTCTGCTGCAATTATCATCTCTGTAACACCTCATCAATGCCTGTACTCTTTCCATTCTTCATCCGCTTTCAATGCCATCCACACTTCCTCCTCTGTGATCGTCACCAACTCCACTTCACCCTCTACCTGACATGGTAGTCCAGCTTGTCATTTCTTCCTTCTCGGTTCAACAGCTCTTTGAAATATCCTTCTCACACCTTCAATACTGCCCCCCCCCTTCGTGTCCTTACCATCCTCATCCCTGTCACAAGCAATTATATATCATCCTCCCCCACCATCTCTTCAACCTGTGTACACCTCCTCTTCCACATCATTCTTGCCTATCCACAGCTCTTCTTGCAACATTCTTCTTCTGCCCATGCAGTTGCCACAACCAGACATCTGGCCTGCCTCCCCTCTCTTTATCTTCTCTATCCTCTCCAAAC
Organism: Eptatretus atami; assembly: GCA_035128595.1. Lineage (NCBI taxonomy): Eukaryota > Metazoa > Chordata > Myxini > Myxiniformes > Myxinidae > Eptatretus > Eptatretus atami. The sequence goes on from CM068955.1 coordinate 105,647,033, forward strand.
CTCCTCTTTTCACCAACTCCTTCGCTACCTCTTCCATCCACCATACCTGGTTTCTATCCCTTGACGATGCACCCTTTCCTGATGTCCTTCCACACAAAACCTCTGTACATTTTCCATTCCTCCTCCAAATGTTCCGCTTCTTCGCTAAGTTGCTCAACCTAGCCCTCAACCTCTCCTTTGTGCTCTATGAGGACGTTTCCCTACACTCCCCCCACTGAGTAATCTTCCAACCCCTACTATTAACCTCCCTCCTTTTCTCACCCGTAGCACACAAACACTACTGGCTTGTGCTGGGTGGTAACATGCCTCCCACACTGCATTACAATCCTTCACCCTTCACAACTGTTGCTTTCTTATCACCACTGTGGAAGAAATAATTAATTAATGTATTCTAAATTGTAACTGTGCTGGTGTTTTATAAATTTAATTTTTATGCTATAAGTCGATTTGGCTGTCAGTGTTCCTTCCCTTTGGCCAAGAGTCTTTGCCCTAAATGTTGATAAAAAAAAATAATGTCTTGCTATGGTACAATGTGACTTGGCTGATAACAGCAAACTTGCCGTAATTACATCATGTGCTTCTCACCTAGAAGACACGTATGCAGTTAGAGTTAACAGCCCCTACCACTCTCCCATGAAAAGCATATAAATACCAGAAATTGTAATCTTGTTTAGTGCAAGTACGTGTGATGTATAGCATCTCAGTGGCTTGTACTCCTTGGGACTGACCAAGTACCAAGTAATAATAAAACTCTCTGATGTAATGTATTTTCACGTGTGGAAAGTGAATTAATCGGGTTGGTTTAACGGTTAACTAAAAAAGTAAGAATAAATAAAATAGAACCAAATAATATTGCAACAAATGGGGGGTTCTCAAGTTCATTGTGTGAAGTGTACGAGGGAACAGGAACACGATACATTTAAAACCGAGTCGGCTAGACGTTAAACCCTGCAAGTTAATAAGATTCCACAACAATGCAATAATTCTACAACGATCACTACGAGGTTGGGTGAAAAATCCTCATCAGTTGGTGCTGTGACCGAGGTGCTTAATCTGCTGGAGGCAGTCCCTGGAGGAACGGCAAGTGCTTGAGCGAAGGTAAGCAGAGAGCGTTCCTCGACGGTGGGCTGTCTTAGCGAGTAACGCATTGTCGAACAGAGAGTACATGTCAGAGAATTAGAGCATTATTGTATTTTGTGTTTTATTGTATTTCAAACATGAAGTGTATACTATATAAGTATTTGTGATTTGTAAACTGTTAACGGGTTTGAAAGATGGGGTACAACTAAACAGAGATGGAGATCCATATTTCAGACATGCAGGACAGATGGGGAACACAGCTTGAGCAAGCTAGTTCATTTCAACCCCCTGCACCTCACACTGAATTCCCTCCTCCTCCTCCTCCATCCTCTTCCCACCTCCTCCGCCCTCATTTCTACTCCTCCAACCTCAAAGTTCATTTCAACCCAAAACCCATTCGTTTTATGACAAAGAACAGAAGCGACTTCGTCTGAGTTACCCTTTCTGACTTTTAAAACCATGTGACGAACCGAAATTGACTTTGAAATTGAAGGCCGAGAGATTCCTTTCTTAGTCGACACGGGAGCGACCAAATCTGCACTCAGAAAGAGTGATTTCCAGATGCCCCCGTTTATCGCAAGAACGACTGAAGGTCGTGGGGATGTCAGGAGTTGCATGGCGACCCACTAACTGAACAACTACGGGTAGAGATTGGACCATTGTCTGCAAACCATGCATTTTGATGGCAACTGATACACCAATAATCTGTTGGGCAGAGATCTGTTATGTAAGCTGAATTGTACAGTGAATTGTACCCTGAGGGAGTATATTTAGAAATACCTCACGAATCGCATATAACTATGCTGAATTTATTGCAGGAAATACAGAGAATCTTGTATATCGATGGACTGTGATTAATTTTGAAGCATTAATATTTGCAGGAATATGTGTCACATTTGAAGAGAATCGTACCCGAGGTGCACGATTGGGTGAGTCAACACCACATGGACACAGAGGGGGTGGCAGACTCGATTACATGCATTGCAGATTGCGACGTCAAGAAAAGATAACGTCTATGCGAGTGAACACTTTCGAAATTACAACAGACCTTTGACCTAGTGTTGGGGACAATTTGGATTGGAAAGCATGGATTGGCCTGGAGGTGCATCTCACGCAGGACAATTAAAATTGTGGAATCAACCGTCCAGTGTTACACCAGCTGTACTTTAGTGATTGCAAGAGGTTACCAAGCAACGGACATCGGTCACATGGTTAACCTGTTTGAAGAAAGCATCACAAGCGACTTTGATGGATTCGAGCCAAGTAAACGGACTTTGGAAGATTGGAGCAGATGGATATTGTTGGTCAGAGTGTCGCGGGATGGTGAACACTGTATCAAAATGGCTGATCTCTCGGAAATAAATGGGTCAGAAAAATTACCTGGATTACTCGACCAAGTCCCGACTTGTCTGTGGGCAACACATGCCAACGATGTAGGGCGAATTAGAGGCATGCACCCAGTCAAGATCAATATATATCCAGAAAAGAAACTGCCTCGAAAACCGCAAAACCCATTGCGTCCGAAGCAGAAGCAGGGATTGCTCCCATAGTGGAAGTGCTATTGAAGTAAGGGATAATTATTCCCACAGTTAGTCAATGTAATACGCCGATCATACCTGTAAGAAAACCTGGGAAGTCGACGTGAAAGATTCGTACAGGATTGAGGGCAGTGAATGACACGGTGATTCCGGCTTATCCTGTAATTGCAAATCCAGCTACCATTCTAGCAAGCATCCCAAGTACTACTACCTATTTTAGTGTCATGGATCTTTGTTCAGCTTTTTTTAGTATACCGATAACCCAAAAGCACAATTCCTTTTGCGTTCACGTATAGGGACGGCAATACACTTGGACGGTGCTTCCTCAAGGATATGTAGAGAGCCCGACACTGTTTTCTCGATCTTTGAAAGACGACTTGGATGACGTAGTTAGGGGTGATATACTGATTCTGGCTCACTTTTCCCCATGTAAATGAATGGGGATTTTCAGCGATTCATATTTTTTTTCCCTTAAAAATACACCCCCTTTTTATCCCAAGGTATATTTGTTTGTCTCCCCTTTTAACCTAGGGGCATTCTATTCAAATAACCAATGTGACAAGAAAAGATTGGTTCAAGTAGTAATGTGGTTTGTTCAAGGTGATTCTGAAGAAATATCTGAAACTGCAAGCCTAGGGACACTCTTTTTCAAATACCAATGCATATTGTTTAGCTCACTCATTGAACCTATAAAGATTTGTTCATTCTCAATTCCTTCAATAGTTTAATTTTCTTTGTACAATAATCCCCATCTAAAATATTTAAAACAAAACATTTGAATCTTTATATTTTTTAAGATACCCCTTTTGTGCCATTATGAAATGATATACTTCTCTAATATCTCATCTGACCACCTCCTGAGCCACATATCATTTTGAGATTATAAGTAATTGTTTTTTCCATTGTTCATTGATAACCATCAATTTTTTCAGTCATTCAAGGATATTTATTTTTTCTTTACATCCTCTAACCATTGGTTTTTAAATTGATCGCTTATTTGTTTTATTTACCTTGTTTTTAGGTTATTTTTCAATAAGACTTATTTGATATTTTCCACATTCATTATGTTTCCATTTATATACCAAGACATGAGATTTCTCCACTTTTTGTTTGATTAATACTTGGTTCGAACCATTTATATACCGTGAAACACCGGCGGCTAGCCTTAAAAACCCTAACCCATCGTCCCATCGTTAAAACTTGTGTCCATATGAAACACAATCTATTCTATCACTCTATCATACAATATCCATATGGAACACAATCTATTCCATTTTCTAAAATAAATCTCTTATCATCAAAGGCTCCTAATGCCTTTTTATTTACTTCTTCACTATATATCTATGTTTATAACTTCTTATTGTATTCATTTTCCTATATTCTTCTTTCTTATTCATCAAACAATTATAATAATTTCCTAAAAGTTATTGATTTCTTTATACATTTTTTTTCCCTTTAACCTTTTATCAATCTGATCACCATACTTATAAGCATATGCCTTTGCTCTCAATCCAATAAACTTCACTCATTACTTTCCACCCAACTCATCCTTAAACTTACCAATAACCTTTTCATTCTTTTTGAAAATATCGCTCTTCTTACAAAATACTTGTATCATATACTCCAATATTTTTCTTCATATCTTTATAAACATCATCAGTTTTTTATATCTAGAATAAAACTATCAGTGTCCATATAAAACAATGAACATTTCACCATACTCTTTCTTTAAGTCATTATACAAATAATCAACATCAATATCTTTGATAAATCAAGAACTGCTGTTCAATGTAAATTGGTTTATCCATGACAATATTTTCCTTTTCATATGAATGGCAGAAAAGTTCTCTGAAAAAACCTCTTCTCTCTCCAAAACTTGGTTTTATTTATCAATCTAGAAGCTTTCTTTCCAAGATGTTGCGAATCTAATGTTTTGTCTGTTTCTAACATTTTCCATAGTCTTTCCAAATACAGCGTTATTCATTAATTTATAAAAGTCCCTTCAAATTTTTACTTTTGTATTTGCCTCATATCTGTATTGAATTTAATATACTTTTCCATCAAGGACTTTGTTTAAATTTTAAAACTCTATGAATTTTAGCTACTCTCAACCCAGCAGAATAAATATTGTCTCAAGTTCCTTTGATGCAAAACATATCCCTCTTTATCATAGAATGTTGTTAATAACTTTTCTGTTGATTTACCTTTAATATTAAAACTTTTATGATAATCACTTAACCATTCTTCTTTGGGGTTTCTTTCTCACTGCAAAAGGAGGTCTTTATGCTTATTATGAAGATCACTCGGGTACCTCAAATCAACTTCAAAATAATAACTTCTTCTTCCTCATTAAATTCCTCTTGAGATGAATAACAATATTCATCAAAGCCTTTTCATAATCCTTTTCTTCACCCACTCTAATTTACCATAAGGCAGAGATTGAGACATTGCCCATCCATACAAATTATTAGCATCAAAATACATCAAAAATTACTATCTTTTTCACTCTCATAATTTGGAAGATTTTATTATTTGTTTAGCATATCTTTTGAACATACTTGTGATATTCCACCTCTCTTAGACTTCTCAATCATCAAAAGAATATCTACATCACTGATTAAATCTATATATTGTTTTGTCATTTTCAACATTGAACTCAAAGCTAAACAGGAGCTGTGAAATAGTGGGCAGGATCTAATCCATAACATTTTTATTATGACAGAGTGATCTAAAAGCTTCAAACACATCAGCTACATAAAACATGTTTTTAGATACAAATCATGATATTCTCCAAGGTTCTTTATCTTAAATATTTCCAATTTCTTGTGCGTGTTTTATTCCTTATCACTTATCTCTTCTTCATAAAGGTTATTATAGAAACTTTCTTTTGAAGGAGTTGTGTTTCTTTAAATCTCATAAATGAATCCATATAATCATAAGGATAAATCCTTACTTGTAAACATTTTCTCTTTACTTTGAATTTCATTCCTTGTTTGAATTCCTCTCTAGTTAGAATTCCCTCTTTACACCAGAATTTCATCTATAATCATAATTTCCTCTTTAGTTAGAATTTCATTCATTGTTCGAATTTTCTTTATAATTAAGATTTCATCTTCAGTTAGCAATTTCTTCATTAATTTCCTCATTAATTAGAATTTCCTCTTGACTTTGAATTCTCTCTTTAATCTGAATTTCCTCTTTGGTTAGAATTTCCTCTTTTGGAAAGAATGAATTAAGATTTGGAAAAGAGCCCGTGGAGCTTAGATTTGATGCTAGGTTGGCTATGGTGGTTGCCATAAACTTGTAAGAATCTAGAAACCTTATACGAGTTAAAGGTTTTGTGATATCATTTTTGTAAAGTGAAATACTTTTGACTTGTGCTTGTTATGGCAGAAATATTCCCTGGTGTTTTGAAAGTTCATTTATAAATAGATGTGTATCATAGTTGGGCGTTGTGAAGAAAGACTGGAATAAAGAAGGTAATTTATAATTAAGATTCAAACAGGAATGAGCGGGACTTCTATATTCCAGTAAGAAGACAATGATCCCTAACTTTAGACTCTCATTTTCTCCTCACAAATATGACAGATATTGTTCTTTCTAAATTCTAATTTTTCTTCTTTGGTTAATTTCATCGTTTCATTGTTTCTTTCATTAATTTAGTTAGTCTTATACAATCTTTTTCAATCGTTTTACAAACTCTTGTGAAGCATTTTTTCCACTATAATGTTCAAGTTTATTATCTTTTTCCAAGATGATTTGATATAATAACAGACAACACAAGGAATATGTTTTTGATATTTATTTGTATATGATTCTTTTGGATTAGGAGAAGCAGTATTTATCTTTTAAGGATACACTCAAATCAGCGTATATCACAAATGGGTGCATCATAGATTTATTATAATCTTCAAAAGAAATCTTTTCACCAGGTTTAGGCATTGTAATTACAGCTGATTATGATTACTACAATTTTTGAATGTTGTTCTAATCCGTTCTTTTGTATGAAATGAATTAAGAATCGCTTACAAGGATATATTTTGTTTTGCTGTTCTGATACCTGAGAAGAGATTAATCTTGATAAATTATTGATGTATGTGTAATGTGAATTCTTTCCAACACTAAATATAAAAGATCAATGTGTGTTTCTTCATTTTTATAGTTGTTTTGAAATTTTTATATTTGAACTTTGTTGTATCCGTTAATCCATATACATTAATAGAAAGATTATTCTTTTTCTCAAATTTAGGATATCTGTTAGTGGCTTGGGAATTTAAAATCTTAATGTCCAAGGTCTTTCATATTTCATATATGTTTTTACTCTTTCTGAATTACATTTTGGTGGATGTAAGTGAGCAAGAACAGACCAGAGAAACATTTATTATCATTGTTCTTAATATTAACAACTGCCTTCTTAGTTTTATTTCTTTGGTAATTCATATAAGAAGAAGCTTTAAGAGGGTTTGATTTAGAATGTGTATATCGAAAAAGATGATTTTTTTAATATTGAATCCACTTCCTACCAATGTATTATCAACATCCCCTCTTGTCTTGATAGTTCTTCATAAACCCCCACTATTCAAAAATCTTGAAATGATTTATAAAATGGAAGAGGCTGTTCTCATAGAAGGAGTTTTGGTCTTCATCTGTTCTTTTCAATATTCATTTTCACTCCCATATAAAACTTTAAAGTTTTTCATTTCTTTAATGTCTTTTAATAACTTTTTCAACATCAGGTTCCACTATTTCATTGATTCCAGTATTGATGATGGCCGGGTTCTCCAAATTGAAAAATCCTTATTTTTTTATATGCCTTAAATGACCATCAGTGGTTTCAATATAATAGTCTCCCTTTACTTTAAACTATTTTTCCTTGTCGTTTTTGTGATTGAAGATGTCTATTATAATACTCTTCAAAAACATCCTTTGAGCAGATATCAACAATGTTTTCCTTTCCAACTCCGAGGAGATATTTTTAATGAAAAGATTAAATGTGTGGTTTGTTGGTTCGGAGAGTGTTTTCTATAATGTTTATATTCGTGAATTAAAACATCGCAGTAGTTGTATTCACCATATTTATGATAATCAAACTTGCTTAAAACAAAAATTTTCTTGATGAAATTTCGGTTTAATTTTTACCAAGTGGAAATCTGTGCTTAAAACTAAATTTTTTTTTCTTGATGAAAATTTCGTGTTATTTTACAGGTGAATCTGTGCTTCAAACTAAATTTTCTGATGAAATTTCGTTTATTTACTGGTGTGTGCTTAACTAAAATTTCTTGATGAAATTCGTTTATTTTACAGGTGAATCTGTGCTTAAACTAAAATTTTCTATGATGAAAATTTCGTTATTTTACAGGTATCTGTGCTTAAAACCATTTTATCCTCCAACTTTTCGAAACTTAA
>CM068955.1:105660129-105672273 GCA_035128595.1 Eptatretus atami
TGAAGGAAATTGAAGAACTCATATTATTTACCATAATTGTTTTTATCCAATAGTTGTTATAATCATCTTTATTAAATTTTACATTCTCGACATATTTCTCAGTATCTTTTACAAATGAAGAGATTGATTGAAACTTGTCTTTTGTGGTCTTGATACATTGTATTGATTAAGTGAAAAAAGTTGGAGGATAAAATGGTTTTAAGCACAGATTCACCTGTAAATTAAACGGAATTTTCATCAAGAAAATTTATTTTAAGCAAAGTTTTGTTATATAAATATGGTGAATACAACGTACTGCGATGTTTGTAATCATGAATATAAATGTTATAAAAAACACCTTCAAACCAATAAACACACATTCAATCTTTTCAGACAAATATCTCCACTTGATCAAGAAACAAAACATTGTGATGGATGTGATAATGATATTCTTAAAATTTTTTTATAATAAACACCTTCAATCACACAAACAAGCCTGGTGTTGGCTTCGTGTTTAGGGTGCGGCTTGGGATCCTAGGGTCTTGAGTTCTAGCCCCATTGGGCCGCTGAATTATACACCAGGAGGTTGACTCAGCCTGTCATCCTTCCGAGGTAGGCAAAATGAGTACCAGTGCACTGGTAAGGGGGACACTGCATCAGCGACATAGCCACGTCCCAACCAATGATGCAACCAGCAGCACAGGCTGCACTCGATAGAGAGAGAATCATGCAAACACAAGAACAATGAAGAAAGGAGGTGCCACTAAATTCTCCATTGAAAACACTGATGGGGCATTTAAAGGACATATATAAATAAGATTGTTTCGCTTTCAAGACCCTGGACCATCTTCAATCATGGAAGCTGTTGATATGGTTAACAAAGTATTGAAACTATAATTAAAAACACATTAAGTGAAATGAAAACTTTTAAGTTTTATATGGGAGTAAAATTGAATATGGTAAGAGAAGGTGATGAAACTACTCCCTATATGAGGACAAACCCACTTTATCTCATCATTTCAAGATTTTGTAAGATGTGGTGTTTACGATGAACTCCAGAGACAAGAACAAATGTTGATACCTGTAGTAGGTAGTGGATTTGCTATTAAAAAAGAATCTTTTTAGATATACACATCTTAAAATCAGATCCTCTTCAAGCTTCTTCTTTTATATTAATTTACCAAAAGAGAATAACCTTAAGAAGCGGTTGTTTTCCTAAGTGATAAGTAACACTTAAGCTCACAGTTTCCCTCCTTAGTTTACATCAAAACGTCTCCTACACGTCCACGGACCAAGCAACTCTATACAATCCTAACTTTGCTATGAAATTACTCCATCCACCCACAACATAAATATTTCACCCAAAGGATGAAGTCACTTGATCATTCAGAAATTCCTCTCGAGAAGATTCGTTCAAACACACATTTTACTTTTCAACTCTCTGCTTCACAAAAATTTTTCTTTAGTTTGCGTATCCTTCAATATTTCCATTCTCCTTTGTGTGCACTCACCACTTATTAGCTTTCATTTGTATCAATCTTCTATGAACAATGCCAAATACTGCACAAGGAAACTTAGTCACCAGGGGAGGCAATATGCCTCGATATATGCCTACGCCATCTCCAGGTAAGGCTGATTATACAACTGCAACAAGGCATGTTACAGACCACCTACTGTGCAAGACACCATGGGATCTATAACATATGCAACCATAATGCAGACGAGGAACTCAGCTTAACTATCCATCCAAAGGACAGCTTGCTACAAACACAATGTTCCATGCATTATCAGAATTGTAGTTTTTGGTGAAGTCTGATCACATGGGGATTGAGCCCGACCAGACAACTCGCTGGCAACGATGCTCTCCATTAAGTCTACCACCTCTACTACAAATTATGTCAATCATTATTGATATGTCACGATGAATACAGGAAAGAAAAGAACAATTTCTAATTTTTGTTTGCAAGTGTACAAGATATTTTGCAAACATAACACAGCGTGAACAAAGGCAGTTGTAGTTTGCAGGATATACAGGGTGGCCTATACCTAGAGTTGAATATGAAGTACCAGCATTTCCTTGGATCAAGGGGTCCATGTTGTCCCAGCAAAGAATCTTGCATATCCAGGTTCTGTATGCCATCTTCCAAAACATTACGGAAATAAATATTTGCTCGGATGAAGGGTTAATGCCTGATATGTCAGCTTTGCCTTGCTTCCTGGGCAGTTAGCATACCTCGATCAATGTTCTGTTGATTTCATCCATTATCACAGGCAAAAGCTTTCTTAAAATTTGTGATTTGAGGTGCGGTTGAACATAATTCCTCACATTATCAATAAATTTAATTTGTTGTTCTCCTCCTCTTCCCTTTATAAGGGGTGAGGTCCAACGGCACCAAGCTTCTGCCCTGGCTTGACCATGATACTCCTCCACCTCCCTCTGTCCTTAACCAACTCCCTCCACACTCCAACCACCCTTACCTTATGGATATCCCTCCTCACACAATCCTCCCATCTCATCCATGGACTACCTCTTTCCTCCTACCCTGCTCCCTCAATCTATCCATCTCTTTGCCATTCTCTCTTTCCCCAACCACACCAAATGTCCAATCCATCTCAGCCAGCATTTCACCAATCAATCTGTCAGCTCATCTGCACACCAATCTCCCCCTCAGTTCATCCATCCTCCTTCTATCCACCCTCTTCACTCCTGCAATCCTCCTGACCCAGTACTCGCAAACCTGCAGCCTTTGTTGCTGTCTCTGTCAGGACCACTGTCTCCAGGCCGTAAAGGTAGGCTGGCATTACACACGACATCAGAACCTTCCCTTTCAATTTGATATCTTTCGGTCTGCCATTACTCCTCCTCACCCTCCTCCACACATTCACACCCACCTGAATCTTCCTCCACACCTCTGCCTCGGACTTACCATCCCGGTCACAGTTCCTCCCAGATACACAAACCAATTTCCTGCCTGATTTCCTTTCCCTCTAAACTGATATTCATTTCTTTTCTCTGCTACTTGACCCAAATCATCTGAGCTTCACCATACTCGTCTTAATCCATGCTTCCACTCCACCAGTACTCCTGCATCTCCCACCAATTCTCCACCAGAACGGCCAATTGGTCACATACAACATCCCTCCCATACTACCCCTCAAGTTCACCTTGCTGCTTTCCAGTTCCATCACCATGATAAACATGAGTGGGCTGAGAGAGCTTCCCTGCTCAAGCCGATGTTCACGCGCTGAACACTCAGACATCCCAGGACCAAACAAAACTCTTCCCTTCATTCCTTTGTACATACTTCCTCCAACATGACTTCTGCTTCTGGCACTCCATCCATCTCAGTGTTGCCATCACCATCTCTCTCGGGACAGTGCAGTAGGCCTTCTCCAGGTCCACAAATCCCAATGCCATCTCATCTTGCACCTCCAACTCTCTCCCACCAGCTGTCCCAGCGGAACATCCCATCAATCGTCCCCTGACCCTTTCTAAACCCCTGCTGCTCTTCTCTGATCTCCATTTCTACACTCTTCCTTATCCTCCCATCCAGAATCCTCTCCAGGACCTCACACGTAACTAAGGAGCGTAATGCTCCTGTACTTCCCTGGATCTTGAACATTGCCCTTCTCTTCCATATTGGACATCCCCCAATCTTCTGGAATTGAACCCTTACTCATACATATTCAACAGCCTCTTTCGTCCAACTTTTTCTGCTGCAATTATCATCTCTGTAACACCTCATCAATGCCTGATACTCTTTCCATTCTTCATCCTTTCAATGCCATCCACACTTCCTCCTCTGTGATCGTCACCAACTCCACTTCACCCTCTACCTGACATGGTAGTCCAGCTTGTCATTTCTTCCTTCTCGGTTCAACAGCTCTTTGAAATACCTTCTCACACCTTCAATACTGCCCCCCCCCCTTCGTGTCCTTACCATCCTCATCCCTGTCACAAGCAATTATATATCATCCTCCCCCACCATCTCTTCAACCTGTTGTACACCTCCTCTTCCACATCATTCTTGCCTTATCCACAGCTCTTCTTGCAACATTCTTCTTCTGCCCATGCAGTTGCCACAACCAGACATCTGGCGCTGCCTCCCCTCTCTTTATCTTCTCTATCCTCTCCAAACCTCCTCTTTTCACCAACTCCTTCGCTACCTCTTCCATCCACCATACCTGGTTTCTATCCCTTGACGATGCACCCTTTCCTGATGTCCTTCCACACAAAACCTCTGTACATTTTCCATTCCTCCTCCAAATGTTCCGCTTCTTCGCTAAGTTGCTCAACCTAGCCCTCAACCTCTCCTTTGTGCTCTATGAGGACGTTTCCCTACACTCCCCCCACTGAGTAATCTTCCAACCCCTACTATTAACCTCCCTCCTTTTCTCACCCGTAGCACACAAACACTACTGGCTTGTGCTGGGTGGTAACATGCCTCCCACACTGCATTACAATCCTTCACCCTTCACAACTGTTGCTTTCTTATCACCACTGTGGAAGAAATAATTAATTAATGTATTCTAAATTGTAACTGTGCTGGTGTTTTATAAATTTAATTTTTATGCTATAAGTCGATTTGGCTGTCAGTGTTCCTTCCCTTTGGCCAAGAGTCTTTGCCCTAAATGTTGATAAAAAAAAATAATGTCTTGCTATGGTACAATGTGACTTGGCTGATAACAGCAAACTTGCCGTAATTACATCATGTGCTTCTCACCTAGAAGACACGTATGCAGTTAGAGTTAACAGCCCCTACCACTCTCCCATGAAAAGCATATAAATACCAGAAATTGTAATCTTGTTTAGTGCAAGTACGTGTGATGTATAGCATCTCAGTGGCTTGTACTCCTTGGGACTGACCAAGTACCAAGTAATAATAAAACTCTCTGATGTAATGTATTTTCACGTGTGGAAAGTGAATTAATCGGGTTGGTTTAACGGTTAACTAAAAAAGTAAGAATAAATAAAATAGAACCAAATAATATTGCAACAAATGGGGGGTTCTCAAGTTCATTGTGTGAAGTGTACGAGGGAACAGGAACACGATACATTTAAAACCGAGTCGGCTAGACGTTAAACCCTGCAAGTTAATAAGATTCCACAACAATGCAATAATTCTACAACGATCACTACGAGGTTGGGTGAAAAATCCTCATCAGTTGGTGCTGTGACCGAGGTGCTTAATCTGCTGGAGGCAGTCCCTGGAGGAACGGCAAGTGCTTGAGCGAAGGTAAGCAGAGAGCGTTCCTCGACGGTGGGCTGTCTTAGCGAGTAACGCATTGTCGAACAGAGAGTACATGTCAGAGAATTAGAGCATTATTGTATTTTGTGTTTTATTGTATTTCAAACATGAAGTGTATACTATATAAGTATTTGTGATTTGTAAACTGTTAACGGGTTTGAAAGATGGGGTACAACTAAACAGAGATGGAGATCCATATTTCAGACATGCAGGACAGATGGGGAACACAGCTTGAGCAAGCTAGTTCATTTCAACCCCCTGCACCTCACACTGAATTCCCTCCTCCTCCTCCTCCATCCTCTTCCCACCTCCTCCGCCCTCATTTCTACTCCTCCAACCTCAAAGTTCATTTCAACCCAAAACCCATTCGTTTTATGACAAAGAACAGAAGCGACTTCGTCTGAGTTACCCTTTCTGACTTTTAAAACCATGTGACGAACCGAAATTGACTTTGAAATTGAAGGCCGAGAGATTCCTTTCTTAGTCGACACGGGAGCGACCAAATCTGCACTCAGAAAGAGTGATTTCCAGATGCCCCCGTTTATCGCAAGAACGAGTGAAGGTCGTGGGATGTCAGGAGTTGCATGGCGACCCACTAACTGAACAACTACGGGTAGAGATTGGACCATTGTCTGCAAACCATGCATTTTGATGGCAACTGATACACCAATAATCTGTTGGGCAGAGATCTGTTATGTAAGCTGAATTGTACAGTGAATTGTACCCTGAGGGAGTATATTTAGAAATACCTCACGAATCGCATATAACTATGCTGAATTTATTGCAGGAAATACAGAGAATCTTGTATATCGATGGACTGTGATTAATTTTGAAGCATTAATATTTGCAGGAATATGTGTCACATTTGAAGAGAATCGTACCCGAGGTGCACGATTGGGTGAGTCAACACCACATGGACACAGAGGGGGTGGCAGACTCGATTACATGCATTGCAGATTGCGACGTCAAGAAAAGATAACGTCTATGCGAGTGAACACTTTCGAAATTACAACAGACCTTTGACCTAGTGTTGGGGACAATTTGGATTGGAAAGCATGGATTGGCCTGGAGGTGCATCTCACGCAGGACAATTAAAATTGTGGAATCAACCGTCCAGTGTTACACCAGCTGTACTTTAGTGATTGCAAGAGGTTACCAAGCAACGGACATCGGTCACATGGTTAACCTGTTTGAAGAAAGCATCACAAGCGACTTTGATGGATTCGAGCCAAGTAAACGGACTTTGGAAGATTGGAGCAGATGGATATTGTTGGTCAGAGTGTCGCGGGATGGTGAACACTGTATCAAAATGGCTGATCTCTCGGAAATAAATGGGTCAGAAAAATTACCTGGATTACTCGACCAAGTCCCGACTTGTCTGTGGGCAACACATGCCAACGATGTAGGGCGAATTAGAGGCATGCACCCAGTCAAGATCAATATATATCCAGAAAAGAAACTGCCTCGAAAACCGCAAAACCCATTGCGTCCGAAGCAGAAGCAGGGATTGCTCCCATAGTGGAAGTGCTATTGAAGTAAGGGATAATTATTCCCACAGTTAGTCAATGTAATACGCCGATCATACCTGTAAGAAAACCTGGGAAGTCGACGTGAAAGATTCGTACAGGATTGAGGGCAGTGAATGACACGGTGATTCCGGCTTATCCTGTAATTGCAAATCCAGCTACCATTCTAGCAAGCATCCCAAGTACTACTACCTATTTTAGTGTCATGGATCTTTGTTCAGCTTTTTTTAGTATACCGATAACCCAAAAGCACAATTCCTTTTGCGTTCACGTATAGGGACGGCAATACACTTGGACGGTGCTTCCTCAAGGATATGTAGAGAGCCCGACACTGTTTTCTCGATCTTTGAAAGACGACTTGGATGACGTAGTTAGGGGTGATATACTGATTCTGGCTCACTTTTCCCCATGTAAATGAATGGGGATTTTCAGCGATTCATATTTTTTTTCCCTTAAAAATACACCCCCTTTTTATCCCAAGGTATATTTGTTTGTCTCCCCTTTTAACCTAGGGGCATTCTATTCAAATAACCATGTGACAAGAAAAGATTGGTTCAAGTAGTAATGTGGTTTGTTCAAGGTGATTCTGAAGAAATATCTGAAACTGCAAGCCTAGGGACACTCTTTTTCAAATACCAATGCATATTGTTTAGCTCACTCATTGAACCTATAAAGATTTGTTCATTCTCAATTCCTTCAATAGTTTAATTTTCTTTGTACAATAATCCCCATCTAAAATATTTAAAACAAAACATTTGAATCTTTATATTTTTTAAGATACCCCTTTTGTGCCATTATGAAATGATATACTTCTCTATATATCTCATCTGACCACCTCTGAGCCACATATCATTTTGAGATTATAAGTAATTGTTTTTTCCATTGTTCATTGATAACCATCAATTTTTTCAGTCATTCAAGGATATTTATTATTTTCTTTACATCCTCTAACCATTGGTTTTTAAATTGATCGCTTATTTGTTTTATTTACCTTGTTTTTAGGTTATTTTTTCAATAAGACTTATTTGATATTTTCCACATTCATTATGTTTCCATTTATATACCAAGACATGAGATTTCTCCACTTTTTGTTTGATTAATACTTGGTTCGACCATTTATATACCGTGAAACACCGGCGGCTAGCCTTAAAAACCCTAACCCATCGTCCCATCGTTAAAACTTGTGTCCATATGAAACACAATCTATTCTATCACTCTATCATACAATATCCATATGGAACACAATCTATTCCATTTTCTAAAATAAATCTCTTATCATCAAAGGCTCCTAATGCCTTTTTATTTACTTCTTCACTATATATCTATGTTTATAACTTCTTATTGTATTCATTTTCCTATATTCTTCTTTCTTATTCATCAAACAATTATAATAATTTCCTAAAAGTTATTGATTTCTTTATACATTTTTTTTCCCTTTAACCTTTTATCAATCTGATCACCATACTTATAAGCATATGCCTTTGCTTCTCATCCAATAAACTCACTCATTACTTTCCACCCAACTCATCCTTAAACTTACCAATAACCTTTTCATTCTTTTTTGAAAATACTCGCTCTTCTTACAAAATTACTGTATCATATACTCCAATATTTTTCTTCATATCTTTATAAACATCATCAGTTTTTATATCTAGAATAAAACTATCAGTGTCCATATAAACAATGAACATTTCACCATACTCTTTCTTTAAGTCATTATACAAATAATCATACATCAATATCTTTGATAAATCAAGAACTGCGTTCCAATGTAAATTGGTTTATCCATGACAATATTTTCCTTTTTCATATGAATGGCAGAAAAGTTCTCTGAAAAAACCTCTTCTCTCTCCAAAACTTGGTTTTATTTATCAATCTAGAAGCTTCTTTCCAAGATGTTGCGAATCTAATGTTTTGTCTGTTTCTAACATTTTCCATAGTCTTTCCAAATACAGCGTTATTCATTAATTTAAAAAGTCCCTTCAAATTTTACTTTTGTATTTGCTCTCATATCTGTATTGAATTAATATACTTTTCCATCAAGGACTTTGTTTAAATTTTAAGAACTCTATGAATTTTAGCTACTCTCAACCCAGCAGAATAAATATTGTTCTCAGTTCCTTTGATGCAAAACATATCCCTCTTTATCATAGAATGTTGTTAATAACTTTTCTGTTGATTTACCTTTAATATAAAACTTTTATGATAATCACTTAACCATTCTTCTTTGGGGTTTCTTTCTCACTGCAAAAGTGAGGTCTTTATGCTTATTATGAAGATCACTCGGGTACCTCAAATCAACTTCAAAATAATAACCTTCTTCTTCCTCATTAAATTCCTCTTGAGATGAATAACAATATTCATCAAAGCCTTTTCATAATCCTTTTCTTCACCCACTCTAATTTACCATAAGGCAGAGATTGAGACATTGCCCATCCATACAAATTATTAGCAATCAAAATACATCAAAAATTACTATCTTTTTCACTCTCATAATTTGGAAGATATTTATTATTGCTTTAGCATATCTTTTGAACATACTTGTGATATTCCCCTCTCTTAGACTTCTCAATCATCAAAAGCAATATTACATCACTGATTAAATCTATATATTGTTTTGTCATTTTCAACATTGAACTCAAGCTAAACAGGAGCTGTGAAATAGTGGGCAGGATCTAATCCATAACATTTTTATTATGACAGAGTGATCTAAAAGCTTCAAACACATCAGCTACATAAAACATGTTTTTAGATACAAATCATGATATTCTCCAAGGTTCTTTATCTTAAATATTTCCAATTTCTTGTGCGTGTTTTATTCCTTATCACTTATCTCTTCTTCATAAAGGTTATTATAGAAACTTTCTTTTGAAGGAGTTGTGTTTCTTTAAATCTCATAAATGAATCCATATAATCATAAGGATAAATCCTTACTTGTAAAATTTTCTCTTTACTTTGAATTTCATTCCTTGTTTGAATTCCTCTCTAGTTAGAATTCCCTCTTTACACCAGAATTTCATCTATAATCATAATTTCCTCTTTAGTTAGAATTTCATTCATTGTTCGAATTTTCTTTATAATTAAGATTTCATCTTCAGTTAGCAATTTCTTCATTAATTTCCTCATTAATTAGAATTTCCTCTTGACTTTGAATTCTCTCTTTAATCTGAATTTCCTCTTTGGTTAGAATTTCCTCTTTTGGAAAGAATGAATTAAGATTTGGAAAAGAGCCCGTGGAGCTTAGATTTGATGCTAGGTTGGCTATGGTGGTTGCCATAAACTTGTAAGAATCTAGAAACCTTATACGAGTTAAAGGTTTTGTGATATCATTTTTGTAAAGTGAAATACTTTTGACTTGTGCTTGTTATGGCAGAAATATTCCCTGGTGTTTTGAAAGTTCATTTATAAATAGATGTGTATCATAGTTGGGCGTTGTGAAGAAAGACTGGAATAAAGAAGGTAATTTATAATTAAGATTCAAACAGGAATGAGCGGGACTTCTATATTCCAGTAAGAAGACAATGATCCCTAACTTTAGACTCTCATTTTCTCCTCACAAATATGACAGATATGTTCTTTCTAAATTCTAATTTTTCTTCTTTGGTTAATTTCATCGTTTCATTGTTTCTTTCATTAATTTAGTTAGTCTTATACAATCTTTTTCAATCGTTTTACAAACTCTTGTGAAGCATTTTTTCCACTATAATGTTCAAGTTTATTATCTTTTTCCAAGATGATTTGATATAATAACAGACAACACAAGGAATATGTTTTTGATATTTATTTGTATATGATTCTTTTGGATTAGGAGAAGCAGTATTTATCTTTTAAGGATACACTCAAATCAGCGTATATCACAAATGGGTGCATCATAGATTTATTATAATCTTCAAAAGAAATCTTTTCACCAGGTTTAGGCATTGTAATTACAGCTGATTATGATTACTACAATTTTTGAATGTTGTTCTAATCCGTTCTTTTGTATGAAATGAATTAAGAATCGCTTACAAGGATATATTTTGTTTTGCTGTTCTGATACCTGAGAAGAGATTAATCTTGATAAATTATTGATGTATGTGTAATGTGAATTCTTTCCAACACTAAATATAAAAGATCAATGTGTGTTTCTTCATTTTTATAGTTGTTTTGAAATTTTTATATTTGAACTTTGTTGTATCCGTTAATCCATATACATTAATAGAAAGATTATTCTTTTTCTCAAATTTAGGATATCTGTTAGTGGCTTGGGAATTTAAAATCTTAATGTCCAAGGTCTTTCATATTTCATATATGTTTTTACTCTTTCTGAATTACATTTTGGTGGATGTAAGTGAGCAAGAACAGACCAGAGAAACATTTATTATCATTGTTCTTAATATTAACAACTGCCTTCTTAGTTTTATTTCTTTGGTAATTCATATAAGAAGAAGCTTTAAGAGGGTTTGATTTAGAATGTGTATATCGAAAAAGATGATTTTTTTAATATTGAATCCACTTCCTACCAATGTATTATCAACATCCCCTCTTGTCTTGATAGTTCTTCATAAACCCCACTATTCAAAAATCTTGAAATGATGTTATATAAATGGAAGAGGCTGGTTCTCATAGAAGGAGTTTTGTCTTCATCTGTTCTTTTCAATATTCATTTTCACTCCCATATAAAACTTTAAAGTTTTTCATTTCTTTAATGTTTTTAATAACTTTTTCAACATCAGTATCACTATTTCAATTGTATTCCAGCTATTGATGATGGCCGGGTTCTCCAAATTGAAAATATCCTTATTTTTTTTTATATGCCCTTAAATGACCTCAGTGGTTTCAATATAATAGTCTCCCTTATTTAAACTCATTTTTCTTGTGTTTTTGTGATTGAAGATGTCTATTATAATACTCTTCAAAAACATCCTTTGAGCAGATATCAACATGTTTTCCTTTCCAACTCAGAGGAGATATTTTTAATGAAATAGATTAAATGTGTGTTTGTTGGTTCGGAGAGTGTTTTTCTATATATGTTTATATTCGTGATTACAAACATCGCAGTAGTTGTATTCACCATATTTATATAAATCAAACTTTGCTTAAAAACTAAAATTTTCTTGA
This sequence comes from Eptatretus atami, assembly GCA_035128595.1. Classification (NCBI taxonomy): domain Eukaryota; kingdom Metazoa; phylum Chordata; class Myxini; order Myxiniformes; family Myxinidae; genus Eptatretus; species Eptatretus atami. Next base: position 105,671,984 of record CM068955.1, read on the forward strand.
TGAAATTTCGTTTAAAATTTTACCAAGTGAATCCTGTGCTTAAAACTAAATTTTTTTCTTGATGAAAATTTCGTTTATTTTACAGGTGAATCTGTGCTTAAACTAAATTTTCTTGATGAAATTTCGTTTATTTTACTGGTGATCGTGCTTACTAAAATTTCTTGATGAAATTTCGTTTATTTTACAGGTGATCTGTGCTTAAACTAAAATTTTCTATGATGAAAAATTTCGTTATTTTACAGGTGATCTGTGCTTAAAACCATTTTATCCTCCAACTTTTCGAAACTTAA
>CM068955.1:105683658-105694113 GCA_035128595.1 Eptatretus atami
AAAAAGGAGAGAGATCTATTCTATAAAATGTAGGGAATTTCACTTTTTGGAGCACAACTGATAATTAATTTGAGTTATGATGAGCATATATACTTGTAGTCTCTAAAAACAAAATGCGAATCGCACATGTTATTGTTTTAGTTCTTGTTTGGGTTTTGTTTTTTAAGGGGGTGGGAATTTTATTCCCAGAACTGTATTTCTAAATAGCATTTCCTATGCGTGACTTATGAGTAATTAATCATGCTTTAAATTTTAGGCAATCGTTGCTGACAGACTGCTATTCAGGTGTCAAGCTCATATTATAGGATTGTCACGATGCTCGCATATAATGCACTCTGAGACAAACTGTAATCTTTTTCATGGGCTTGGACTTTTTTAAGACATATTGCGAATAAGAACAATCATTAAATATCTATTAGAAAACGCATAGTATATGTCAAAGAAAGTGATCACTTCTTCAACAACGAGCACGCGTGTGGCTCTGCATAATAACAAAACGATGAGGATTAGGGCCAGAATTGCCAGAAACGCATGGTTCGACAAGGACAACAATCTCATAAAATGTTTTATTCGTTCAGCAAGCTTTTTGACTCATTTAATAGTTGCGAGCATGTTTTTTCATTATGTAAAGAGGCGTAAGTCTTACCGACTTCAAACGACGGGACTGCACTCGTGGGGTTTCGTTCATAAAGAACAGATGTCATTACAATGTGATTCCCTCAACAATCAAAGCATTTTCTTTGAATGCAACAAAGAAGACTATGAATAACTTAATACTGGTAGAGATATGAAATCTTGGTATGCTTGAGAACAATTTTATTTTTAAGTGTGAGCTAATTTTGTTGCTTCACATTGTGTTATTATTTCACAACATTTAAACATAGTTATTGAGTTCTAAAAGCACCTAATGTTGAGAACTGAGACTGGTTGCCAAGAAAGTAAAACTCTTCTAACTGATGCAAGTAGCGTTGTGTTTTTTTCTCTTCTATCATAACAATTGTTAATTTGTTCAATTAGGATTTCTGTTTTTTGGTTTTTTTCACAATGCTTGTCTTTTAAAAATGTTTTTGTTAATAAAGTTATTGCTGTGTGCTGGTGTTACTTGGGATGTGTATCATGTTAACCATATCCTGTGACATTCTCCATGAATAGTCAGGTGGATTTTTAAAATATTAAAGTTTGCGGCGATTTGCTTTGTGTCAAGCTGGATTTATATCTCATTTATGTCACTTTTTCAATTTTAGTGCTGCTTCACAATTAGCTAATTCTATTCTTTAAAATGATGTCATTTCTTAATCTCTTGTACATATAGTAATCAATGATGTAATTTTCATGAACTGTGATGTGAATTGCATAGTTGTTTGGTTACAATTAGCACTATAAAAAGAACTCATTTGCCAGTCGCATATTCCAGTGAATTACATTAGCAACCAAAGAGTAACATATTTTGCATTAATTTTCTCGGATGATGTTTTCAATTCTTCGTATAAAACAATGCTTTTTTCATGTTTTTTTAAGTCGTAATGATTTTCATGCGATGCCAGATTTCAAGTTCCACGAACAAGTTGAATGAGCTATGCGGATTGTTTTTGCTTTTGGGATCGCTGATCAAATAAGGCTGATGTAATTATTTGCTTGTTGTTCTACATGGTCAAATAAACTTTCCATATCTGTGTTTTGTCACTGATCTGTATGAAGAGCATAAAGGTTAGGTAGGAGTGGGAAGGAGGGGATTGGGTAGTGTATGAGGAAGTACTTGTTTGCTTGCATTGGAAAATCTAATCTTGGGCAATTTCTTAATATCGTGTCTCTTAATAGCTATTAAATATTCATAGGAATTACTCGATTTTCATTATATTTATAGCAATCTTTCAGTTATGGAACATAACATCTCAATTTTTCCAAAATGAATGATTATTGCATCACAGACTGAGTGAACGAAGAGTTGAGATCCTAGAAATCTCAAAGGATTAAACTATGGTCTGCTTTGTTTGTACATGACGTTTGTTTTAATAATCATACTGTTTAAGGTGGCGAGTTAATTATTGCAGAAAGTTTAGGAGAGGAAGTTGTCACTGACACAAAGCATGGTTACAAGCAAATTGCAAATATTAGATTTTATAGTACTCAGAGAAGATGAAAAATTGACACCATTTTAGTAAAGAATACTTTAAAATTGCAGTCGTCTAAAAAGGAATTTTACCAATTGTTTCCAATGTCTTACGTATAAGCAAATTTATGGAATTGTCAAATTAAATTCATTGATCACAGTCCAACCACATATTAAAGTATTTAACATTTTTTTTTCTCGTTTCACATAATTTCTGGAAATTCAGTTTAAATCGATTAAAGCTTGTGCAGATGTCTCTTTGCAACACTGAAATCATAAGGTAAGATCTTTGTGATCATTTAAGTTTATATGGTAGTTTTGGAATAATATAATTAACTTATGTTTGCTTTTTTTCGTCTCAATTATATTTTCCGTCATTTGGCTTGTCCATGCCATTTTAAAGCAATGTTAGTTCAACAACAAAAAAACAACGTTTTTGACAACAGGCATATCACAAAGCATATCATATAGTAATGTTATGCATGAATAAACAAGAGAAAAGAAGGAATATTGAATGGATTGATTTTGCAGCGTTTATTTGTCATTTTCCCATTGGTGTGAAGAAGACTTTCGTCAATAAGTTGGGCCAAGATAGATTGTGCTATGATACTCTACACTGTTATGTGTGGAGTTTTATTCATGCATCTAGATGTTTATATTATGTTGGACAAATGTAATTGTTGTATCAAATAATGAATCTTACTTCAATGAGAAGTAATTGTAAATTGTATATTTTTTTTCATTTTATTCAATGAATGAGTATTAGATTTTATGATTTGTTTTTGTTTTTTTCTGATGCCTATATTGTGGAAGCATGGAATTTTACATATTCTTTTAATTATTAAACACTGATTGAATTCTACGCCTGCTTCATGGTGTCCAATGTTGCCAATTTTAAAATATATGAATATGAAAAGGGGTTCATCGAGAAAGCCATATATTGTTGTGTATTTTTTGTGTGGTGATGCTGTTATCCATTTTTTAAAGGTGTTATGGTTTTACTGTGCTTAGTAAAAAAATAAATATATAATGTATTCATTCTTAATATGTTGAATTCAAGACTTGTAATTTTACTTGATGAGGAAACGTTCATTTTGTAATCTTGTGAAGTAGGCTTTCATTTTAAAGCTTAAAAGTGATTTATTTGGATATTGTGTGATGACAGTTTAATTGAAGTTGATTTTTCATTTCAGCTGTTTCATTACTTTTATTTATTTTATATTCTTAGGTCTCTACAGAGCATTTCATCTTTGACTGTGAGATTATTATCTGAGAAATAAAGGCCTCTGATTAAATGTTCATGTATATTTTTGGTGAGTGTTTTATTTTGATTTCCTATAGTTTCATATATATATTAATTGTGCATATTGTATTGTGTGTAAATTAATATTTTCAAATGTATCTGATTAAGTTGCTTGCAGATCACAAGGAGTTACAGATGTAAAACATTTAAGTTGTAGAAATATGATTGTCTATTTTTCTTTGCTAATAAAGTTTGTCAATTGCTGGTATGTAATTTATGTTGTTTATCATTTCTGGGTTGTTTATATATGTTTCCTGTTGGTCTATTATTTGTATGTATTTTATGTGTTTATTTATTCACTAATTGGTTGTATAATTTGTTGCATGTTGTTCCTAGATATTCAAATTATCCTTGGGGACAGAGGTTACATTTTGTGGGTCTAAATTGCAGTGATAGTATTTTTAATAACAGTATGTGGGCCACATTGGGATATAGATCACAAAATATATTGCATAATATTTATATTTCTTGCTTTGTGAGAAGGAAGTGAATTCGAGTGGGGGAGAGGAGTTGAGTGTGGAGGGTGAAAATGAGAACAAGGGTGGGGGGTCGAGTGGCAAAGAAGGTTGTGTGTGTATGGCATGCCACACATAGGATGGGGACAGAGGATCGATGTAGCAGAAGCAGATAGCTTGGGCAGACTGTGATTGATTGACTGAATATCCAAATTTATCAGATGAAACTAGCTCTTCAGGTGGGGCAGTAGTTAGAAGCGAGGTTCTCAACTCAAGTAGTTGAATGTGGGATATGAGGGGAGGGGTCCAGTGGTGGATTAATGCATGAAAGAGTCTGGAAGTGATGTGTGTGCAGAAGACTATATTGGAATAGGAGACGTCGAGGAGTTGTGGGTATCGTGGGATAACAAGATGTTATGTGGGTGGAGGAGGAAGGAGTAATGACATGGGAATACTAGATTGGACGAGGTCAGCATAAGCAGGTGGTTCAGAGTGGAAGATGGGGAGGGATGGATAGTTATGGCTGGGTGGAGATAAAAAAGCATAATTATATCGAGGGTCTCGCTCAATACTTACAGAATCTTCCATGACAGGATGCACTGACAAAACCAGAAATATAAGTAGGCTAAGAAACTTCCTCCCTCTAAGATGTCTCTACTCCCAAGTATATCTGCCTGGTTACTTCTCTCGTATGAAGACTTGGAGCCTTGTCCTGGGTGGAGAGTTGCTCTCTTCTCAGATCATTGTCCCATCTCCATGTACTGCCTCACTCCCGCCAACCTCTCAGGTGAATAGCCTCTGGCTCCGGCTTCCTCCTCACCTCATGTTTATATGTGTATGTACATCCCACTCAAACGTGGGACTTCCATTTACACTCTTCTATCTGAAAACATGGACCAATCTTCTATCTTTTCATCTCAACTTCTTCCTTCAGTATTGTGGTGTTAATTGTCTCTAGCAGTTTGGTAGGTGTGGATTACCTTTCTCTATCCTGCCATGGCACTCAGTCAAATCTTTCTGAGACTCATTGGGATGCACTATCGGTCATTTTCAACCCGGATCTCACATATGGTACTCCATCTCTTCTGGATATTTGATTTTGACAAATGCTGATAATATCTGCGTTTTTCTCCTCCATGTGGTTTCTTCTGACACGTGCTTGTCAAATGGGAATCATCTGGCTTTATCTAGAGTAACCTCCTCAGTGCTCTGACTGAGTCTGGTATTCTTACTCAGCCTATCGGCAGGGTCTCAGGCAGGCATCAACTTGAGATGGTCTCCTCATGATACTTTCCAACATAATATGCTGGGAATTCTTTCAGAAATTATGCTTCTCTCATGAAAGATTTATCCCTTCTCGTTTTCAGTTGTCCTATCCTTCTTCCGCCATAGGTTCTGATAGCTTGTGGCGTGCGTTGTCTGAAACACTTGCTTTTGCCTCATGGAGCAAACCACTGAAGGTATCTAGTTCCTTCCATATAAGCTCAAGAACAAGTGTGTACATCCCTCGGAGAGTGGAAACAACATTTTCTTCATGCTAGTCTGTATCTCAACTTCTCTTCCCAAAATCCTGGTGGCTCTAATCAATCTGTTCTGGTGGATGTTCCATCTCATTATCTCAATAGGGCCTACTTTGATCTGCACGTGTTATAAGGTGAATGCCACTCGGTGTTTGCATTCGAAATCTTGTTCGATACCCTACATTTCTGTACCTCCTTACCAGTGACAAGGCAGACGTGTGTCTTTTCAGGAGATCGGTGGTCTCTGGTCTTCTAACCGCTCCTGCTTGATTCTCTTCTTGCTCGTCTGCGCTAGCCCAACATATTTGCAGGGTGCTCAGAATCCGCCCACCCGCTTTGTGTATTAAACTACCACATATAAAATCATGTTCACTAACTCTTTGATGCTTCTTTTCCTCTTCCAACCCCTTTGAAATATATACTCGCTATATCTTTTCATTCCATTCTTCCCTCAGGCCTCATAACTGTATTAAACACTCTTTTCGTCCTCATCAAATCCTCGATCTTTCTACCTCCGTAATCTACCAAATCTCTCTCTATTCTGTATTTTCTCTTCCTAAGACCTGTAATATCCTTGTTTCCCTCATGTTTCCGCCTATCCCTCTCCTTCCACATATCTCCCTAATGTTTTTGTTCCTCACTGTTTTCTTCCGCTCTCGCCATATTGTCTCATGCCCCCCCGTGTATGCGTTGTGTTGTTTATGCTCTTTCTACGTAGTCTCGACAAGGTTGTACAAAATAAATGGTTTGTGTTATATTGGGTCACAACAAGGTACTTGGGGGAGAGAAGCGGATGTCATTGGTGTATAAAAAAGAAAAAACTGGAGAGGATTGATGGGAGTGGTTTGAATGGGGTGAAGATGTGATTGTTGGGGATTTATGTGCATGTGAGAGTTCGTGAAGCCTGGTGAAGTATGAATGTGTTGGGGTAATTACTGAATTAGAGAGGGTATGGAGCTGGTTGGAAAGGATGGTGCAAGCTGGTGTTATTTTTCAAAGGGGAAAGTGTCCAATATTCCTATAGGAGTGGACATCTCGAACATAATTGGATTTGGTGTGTGATGGGGTTTTTTTATCTCTCTGGCACCTGGTAGTGAATCGTTGTAGAATTCTTCAGGTTGTTTGTGGAATTTAATTTAGTTTTGTGAGTGGTTTAATGTTTAAGCGATTCTGGTTTTTAAAATCTTGTTATAAATCTAATGATCCTGATTGATCATTGTCCAGTTTATTTCTCACCTCATACAACTTCTCCACCAAATTGCCCTCTCCTCATTGGTTAGTTCGATGTGAGTGAAAAAATATTTTGAAGAAAAAAAAACCACAAGCTTCAGTGAACCATGGGCGGGAGGAAGGGTAGGACAACTGAAGACGAGAAGGGATAAATCTGTTCATGAGGGAGAGCAAATTTCTTTGAAAGAATTCCCAGCATGAGTTGATGTTGGAGAAAGTATCGATGGGAGACCAGTCTTTAAGATTTGCGGAGACATGAATTTGAAAATCGCCCATGCTAAAAATACGATTTTCGCATTTCAGAATTTTTCCTGACCTACCTTTGACCTGACATCAAAATATAGTGTTCTATTCTAGTTGCCAATAATTCCAATTGTGAAGTTCCATACATTCCACTCGAAATGCGACCTGATAGAAGCATGACTACACACAAACAAACAAACAAAATATTTTTTTGTATGTTATACCTCACTGTGACCTGACCTTTGACCGATTTGACCAAAATCTAATCATCGCTAGCCCATCACCCTCCGAATAGTCTGGTTAGTATTGACATTGTGCTTCTTCCGTTCTCGAGTTATCTGTACCAAACCATCCAAAACGAATTGTTTGACCTCACTTGACCTTGACCTTACCTGACAGCCAAAAAGTTATAGTTCTTTCTAGTGGCCAATAAGTCCATGTGAAGTTCCATGACATTCTGACCGAAATGCACCTGAGAGCGAGACTACACACACACAAACAAACAAACTGAACTACCAACATACTGCCAAAATCCTAGATTCGTCAATAATAAAAAAATTTTTTTTGATGTTGACCTCCACTATTGACCTACCTTTGACCGCATTTTGACCAAAAACTAATCAGCGCTCGCCATCACCCTCCTTGAAATCAACGTGGGTAATTTTTAACATTGGTAGCGCTTCCGTTCTGATTATCTGCTACCAAACCATCCAAAAAATCGAAATTTGACCATCACACTGTGACCTTGAACCTTGTACCTTACATCAAAATTAATAGGGTCTATTATGGTGGCCAACAAGCCATGGTGAAATCCATGACATTCCGAACTCAAAATGCCACCGATAGACGAGACGTACCACACAAACAAACAAACAAAACAAACCAACATCTTGACAAAATCGATAGATTTCGTTCAATAACAAGCCGTAGCAACCATGGAGTCGACTACCCCAATAAACCGACTGATGGCCCGTTCGATGGGAATGACTGAGATAAGCAGAAGAAAATTCAATGATTCTACTTCAAGGGTAATGCTGCATATGTTTTTTCGTTATATAATACCCCCACATTTAAGTTTTCGCCGTTAGCTATGAGGAGCCCATCGGCACGTTCTTTCTCACAATAACATAGGACATACCATAAACCTACCATACCAGTTTCATATGTATATCTGACTCATATCTGAGAATAACGCAACTTCGTTATTTTATTGTTTTGACCAGGTTCATAATCAAATCTTCTCTACCGACAGTTTATCATGGATACCGGCTGGAAAATTTTGACAATATGACTGAAATGACTGCCCACAGTCGCTCAATGCGCCCGATTTTGATATTTCGAAAATAATTTTTATGATTTTGTTAAAAATTTCAAAATCCCGTCTGCTAGCAACCAAAGGGCGATTAGCAACAAGTACCGACGCAGGCACAACGAAAAGTCATAACTGTCCTACCACCCAAATTCATCAAATCGAACCGATTTCTGCTGCTGTGGCATACTAAGCTCAACCCACAAACCAACACACGGCAAACACCACCACGACCACGAATCAAGGGATAGATCAAAAAAGAAATTGTAATTGAAAAAATTTTTTTTTTTCAAAATATTTTTTCGACTCCATCGAACTAACCAATGAGGAGAGGGCATTGTGGGGTGGAGAAGTGTATGAGGTGAGAATAACTGGACAATGATCAATCAGTGTTGTGATTTATAACAAGATTTTAAAACCGAATCGCTAAACATTAAACCCTCACAAACTAAATAAATTCCACAAACAACCTGAAGAATTCTACAACGATCACTACAGGTGCCAGAGAGAAAAAAAACCCCATCACACACCAAATCAATATGTTCGATGATGTCCACTCCTATAGGTAATATTGACACTTTCCCACTTTTTGAAAAATAAACCAGCTATGCACCATCCTTTCCACCAGCTCCATACCCTCTCTATTCTAATTCCCCAACACATTCTACTTCACCTGGCTTCACGAACTCTCACATGCACATAAATTCCCCAACAATCACAGTCTTCACCTCAGTTCAACCACTCCCATCATCCTCTCCAGTTTTTTTAACCCAATGAATCCTGCTTCTCGCCCCCAGTCCTTGTTGTGACCCATATAACACCAAACCAATTTATTTTGTACAACCTTGTCGAGACTACGTATGATAGAGCATAACAACACAACGCATACAGCGGGGGGGCATGCAGACCAATATGGGGGGCGGAGAGCGGGAAGACAAAACAGTGAGGAACAGAAAACATTGGGAGATATGTGGAAGGAAGATGGTCGGAAACATGGGAGAAACAATATGGATATTACAGGGTCTTTCAGGAAGGAAAGACAGGAATTTGAAGAGCAGTTTTGGGGTGATATACGCGAGGTAGAAAAGATCAAGGATTTGATGAGGACGAAAAGAGTGGTGTAAACATCGTTATGAGGCCTGAGGGAAAATGGATGAAAGAGTATGAGCGGATAATTTCCAAAGGGGTGGAAGAGAAAAGAAGCATCAAAGAGTAGTGAACAGTGATTTTATTGTGGTTAGTATACCAAAGGGGTGTTGGCGGATCTCTGACGCCCGCTGCAAATATGTGGGCTACGCAGACAGAGCAGGAGAAGCGAGAATCAAGAGAGAGCGGTTAGAAGACCATGAGACCACCGATCTGCCTTTGAAAACCACCGATCTGCACGTGCCTGCACTGGTAAGTGGGTACAGAAAGTGTGAGTATCGAAACAAGATTTCGAATGCAAACACCGAGTGACATTCAGCCTTTTACATCGTGCGTATCAAAGTAGTGGCCATTGAGATAAGTGAGGATGGGGAACATCACACCAGAAACAGATTGATTAGAGCCCACCAGGATTGATGGGAAGAGAGTTGAGATACAGACTTAGCAGAGAAAGATTTGTTTCGCCTCTCCTGAAGGGTGACACACTTGTTCTGACTTTATGGAAGGAACTAGATTACCTCAGTGGTTTGCTCCATGAGGCAAAAGCAATGTTTCAGGACAACTGCCGCCACAAGCTTCATGAACCATGGCGGAGAGAAGGTAGGACAACTGAAACGAAAGGGAAAATCTTTCATGAGAGAAGCAAATTTCTGAAAGAATTCCCAGCATATTGATGTTGGAAAGTATCATGGAGGAGACCATCTCAAAGTTTGATGCTGCCTGGAGACCTGCCGATGGCTGAAGTGAATACCAGACTCGTCGGCACTGAGGGGTTCTCTGATAAAGCCAGATGATGTCCGCATTTGACAAGCACGTGCAGAAGAAACCGACATGGAGGAGAAAAACAGCAGATATTTCAGCAATTTTGTCAAAATCATATCCAGAAGAGATGGAGTACCATATGTGAGATCCGGTTGGAAAATGACCGATTAGTGCATCCCAATGAGTCTCAGAAAGTTTGCTGAGTGCCATGGCAGGTAGAGAGGTAATCCACACCTAGCCAACTGCATGATGACAATTAACCACCACAATCTGAAGGAAGAGAGTTGGATGAAAAGATAGAAGATTGGTCCATGTTTTCAGATATTGAGGTGTAAATGGAGTCCCACTGTTTGGTGGGATGTACAGTACACATATAA
>CM068955.1:105695713-105705713 GCA_035128595.1 Eptatretus atami
TTATTATTTTTTTTTTTACTAAGCAACAGTAAAACCTAACCTTTAAAAAATGGAGTGAAATCAATGCATCACCACACAAATAGATTACACAAACAATAATATGGCTTTCTGCATGAACCCCTTTTTCTATTCATAATATTGTTGTTTAAAATGGGCAACATTTGGACCCATGAGCAGCGTTAGAATTCAATCAGTTAATTTTAAAAGAATATGTAAAATGTCCATGTCTCACAATATAGCATCAGAAAAAAACAAAAACAAATCATAAATCAATACTCATTTCATGAATAAAAATGGAAAAAGAAATGATACAATTTACAATTACTTTCTCATTGAAGTAAGGTTCATTATTGTGGATACAACAATTACATTGTCCAACTAATAGTTAAACATGCTAGATGCATGAATAAACTCACACATAAACAGTTGTAGAGTATCATAGCACAATCATACTTGGCCCAACTTATTGACGAAGAAGTCTTCTTCACACCATTGGGGAAAATGAAATAATAAACGCTGCAAAAATGCAACCAGTTCAATATCCTTTCTTTCTCTTCTTTGTTTATCATGCAAACAGTTATCTTAGATGATATGCCTGTTGTGATATGCCTGTTGTCCAAAAACGTTTGTTTTTTTGGTTTGGTGTTGACTACATTTGCTGTAAAATGGCATGGGACAAAGCCAAATGACGAAAATATAATTGAGACTAAAAAAAGCAAACAAAGTGAATTATATTATTCTCAAAACTACACATTATAAACTTAAATGGATCACAAAAGATCTTACCTTATGAATTTCAGTGTTTGCAAAGCAGACATCTGCACAAGCTTTAATGCGATTAGACTGAATGTTCCAGAAATTATGTGGAAACGAGAAAAAAAAAATGTTAAATTACTTTAAGATGTGGGTGGTGGACTGTGATCAATTAATATAATTTTGGACAATTTCCATAAATTTGCTTATACAGTTGAAGACATTGGAAACAGATTGGTAAAATTCCTTTGTTAGGACTGACTGCAATTTTTAAAGTATTCTTTACTAAAATGGTGTTGCAATTTGTTTCATCTTCTCTAGTACTATAAAATCTTATATATGTTGCATATTGTGCTTTGGTAACCATGCTTTGTGTCAGTGACAACTTTCCTCTCTCTAAAATTTCTGCAATAATTAACTCGCCGACCTTAATACAGTTATGATTATAGAAACACAACGTCAGTGGTACAAACATAAGCAGAAGCCATAGTTTAATCCTTTGAGATTTTAGGATCTCAACTCATTCGGTGTTCACTCAGTCTGTGATGCAGATGATATCATGGCATTTGGAAAATTTGAGATGTTATGTTCCATAACTGAGAGGTGCTATTAAAAATATAAATGAAATCGGTAAATTCCTATGAAGTATTAATAGCTATAAGGACACAGTATTAAGAAATTTGCCCAAGATTATGAATTTTTCCAAAGGCAAAGCAAACCAAGGTACTTCCTTCATGACACTAACCCAATCCTCCTCCTCCCCACTCCGACCTAACCTTTATGCTCTTCATACAGATCAGTGACAAAACACAGATGATTGGAAAGTTATTTGACCATGTTAGAGACAACAGCAAATTGAATTACATCAGCTTATTTGATCAGTCGATCCCAAAAGCAAAAACAAGGCCAGCATTAGCTCATTCAACTTGTTCGTGGAACTGAAATCTGAGGCCATCGCATTGAAAATCATTACGACTTAAAGAAAACATGAAAAGGCAATTGTTTTTATACGAAGAGTGAAAACATCATCGAGAAAATTAATGCAAGATATGTTTACCTCTTGGGGTTGCTAATTGTAAGTTCACTGGAATATGCGACTGGCAAATGAGTTTGCTTTTTATTAGTAGCTAATTGTAACCAAACAACTGGTGCAATGTCACATCACAGTTCATGAAATTAACAGTCATTTTGATGTTACATATTGTACAAGAGATTAAGGAAATGCACATTCATTGTAAAGAATAGAATTTAGCTAATTTGCTGGTGAAGCAGGCACTAAATTGAAAAAGTTGACAATAAATGTAGGAGAATAAATCCCAGCTCTGACACAAAGCAAATCGGCCTGCAAACTTTATATATTTTAAAAATCCACCTGACTTTATTCATGGAGGAATGGCACAGGGATATGGTTAACCAGTGAATTGACACATCCCCAAGATAACACATGCACACAGGCAATAACTTTATTAATCAAAAACATTTTTTAAAAGGAAGCATTTGTGAATAAAAACCAAAAAACAAGAAATGTCCTAATTGAACAAAAACAATTGTTTATGAGATAGAAGAAGAAAAAAACACAACTGCTGAACTTGCACATCAGTTTATAAAGAAGTTTTTACTTTCTTGTCAACCAGGTCTCAAGGTTTCTCAGACATTATGAGTGCTTTTTAGAACTCAAATAACTGATGTGTAAATGTTGTGGAAATAAAACAACGAATGCGAAGCAACAAAAATAGTGCTCACACTTAAAAGAAAATTTGTCTCAGCATCACCAAGATGTTCATATCTCTACCAGTATAAGGTTATTCATAAGTCTTCTTTAGTTTGCATTCAAATGAAATTGCTTTGATTGTTGAGGGAATCACATTGTTAATGACAAGTCTGTCTATGAACGAAACCTCCACAGTGCAGTCCCGTCGTTTTGAAGATCGTAAGACTTACAGCCTTTTTGACATAATGAAAAACATGCTCCACATTAAATTGAGTCAAAAGCTTGCTGAACGAAGATAAACATTTTATGAGATGGTGTCCTTTGTCGAAGCCATGGCGGTTTCTTGGCAAGTTTCTGCCAATCCTCATCGTTTTGTTATATGCAGGAGCCACGTGCTCGGTTGTGAATGAAGGATCACTTTCTTTGGAACATAACTTACGTTTCTAATAAATTAATGTTTATTGGTGTCCTTAATTCCGGCAATCATGTTCTTAAAAAGTCCAATGGTCATGAAGAATTAACAGTTGGTGCCAGATGCTTGGCATCTTTATATGCAAGCACGTGGGGACAAGGCCATGAACTGAGAGCTTGACACCTGAAAGCAGCTCGTCAGCAAAGCTTTATTTTGGCCTAAAATTTGAAAAGCATATTAATGACTTCATAAAGTCACTGCATAGGAAAGTCTGCATAGAAAAGTACAGCTGGTGAAAAATAACTCCCCCACCCCCCTAAAAAACAAAACCAAAAACAAAACAAAACAAAAACATTTGCAGTGTCAGCATTTGTTTTTTAGGGAACTACAAATGTAGATTAATATGCTCATCATAACCAAATTAATATTCAGTTGATGCTCCAAAAAGATGAAATTTCCCACATTTTAAAGGTAATAGTGAAGTTAAAACAAGCATAAATGGTTCTCTTAAAAAACAATTGAAATAACAAAAACCCCAAATGTTCATCCATTTTCAATATGGCCTGCAAGCATACAAAAAAAACAAAAAAAACAGCGGGTGTGAAACCAAAAGAACAACATTGTGTGTGCTCTGTTATACTAGATTCTTCTTTCTTCTAACGAAAGGCAAAAAATTTTCTTCTTTGGTTTCTTCTCCTGTGACGGCGTTCAAATCGCTGGCGAGCTTCCATTCTGGATTTTACTTTACGACCTGCAGAAGACATTATGCCTGCATTGAACAGCACTATGATTTGTGTGAGAATTTCGTGGAATCACAAACTGCAGCACAATGGAAGTACCACAGGAGGAAGAAACTAAAGGGACACTTGAATTACTATTAATTACTAGACACTTGGATATGAACACAATGACAATCATAGATTTGTGTTTTCCACATTGTTCATACACTTTTGTGAATTTACAGAAACGTGCCATGTGTAGCAAAACGTGGTGTTCCATAAAACTGAAAATGAAGGAAACATTCCATTTCAGCTGTGATTTTGCTTATACCTTGTATGATTTCGATTATACTTAGCTCGATGTGTTGGACATTCAAATTAGCAAACAAGTAACGTTCATAAAACACTCAGCCTGATTCATCAAGGCAACATTGAGAGGCCTTCAGGAAATGAAGGAAGATCGCCTTCTGGCAAGGGAATGCCTGAAAAAGAGATGATTGCAAATGCAAGGATTGTGAAGTCAATTACCTGTTGATAAAGGTGATATATTATGAAAATTCATGAATCTAGATTTCTCAATTTTCTGCAAAGTTCTATACAGAGATGAAAATGGTTCGAAAAGAGAAATCATTAACAAAAATTGGTATGATGCTGTAATGTGGCCTGCAAAATTATGTTGCTTTGGGTGTTATAATAAAATATTATAATGTAAATGACACAGCTCTCCAATCCAAGTGAAGGACATGATGTTGCTAGAAATTCCCACACAAACACAAGCTTCTGCAGGTAGCCGCATTCTTTACATGTTATATTGTTATATACCTGGTTAACAGGCTGCTAATTATACGCCAATCTAATAGAAACAGGGGGGGCAACACGAGACTGGATTGTGGAACAGGGGGCAAAATAGCAAAATAATGAAGGGATCATACTTCAAATTCTTCATTACCATAATGGTCACTGTAGCTCCCAGCAAAGAGCCCACAGTATAAACTATTACCTTGCCTGAAATATCCCACTTAAAGAGGGAACAAGAGAAAACAAAGCAGATCCACAGCAAACGACAAACATCCTCAACCCCAATTGATGAAGCCCCACCTCACAAACTCCATTCATCAACGTCCACCAAATTCTGCTCTATTTCCATGGCGAACTAAATTGGCACCCTGTTGAAAAGGGACACTACATCAATAGAGACCCTGAACTTATGAGGCCCATCCCTGATTGGCTTCACCCACTCAATTAACTAATTACCATGACAAAACAAACAAGCTGTTTGATCCACAAAATGGCAATGTACACAGGCAAGGAAATTTGATGGAGAATATGATTACTCCATTTCACTGTTACTGATAAAAGAGAAGATAGGATGGATCGAAAAGTGCAGCATATGAACCTTTGGGGATCATATACCCTTGATGCAGTCCAAGGAAGACTGTACAACTGCATCAAACAGCCTCTAGAGTCTAGACTTATCTCAGCTTGGCAAAGAACCCTTTCAACTTGTTTTCCTCAGACTTTGTTTGGTCAAATGAGAGATAAGTTTCTGCACCCGAGAGCAAAGCAACCATTTTGCCTTTGTATTCCTCACAATTCATCACGAAAACAACATGGTGCTTGTAAGCTGGGAGAATCACAATATCATTCAACACACACACTGCCCATAATGATGGCCGTTTTCCCTGCTGACTAACTGTTTAGAGGGGGGACAAAATACCCACCACTCATAACACAAAACACACAGGTGATTCCTCCGGTAATGCGACAGCAGCCATCTCCACATGTGTGGCTATCTTAGTAGCTGATTTATGTTATGCAAATTTCAATCCATTCTGCAGAATTACTGGCCAAGTGGGTGCAAGTTTTCAGACAAGAAATGTGATTTTATTAATAACCATACAATGATGTGATCAAATGAAAATATGTGATGCAGAACATCACCAAGAAAAGAAAAGTGAATACAAGGGTACAGCTGGTATGAATTTTATGTATATACAGTATATTTAGCATATATATATATATATATATATATATATATATCATACCTGTGTATACATATGCTGCATGTATATGATGTAAGATTGGGGCGGTTGGCATGAAACATATTTAAAGAAAAAATAAAAAAAGGCGCATTCAACCATCAACATAACTGGAGTAGATACGGTGTCAGATGAGCCCAGATCTGCTCTTGCTTCTTTATTACTCGATTGTGAGGGTAGATCTAGTTACTTTTTTGGTTGGATGCTCCGTTTTTCCTTTTTTCTTTAAATATCACTGGTCGGTTAACCCTCAGGTCTGATTGGCTGCTGGACACGAGACTCTGAAACACTGCTTTGTGATTGATCGTCCAGCATAACCCACTCCCTCATTTAGCATTTATATGGGAGGGAAATCAAGGAGTTTTTTTTTTACTTCTGAGGATAGTCAATGGATGCACGTACTACGTGTTGTTGATTGAAATGTCGAGATAAACAATTTCTGGTTTGATTGTAAGAGGTTGGAGAACCCATTAATTATGAAACATTCTTATACTCTCAATCGCAAATCCTTACTTTATATGTCTATATATTTTTATATGTATGTATTTATGTATGTATATGTATATATATATATATATATATATATATATATATATAATATTCAATGAAATTTAATTCCAGGCTATAAGGCAACAAAAGGTGGAAATTTTAAAAGGGGGTGTAGACTTTCCATCGGCAATGTGTCTATCCATCCATTGGAACCATACTCTGTGCAGAGCGTTGGTGCTGCCTAAGCAGTCTCCTTGGCTATTGGGCACAATCCTGGAGGGTGCCACTCCGACACAGGATACCAGCAGCTGGCACTCATTTTGCCGACCTCGGAAGGATGACGGCAGAGTCAACCCCACCTAGTATTAATTCAACAGCCGAGTGGGATTTGAGCTCAGGATCAAGGACCCAAGCCCACCACCCGAACCATTAAGCCAATACTAGGTATGTGTGTGTGTGTGTGTGTGTGTGTGGTGTAAATATATATATATAATATATATATATATAATATATATATTATATATATATATACCATATCACACACACACACACACACACTATACTGTGCACAAATTTGGGTTATTTCCACCTTTGTGGTGGGTGTTATCCACATTAAACGTTTGTGGGAAGTTAGAAGTGTGCAATATAGGGAGATGATAATTCTAATTTATGTAAATGTCGATTGAATATCACAGTTAGCTTGGAGTATGTAAAATAAATTAGGAAATTGAAAAGGTTTTATTTTTGCTGTAATATTGTAATATCCACTCCACACTAATAAAATATGCAGGAAACAGTTTGTGGATTTTTGCACAGCAAATAATAATCAACTACATTGAAGTAATCAACACGAGCTATGTTAATATATGCCTGGTGTTGGCTTAATGGTTCTGCCTGTCATCCTTCCGAGGTCTTCAAAATGAGTGCCAGCATGCTGGAAAACTGTGTCGGAGTGGTGACCCATCCAGGATTGTGCCCAATAGCCAAGGACACTGCTTCAGCAGCACCAACGCTCTGCACAGAGTATGGCCCCAATCTCCTCCTCCTCCTCTCATATGTTAATATGAATTATAAGAAATGACAATAAATGTTGCAAATTAGCGAATATGTGAAATTAATTTTCATCAGTTTGTTCCCTTGCTTGAAAGTCTGAGTGGGTTCAGAATGGCACCAAGGAAGAAACTTTCAACAGAAGAGCATGTGAAGATTCAAAATCTGTGAAAAGGAGGAAACACAATGAAGAAAATAACAGAAAAACTGAAAATCTCCTTCAATGGTGTGAGGTACACTTTGCAACACCTGAAAGAAACTGGCTCAGGATAAGACAAGAAAAAGCCCACAAGACCAAAAAGAACCTCCCCAAGGTAAGAAAAGCAGTTGAAGTTTTTCAGCTTTTGTGGGAGAAGAAAAATCAAGTCAGCAGCTGACAAGTTGAATGAGAGCAGGCCTGAACATTAACATCTTGTCCAGCACTATGTGCAGAAGATTGATTGCAGCAGGTCTCCATGGCAGAGTTGCAGCAAAGACACCACCACTGAAACCACAGAATATGGTGAAAAGACAAATTTGCAAGGGAACACCATGATTGGGTGACTGATATATGGAATCGGGTACTCTGATCTGATGAATCGAAGTTTGAACTTTTGGGATCAAAGAGACACCAGATCATATGCCGAAGACCTGGAGAACATTGCAACATGCAATGTTTGTAGTTAAACACAGGGGAAGCGCTGTGACTTTCTGAGCTTGTATCTCAGCTTTTGGTGAAGGAAAACTTGCTAAAATCAATGGGACACTAACAAAAGAGAAGTACAGGTAGATACTGCGGCACCACCCAGTTCCTCGTTGAAATCAGAAGAGGATTCGTTTTCCAACAAGATATGATTCAAAACACATTTCCAATATGCTAAAACAGTACTCGGAGAACAAGGTTACAAATGGTTTGCTCCAAGTGTTAGAATGGCCACTCCAGAGACCGGATATGAGTTCCATCGAGGCCATATGGGATTTTTTGGAAACAGAGAAGAACAAGAGGAACCCAATGAACCTTACAAAACTGTGGAATGTACTGCAGGGTTTTTGGCAGAATATTCCTGCATGAGTGCTTCAGTCCTATAAAGGAAGCATTGGTAAAAGAGTGACGGTACTCTAGAAGACAAAAGGCAGACACATAAAGTATTGACTGAAACGATAAAATGACACTTTCATTGTGATTAACTTCAGCAGTTTGTTCCATGCGCATTTATAAAGGCTGTTAATCTTGTAAATAATTTCAAGTGTTTGTGCGGGGTTTTTTTTTGTTTGTTTGTTTATTTGTTCCTCTTTCACAGCTGAACTGCAACACCGAGGGTCCCAAAATATCGGGTGTATGTACTTCAGCATCGGGGTAATGTTTCATGCTGCTGGACATTGGCCTTGAAGGCCATTTCAAGACCACCAAAGGCCGCTATAAAGTGTATTTTGAGGGTCAGGCTGTGCTGTGGCTGGTCCACAGGCAAAAGGTAATCACCATGATGCCAATAACTCCATAGCTTGTCAATGCCAAACACATCCTGAAACCCCAGCTGGAAAAAGCTCACCCAGCCGGGCAGTGCCACGTACTCCTCCATACCCACCTCGTTTAAAATAATAAACACACATCACTGTTGT
Organism: Eptatretus atami; assembly: GCA_035128595.1. Classification (NCBI taxonomy): domain Eukaryota; kingdom Metazoa; phylum Chordata; class Myxini; order Myxiniformes; family Myxinidae; genus Eptatretus; species Eptatretus atami. The sequence goes on from CM068955.1 coordinate 105,704,486, forward strand.
CACTGATAATTTGATGAATTTACCTGAATGGATGAATATCAATGGAATAACCCAAACTTGAGCACAGAACTATATATATATATATAATATTATATTATATATATATATATAGTATATTGTTAGGCTGTGGAAATTCGCAACCACCATTCAGGTCCCGTAGGTGAGGTATCTTTTAAGTACATGTTAGTTAGCCCCAACCCGTTGTTTAGAGGGAATTAATGTGATCCATTCGGCTGCGACGCTTTGAGTCAGTCGTTTTTTCTTTCTTCTCTTATTTTTGAACCAACCGACTCAACCACAACCACGCCATCCCACACAACAGCGCCGACCGCGCTGCGCCGCCGCGCGCCTACCATCTGCGCCACTGCATCTTCGCCACCTGCCATTCTTCTCCGCGCTTAGTGTGGGGGAAGGAAACGGAAGGCGCAGCTGGCGCCCGATTGTGGACGCGCGGTGTGACGCGGCAGGGAGGAGGAACGCCCTCTTCGAGACCTTTCTCGAAGCGCTTCGAAGGGGGTGGAGCACGGAACGGGGCGGAGCAAAAGGGCGGAGCGTGGGGCGTATAAAAGACGCCGACGGGGAAGGCTCAGGGAGGCTCGCTCAGAGGAGGCTCGGTGGAGGTGGTGGGTGCTCGTTTGTTCCTGTTCCTGCGGCCTGTGATCCCTGGCGGAGCCCTTGATCCTGACGAGCCTTGGACCTTTGACAAACGACGGTGTGAAGAGAGAGAGAGAGAGCTCCAGTTCGAGGTTCTAGTCCGAGGGTTCGCCGGAGTCTGTGTGGTCCCGAGATCCCGCTGGTGGGACGGAGCGTCTGCCATTTCCTCTCTCTCTCGACCCCGAGTGTCGACGATTTTCTTCCCCCCCCCCCGCCCCCGTCCGCACCGAGAGAGCGCTGAAAGCCCCGTTCATTCCCCAAAACCCGTCCGTGGCGTCAAACGGCGACACGTGCCAGCGCGAAGCACGAGCTCGCCGATCACGCCGGAGAGCGGGGAGCTGAGGGCGCGGAGAAGGACTCGGTGCGCGCACAGGGAAGTGACTACTTCTATTTTCTTTGGGTTTTTGGGCAAATGACTGTGGCAGGCGCCTGTCTTGTGAAGTAGAACTGTTATAAGTGTTGCTGTGTGTACGCGTTTTTCGGTAGTATCTTCTGCGTCACTGTTTCTTTTTTTTTTTTTCATCTTGCATTTGATATATGTGCGTTCTGACTGTTTGACTATATGTGTGCTTTG
>CM068955.1:105724712-105740237 GCA_035128595.1 Eptatretus atami
AGAGAGAGAGAGAGAGAGAGAGAGAGAGAGAGAGAGAGAACAGTATTTGGGTATCCGAATGTTACTGCATGATAAATTTAAGGAAAAAACTTCACAGAAATCTAGAATGTCTTTGAAGAAAAACCAGTGGTTCACCGGCTGTGAAACCACTTTTCCGATTATGTATCTGCTTCAAAAAGTGCTGCAGCAAAGCAATGGTGAAAAATGCGACTGTTGAAGGAAACCAGGCACAATGCTCGGAAACCATGTTTTATTGGAAGCATAACATTAATCTCTATCTCTCTCTCTATCTCTCTCTCACTTGATCGCACAAAGTCAGTTTACATGCATGCCACATCCATTCTTGCAAAACTCCTCATTCACTGCCCCGATTGTTGAAACAAATCCAGTATTTCTTTATATTTGAAGCACAATCATTCATATATTATCAATGTTTAACATACACATTGTCAAACAGTATACAGTAGATGTGCACTGGGTTCTGTTACTGGACAGTTCTCCAGATGACTTGGCTCGAGTGGTTGTCAAATGTGAAACAATTGACCCCTCCCCCACCCCCGCCACCTTTATGTTCATCATGAACGACGCTGTTATCAAAACAATTCTGAACTTGAATGACAACTATTTCAGAACTTAGTAAGAAACAAAGTCATACTCACTGCATTTGTCCCGTATCAGATTTACGGTGTTGCAATGCTGAAAGAAGGAGAAAGAATGAACAAAAAAAACAAACATGATGTTATCATAACTTTACTCAAAACAAAAGCTCTCTAATTCAGTGCCCAATTGGGTGCTGAAATATAGGGCCATTAAGGATCTATAGGGCCATTAGGGATCGTCGAAAATGTCACATTGATTCGCATTTCTAATGATATTAATAATTATGCCTCATATGATAAATCAATTAATTTATTCTGTAAACCTTATGGAATTGACACAAGATGTTTACGCAAATTTTAATGGAAAACAAGTCTTCGTAATAGTCTCGTGTCAGTGGATGGAATTGAGGTAATAGATGGCCAGGTGGAGCAACGCATGACGTCAACAGGACGTTGATCGAGGTATATATGATAACTGCCATTCAAAACATAGCAGAAGCTGATGTTTCAGGAGCCAAACAAACAAAGCCTCTTTCAAAAAGAAAAAAAAGAGCCTGCTTTTGCTATGATGAAGGGTTAATATATGAAATGTCATCATAACGTGGTGAGTATATTTCGATCAAGATTCTCTTGATTCCATAGATTATGAAAACTAGCCTTGGCCAGCACATACTGAATCAGTTATCGAAAGAGGAAACAAATGTGTGGTTAAAGAAATGCCACAAATAACATTACATTTCTTCACTGCCAAAACTTTTCCCATTGCAATTTTTGCTCAGTGCTGAAAATGTATTTAATCATAAATTATTTTGTGTCAAGAATATCGATCTGTGTTGTCCTAATTTGCAAGAGAAAGTTCAACAACAAGAGATAATTCAATAACTGATGTCAAACAATGTTCTCACCTCAAAATCCTTCACTCCACTAGGACCTTTCCGCCCCTGTCAGAACCAGGAAGGTATTAAATTCATCATGGTTTTTAAAGTCACTCAGAAATACAAGAACAGAATAAATCCTTTGAAAATCTGAAAAACCAAGTTTGATCAATTCATTCCCCTGGTGAGTCTAGACTAGGGTTTAATTGCAGATAAAATTGGATTGTGTTGAAATGCCAGCACCATGGAACCCACCATCCTTTGAGGAGACCCTTTACCAGTTGCCCCTTCTATAATTGTTGTTTTTATTTCCACAGATTCCTTCTGCCAGAGTAGGTTCTGGTTTCATGGCTACAGAGATGTTGAATAAAGATCGATAGGGTTGTGGATGTGAACGAGATAGTGGAGTGTGGATGTGGAGTGTGAGAATAGGAGTGTTGTGTGCTTCAGTGGCACTGGAGTGAGTAGGTTGCAGCACAAACAACATAATTAGCTTGAGGACGCATGACTAAATTGTTTCAAACTTTGTGAGTATTCATACAAGCACTCTCACTGTGGGGTTTGGCCCAAAGACAGGTACAGTGCTGCCAAAGTAGCTCTTGGCCAAGGATTACACTTTCCCAGTGGCAGCTAAAGCAGGATTGTGGAATCTGTTTCAGGTGCCGGCCTTAACTCGTCTACTCTTTGCAAACAACACCATTGGGATATTCATTGTCCACCAGCAAATGATGACAGACAGGACCCCCAGCTTAACATTCATCCAAGGGATGGCACATTTTCTGATGCAACACTTTGCCTGCAAACCACAAATTTGACACATTATACTCATGGTGAAAATCAAACCCAGGCCAGACAACTTAAAGGCATGTGCACAATCCTGTTGGATGATAAAATCAGTGTACACAATGGTCAACAAATTCTGAAGTATACCATAAGCATGGCTGTATGGTGCTGCAGTGATTTAGTAATATTTGGAGAGCTGACATGTCATTGATATGATAGGGTAATGATACGGTCCTTATTTATGTAACTGAGCTGCCCCTCATATGCCTCTCCCTCCCATTGCAAACTAAAAAAATTACCCCCGTGTGGGGGTGACGGTCATCTGTATAATGTTTTTTACTATCATAATCGATGAACCGTTGCCAGATATCTCCTAAAATGACAGACGAGATAGTTTTGAAAATGGCGACTTTCACAACTTTCGTGACCTCGTGACCTTGACCCTGACCTCGAATCCGGGAAAAAATATGTCGTTGGGTATCACTCATCGACCTCTACCCACATACCAAATTTCATCAAGATCGGAAGTAAAAAGTTTTCTTTGTACCGGGAGGTGTTTTTGACCATCTTCCAAGTTACGTGGCGGCCAACGGGACGGAAATTCAAAAATCTGTCCAGTTAGATACAAGATAATATTTTTACTATCATAATCAATAAACAGTTGCCGAATATCTTGTAGAATGGCAGACTCGATATGTTTTGAAAATGGCGATTTTTATAACTTACGTGACCTCGTGACCTTGACCCTGACCTTGAACCCGGACAAAAGTTATATCGTTGTGCAACACTCATCGACCTCTACCCACATACTAAGTTTCATCAAGATCGGAAAGAAAAATTGTTGACGACGTACGGACGGACATTTGGTCCGGCTTTATTAGGTCATCTCGGTAGAGATGACCTAAAAACAGAGATAAAACTACTCTGGCTTATTGTTACCTCTACTACCGAAGGTGGGAGGAAGTTATGTTTTCACCCATGTGTCTGCTTGTTTGTTTGGTTGTTTGTGTGCAGGATATTTGAAAAAGTTGGGGACGGATTCGGACAAAACTTGCTGGACAGGTTAGGTGTGCGACAAGGGCGAATTGAGTAGATTTTGTTAAAGATCAGAATCAGGATCCAAGAATATCTTAAAGATATTCTTCACCATTGAGAGGTAGACCCAAAAATTATATATATATATATATATATATATATATATATATTATATCAGTGGGGAGAACAGTATTTGATACACTGCCGATTTGCAGGTTTTCCCACTTACAAAGCACGTAGAGGTCTGTAATTTTTATCATAGGTACACTTCAACTGTGAAAGACGGAATCTAAAACAAAAATCCTGAAAATCACATTGTATGATTTAAAAATAATTAATTTGCATTTTATTGAATGAAATAAGTATTGATACATCAGAAAAACAGAACTTAATATTTGGTACAGAAACCTTTGTTTGCAATTACAGAGATCAGACGTTTCCTATAATTCTTAACCAGGTTTGCACAGACTAGAGCAGGGATTTTGGCCCACTCCTCCATACAGATCTTCTCCATGTCAGGTTTCGGGGCTGTCGCTGGGCAACACAGACTTTCAGCTCCTCCAAAGATTTTCTATTGGGTTCAGGTCTGGAGACTGGCTAGGCCACTCCAGGACCTTGAGATGCTTCTTAGGAGCCACTCCTTAGTTGCCCTGGCTGTGTGTTTCGGGTCGTTGTCATGCTGGAAGACCCAGCCACGCCCCATCTTCAATGCTCTTGTTGAGGGAAGGAGGTTGTTGGCCAAGATCTCGCGATACATGGCCCATCCATCTCCCCCTCAATACGGTGCAGTCGTCCTGTCCCCTTTGCAGAAAAGCATCCCCAAAGAATGATGTTTCCACCTCCATGCTTCACGGTTGGGATGGTGTTCTTGGGTTGTACTCATCCTTCTTCTTCCTCCAAACACGGCGAGTGGAGTTTAAACCAAAAAGCTCTATTTTGGTCTCATCAGACCACATGACCTTCTCCCATTCCTCCTCTGGATCATCAGATGGTCATTGGCAAACTTCAGACGGGCCTGGACATGCGCTGGCTTGAGCAGAGGGACCTTGCGTGCGCTAAGGATTTTAATCCATGACGGCGTAGTGTGTTACTTATGGTTTTCTTTGATACTGTGGTCCCAGCTCTCTTCAGGTCATTGACCAGGTCCTGCCGTGTAGTTCTGGCTGATCCTCACCTTTCTCATGATGATTGAGGCTCCACGAGGTGAGATCTTGCATGGAGCCCCAGACCGAGGAGATTGACTGTTATCTTGAACTTCTTCCATTTTCTAATAATTGCGCCAACAGTTGTTGCCTTCTCACCAAGCTGCTTGCTATTGTCCTGTAGCCCATCCCAGCCTTGTGCAAGTCTACAATTTTGTCCCTGATGTCCTTAGACAGCTCTCTGGTCTTGCCCATTGTGGAGAGGTTGGAGTCTGATTGATTAAGTGTGGCAGCTGTCTTTTATGCAGATAACAAGTTCAAACAGGTGCAGTTAATACAGGTAATGAGTGGAGAATGGGAGGGCTTCTAAAAGACATAACTAACAGGTCTGTGAGAGCCGGAATTCTTACTGGTTGGTAGGTGATCAAATACTTATTTCATGCAATAAAATGCAAATTAATTTATTAAAAATCATACAATGTGATTTTCAGGATTTTTGTTTTAGATTCCATCTTTCACAGTTGAAGTGTACCTATGATAAAAATACAGACCTCTACGTGGGGTTGTAAGTGGGAAAACCTGCAAAATCGGCAGTGTATCAAATACTTGTTCTCCCCACTGTATATCATGAAATCTCAAAAAATATTGGGCCCAGTATGTTCGACTGGATCAGGCATTGCATGGCGGAGATCTGTCCTCGACCGAGTGCCCTTCTAGTTTTCCATGTTTTACATCCAATGTCATAAAATTATCTCTTAAACAAGGCTGAAAGGAGAGCTCAGGTATAGCATACTTGCCATTGATTTTACTCATCTGGGTTGATAACTGGCCTGACTACAAACTACTATCTTTGTACTTTACAGGCAGAGTATTGCACCAACAATTACATCGCCCTTCAAAGGAGAACATTAAGCCAGTTGTATCATCTGTTCACATTCATTGGTGGAAGGTAAATATCCCCAAAACGGTAGGCTATTGTGTGGCTACATTTCTGACACAATCTACAGAATGCAATTAATGTGTTAGCAGCACAGCTGGGCTCTCAGAAATCAAGCAACCATCAACTAATTACTGCACATGTATGAGCAAATCTCCAAAGCACATTATTCTTGAATGATATGAATCTATAAACAGAATCATAAAGTATCCAGTGTGTCAGAGATAACTTTTGTTACTTAGAATGGCTTACAAAGCTTCATAAATAAGCTGAAAATACTTGGAAAAGTACATAAGAGAAATGGCTGTGCCTCTGCACAATGAAAGACTTGGAGAACTTTCTCAGCTCGATGAATGGGAAGCTGCTAATACTGCGAACTCCCAACCATGTGGACCAGTGCAAGGCCCGAGTGGATGGGCGTTTGCTAAACAAACCATTGACGGATCGTTGCCAGTGAATGGACTGTTTATCTGGATTAGGTGTTTCTAAACACTGATGGGAAGGACATATCTTGGGCCGCAGCATTAGAGATTCCAATAATTTTGAGAGCTTTGGATCGCACAATATCAAGGAGAGACAAAATGTGATGCTGATGCACCAGCCCAGAGCAGAGAACTGCACTCCATTGAGCTGTGGACAAAGGGCTTGGAAAGAATAAGTAGCTCTGATGTTCCAAGAAAAGACTTGAATTGACAGAGGATGCCCAGTCTGCAGCTGGCTTTGGAGGCCAGGCTTGATATGTGGTCAGACCAGGAAAAGTCCTGGTTGATGGTGAGGCCTCGAAGTTCCAGAGACTGAACTTCTTCCAATGGATGACTAGCAAGGAAACAGAAAGGTGGGTTTGTTTGGAAATCATAAAGCAGTGATGGGGTGGAAATGTGAGACTTTTTAGGATTGAAGGATATGTTCCATTTCACATGGAAAGTATGATGAGGCATGTATATTTACAAACATGACTCAAACTTTTTTGACTCGTCTTGGACTACTGTGAATATTTTGTTCAGAAAAAATTATGAATGTTCCACATCCTATATTTTACTTTTGGGGGATGGGTGGGGGGAGTTGATATAAATTAACATGTTCTTGAGATACATTTGTGATAATTTGGAAATATGATTATGTGATCAGCAGAAAGTATAAGAGAAGACCAGCTTTGGAGGAAATGTAGAAAGCCTTACCCTCCTGCCTGATGGACCAGAATCGCCTGCTATGCCGACATCACCCGTCCTTCCAGAATTTCCCTGAAAAGCACATAGGTTTGGAGTTTAAGTCATGTATTCTAATCTATCAGACACATGATTAACCGACTGATTCAATTTTTTGACGCTTTTGTGCTTAAATATTTGTATTTTTCTAACCCTGCGACCCCGGATTCCTTTCGGTCCTGTTGTTCCATTCAGCCCCACTGGTCCTTCATTACCCTGTGGCAGGTACAAAGAATGTGTTTAGCAATGAAGTGCATTTCAACACTAAACCTTCCATAACAAAACATTACCAAGTACAAGTCATGTGAAAAGCTCACACATGGGTTTATGCACCCAAAGAGGATGGTGCTTTGTGGAAAGGTGAAAACATAGTTCATGCGACATTAAGGTGTCTTGTTAGGAAATGATTTGTACAAGTAAAGACAGCATTAGATTGCATAGCCCAGCACTATACACTGTTATCGGCATAACACCTTACCTTTTTGCCTGGAAAGCCAAGGAACCCAGGCTCTCCCTGTTATAAAACAAGAAAAAGAAACAAGATTAAACGTTATGTAACTAAAATAACCAACACGTTGCTTTGAATGTATAAAATAGAACTGCAGGTTGCCCTTTCTATCCAAAGAAGCCTGCTCACCTGAAACAAAACCGCCTGGTAAATTTGTTTGAAGTGTCGAAGCTGCTGCCCCAACAGCAACCACACTCTCAGATAGCAAACAGTATAGCACGGTGGCAAGGAAACCGCAAGAACACCAGACCACTTGTTTCACACAGTTTAGGAAAGAATTTGGCATGGTGTCGGCAATAGCTTGCCTACTCTTTGCGAAGGACACCGTGGGATCTTTAACATCCAGCAATTAATGCCAGTGGACAGGACATCCAGTTTAATGTTCATCCAAGGGACGGTACACACATTGATGCCTCACCCTGCCTGTAAAACACCAGGGTGACAGTTTATAGCTCGGTTGAGATTCAAACCCAGGGGATACAGCTTAGAGGTTCATATTCATACCTCTTGGCTATCCTGCCAGCCTAATACATAAATATCAGAACATGAAATTAAAACCACTTTGCTGTTCTTTATGAGGTTTGTATGGTATTCACAATGTTCTACAAATGAGAAACTCACAACAGTCCAACACATGCCAAAGCAGTATAACAAGGCATAAAAAAACAAATCTCGATATCTTCTTTCCAAATATGTATACTGTACTGACACATTGAAAAATAAAAACATACATTGGTGTCAGTGTCTTGGGAGTATCTCACTGGTGTGAGTATCTCGTTCCGAGAACGTTATTAGCACCGTTCGTATGTATGCAAGCACAATTCTGTTTGCCATCTTAACACTCACCCCCTGCCTCCTCCACCCACATCAAGTATTCTCCTCCAATAATAAAATGCCTATAAGTATTTAAAGGCCATAAATGCTGACTGTGTAAATTTTGAGCCAACACAAACTGTTCTCCTGCAATAAACCTCACGAAACCAAATAAACTTCAGTTCTGTCTCCAATACTGCTAAGTGTGTTTTCCAATTGTGAGTTTATTCCCACAATTCATTTATTACAGTAGATACAGAAGAATAAATTGGATGGTGACAAACTGCTTTCCTATTGTCTTGCCGAGTAACCATGAACTACAATTATTACTCAGGTGACAGGTATGGCGATCTGTCTGCACCAATGATTTCTACCACATGTTGTACCACAGAAAAACTGTTTATTTCCAGCCCAAAAGATTTTCCATTCACATGGACAGACGTTTGATGCAAATGTTATGACCCCCACACCCCACTGCCCCCCACTGCTTCCCATGTCTTTGTGGTTTTACATTTGTAACTGAAGCACTAGTCTGCCATTTGTTTGTGAATGTGGTGTTTTGTAAAAATTCACATCATACAGCTGCTACTGGGTATTGAAGAGAAAATGTTGCTTTTTAGTGATAATGTTTAAGGTATTGTATAATGAGTGTAAAATAAATTGTATACATTGCTTTAAATTCAATGTATAAATTGCTTTTAGGAGAGTGTAAGATCAATCGTCATTCAGAATGACCTCCTTTAACAATGGTGGGGGTATAATAGTCAACCACATGAGGGACTAGCCTCACATGTAGGCCAAACTAGTTGGGGTAGGAAAGTCGTCTCCACCTTGAACTTCATTAAAGAGCCAGCTTGGTATTTACTGACAATGTAATAGCGACGTGGCAGTTCTCCTGAAGCAATGTAGACTTCCTGAAGCTTAAAATCCAAATCCCTAATAACGCTGCCTTTGACTGGATTTATAAAACCACCAAACTCTGGGATCCCAGGCCAGAATCCTCACAGACATGACTGCTGGACGCCAAACGACATCAAACCACAAAATAAAACTTTAACATATTAGAACCATACCTTTTCACCCAGTTCTCCGATGGGACCGACAGTGTCTCTTCCTGCTACACCCTATCAAAAAAATCAAAAAAAAAAAACATCGATCTCGGTTGCATTCAAACATCTCAAACGATATTTGTAGTTTTTTTCATGATTCAATAAATCTGTGGCTGAAAACAAAAATAGAAAAAAAAAAGTGATTATTTATTAGGAGAGTGTCGAAAAATACAGTTTAAAAATTGTCAGAAATATGTTGAAAAATATATATTTCTCAATTCGGTGATTTATTTCTTGTTAGGTCACAGATTTACTCATCACCACTCATAAATAAAACTTGATGTTCTTTTTCAATCCAGACTTGTACAGATTTCATTTGTATGTGTTAAAATGAGAATAAAGACTGTACCTGTCAGAAGGTAACATAGATACAAATGATAAAGCTAATAGGGGGGGGGGGAACCAGAAACAAATTAAATCTAAAAACAGCAAATGTTGGCAAAACTGATTTTGCCAATAAATGCACACAAGAACAAAAATGCAAATTTGAATCGAACAAGGAGTGGCACGATGGCCAGGCTTGGTTACTGGAAGTAAAATGCTGCTGCAGACAGCAAAGAGTCATGCGGAAGAAAGTAAAACGGAAATCGGAAGAAGAATCCTCGAGGGAGATGCAGGGGTGCTGATGTTTCAATCGGTAGGACAGATAGAGGATGAGTTCACAACAAATAATTCACTTTTGCTGTATTGTTCTGTGATTCACAATAGCCATTGTGGAAAGCCCTCAGAATACATTATATTGTGGGGCATTTTGTCATTCTTATTTAAATAAACATTCTTCTGCCATGAATACACATCCAGTACATGTGAGAGCAGTTAATGGCTTCACTACAATAATCTGTAGAGAGAAACAAATACCATGTTTGTGTATATTTTCTGTATTCACTAAGCCATAAAATGCAGCGAAATGCATCAAATCATCATGGATACTGGTTGGGGGAGTTATCATAATAGAAAACTCTGCACTTCCTCTCCCCCTGCAAATCCCCTCATCTCTGCTCATTTTCAATGTCTCAACGGTCTTTTCTGTTACATATTTCTGTCTCCTTCAATCAAACTCCCTTTCTACCTCCATATTTGAACATATTTTTTCGATCCTCTTCTTATTCCCTCCCATTCTCTGATACTGTTAAACTTTGGTTTTATAACTTCCCCACCCTCTACCATTGAGTCTTTTGCTGTGTCAATTTTTCTTTCTTTGCTTCATCTTCTCCCTCTATGTGACACCCTTTCCCTCATATCATCTCTCTTCCTACCTTTCTATCATGGTACATGCATTATTCTAACATTCCCTCTGATGGGTGATAACAAATCCTCACCGCCCCTCCACGTGGTCCTGGAGGCCCTGGCAGTCCATTTGGTCCAGCAACTCCAGGCTCGCCCTGCAGAATTGAAACATCTCAAAGCATTGCAAACACAATCCATCACCACATCACCTTTGTGCACAATAGCACAGCCATGCACAATAATGAACCATTGTATGGACTTCAGCTGCAAGGCCCAAACTTCTTGCATAACTCCCACATGAAGAGAGGGAGGGGAGGGGGAGGGGGGGAGTTGCAAGTGTGAGACCTAAATTATTACTTTTATAGTTCATTATACACTTTGGATCTTTAACAGTTTGTTCTGATATCCTTTATCATATTCGCTCTTTTATGATCTCTCAAATTACATGTCATAAGATTCTCTCAAAACATGATAAGCACAATAAATGTGTACTTTTCATTTCCTCTCCCAGAGCATCACCTGCACATACATGACTTTTTACACATCATGTTTTCCTAAACTCCCATTGACACACACAGCAGTCACAAAGCCATGCCCTGAAGCAAACACTTTAAAATCATGTGCACAGGGCCCCGTCTCACCAAGATCCGGCAAGGCATCTTGCCGTGTTAGGCCTCTGGACAATTACCATGTTTGCTTTGGCTTTTTAGCTTAACACATGGCTTTGCAGCCCTGCATTTCACAAAGGCACGTGAGTTTGGAAAGTGAAAGCAAGAAATTTCTTGCTTCCTAGCTGAGCACAAAGTCTCAATATTCATGAAGATGGTTTTCAGTCAATCACTATTAGGTAGCTGATTGATGATTAGAGGGCAGAATATGGCCAAGTTATTTTGCTGTGAGATCATATTTTATACGGTAAAGCATCAAATTTAATATATTAAGAATTTAAGATCGTTGTTCAACAATGATATTTTTTCATGGATAGTTGTGAAGATGGATGATTATTTCATGTGCACAAGGCTGAGATCAAAATTGCAATGTTTGAATGCTCTGAGTATCAAATAAAGGTTTTAAAAGTTATTTCTCATCACAAAGAACAAAAACAAACTTTTTGGAAAACATTCCAAAAGTGATTTGTATCAATATAAAGCAAAGTTAATGTCGACAGACCTTACACTCAGTTTCTATAAACATTTTGGCACCAAGAGTCAATGTTGTGACAAAAATGTTAAATAATATCCACTTATGAATCAAACGAATAATAAAGAAGTTTTTAGGAAAGGAAAAAAGTGGTTTGTTACTTCCAGTTGCTTAAAAATCATTTACAAACATATTCCAATGACATAAGATCTCCTTGAAGGCAATTACTACAAAGCTTGGTGTAAAAAGTCAGTGTGAAAAAGCCACATGGATTTTGAAAAGTTTAGATCAACAACTATGTAGTTTTGGAACCATCTTGAAATCATCAGTAAAACTGAACAGTTGGTTAAAAAACCTATTATGAGATGTAAATAAGAGTAATCAAAATGCAAATAATTGCTAAGTTAAATACCAAATTATTCAAGCAAACGAGTCTACATCATGGATTAACCATATGAGAAAAATATAAAATTTGCAGTGAAAACAAAAAGAGGTCACTGATCCATAAACAATGTTACAAATCGGTATCATGGACCACCTACACAGAATGTAAACAAGACTAGCCGGGAGGCGATGATGGTTCGCGGGCATTATTGAACAATGCCACGATAGGTACAATTGAGTTAGTGGAAGCTTTTGAGGAAGCCCGACCGTAAAAACCTATCTCTTCCGTCAAAATTGACCAAATCAAATCGGATTTTATATATGTTGTACTTATGGACATTACGCACAGCTTCTAGGAAATGAAATTGCGAGAAAAAAAATCGAGAAAAAATAAATAATAATTAATAAATAAATAAATTTCAAGTGGGCGTGGCTCTGCCCACAAGGGGCGTGGGACGCCCCTCATACAAAAAGACACAACTAGACCATGATATCTCGCTTGTGTCCAAGTTTCATAAAGATCGCATCAAACGTCATGGAGCTATGCTCTGGAGAGAGTCACAAACAGACAGACAGACACACAGACACAACAAAAATAGTGGTCACTGCTGGCGCCCACGATCCAAAAAAAGAGCAATTGGAGATCGCAGACCCTCGCCAGGACTTGTTTTGTGTGGTGTGGTGTGTTGTGTGGTGTGGCGTTTGTGTAGTTTTGTGTGGTGTATTTTGTGTGGCGTTTGTGTACTGGTGTGTTACGTAATTAATAAGAGACAGAATTAGAACTGCCACTTTATAAATGTTGGCAGTGATGACCGGTTCAGCCATTACAGAGAAGAATCTTTTTGAAGGTTTTTTTTTTTTCAAAAACAATATGGCTGCCGAATCACGTGACCGATGACGTCATCAAAAAAAATTGTGGACCATTTTATCCCGAGAAGACCCCAAAAATTTTCATACTGATCAGATGTAGCGTTGTACATTTGCAATTATGATGTCAAAATGAAGGCACCTATGATGTCGTTTAAAAAAATCACACATTCCCCATAAGGAGTACTTGCTATATGCCAAGTTTCAAGTTTTTTCCTTGTTGTGGTTTTGGAGAAACAGAGGTCCAAAGTTTTTCCATTTTTAGCAGTGTCGCGTTGCGGACGCTGGCTCTAAGAGAGCTCCGCGTTGTTCTTCTTCTTCTTGTTCTTCTTCTTCTTCTGGTGAAGACAAAACCTTTATGACGTGGCTCTTGGACACATTTGTCCTTGTTCCAACATGGATGCCACACCACGTGACCTATGACATCAAAATTATCATTTAAACATTTCACATGAGTAGACGCAGCAATGGTGAAAATTTCGTCTCAATCTGACAAGTGGTTGCGGAGAAAACACGAAAGTTCTGTGCGGACAAACAAACAAACAAACAGACAAACATACAAATGGACCCAAATGCAATACGCTCTTCTTCGGCGAGGGTAATAAATGTTTACATGATAACATAAAAACTTAAATAATTTATGCCTTGTAATTTGTGGTCTGGTGGATCACGAGCGTTAACCCTTTGTCATCTTTTGCTCTGAATGAGGGTTAATGTATGAAACATCAGTTTCCCCTTTCTTACCACGGCTGTTAGCATACCTCAATCAATATCCTGTTGATTTCATCCATTGTTCCACCTGTCCACGAATGCAGATCAACACTAGCCTTCACCGGCAAGACCAGTTCTTAATTTTACAATCTTACGTAATCTAATCTCAATTTAGGAATCATTTATATGTAATACTCCTTATTTTATCGAACTTTATCATATCAACCATTTTGAAAATGTTGTACTCTCATCAGAATGAAAGAGAAGCATCTTGCTTATCAGACATCAATAAATTCCTACACAGTGTGCTGTTTCAAAGTTAAAATTCGTAATCTTTTCAGCATGTCTTCATGTTGTATGTTGCATGAGCGGTTCTGGGTGAGTTCAAAAAACACGGTCAAACCGACAATCCCGAGGGTAAAGCATCTGCTTCAGTTAAAGATGTTTCCTCCCAATTACAGACACATGATGACCAAAGAGCAGTCGGAAAAAAGGTTAGCATATCAGCACATGCCAGAGGATCCAATGATAGAAATAATCAAAATACTCCGTAAAGCTCACCTTTTGGCCTCGAGGCCCATCACTCCCTTCATCACCTTCGGGTCCAGGTCTACCTATTTTACCCTAAAAAAAAAATCAAAGCAATTTCCATTGCACACACTTGTCAGATAAAATGCACTTTTGCTTACATGGTTTGCCTGCAAGAATAATATATAAGCGTACCGATCCATTTACTCTGACATCATCAATACAAATCTGACAAATCATCATATTGCCGAAAATACTGAATTAATTTTTGCGGTAAATTTATGTTTTAAATCAAATTCTGGAATGACAAAGGATGATCTATATCATTTTACCCTCTTCTGACCATTACACCCCACAAATTCCCCTTATTTATATCTTCCTTTCAATCTTCCTCTGTTCCTTTCAATTTTATTGTCATTTCCGGCCAGATCAGATCTGTGACTTGCTACAGGTACCATGAAAACCTATGCGAACCTGTTTCATGGTCGGGTTGTCGGCGACTAAACCATCTCTCCCATCTGGTTTCCTCGTGAGGAGGATGTGTGGATATGGACATTCAACAGGATTAAAAACAAAAACCTGTCAAAGGGCGGAGGAGCTCCTTGTGAACCATCGGCCATCCATACCTGGTGCCCAACTGTGTCTGCAGACATCCTCCTGCAGTTGGGTAGCTCTTTTTAGCACATTGGTGGCAGCTCTTCACAGGGCAGCTGACTGGATGACGGGATTGGGGCAAAGCCTTCAGGACCCCAATTCTTTGATAGGAGGAAAAGCACGGGGTAACCTTCATGAGTCGGATTATGGTGGTGTGTGTCGTGGTGGTGCTGAGGTGTCTTTCACCAGACGGCGGTCTCCTCAGGTTAACCTGAGGCGGTCCCTTTGGGTGGGTGCCTGGAATGTCCTATCCCTAAGAGAGGATGATCACCTATCTCTGCTTTCATCTTAGCTCCAGCGTTTGAGCATTGGTATGGCAGCACTCTCTGAGGTTCAAAGACTGAATAGTGGTGAGATCATAGCAGATGGTGACACCTACTGCTGGTCTGGTCACTATGATGGTTACCATGCCCAAGGAGTTGTTGTAGCTGTGTCCAATAAACTGACTCTCATGATAATTGAGGTACAAGGCTGACCCACCAAGTGTATTTTGAGACTAAGGATTTATCACTCCTTGGGTGTCATTTCCCTGGTCTCTGTATATGCTCTGACTGAGGCGAGTGATCTCACTGTGAAGGACGCATTCTATGCCACGCTTGAGTATGTGGTTGATCAGTGCCCCAGGTGAGATACTCTTCGAGTCTTGGGGGATTTCAATGCATTGACTGGAACTGATAGGATGGTTTAGAGACATGTGCTGGTTCCCATGGGTCTGAAGCCGTGAATCAGAATAGCATCAAGTTCCTTGATTTTGCAAGAAGTCGTGGACTTAGGGTGGCTGGCTAATAGTTTCAGCACCCACAGACTCCTCACTGGACTTTGTATTCCAATGCCATATCCTCATTGATGGGTGCTCGATGATGATTCAGAACTGCATGGTCTACCGGAGTGCTCAGTTCTTCAAGACCGACCACAGGGACTTCTTGTAGCAACTCTGAAGTTGCAGCTTAAATCTGGAAGAATGGTACCATCCCAGCCTAGGCTGGATGTTGGCAAGCTCAAGGATGA
>CM068955.1:105761696-105772802 GCA_035128595.1 Eptatretus atami
AAACATGATGCCATTGAAACATGAGACATTAAATCTTCTTTCACGAGTTTGCTCGGTCATGCAAAACTTCTGGATTCCATCAGCTGAAAGTGGACAATAGTACATTTGCCACCATGGGAAAATAAGTGGGGCTGACGTTTCAAGTCTTGTATACAAACTCTATCAACTTCTAGTTGATAAAAAAAATTGATTGTTTATCTCGTCCGCTGAAACAGACAAGCATTGGCCTTTGCAGAGACTCATATTCCATTTCAAACTTCTGTCTTGGCATTATTTTGAATAGCCCTTGCCAGGACTGGATTCCATTTATCGTCTCTTTCCACCAGTCATTCGAAGGAGCTTGAAACAGTTTCTTTCTCTATTGTGTATGCAAGCTATGCAAACACATTGTAATTGATACCAGGTTGGAGTGTGAAATGACTCATTTGTTCAAGAGCATGTGCTGGATGGAATGATATTTTGGGTAATATTCATAAAATCAATAACAATGCCTATATTAATGTATTTAAGAACTGAGTAAACTATTAAATTACCCCAGTGTTATTTTATTGAAAATTTTTCCTGGAACATGCTCGTCAGAAATGCAAATAAGTTATTGCCATTTGAAGACTCATAATGCTGGGATCTTAGATTCACATCCCACATATTGTGTCGATTTTTCCATGATCCATGATACCGTTCCATGAGCCTTAGTCATGGCAGAAAAAAAACTTATAATCAACCAACAAAACATCATGATGGTTCCAGATTCAGACTACTGTGTACAGTAGTTACAGTATATGTTCAGTTTTCAGAGAAAATGATGGTTTGGGCATCGGGAGCGCATATCACAAATGCGGACATGGAAGGGCATTTCTCATTAACAAGAGGTCAGATTTGTCCGTGATAATTTTACAACTCATTAATTTTTGGGGGGAAGAACACGCTTTTGAAATGTGTAAAATTATTCGGTCACACTGTCCTTTTGAAATGGTCTGCAATACAATTCACTTGGTTTCAAAATAATAAAACAACAAATGCATTGAATGACATTATTTCAGAACAATGTAGTGAAAGTATTCATTCTTCCCTCTAACATTTCCACTGTGGACAAAATGAATCACCGGTTAATAATTTTGGAGTGAGGAATCGTGTGAGTCCGTGCATTACGTGCGTGTACAAAATATTTCCAAAGGCCTTTGCATCTCAGGCTTTGAAGTCACACGTGTGTGGCAGATGTGCTTGGACATAGCTGCTCACGCTAACTGTGCGAGTGAGAATCAGGTTGGTGTCCATCTACAGTGCCCCAAGGAACACGACCGTGAATGTGCATTAAACTCACCATTCCTCCAGGAAGACCTCTTGCACCCTGTAAGAGAACACCATATTACCAAATCGAAATGTCATCAGCATACTTCGTTAACATCTGGATGCGTTATAAAAAAAATTAAAACAAAACTCCTCCTCATTACTGATTATTCCACCATGTGAAAAACTGTTTGCGATCAAAATGTATGAAAACACCCTGTGGATTCGCACAGAATGTGACTTTTGTGGAAGCACTTACGAGTAAATGCAGTCTCCAAGAACAAGGTATTTGACAGTGATAAATGAATGCACCATCATAAACATTACTTCGATGTTGTTTTTTTCCATCAATCAATGCATGTGGATAAGATTTAACCCCAACATCGAATTCCACATACCCAATCCCATCAACATGCACATAATTAGTTACTATGCAAGCTCACAGAATTAAACTAGAACCAAGACGCAAAATAAGCTTAGAATGCTCAATCACAAAATCGATGTCAAATTTATATCAAAACTCATCATGAGAGCAATAATATCAAGTAAAAATGTGAAATTTGACATTGTAATAGGACAAATTTTTTCACCAAATTTGTTGAAAGAGGTATGCCAAATTCAACCAACATGGGAAAATAAGGAAAAGTGACGAGAACTCAAATTATTATTAACAGAAGTCAAAAATGACGATAACACCAATCATTACAAAAGCACACTAGAGCAAAATCAAAGGAGCACCATTGCAAAGCCCCATGCTTCCCACTTTAAGCAAAGTTGAAAGATGGCAAAAAGTACCACTATAAATGACCCAATATTAAATATTGAGTGAAATTTTTTTTCCTGTTTTGACCCTTATGATTCCAAGTCCCCACCCTCTGGGGCACGAACTGGGGTCAACTTTTAAAAAGTTACATATTTTATGATTCCCCATTGTTGATTGCATATACAAATGTTTCAAAATGTGCCTGTGATTTCATTTTTTTTACATTTGACCTTTGTTCCCCACCCCAAGGGGCAGGCCCAAAATGATACTGCTCTTGCACCTTCTTGCCAAATGGTGATCATAACTTCCAAGCTTGGTGAATTTCTGCACAACCGTTTAGGAGGAGATAGTGTGACGGATGAACAAACGGATGGATGGAAAAACAGACAGACAGACGGAGCCGATTACAATAGTCCCCCATATTTTTTCAAAAAGTGTCGGGGAAAATAAATAACATTCCATATTAATCATGCTAGATTCCTCAACCCGAATGCCCATCATTACCTTCATTCCGGCATTACCACGACATCCTTGTAACCCCCGTGTGCCGTTCAGGCCAACAGGACCTCGTCCACCCTGAAAGTGGACAAATAAGAAATACATGACTGTACATCTTTCTGTGATACTGATGAAGGATGTCCTTGCAAGGTTACCTACCAACATGCAATTAACAACAAAGGCAATATATTTGAAAAGTTATCTTGGACAGATTTTCTCATGCATATTTAATGGATCATGATGCCAATACGCAAAAGTTTTTGACGAGATGTCAATTCGGGGAAGTTTTGTGCAACCTACGTGAATGATTTCCATTGCAAGGATTTTAATCGTTTGATTAATTTCATCTTGAACTGAATGGTTAATTCTGTGTCTGGTAGTAAACCTTGCTTTGAATATTATACAATTCATCATAATTTGCTCCATTTCAATTCAAAGTTATTTGGCAATAAACAGTAAAACTGTCAGTGTACATAATAAGGTTTTTCCTTGAAAATGTTTCATTAAACGCTATTGCATCTCACTTATTCAACCACTGTGGAGGATTAACAACGATAAGAAAAGGTAGAGTATTTCAACCATTAGCATTTGATGCTAAAGTTTTGCTACTGCGGTTGCACAGCCACTGGCGTAATGTGGTGTATATTTGTGATGGCAGGAGAAACTGGCTGGGTGAAGGCCTCATGGCAAGCAGATTAAAGAGGAGAAGCACACATTCTGGCAAAGGTCCAGGACATATGGGGATCATTTGAACAAGCGACTGGACGGCTTTCGGTTGCTGATAAATCAGTGAAATAAGTACAGTACCAAAACAATTGCGACGTCAAACCTTTTTCAATTAAAAGTACAGTATCTGTGCAAAGGTTAACCAGTGATATGATACTCACCACACCACCTTCTTCACCGGGATGTCCCTGATATCCTGGATCTCCGGTATGGCCCTAGGCAATAGAAATATGTACAGATTAAAGGTCTCACCAAACTCGTGAATTGGGAACTGAAACAATTTAAACTTTATCAGACAATTTAAAACTCTCATTGATGAAGAATCACTTTTAAAAAATAATTCAAATTCTTGTATCTGGATATTCATCAAATCGAATCGATTTGGCCTCATCACACACTCAACCACCTGTCCACCAAGTTTCGTCTGAATCTGTCCATAACCTTTTGAGATATTGTGCTATGTATCGTTTTTGGTCCGATCTCTCAATGGTGAAGAATCACTTTTGAAATTCTCAGATCTGGATCCGGATTTGGATCCTCACCAAAATTAAGTGTTACTGTTCTTGGCTGGTCAACTATATACACAAAAAAATTCAGAACGATTGCTTGAAAACTGTGGCCAAAAATCGTGTGACAGACAGACAAACGCAAAAGACCAACATACTTGGCAAAAAAAATTTTTCACCAAGTTACAAACAGACAAACAGAAAGAGGTGAAAACATAACCTCCTTCCAACTTTGGTGGCAGAGGTAATGAATGCAATTCAGCAGGCCTGGTGTGTTGGTGTGAAGAATCATTTAAAAAATTGTCATATCCAGATCTGGATTTTCACCAAAATCAAATATTGTGTCGCTGTCACACACCCAACCTCTCCACCAAATTTCGTCAGAATCCGTCCACAGCTTTTTGAGATATCCTGTTCCCAGACAAACAAACAGACAGACAAACAGAGATAGGTAGTGGTGAAAACATAACCTCCATCTACCTTTGGTGGTGTAGGTAATAACTTCGAAGAGTGGGTCATTTAAATGTACTTTTCGATGAAAAAGTTATTATACATACCATTTGGAACTATGAAAATAGTTAGTTAATGCATGGGTCATAAAGAAAATATTTGTATCATAATATGTAGGTCCAACGAAAGGAGCCAAAATAAATAAGATTAGGAAGGTACCTGGAAGACCCAAGGCTAAGGACATAGAACACTATATTTTTTCCAGTTTTCCCTTCCCCACATACTCCCCATGAGCCAGTGGCAGACTGTGTTATTAAATGGAGAATGTCAAAACCTGCCAATTGGAGCACAAGCATAACGGGTGGACAAAAGCCTGTGGTTGTAGGCAAGAGCTCCACACACATCGCACTCCTCGGAAAATGTTTGTGTCTTGTGGAGAATTACGAGTAGAATTAAGATGTTTTCCAAATGTTAGAATCTATATTGCAATGGGCTTCACAGTTGAGTAAGTACAAAACAACAGAAGTCAAAAATGATTTGTGAGGATGAGACATGAGAAAGAGCTGGGTGCTGTTTGGGAAACAAACTACCCACATACTGCATTGAAATTTTCAACTATCAGGTAACTATAGTATGACAGCTGTTAGCAAAAACAAAAAATAATAGGGGCAATACCCCTGGGCGCTCACCTGGTAGCGGCTGGATAAGATAACCAGGGAACCACTGGTAGGCATGGATGACCCACAAAATATGTAACGGAGAAGAAAGTAAATACCCATGGATGCTTTGTTTTTAATGCCGTGAACAAACTTTGGTACATCACGGGCGATGAAGGTTGTAGTCAGAGTTTCATCGAAATTGTGAGTGTGGTTTCAGAGAAGAGAGCAAATACATGTTTCAGGAAGCAACCCCACATAGAATTCCTTAGACCCCAATTTTTTTTTCATGGTGTGAAAAAACTTTCGTACATTATCTGAGAAGAAAGCAAATACCTCTTTTGGGGGCAACCCCTCAACCCCGCAACCCCTACCCCCCCCCCCCCCCCCCCCCCCCCCCCCCCCCCGTAGACACCCTTAGACCCCTGTTTGTTTAATGGTGTGAACAATCTTTGGTACATCACGGGTGATGAAGGTTGTGGTCAACTGTCATCGAAATTATGGGTGTAGTTTCTGAGAAGAAAGCAAATATCTCTTGGGGGAGGGGCACATAAACCCCCTCTGAAGACCCCCTCAGACCCTTATTTTTTAAATACTGTGAACAAACTTTGGTATGTCATGGGTGATGAAGGTTGTGGTCGTTTCATTAGAATTGCATGTCTAGTTTCTGAGAACAAGTCAAATACCTATTTTGGGGGGCAATCCCCGTTGATCCCCTTAGAGCCCGATTTTTTTAATGCCATGAACAAACTTTGGTACATACACAGTGATGAACGTTGTGGTAAAGTTTCTTCAAAATCGTATGTGTAGTTTCAGAGAAGAAGTTAATATTTGTGGATGGACGGACGGACGGACGGATGACACGCCATCCCATAAGCTCCCCAGAACTATGTTCCAGGTGAGCTAACAAGAGTGAGAATTGCTTTGCAATACATGTCCCCTACCGACGTGATATTGTATAAGTCCAAAAAGAGAACTCTGTGAAAAAGTGATGAAACACCATGAAACTAGAACTTATTCCGTAACTTATCATAATAAAGCCATGTACCAAGTTTCAGTCGAATATGTTAAAGGACATGATAAAAAAAAAATCTGAAAAACCACAGGTGGGATGGATGGACGGACAGACAGAGGAACAGACGGATGGAGAGCAAACCTATAGTCCCCTCTGATGAAACCAGTAGGAGACTAATCAAAAAAAAGTTAAACACTTACTGGTGAACCCTGGGTTCCAGGAGGACCTCTTCTTCCTATAAGTCCTGAACATTTACAGGCAATTCCACAGCAATGTTTTTCCATGACATTATTCTGAAAAAGACACATAGCATTTTAAAAGAAGTAAGTCTCCATCAAATAAACAAACCCAAATTCAAGGAAAAGGCATACAGAAAGTGTCATAGCTTCAGTAAGGTAGATGTTGTACATAATCAATTGATTTTGCATCTACAGATAGTTTGTGTGACTGACAAATGAGATAATTAGACCTTAATACCTACCGTTGAACCAAATCACTGATTTCTGATTACACAGCTTTTGATTAATGGATTGGAGCATACAAATGGTGACAATCCTTACAAAATCTTCCAGGAGGTGGAACCCCAGATCTGGCTGGCCAATCGAGAGTTGGCGGCGATATCTGAATCCTCGGCCAAACTCAAGCTGGGAAAGCTCTCCTGGCATGGTCATTCCTTCCAGTTCAACAATGATCAATGCATGGATTCCTGAGAGAGAAGGAAGTCATGGTATTTTGTCTACGATTCTATTGCATGATCGAGTATTTTTCCATACAGTGTATATTTCACAGTTGGCTGCTTGGTCAAGTTGTTAGACTTGTTTCTTTCTCAAATGGCTGCTGTGGCTTTTGATCCCATCATACGGACATTGTGAAAGAGGTTCTCACCAACCCACACTTGGCAAGCACAGTAAACATGCCAAAAAACCTTCAACATGAGTTGAGAGATGCCTTCATCCTGCAGTGGGCTGAAATAAGCTGCCTCGAGATGTACTTACCCATTTTAAGCTGACATAAAACTGAAAATTCAATTCAACGAAAATTGCACATTTCAACACCGAGAAGACAAAAACATCGATGGAAACTATTATTTCTGCTGGACAAGGGGAATGAAAGCATTGCTTGAACTTCTTGTTCTCCAAAACTTGAAAATAAAGTGAGGTTGATGAAACCCTATTTACAAGGTTATAAAAGTTCATAGAAACCCCTTGACGAAAGGTGTGCATATTTCCCCAATCAGCATGGGAATGCATTCATGCCAGAAGTATAAAAATCATGAGGACAGGTAGGGGAGATCTGGGCAAAGTGGATGCATCACGTATATAGGGTGTTAATAAAGTCCTTGTAAAACTTAGAATTTTCATAACTTTTGATGAACACTGATGGAAACAACCATAAATGGGGGATGGAAGCATAATTCATAAAAGTATTTATTCAATATAGTTCAAATTTTTAGGCTTCAACATAAATGCCATCTTTCGTAATATATCATTCAATCCGATTTTCCAAGTTGTTGAAAACATTCTGCAGTTGCTGCTGAGAAACTAGATGAATTTCATTTGTGATTATAGCCATAAATTCATCCAAAAATGTAGTTTTGATGAGGAAACAACAGTTTTACATAGCCTCATAAAATGTAGTCCAATGGGTTGAAGGAATGAACGAGGTGGCCAAGCAATTGGTCTACGTCTTCCAATCTACTTGACTGGGAATACATAATTGAAGAACCATCGCACATTCCAAGAATAGTGCAGGGAGCATACAAGGTGATATGCTGGTACAAGGTGATATGTAAAATATTTAATCGTCGTAGTTTAGGAACCAAGTGCGGTAATTGTGGAGTTTGACTTTACCACTGATGTAGAAGTTGCCTCATCAGAAAATGACAATTCATCAAGAAACCCAGGGGAATTGTGGATCTAACAACAGCATTAACAACAACATTGAAATAAAAAAAAACTTGAGGAATTACACTTTCATATACCATTTACAGTTTGTTTCTATCAAATAAAGTCCTTCTGCAGCTTTGAAGAGCTGGACAGATTACACGGACAAAACACACCTACACCTACACCTACACCTACACCGTGTTGGCTTAATGGCGAGAGTGGTGGGATTGGGATCTGAGGGTCCTGAGTTCAAATCCACTCAGCTGTTCAATTAATACCAGGTGGGGTTGACTCTGCCTGTCATCCTCCCGAGGTCAGTAAATGAGTGCCAGCATGCTGGTATCCTGTGTTGGAGTGGCGACCTGTCCAGGATTGTGTCCAATAGCCAAGGAGACTGCTTAGGCAGCACCAACGCTCTGCACAGAGTCTGGTCCTAATGGATGGATATATATCTTCTTCTTCTTCTTTCGGCCAGCTCCTGTTAGGGGTCGCCACAGCGGATCAACCGTCTCCATTTCACTCTATCCCCACATCTTCATTGACACTCCAACCACCCGCATGTCCGCCCTCACCGTATCCATGAACCTCTCTTTTGGCCTTCCTCTTCTCCTCCTACCTGGCGACTCCATCTTCAACATCCTCTCCGATATACTCCGCTTCCCTCCTGTTCACATATCCAAGCCATCTCAATCTCGCCTCTCTCACTTTGTCTCCAAACCGTCCTACCTGTGCTGCCTCTAATATACTCATTTCTTATCCTGTCCATCCTCGTCACTCCAACGAGAATCGCAGCATCTTTAACTCTGCCACCTCCAGCTCCGCTTCCTGTCTTTTGTTCAGCGCCACCGCCTCCAAACCATACAACATAGCTGGTCTCACTACCGTCTTATATACTTTCCCCTTCACTCTTGCAGCTACCCTTCTGTCACAAATCACTCCTGCAACTCTTCTCCAACCACTCCATCCTGCCTGCACTCTCTTTTCACTTCTCTCCCACACTCTCCGTTACTTTGGACAGTTGATCCCAAGTATTTAAACCCATCCACCTTCCCACCTCAGCTCCTTGCAACCACACCATACCACCACCCTCCCTCTCATTTACGCACATGTACTCCGTCTTACTCCGACTGACAGCTATCATTCCCCTTCTCTCCAGTGCGTACCTCCACCTCTCGAGGCTCGCCTCAGCCTGCTCCCTACTCTCCCTCCAGATCATGATTCATGGATGGATATATATATATATAATATATATATAATTATATATAAATATACATATATATACATATATATATACACATATATACATATTTATATATATATATATTATATTACATATACATATATATACATATATACATATATATACTATATATATATATATATAACACATATTCATATATATACATATATATAAATACATGAAAACATATACATATATACATGTATATATATGTATATATAAATGTATATATATATGTGTAATATATATATAATATAATATATATATATATATATAATATATATACACACACACGCACGCATGCACGCGCGCGCACACACACACACACACAACACACACACACACACACACACACACACACACACACACACACACACACACACACACACACACATGACAGAAGTAAATAGACACCTTATATTTCTTCATTTCATCTGAATAATGCAGTTTTACTCAGTGATTTGGACTAATATTCAACTATTTATTTGCAGAAACGAGTTCTTGGGTCTTGTACGACAATTAACTCTGCCTCAAACCCAGGGAGCACACGACCTTTCTGATTTTCAAAGAGGAGGAATTGTTGGCAACTTGGAAGGCGGAGTCAGACAGCGTCAGATCACTCACAACCTTGGCATTTCACTTTTTACAGTCAATCGGGTGATTGTGCAATTCACCAGCTAAGGCAAGGAATCCATAGCTTCCCGTTCTCGTTGATCTACGCCCTCAGAAAGGTGTCTTCGAGCTGTCAAGATGTCCATTGAGAAAACTCCCCATTGCAAGGCAGCAGATATTGCAGAGGATGTCCAAGTTATCTCAAAAACTGCTGTGCGGTACCTTCATCAACTGGGCTACTTTAGGAGAGCAGCTCGGAGAAAACCTCTTATTATACCAGCCAACATTCAAAGGAGAAAGAAGTGGGCTGACAAGATGGCTAGCAGACCCTTGGAGCTTTGGCAAACTGTAATTTTTTCAGATGAGTCCCAATTTGCTCAATTTTCTGACATTTGTCAAGAGTTTTATTTGTGCTGATTGGAGCCAACTGTCAAACACGGTGGTTTTTCAGTGATGGTGTGGAGAACAATCTGGAGCACTGGTCGGTCAGAGCTTGTGGAGTGTGTTGGCAACATCAACACGATGACACATTTTTATCCTTGAGGATGGACGTCTCCGTCTTCTCCACTGGTCAGATGGTCAAAAACAACACTCTGTTCATGGAAGATGGAGCTTCCTGCCACACTGCAAACATGACCAAATAACGGCACGACAGAAATGGGATCAAGTGACATGAATGACCAAGTCGGTCTCTTGAGAGGAATCCCATTGAACACCTCTGGGCCATATTGGATTGAGCTGTGCGGAAAAAGTCCAGATCACGAGCATAATTGCTCTCATTTGTGTGAAGCCTGGGCAGAAATCCGACAAGAGAAAATTTTGGAACCCGTTAGTTCTATGCCTGAAAGAGTAAAAGCATTGAAATCTGCAAACGGTAAGTCTACAAAATACGAGTGAATGTAGTAAAATGGATTAAATATACTTCAAATGTTCAATAAATAAATTCTATAAAAATCATCGTGTCTATTTACTTCTAGGAGAGAGATCTCCTTTAGGTTCATAATCCTTACCATGTGGGTAAGGTCTTGGTATGCCAAGTGTCCAAGGTGTGCAAAGACTGTGCTAGACCTTAAACCCTAGTTTAGAATCTTTTTCCATCCTATCCTCATATATAGCCATAGATATAGCCAAACACTTGGCGGCCATCTTTGAATCCAAGATGGCGCCATCTCAGACACTTGTAACTGGTATTATTATATTTCCTTGACCATGAAAACCTAGGTTTAGACACCATTATTTCCATCCTATCAAATATATAGCCATAGATATAGCAAAAAACCTGAATTTCGGTAATAGCCGACTTCATTTGCATTATTATGCAAATTGCCCAAACCTGACAGGATGTTATCACTTGGATTCTTTTGTTCAGCACCCTTCAAAATATAAAAACCGCAAAAAAACTTTATAGGAAGCAGTGCAAGGTTGACCCAAAACAGCATTTCACTGCAGGACTACATGCCAGAAGTA
>CM068955.1:105773802-105790790 GCA_035128595.1 Eptatretus atami
TAAGAATCCTTAAGAGCAGAAATTATAGGATAACTTTATCATGGCCGATTAGAAACGGAGCAAGTGATAGTAGAACCAGAGCCAGACCTTGAAGCTTGCAAATTATGGGAGGAAGAGGTCCTCCAAGTAAGTGAAGTGGCTAGAAATTTGGTTAAAGCGCGAAAGAGTTGGAATTAGAAACACGGTTAAAGATTGCCACAAGGGATTGGGATTATTCCCGCCCCTTGTTTAAACTGCCTCTGAATAAATGGTGGACAAGGCGGGAAGCTCAGGGAAGTAATGCAAGTAATCCATCTGCATATGTTAATACAGCACACCAAGTTTGTATCCGAACGCTGGAAGGTACGGGGTTGATGGCCACAGCCTCTGCGCTTCCCGGTTCAGAATAACTCTCGGCGGGACGCAGAGGGAAGGCAAGCTCAGTCAGTGTACCGACCTTTAAAGAAAGCGAATTAAGATCAATGAAGGAAAGAGTGTTAAGATCTGGGAAGAAATGCAGGAGGCAATAAAAGGAATTAATAACGCAGTGGGTTGAGGCACAAGCCGGCTGCACGGCATAATGAACATTGGGTGTTATGTCAAGCCGTGTTGTCTCCATATGTGTGGAAGAAAGCTAGGGAAGGTGCTGATGGCCAGCAGACGAACCAGCAGAATAGCAAACCGACGCAGATCGGCCAAATAAGCGAGGCGCGCCTGTATGGTGAGATTGAAACAGCGTTGCGAGACGGCCAGCACTAGATGGGAATAATGATTTATGAAAACAAAGCAACGTCAAGGAGAAGCGGGCAATCCGGAATTCATGGATAGATTAACCTAGGCACTACTTACAATATGGGGGTTTTCGAAGTTGAGGGTAAGACATACCGCAGCGAACATTTGACCAAAGCTTTCGTAATGGAAAGGGCTCAGGGCCTCCAAATTAGGTAAGCAATTAAAAGTATATGTACTGTTAGGTTGGCTAGGGCAAAGGGGCAAGTGAGATTTGTATAGCGGCTGATCAATGGTTTGGACCGAGCGGAAGAAGGGAGAACGCAAAGACAAAAATAAAGACGAGTGTTGCAGATGTGTTGTTAGACAAAGCAAGCAGGAAAAGAAATTGATAAGGATTGGAGAAAGTGGGAACTGGAGGAAAGATGACACAGATTCGGAAGAGGATGCGGCCAGACAATGGGGCCGGCTAAGGAGAGTTCTGTCAACAAGACCTCCCACCAGCAGAACAGGATGAAAGCGCGCAAGAGAGGGAATGGAAGAAACAAAAAGTTGGATCACAAGCGCCAGCCACAGACCCCTCAAGTAATGCAGCAGGCCAAGGGCAGGTAGCAACCAACAGCCCGCAAGTATGTTTCGCGTGCGGGACAAAAGCCAGGACATTGGAAAAGGGATTGCCCAGAAGAAGACGATCGGGGTTGCGCAGGAAGGGAGGATCAAAACCCAACCGCAGGATGGTAGGTCATATGGAACGACGCGGGTGGCGCGCTCGTGGTGCAAGGGCGATGCTGACAATTCACCAACAGAAGAGCCCGACCTACATTCTGGATGTCTCAGGTAAGAAACTTCCTTTTTATTGACACGGGAGCTCACTCACTCTAACTATTGCAGCCAAAGAGCTGCCAGGGGTAGAAAAAATCCAATTTATCTAATGTAACAAGTAGTAGGGTTAGGGGGTAAGAATACAGACATTAAGGTGGCAACGACACAATACCTAGTAAGATGTGGACCTTGGCAGGAAAAACACGGCTTTCCTTCTCAACAACCAACTACACCGGTGAATCTGTTAGGCAGAGACTTGTTTTGTGTAAGTTTTGGGATGTACGATAGGCATGCACAAATAAAGGGGGTTTTTGTTAATCCCCGGGATAAACAACATTAGCAATGATGATTTTGATGACGCACCGCACCAGTTGCCTATTTGGTGGAAGGCTGCCAAGACAGCCGATTAGTGATGTTTTGATATGTTTAAATTGCAATTTTTGGCCGAAAAGGTAAGGATATGCAATGAAAGTAAGGATATGCAAGCCGACTGGCAGGGTCTCCGCAAGCAGCTATCAACTTACAGACTGGTTCCTATCACTACTTTCTCAACATCAACTCATCCTGGGAATTCTTTCAAAGAAAACCTTGCTCCTATCCTCATGCACAAGATTTAATCCCTCTCGTCTTCAGTTGTCCTACCGCTTCACCTCCCGCCCTTGGTTTTACTGAAGCTTGTGGCGAGGCCAGTTGTCCTGAAATCAACTTGCCTTTGCCTCATGGAAAGCAACCCAACTGTGGGCATCTCAGTTCCTTCCACAAAGCTCGGAACAAGTGTGGTATCTACGCCTGTCAGGAGAGCAGAAAACAACATCTTTTCTCATCTCAGTCTTGAATCTGCAACCTCTCATCCCTCCTGCAAAATCGCTGGTGGCGTCTTATCAAATGTTTTCTGGTGTATGTTCCCTACCTCCATCCCCCTCTTACCTCAATGGCTTGCACTGCTGATACCGCACGTGATAAAGCTGAATGTCTAAACTCCGGTGTTTGCAGCTAAATCTTGTGTCCTAAACCCATCACTTTCCTCAACCCACCTTACCCAGTCACACGCCAACTGGTCCCTGGAACTTCTGTGTCCTTTTCTCTAAACAAGGTGGGTAGCTTGCTTTCAAACCTCAGACTTTTCTAAGATTCTGCACTGGTCCAGACGGCATCAGCCCACGTGTCTCAAAGCCTGCCTCTTTCTGCCCTTGCCCACGCCTCTTCTGTTTCTATTCACCCCTCTCATTTGCTCAAGTCAATCTGCAATCTCTTTTGAAATCTGCTAACATCACTTGCCCTGCATAAAAAAGGTGCAAAAACAGATCCTGTAACTAACAGACCAATCAGCCTTCTCCCAATCATCACGCCAAGGTTTATGGAATCCATCATGCGCTTCAGACATGAAATGCCTTCCTCTTCTCCAATTGGCTTGATTTCGGATCATCAGAATTTGGTTTCAGACGAATCAGGTCACTCTACCCTGGAATATGCTGCTTCTGCTTCTCGCATCAATGGATGGAGGTCCTCAATGCCAGACAGGAAAATACGAGGCCGTATCCCTTGGACCATATCACGTGCTTTTTGACACAGTCTGGCACCCTGCACTACTCACGCAAAATCTCTTCCGATGGTATCCAAGGCCTATCTCCAACTCATGGCTCGCAGACTTTCCTCTCCTGTCGCAGTCAAACGTGTGGCCCTAAATGGAGTTCTTTCATCCCCTCTTCCTGTGCAGGCTGGAGTTCCCCTCAGGTGCGTTCTGGGCCCTGTTCTTTTTCTTGGTTTTCATCATGATCTCTCCGACTCTCTGGAAAATCCTCTAATATCTATTTGCCGATGACTCCACCCTCTGCGTACCGCATTGTTCATCCCTCAGAGCCGGCAAAAGACAGCAGCTTCTTCGCTCACTGCGATCTGGATAAAAATCAATAAACTGGTCCAACACATGGAACATGTCTTTCAATGCCAGACAAATCTCACACTCTCACTATGTCTCTTCGAAAGGACCGTTTAGAAAACCTCGCCCCATCCACTTTCTCAACCAATCCTCTGGAAGAAGTCTTCTTTCAAGCTTCCTGGGTCTGCAGACTATCTGCCCATGAACTTCCTGGAAGTCACATTTCCAACCTCTGCCTCAAAAGCCCAGTCGCCGACTGGGAATCCTCCCGTCGTGGGCAAAGTTCCTTCCTCGGCCCTGCTTGAGCTCCTGACCACTTACAAGCTTTTGTCCGTAGCCTGATGGAGTACATGCTCTCCCTCTGGGCCTGGTGGCTCCTGCCTCCACGCCTTTCTCGGCTTCGACGCTTCGGAAACCAGGGCAATTTAGGATCATCGGCATCTCCCGCTAATGAAGCTGAGTCTTTGGGCCTCTCACATCAATACCGCAGGTTGGTCCGTGGTCCTTCTGTCTTCTACCGTCTCCCTCTTCACAGCCTTGCCCCCCCTGCTTCTCTCTGCCATTTGTTCCCCTACCAACATTTGCACAGGGCGTCAAGTCCGCCACAACCCCCTTCTGGTAAAACTACCAAAATCAAGCGACCAGCTGCTCACTTCACTCCTTCTTCCTCTTTTCCGCGCCTTTGGGAATAACACTCCCTCACTCTATCTTTCCATTTCTTCCCTCAGGCTTTCAAACAGCTGTTACACCACCACCTCTTAATCATCCCCCATTCCAAATCCTCGATCTTTTCTAACCGCCCGATAATCCACCAAGCCCACTTCCTTCAATTCCCCTGCTTTCCTTCCCTGAAGTCCTGTATGTCCATCTTCTCTTCCCCATGTTCCTCGTCCCATCCCATCCCTCTCCTTCCACAGATCACCTAAATGTGTCTGGTTCCCCACTGTTATTTGTCCGCTTCCCACTCCCGCCCTCTTGTCTCGTGCCGCCTTTGCTGTGGCGTTGTGTGTTAGCTCTCATACGAGCCTCGACATGGTAATACAAAAAAAAAAAAAAAAAAAAAAAATGTGGCTAGACAAATGCAACAAGTAATGACACACTCTACTATGATCCCCACACATTGTACAATCTATTATGATGCGAATGGAAATGATGTTGAATTTGCGGAGAAAATTGCTCCGCGTCTGGAACACGCAACGATTTACTGATTTGCCGTTTAATGATTGGTAAGGAAGGTGTTGCAATGGAGGTTAAGCTCACGGAAACCCAAAGGCAATTGATAAAATACCCGGCGGGAGCGACCTCACATGTGGCAATAACTACGGCAAAGGGGTATCACCCGAAGGATTTGGGTTTTTATGGTTTATCGCCTGCAAGGGGGCAGTAGTGACCTGCACAACAACAGTGTTGCATTGGCAAGTGCATAAGCTAGCGAATGATGAAAGGGGGATTTTGTGATTTTCAGGAACAGATGTTACAAGGATTGGTGGAGGAGGTTAATCTACCACCTAAGCGCGGAGATGATGATGGAAATGGCAAATGAAACAGGAACAAAGAAAGTTTGAATCGGAAAGGTCCCACAAGAACTGTGACCGCGACATGAAAATGATGTGGGCGTATCATTGGGGCAACGCCCCTAGTGGTTAAACTCAAATCTGGAATGCCTTGGCGCGAATGTGCGTCAAATACCCTCTCCGGAAAGAGGCTGAGGCCGGGATAGCACCAGTAATTGAATCTTTAAAGGAACAAGGTATAATTGTAGAAGTTTCAAGCCCATGTAACACGCCTATACTGCCAGTGAAAAAGCCACAGAAGAATAGTGGAGATTTGTCCAGGACTTACGGGAAGTAAATGAGGTGATTCAAAGTGTTCACCCTGTGGTACCGAGTGCAGAGGGGTTGATAACGTCTATACCTGCAAGCTCCACCCATTTTACTGTCATTGACTTATGTTCTGCATTTTTCTCCGTACCCATTGATAAGGAATCGCAGTTTTTGTTGCTTTCACATACAAGGGCCGTCAATAATACATGGAGCGGTGTTACCAACAAGGGTTCGCTGATAGTCCCACATTGTTTTCACGTGCTTTGCATAAAGATTTAGAAGATATTGTCCTCGAGGGTAATCAGTGCTGGCACAAATATGTGGATGACTTGCTAATTTGCTCCCAAACAAAGCAGCGTGTGAAACAGATACGCTGCAGCTGCTACAGGCATTGGCAAGGAAAGGTCACAAGGTAAATAAGGATAAGCTGCAATTAGTGCAGGAAAGGGTTAAGTACCTGGGACAACCACATTTCACACCGGAAGAGGGAATTGGACAAGGGGAGGATAACTTCAATTGCGGAAGTGCCCCGCCCTCGCACAAAGAAAGAAGATGATGCGATTCCTAGGTATGGAACTACTGTAGACAGTGGGTCGTCGATTATGCAATCCTGACTAAGGAAACTGTATGTTGTCGTGGCAAAAACCAGCCCAATGTAATCGAGTGGACCTGAGAAGATGGGGAATGTTTTACCCCAGGCTAAAAACAGCACTCTCAACGGCACCAGCCTTGGGCCTACCAGACTATGAGAAACCATTTTTCTTTTATTCCCACGAAACTAAAGGATTTGCGCAAGCTGTGCTGACACAACCCCACGGCGACCGCCAGCGACCAATTGCATATTTCAGCCGAAGGCTGGACCCAGTCGAACGCGCCTACCCTTTGTTTGCAAACAGTGGCCGCAGCCAGTTACGCAGTTAAGCGCACGGCAGAGATAGTAATGGGTCACCCATCTTACTCTAAAGGTACTCACTGCGTTGCGGCTTTATTAACCAAAAGCAAACACAACATTTAACCAACACGCACCTGATGCAGTATGAGACGACTCTGCTACATCCAGCCGAATCTGCAGGTTGAGAAGATGCAACGTTCTTAATCCTGCTTCCTTGCTGCCAACGGAAGAAGACGGGCGATCCTCAACGATTGCACGGCAGGCAATACAAGAAGTATCCACCGTGCGCTCCTGATCTAAAAGGATCAACCCTTAGAACACCCGGACCTCACCTTGTTTGTCGATGGTTCGGCCTATCGAGGCCAAGACGGCTCGGGGCATGCAGGATACGCCGTGTGCACCGACAGTGAAGTTATTGGAAGCGATACGCCTGCCTTCACATTTTTCTGCCCAGCAGGCGGAGTTGTGTGCCCTTATAAAGGGCATGTGAATTATCTGCCGATGTCTCGGTAAATATATACACTGACTCTAATTATGTTTTGGTGTAGTACATGACAAAGGTGCGATATGGAAAATGCGAGGGTTTCTCACCTCTGGCTGGAACACCCATAAAAAATGGTGAGTTAGTTTCTGAACTGTAAAAAGTATTTCAGCGCCAGCGGAAGTTAGGTTATTAAATGCCTTGCACACCAGAAACTGACTACGGATATAGACAAAGGAAATGACAAGGCGGACAAAGCTGCAAAGGAGGCGGCTGGCCGCTCTATCCTTCGGTAATGCAGCACGACTACCAACGGAACAAATTAAGCTGCATCAGTAATAGCTTGTCAGATATTATTGCAATTCAAACTGCAGCATCGCTAATGATCATAACAAATGGCAAGTTGCAGGAGGAACAGTGGATGAAGAGGACTATGGTCAAAACAACGGGAAGGTCATAGCGCCTACTGAGATCACCATGGCTTTGCACGCATGGCCCATTTGAATGGACATGTGTGGCAAGAGGGGGACTGTGAGACAGTACAAGAATCCTGGTATGCACCAGGAATTGGGAAAATAGCAGAAGGGGTTTGTAAAAGCTGCCAGGTATGTCACAGCATAACCACAGAAAGAGGAAAACAAGAGTGCTGGGAGCCCATCCAGCCCCTTGGGGACCGTTTGTGCACCTACAAAATATATTTCATAAAAATGCCGTCCATCATGCGGGTTCAGCAATGTTTTGGTAGTGGTAGACATGTTCACCAGTGGGTAGAGGCATACCCATGTGCAAAGGCTGATGCCGCTCAACGTGTAAAGCACCTGCTAAAAAACTTTTTCTGCCGATTTGGCATCCCTTATAAGGTGTCGCACGATCAGGGGGGACACTTTACGGGGAAGTGAACACAGGCAGCATGTAAGCACTGGGAATTAAACAAGCATTTCATTGTGTTTAACCACCCACAGTCAGCAGGTGCCTGTAGAAACGACAGAACGGAATCTTAAAGAACAAGTTGGCAAAAATAATAACGGAAACGGGGTTAAAATGGCCAGATGCATTACACTTGCACTAATGAGCATGCGATCAACAGTAAACCGAAAACACGGGTTATCCCCTCATGAAATACTAATGGGAAGGCGATGCGGCTGCCCGTGACTGCCCCACAAAACATGGATAAGCTGAATATTAAAATGATGGACGAGAACTTGCTGACGTTTGTAAACAGCTCTGCAGGATCGCAAGGGCGATACACACAAGGGTAAAGAGGCCCTACCAGAACCAGTGGAAAAACCGTACACACCTTCCAGCCGGGAGACTACGTGCTGATAAAACACTTCACGAGGAAAACAGCCCTGGAACCTCGGTGGAAAGGACCATTTCAGGTACTGCTGACTATTCCGACTGCAGTAAAGTGCGAGGGTAAGACGGCTTGGATACATGCCACACATTGTAAACTGGCAATACCAGCAGAGACAGGGACAACATGAACAACACCTATCTTACCATGATGTAATTTTTTGTGCACTTGGATGCACGTGGGCATTTTACAATACGAGCTGCAATGCATGATAATGAAGGAAAAAACTAAACAAGGGAGAACTATGGGTAAAAGAAAGAGACGAGAACTAATCCTACATAAAGAATTGACTGATCATCCACTGAACACCTACCTGGCATTTATCTCTACAGTACGCTAGGACAATGAACAAAAAGGAATGTTGGCGTGTGTCACACCTTCCACACTCTTCAAAAACACGGATTACCCTTGTTTGCAGTTCCACTCCAGGGGAGGACATGTGTGGGTACATAGTCCGTAGACAGGAATAGACCAGTTTTAACTAAAGTAGAGAAGGCATCGTGGAAGGTAGAATAGCCAGAAATAAAAAGTAATTGGGAGAAGGGGGATACAATTGTACGAGTTTGAGCATTGGTACTACCCTAAGTACCAAACTATTAAGCTAAAAGCTGTGGGACAGGGCCCGGCGAGAGCAACAAAAATAACAACTATGATGGATTGAGAAGGGGGAGGGATTAGAAAAGTACCCCCACATTTTCAGCTCATGCATAAACAATTGGATTGATTTGTCTAGTTAGAAGACAGGGGGGGGACCCACTTAGGAGAAATCAACAATGCCAGTACTATGCTAGACATGGTGGTGAGATGGTGACCATAAAAGGGCGAATTAATGGAACAACCATACCTGTAAAAATCGAAGCAAATAACCTCGTTGAACCTCAAGGCACCCCTGAATGGTACATATTTTGTGTGCGGATATAAGGCATACTCGTGGCTACCAGTGGATGAGGGGATCATGTTTTTGGGATTCATATTACCCCAGGATTCGGATCACACTCGACAATCACCCTTTATACCACAGGTCAGATCGAAAAGAGCCATTTCAGAAAGTTGAAAGGTTTTTCATGATTGCATCCTTTTTTATGGAGCGGGCGAAAGTGCAAGGGAAATTATCAATTTGGCAGCATCATTGGGAGAAACTGGCTATACAACCACTAGCGAAGGATTCCACAAAACAAGTGCCGAGCTGGTAGCTATAGGACAACCGTTATGCAAAACCGTATCGCCCTGGATATGCTGCTGGCAGAAAAGGGAGGGACTTGTGCGGTCATAGGGGCAGAGTGCTGCACATACATCCCAGATAATTCGGAAGAAATCGAAATTTGGCCAACAAAATAAAGGCCGAAGGTGCAAAATATCATAATTTTAACAAGGGATGGTCAATGGGATCTTGGTTGATGGGAATTTTGGCAGGTGGGGAGCCTGGATAATCCATTGGTTGTTCATTGGCTCATGATCTTCGTAGCTGTGATCGTTGTCATCACTTTGTATTAAAGGTCTAATCAGGGAGTGCGTGAGACGATGTTCCTCCGCAGCAAAGAAGACAACAAAACAAAGATGGACCTGGGAAGGCCTGCTGTGATTTGCTGTGGTCGAGCCGCTGCCAGCACCTCCACCGTCTCTACCCTCCCCGATAATTCACTTCTCTCTCTCTCCCCAACCCATAGAACCTGAAATATACTGTGAACTTAATGGGACTGTTGACCCACTGCTCAATCTCACATTGGATGAGTGTCTCGAATTGCTTGCGCCAATAGAGGGCATGGGAAGAAATACTATATAACCACTGCCTTGTTGGCAAATACCCTGGGATTTTGTACTTTCCTTATAATACTCTGGGATTTTGTAAACTTTCTTATAATACCCTGGGATTTTGTCTTTCTTATTTTACTCTGGGATTTTGTACTTTCTTATTTTACTCTGGGATTTTGTACTTTCTTATTGTACTATGGAATTTCGTACTCTGGCTTTGCAGTTAGCTAAATATATTCTTACTTGTTGTTCATAAAGAACAGTAGTTAGGCCAAAATATTCTTACTTGTTGTTCGTAACGAACCCATGTTAGTTAAATATATATATATACATCTTTTTGTGCATAAAGTAACTTTGTGAGAGCCGCTTTTGGAAAGTAACTTTGCTTCCTCAGGACCTATGCCTAAGTCATAATCGTTGAAATGTATCCACTGTTCTACTGAGGGTGGGGGCGTTGGTGGGCCGGTTAGGGGGTAGAGAGGGGGCTTTTCTATAAGGTTAGAAGGTGCAGGAGGAGCTCCGTGACGTCATGGGCCACTTGGAGCTGACCATAAGAGTGGACCACCTGTAGAAAAGAACCTGCCTGCTGTCCTACCGGTCCATGGATGCCCCATCTCTCAAATTTATTATGTAACTGTTTGTTCTTTTACACATATGTTCCAAAGTAACAAGAGGAGCGATTGTAGAGAGATTGTATATCTCCCAAAGCTGAGAATAGCCATTTGTTAGCCAGAATTACCTTTTAAAAATCAAAAGTAAAGAAAGAGCCAAAGGCATTCATTATAGAGTACTCTTAACAGCTGCAGCTCTTGGCTGTGTTAAAAGCCAAAGCATGTAGCCTCTTTCTTTGTGACACGGCTGAGCAACTGGCTTTTTATTGCCATTGTAAAACCTTGAACCAAGAGAAGCCCGATCGTAAATCAACCTTGAGCCAAGGAAGCTCGGTCATAAATCAGTGCCATTTGACACAGCACAACAGCTGCTTTTACTTTCCAAAGAGTGGAATAAGGAAAGGAAGGTAAAGGCTCTTAAAAATAAGCCGTCTTCCTGACGCCCTGGCCGGATAATGACCAAACCAGATGGCTTTTAGAGCCCAAGGGGAGGAAATCAGCACCAGGCCTTTCCACCTTGGAGGAAATTGATCCTTGGGAAACAAAGTCTCAATAGAAAGCAGTGATGGGAGCTGGGCCAATCTTGAAACCACGAGTTGGTCCCACAAGGGGCAGGGAAA
The DNA here is from genome assembly GCA_035128595.1 of Eptatretus atami. NCBI lineage: Eukaryota > Metazoa > Chordata > Myxini > Myxiniformes > Myxinidae > Eptatretus > Eptatretus atami. Next base: position 105,784,745 of record CM068955.1, read on the forward strand.
TTGTATATAAGGCAAGCCAGAGTGCCAAGCCAGCAGAGTTAGATTGAGCTGGACTACTGTGGGTATTCTGTGTCTCTCTATATCTCTCCATGTATACATGTTTGGTGTGAATTAAAAGGCTCTTCTCTACCAAGACCATACGTGTGGACAGCGCTCGATTTCAATCAGCACGCTACAGTGGTCTCAACACCAGTATGTGCAGCTTCGTTCCTTCGCTCTCGTAAATGACAACTGCATTGGGGCATTGTTTCAATTAGATCGGACCAACCGTATCATAAATGGCCATAACTTGGGAAACACCTGGGAAACATACTCAGGTCCCCAGCGTCAATTGTGACGTCATATCAATCGAAGAAGAAGAAGAATTGTAACGCCCCCTCTCTCTCCCCCGTCTCGCCCCCTCCTCTCTCGCCCCTCTCTCTTGCCCGCACTCTCACCCCCCACTCCCGTCCCCCTCTATCGCCGCCTCCTCTCTCCCCCTCTCTTGAATTGTGACGCCCCTCTCTCTCACCCTCCCTCTTGCCCCCCTCTCGCCCCTCTCCCCCCTCTCCTCCCTCCTCTCTCGCCCCTCTGTAAATGTATTCACAAATGTCTACCAAGCACAACAATTAATTCAAACCTTGGGAAAAAACAGCTTTCAACCCCTTGGGAAACAGCTCTTTCCTTGGGAAAATTCAAACCTTGGGATTAAATTAATAATTTGAACAGTTCATTCAAACCTTGGGAAAAAACAGCTTTCAATCCTTGGGAAACACTTGGGAAACAGCTGAAAGGGATGAATAGAAGAACGATATCAAACCTTGAAAAGGCACATACTCAGGTCCCCGCGTCGATTGTGACGTCATACCAAAACGAAGAAGAAGATTTTGTGACGTCAATCGTGGAAAAAAACAAAAAATAAATAAACATTAATTGTGGCGTCATCCGTGACGTCATAGCACCGTGTCCTGTCATTGGTCGACAGATAAATGGCCGTAACATGGGAACCGCTCGTCCGATTGACATCAAACTTGAAAAAGCACATCCGCGGGGCCCCGGCAATATTCCTGGTAAGTTTCAATCCGATCGGACCGGCGGTCGTCGAGAAACGGCGGTCGCAGACAGACACACACATACGACAGACAGACAGACAGACACAACACACAGAGATTGCTGGAATTATATATACTAGTGCGGGCCCGTAGGTGCGGGCCCGTAGGTGCGTGCCCGTACGTGTGGGCCGTACATGCAAAAAAAAAATAAAAAACTTTCAAACCACGTGCCAGAAACAACAACACACAGGCCATTCCTTCGCTCTCGCGTGCCCGTACGTGTGTGGCCGTATGTGCAAAAAACAAAAACAACTTTCAAACAACTACACAGGCCGTTCCTTCGCTCTCGTAAACGACGACTGGATTGGGGCATTGTGTTTATCTATAAATGCGCATAAAAACAAATCAAATCAAACGATATCAAACCCCCTCTCTCATATGACATCTCATATCAAACCCTCTCTCTCTCTCTCTCTCTTCTCTCTCTCTCTCTCTCTCTCTCTCTCTCTCACCCCTCTGTAAATTGTGATGTCATATCAAACGAAGAAGAAGAACAATTGTGACTCCCCTTCTCTCCTCGCTCCCCCTTTCGCCTCCCCTCTCTCGCCCTCCTCTCTCCCCCTCTCTTGAATTTGTGACGCCCCCTCTCTGTCGCCCCTCCTCTCTCCCCTCTCTTGAATTGTGACGCCCCTCTCTCTCGCCTATCTATAATTATAGATAGATAATCTAGATAACTCTCCTCCCCTCTTTCCCCCTCTCTCCACACCTCCTCTCTCCCCCTCTCTAGAATTGTGACGCCACCTCTCTCTCCCCCCTCTCTCGCCCTCCTCTCTCCCCCTTTCTTGATTGTGATTCCCCCCTCTCCCCCTCTCTCCCCCCCTCTCTCACCCCTCCTCTCTCTCCTCTCCTCTCTCGCTCCTCCTCTCTCGCTCCTCCTCTCTCGCCCCTCTGTAAATGTATTCACAAATGTCTACCTTTCCAACACTGAAAAAGCAATAAAATGGCCGTAACTTGGGAACAGCTTGTCCGATTAATATCAAACCTTGAAAAGGCACATCCGCCCCCTCTCCCCTCTCTCCCCCTCTCACCCTCTCTCTCGCCCCCCTCTCTCGCCCCTCGCCATCTCTCGCCCCCCTCTTTCCTCCTCCTCTCTCCCCCTCCTCTCTCGCCCCTCCTCACCCCCTCTCTCCCACCTCCTCTCTCCCCTCTCTTGAATTGTGACGCTCCTCTCTCTCACCCCTCTCTCCCTCCCTCTCCCGCCCCCCCTCTTTGCCATCATCATTCCTCTTTAGCCGGCGGTCTTGTCTAACGGCACTTTTTCTGTATAAATGAAAGATTCCAGGAGTAAACTTTAAAATCCCGTGTTTAATTTCCTTGTGTGTCCTTTAAATTGTTGTGATCCTGTTTGCCGTGAGCATGTGATGAGGAATATAAAGAGTTAGTTTAGTTTAATTTAAAATGAAATAAACATTGATTGTGACGTCATTTATGACGTCATATCACCACCGTGTCTTGTCATTGGTTTGATAAATAAATGGCCGTAACTTGGGAACCGCTTGTCCGATTAACATCAAACCTTGAAAAGGCACATCCGCGGGTCCCCAGTAATATCCTGGCAAGTTTCAATCAGATCGGACCGGGGTCGTCGAGAAACGGCGGTCGCATACAGACACACAGACATTAATATCAAACCTTGAAAAGGCACATACTCAGGTCCCCAGCGTCGATTGTGATATCATACCAAATGAAGAAGAAGAAGAATTGTGCCGTCAATCGTGCAAAAATAAATAAATAAATAAACATTAATTGTGACGTCATTCGTGACGTCATAGCACCGTGTCTTGTCATTGGTCGACAGATAAATGGCCGTAACTTGGGAACCGCTCGTCCGATTGATATCAAACCTCAGAAAGGCACATCCGCGGGTCCCCAGTAATATTCCTGGCAAGTTTCAATCAGATCGGACCGGCGGTCGTCGAGAAACGGCGGTCGCATAGATACAGACAGACAGACAGACAGACACACACACACACACACACACACACACACACACACACACACACACACACACACACACAGACAGATTGCTGGAATATATATATATATATATATATACACATATATATATATATATTATATATATATATATATATATTATATACAGTATATATATACAGTATATATAAATATATATATATATTTGTATATATTTACATATATATATATATATATATTTATATATATACCCAGATTGTTTGATGTTTTATTTTAATTTGAAACCTCATTATTACACAATGTTTGCCATACTCTTGTGAAAATTCAGAATAACTTGCACAATTGTGATATCACCAAGCAGGATTTGTAAAACATTGTCACTGAGATTCCACAAAGTTTCTGCAATCTGTCATTTTTCTCATGACTATTGAAGAACAAGAAGTGCAGTTTAACCTCTAACCATAATATAAATAATACAGTGTTTGTATCACACTCTGGAACATTTTATATCAAGTATACCTGAGAGATACAAACTTCTGGAAACTTCCTTAAGCTTCTCCAGATCTCCATCGTTCCCATCAGAGAAGAGGACAATAATCTGAAATCAGAAGTATTCATTTATAGGTACCACAATGTATATTTATAGTGTTCAGAATCATAAACAAAGAGCACAGTTATTATTAACTTTGTGAGGTATTAAGATGATTGATATTATGAGGAAGGGAATGCAAGGGAAGGTGTACTGAGGGGGGTAGCGGGTGAAGAGGAGGTGAGGCGGTCCTGTTACCAGTGAACATCCAACGGTATATCAGATCAGTATCATTCAGTCAGGTCAACCTATGATTACACCCTAAATAGCCGAATTGCTCCTACGATTAATATCACATCAAGAGAATGAAAGGAAATAAACCTCATCAGCAGGCATGCTTTACTCATTGGCTGCAAGGCATAAACACTAAAAACAGGATTGTGAAGCAAGTCTGAGTTAAACTTGGTCTGCATTGTGTTTTCTTTTGGAAAATTGAATCAAAAGTTTTCAGCAAAAAATTGTGATTTCTCTTCTTTGGCATCTTTTTGGATCGTCGTTAATATATTTTTAAACAATAAGAAGACAAAAAAGTGTTCATCTTGATCATTCAATGAAATAAAAGCAACATTGGTATTTCACCACAGTGACTGATTTGACCAATTTCACCTTCACAACTCCAGGTTTTGACTCTTTCTGGAACTTGCTCAAGATTGCATTGAAGGTCTTCTGTGTAAACTGCAGGGGTTTTGCAGCTCCTGCAAGAATGTTTCCTTCAATAAGCTTGTCATTGTAAAGCTGGAGGGGAACTTCAACAACAGCACCAGTGGAAGGTGTCACTAAGAAACCGAGGCGAAGCTCAACGTTAGCTGGGTCCGCACAAGCCAAGGATCCCACGCGCCCGCTGGTGCCAAAGGTATGGAAGAAGGTGGGCAGTGTTCTGGAGAGAAGAGGCTGTCCAATGAAGGCCAGACCATTACCCGTTCCACCTCTGTTTACATCAAACACTGCCACGATGTCTGCCTTACAATCTGTAAAAACAGAGGCAACCAAAGGCTGGAGAATAAACTACCATTATTTGCTTAGTTTATTTCATGCTGAACTAGATGTGTTTTAAGTTTATTTTTAAACCTGACAAGAAAATCATGGTAAATACAGTGAAGAGCATGGCCGAGAATGACCACTTACCACCAGTGCGAATGTGTGTGGGTGGCTGGTCCCTTTGACATAAGGCATGAGTTAACCCATCCTCAACTAAATTCACCATGTGAAAGTTATCAATACGAAACATGTCTTGCATAGGCAGCTGCTTCATCAGATGAGGTTTGCCGGCTGCCACACCGAAGATCTTCACATGCATCTTTCTGAGTGCTTCCAGTGCTGCATCAACATCGTCTGCTGCTTCTTCGTGTGTTACCAAGATAACTACTGGAGTCACTCCAGGACGAGTTCCTGATAAAACGTTCCTGGCAGTGAAATCCAAAGCTCCACCTGTGTTTGCGATATCCTTGCCCGCTGCAGGGTTCATGTCCTCAATGGCCTGTTCAATGAAATATCAATTAAAGGAATAAGTAAAAAGTCATTCAGAGTAAAACACAAAAAGTTTACAAAAATAGTGCAGCAAATCTGTGCTTTCATCTAAAATCATCAAATTTAATCTGAAGAATCATCAATTTACATCCTATTAACTTGAAAGTTGAACAGGAATAGCATATTCCATCACTGAATTGGGAAAGCAATTAATTTTGAGGTCAAAAGGTCAAAGGTTAACTCAAGGTCAAACTTCTAAAATCATCAAATTTCATCTGAAAAATCGTCAATTTTCATCTGATTAACCTGGAAGTTAAGCAGCAATTGCATTGAGCATCGCTGAATTGGGAAACCAACTATTTTTTGAGGTCAAAAGGTCAAAGTTCAACTTATGGTTGAACTTCAACTTAAGGTCAAGCTTCTAAAATCATCAATTTCAATGTGAAAACTAATCAATTTTCATCCGATTGACCTAAGCTTTGATTAAGATTGTCAATTTTAATCTAAAAAAATGGAGAATTTGATGTATCCATGGCAAGCTTTGAAGAGGGGGGTGGATTTTGAAAGTATTGTGTGCTGCATGATGTCTTTTTCTTGTTACTTGCAAAATCGAATATTTTTCAAGTATATTGTTCAGTCAATTTTGTTATTCTGTCTGTCTGTCTGTTTGTCAATCGCCGAAAGGTCACAATTCAAAACCGATAGTCGTGAAACTTTACCAAGTTGAAGAGAAAGTCTCAATTGACAAGGCTTTTGATTTTGAGGTCAAAGGTCAAAAGTCATCTTGAGGTCGAATGTCTAAAATCGTCATTTTTCTTCAGATTTACTTGAAAGTTGAAGAGGATTTACATTTCAGGTCACTGAATTCAACTAGCCAATTATTTTTGAGGTACACATGGACCAAAAGGTCAATATAGCCCAAAGATCAACAACTAAGGTGGTATTTCTAAAATCCTCAATTTTC
>CM068955.1:105840437-105872512 GCA_035128595.1 Eptatretus atami
CTATTGTATATAGTTGATGTAAATAAATGTGGTTTTATCCCATTATTAAAAAAGTAACATTACTAAAACTAAACTCAAGCTTTCAATTTAAAAAATAAACCTTAAATAATGTTCATTTTTATATTGTGATCTTTTCAAAGGAAAGAAAAGGTAACTGTCATTTGTAGCAGTTTGTAAACCTTTCAGGAACATGATGAAAGGGATGATTAGAAACTGCAGGTTTACAAAAATTGGACATGGGAACCAACATGATCATTTCTTCAAAAAACAAAAACAGATTGGTGGGGGAAAAAAAAAAACTTTCATTTTCCTGATTCAATTGTATTCCTGTCCATCATTTTCTGCTCACAATCTTCCTTCTCTTTATTTCTGTAATATTCAAATAATAATTCACATCTCTGCCCCACTCCTCCTTTTGAGCATTCATCTCTGGTGCCATCTTTGACAAGATTGATATTCCAAAAATTGTGATGGTTAATATTTCTTGTAGAATATCCAACCAGCTTGTAGCTCTCACTTCATTCACATGATTACTTGTTCATGAACTGCAACCTACACCATGACACAAGGGCTCATGACAAATAGTCCATCATTTGCATATCCTTAGCGAGAACATAATTATCAGTTTTGATATTCACATTACAAAATATTATTGAGGTTTACGAAAAAAACTTCTGAAGATCGAGGTTTTCAAATTATACAATGTTTATACTGACCAAAATGTCAGATTTCCCGTCTTGTGAAAATTTTTTGTTGAAATTGTGGTTCATCAAGATATTTTGCAATTTTACAATGGCACCTTAAATATTTTGAAGGTCCAAAAACGTTTTTAAAATCGAAATGAGGTAAGAGTTGACAATAGTTTTGTTACCTGTATTGCACCGTCTTTGGCTCGGCCACCTCTTCTCTCGATGAATTGATCTCGCCGCAACTGTTCAAGACCCTGACGCAAGTTTGACTGGCCACCCTTAAGCTTGATGTTCTTGAGGGCATCAATAATTTCTGCATTCGATCGATATGTGTTAAGGTAGAACTCGGAGCGAGGCTGCCCACCGTACTGCACCAGCCCCACTTGGGTTTTCTCCTGCCCAACATCAAGAACTCCAACGATTGTCTTCACCATTTTCTTCATCAAGTCAAAATCTTGCTGCTTAATGTCTCGTGACCCATCCAACAAAAACACCACATCAACAGCTGAAAAGATAAAAAGACGTTTGTTTTGCTTTTTATGAAAAATAACGATCTCATTGTTTTTTCCCATTGTGATCAGATAATTTATTTTGCCTTCCCACCTCCAGTGTAGAACCACAGTATCACAATTGAAAGTTGAAGAACGCGCCAAGTGGCTTTACCACGCAATGCACGAAACATTTTGAAGGAAACCTACAAAAGCAAAACGTGTTATTACCTCGCCCACCGAAGGTGAAGGAGGTTATGTTTTCACCCCTATCTTCTGTTTGTTTTGTTAATTTGCCGGAATCCTTCGGATTTCGGCAATTATGTTGGTCGGTTGTGTGTGTCATTCTGTGCGTCTGTCTGTCTGTCTGTCTGTTTGTTTGTGTGTTTGTTTACCCTGTAGCAGCCACACCGTTTCAGCGATCATGACCAAACTGGGTACAGACGTCCGCCATGTTCAAACTTACACTTGTCGTTTTTGGTGAATCTAGGTCAAAGGTCAAGGTCAAGGTCACCGAAAAAACTGAAATTCTTATTTTCGCAATAACGTCCGCTTAAATGGTCGTATCGACTTCAAACCAAATCCAAAATGTGCATCTTCCAATTCTGCATGCATCCATATGTCTCATTGTGGGTGTCACCACCAAGACCCTTCTCGCGGGTCGGGGGTCGAATGTCAGGGAATCGGTCAAAAATTTCAAATTGCGATTAAAAACGCCATTTCACGTCCGATTGACTTCAAGTTATGATCATGACCAAACTAAGTGCTATAACTCAATAAACAGTAGCACTATCGACTTATAAGAACCAAATTGATTTCCAGGTTTTTGTTTTTTCAGAGATCATGGAGATACGACAAAGTTATTCCGGCAATTCCTTGCTCTACGAGCAATTTCATTGTTTGTTTGTGTGCAGGAAATCTTCAAAAAAGTTGTGGACGGTCTGGATGAAATTTTGTGGACAGGTCGGTGTGTGACAAGGGTCAAACTTGATTACATTTTGGTGAAGTTCTGGATCTGATAATTTTTGAAGTGATTCTGATTCGATTCACCATTGAGAGATAGTATTGAAACCGATATGCAGCACGATATCTCAAAAAAGTTCTGGATAGATTCAGACAAAGCTTGGTGGACAGGTTCGGTTTGCGACAAGGACAAACTGATTAGATTTTGGTGAAGATCTAGATGCGATAATTATTTAATTTTGAAGTGATTCTTCACCATTGAGAGATAGGGCCAAAAAACGATACAGTACTGTATAGCATGATATTTCAAAAATGTATTGGGCCCAATTTGGTCTCGTGGATCAGGCATTATGTGGCAGAGGTATGCGCTCTACGGAGTGCCCTTCCAGTTTTTATTTGTTGTTTATCTCTGCCGAAGTGATGGGTCGTACAATGGAAGAACAAACACGGGAAACGTTGTAGAAAATAAAAATTTCATATTTTCAATGAGGCAGCCGCCACCGGCTGCACTGCAGAACAACACGTGGCCAATGCAGGTGAGTAGCCCTGAACTTTGTTCAAGTCGATCTATATTCAGTGACAATGCGAATATTGTTAGAGCGCCGGCTTAAACACTCCAATGAAACGGCTGATAAGAAACGGCTCCCTTGGCATGCAATTGGCAATCACCGACCGTCATATTAAATATACACCTCCTGGAGATGCCCGAAATGTCAAATATGTCTGAATTGGACAAAAATAACACTTTTCTAGGAGTCAGAACTGCTTGTAAGTTCGATTCTGGAGCTTAAATTTTTAATTTTGCTTAGTTTTAAGAGATACTCTTGGTAACTGCATGTGAGGAAATGAAATAAAACAACGAACGCTGATGTCTCGGGCGTTTATAAGCATTACAATGGTCCGAGCGTTCGTTGCTATGATGAACAGGCATATGATAATATGAGTGAGGAAAGTGAAAAAATAAACTTTTTCGTTAAGAAATCATTGCGGCCTGTTCCATGCAAGGCAGATTGAGCAGGCCAAAAAACATGGCAGCTTCATACCCCAGGGAGGTTACCGAGGATACGCCTTAAACCCAACAGAGTGAGGCGGCCAAGGATCGCCTGATGAAGGATATAATTAAATAAGGCCGTTAATTCTCTTCAAAAGTGGTGTTTTAATTAATCCAAACACCCAATTTTCAGTCATGCACTTCCTTGGAGTTTTCTTAGAATGCCTGCAAAGTTTTAGGCTGCTAGGTTATGTTGTGTTGGAGTTATGGAGGAGACACCCTGACACTCTGATGCGCGTGTGCACGCAAGCACACACGCAGTATTATAGATACAAACAAGTACATTCGGATACTGACCTTTCAATGTTCCAGGAGTCGTGGTTCACCAGTCTCAGTGAAACTGTCCAAGATATGTAAAGATACATCCTCAAAGCCTTGGAAGCTGCGACCATGATAGTGTGCCATCTTATCCACCGGTGGCTCACAAATGCATGCAGATCATTCAGGTTTGTTCTTCCAGCCCCAACAGCCATAACCCTCACTCCTTTGTCCTGCAAAGCAACTGATGCTTTCTTGGCTGCTTCAATGTCACCAGGTGAACTTCCAGACAGGACTACCACGACCTGTGGAGCTCCTTGAGCCCTACGGCCTCCTCCGTCCTCCACCAGCACTTTGTCTTGTACATGACGCAGACCTACAGCAAGGTTGGATAGCCCACCCTTGAAGCCACCTATTAATGGCACTGACTGCAGAATCCTGAAGAGATAATGGCCAGAAAATGAATTTTTCAAACTTGAATGAAAGTGCTGCACAGACATTGTACTATTTCAAACAAAGCATGTAAATATAATTGGAGGTCATCTGGAATCTGGACTCACAATAAAATTTCGTCACTCTATGCTGAACCCTCCATATGGCAGCTACATCCCTCTTCAGAAGTGGTGACCCAAACTGTACATGGTACCATATTCAAAATGAGGCCTCATTAATTTCCTGTTCAGTGTGAACACCACTTCTTATGTTTAGCTCCGCACTGAAAGTGAAGGAAGTTGTGTTTTCACCCCTTTCTGTCTTTCTGTCCATCTTTGTTTGTTTTTATCTTGCCAAAACGAAGTTTTGCAAGATATGTTAGTCAGCTTGTTGTTTTTTGTTTGTTTTTTTTGTCTGTAATCACGTATAAATCACCTGCAGAGCACAGTTATCATTGGAAATTTTTGTAACTTCGCATATCAGAGGCCATAGAGGTTCCTTTCAGAGCATAAAATTTTCAAGGTCAAGGTCAAAGGTCAAGGTCACTTTGTCGCAAATCAGGGGAGTCGACGAAACCCTTATTTTTTTGAGTTAATTTTGATCGGACGTCTTCAAACTTCATGGGAATATAGTTCATGGTCTGGCGCTCAGCTGATTAATTTTGGTGGCGATCGGCCTTGACCTTCATGGTTAGCGCTGGAGGTCGAAAGTTTTGACCCCAAGGTCAAATTTTGAAATCTTAGGTACCATATCGTGTAATACCTCAAATTGAACACCTCAATGAGTGCTTTCTAGATATTCAAGCATGAGACATTATGACGTCATTTGGTGACGTTATGAGGCAAACGCATATTTTTCATGGTTACTCTGTAGAACGATTCTCATCGGAATCTCTCGTAGGCAGATATTCCTCAAGGAGTCGCTCCTGGGGATAGCAGCTCTGTTCACCTCATTGTGACCTTAAAGAAGTCACACGTGGTCACCTTTTGGCAAGATACGGGTAACCCTGCGGGTGACATTGGTTAGTTATTTGTTTTTTTCTGTCTGTCTGTGTGTGTGCAGAATATCTAAAAACGTTCTGGACGGATTCGGATGAAATTTTGTGGACAGTTGGGTGTGTGACAAGGACAAACTAATTAGATTTTGGTTAAGATCCGGATCCGGATTCGGATACAAGAATTATTAACTTATAAAGTGATTCTTCACCATTTCGAGATGGGGCCAAAAACGATATATAGCATGATATTTCATTCAAAATGTATTGGGTCCGATATGTTCTTGTGGATCAGGCATTGTGTGGTGGAGGTATTCACTCTACCGAGTGCCCTTCTAGTATATAATTTATTGACCAGCAAGTACAATCCAAAACCCGACTGGCTTTATCCATAACTGCCATACACTGTGTTGGCTGAACAATACTGCCTCTCCCCCCACGCGCCCCCCCCACCCCCACTCCAGCCTCACCTGTCCGATCACCTAAGGCACAGATAACATGTTGTTAATATCCTTGACTAATGTCTATGTCCTGCATGACATTTATGTAAAAGCTTCACAATGCCCTTTGAGCAAGGTTTAAAAAAAAAATGCACCAGTGTCCAAAGGAAACAGTTCAGTTTGGCATTTTCAATGTGAAATAGGCAAAGGCTATAAACGAACGGAACCCATTAGAACTACCTTTGAGAACCCCTCAGAATTACCCTTTCGAACACTTTAGAATTAAAAATAACTTTTTTTAAGTTTCTCCCCTTCAAGTTATGTGTATGAGTTTCATATGGCTTTTCAGAGCATTTTTCAAATTTTAAATTTTGTAAAATTTGGCGAACGTTGAATGATCAAGTAAAAATACTTCAGTAAAATCGTGCTATTTGTGCAAGTACTATTTATCTGCATGTAGAGTACTTGAAATCAATGAAGTTTAAATTGTACAAAGAGAAAATAATAATTTGATCATTGAGCAGTCGTTTTATTTTAGTCCTGGCCACTCAACTCTGTAGTGCTCTTCCCGTTTCCAAACAATGGATGAAGCATCAAAACATTTAAAAAATGAGAAATTGCTGACATTTGGATGCTTCCCGTGTCTTTATGCTGTCTTGCATCCTGTTATACTCGCAAATCTCTATCTTTGTGGCTTTAAAATGTCGTAATCCACACCTTGTTGACCACCTCGATGAAATAATGGGTTTAGCTCTTGCATTTTGATGTAGATTCTCATTTGGAACAAAAAAGGTCTCTCCTCTGCCCCCCCCCCTTCCCGTGTTTTATCATCATATGAAACAAAAGGTGAAGGAATAATTATGGACCCCTATTAGGTCTGCCTGCCTCCTCCCCCTCAGCACCCCTGTTCGCACTAATCCTGCATGGCGTAAGTATTCTATGAATACATCAAATTAATCTCTAATCTCTGGGTGTCACAATCAGACGTGACCTGGGCAGACACTATTTCCAAGTTAACCGAAAAAGCAGGATGGCTGCTTGGTGTTCTCTGGTGGGGCGAGGATATTTTTCTCATGACCGACACAGCATCTTTGTTATTATAACGGGTATTCGTGTTCCACGTGGGTCAGACATTGTACATCCAACCTTGCATTCCTTTACTCGATGTGGAGGACAAAATCTAAAATAGCTTGTTTCACTCACCAAAAGGTTGATGCACCGACAAAGCATGTTGTTCATGAACCAAAGACAGATTTGTAACCTTTAACTCAGTTATCACTTATCTAGTCTTGCACCTCAGTCTTTTCAGCTCTGTTCTTCTCAAGCCTGACTACAATGCACATGTTCAGTCACAACCTCACTCGTTGTTAACATAAATTCCAAGTTTTTTTTCCCACCTACAATTCTTTGTCCCCCTTTCTCCAATGTGCAATCATCCCGAGGTCAGTTCAAATCTGTTTTTTCCTCCAGGTCTTCTGGGTAGCAGTCCCATGCCATTTTACACCATCTTCCATTCCTGCTCTTTATCTCTTCAATCCAAACAAACTCAACCCCGATCTCTCCATGACGATACTCACACGAATCCTATTTAAATGCCCCATGGTTGCTTCTTCCCCATTACCTCACTGTTTATATATCCACTCTCATTTTACACTTTAATAACCTTAATTTTGTGTTACCTCAATTGATATTAAAAAAAAACCTTGTTTGATTGGAACAAAATGAAATACGTGGTTTACCTGATCTTTATGGGAAATCAGGTTGAATTCTGTGTGTGGAGCGGTTGCATACTGCACAACAGCCACCTGGGTCTGCTCTGGGCAACATTCAAACCCTTGGTTACATGAGCCGCCAACTTCGAATAAGTTCAAAATTTCTTGAACCCACATCACTGGAGCCATCCAATAGGAAAACTATATCAGGACCTGTCGTGGACACTGCAGGAGATATTATAAGTGACAGCGTAGAGGAAAACAGGGTGAGTGAAATATCATGTACAGTGACGATGTATACATTATTTTAATGAGTGAAATGAATAGGATGTTGATTGAGATCAGTGAACAGCTGTAGGTAACAAAGAATGGTTGACGTTTCAGGCGTTAACCCTTCATTGGATGTGTTAACCCATTTATTTCAATGAATTGTACTGTATTGTGGAGGAAATACCATTTCCTTTTTAAGCCATTCTGCTCTGTCATTGTAACAAAGAGAAACACTTGAGCACCTAATCAAAGCAATTTGATTATTCATCACCAACATCAGCTGTTGGAAGTGGATGCTATAGGAACATGCATTGCACTCCATACGTGTTTACGTGCCTTATTGCCACTCACCTTCTGTGTGGACATGGATTTTAATGTTCACTCCAATCAAATCTCCAAGAGAAGAGCCAACTTTTGACAACTCATGGGCAAGGGCATAATAATCTTCATTGTAATACACAAAGTTATCTGTTGGTTTATCTCCAACCCTGAGCAGCTGGTTCTTGTCCGTCTTCCCCGCTCCCATGGCAAATATGTTGACACCAGCTTCTTGTAATGATTTTGCTGCAGTTGTGGGATCTACTACTGAAGTGCTTCCTGACAATATGATTGCCACCTGTGTATGAATAGCAAAACAATAATGAAAACATTAATGAGGTGGAGTGATTTAAATGAAGCAAAGGTGGAGGTATTGTATTTACGAGAAACCTGAAGTTCAGGAGTTCTCTTATTAATTCTCAAAAGATGAAATACAGTTCAAACACCAAGCCCAGCAGATCTTGTTAGCCTTAAAATACACACATTGATGTAAGTTATCTATTGTTGTAGTAACTGATGCTATTGATATAGTTGATGTAAATAAATGTGGTTTTACCCCATTATTAAAAAAGTAACATTACTAAAACTAAACTCAAGCTTTGAATTAAAAAATAAACGTTAAATAATGTTCATTTTTATATTGTGATCTTTTCAAAGGAAAGTAAAGGTAACTGTAATTTGTTGCAGTTTGTAAACCCTTCAGGAACATGATGAAAGGGATGATTAGAAACTGCAGATTTACAATAATGGGGCATGGGAACCAACATGATCATTTCTTCAAAAAACAAAAACACATTGGTGAGGAAAAAAAACCTTTCATTTTCCTGATTCAATTGTATTCTTGTCCATCTTGTTCCGCTCACAATCTTCCTTCTCTTTATTTCTTTAATATTCAAATAATAATTCACATCTCTGCCCCACTCCTCCTTTTGAGCATTCATCTCTGGTGCCATCTTTAACAAAATTGATTTTCCAAAAATTGCGGTGGTTAATATTTCTTGTGGAATATCCAAAGAGCTTGGAGCTCTCACTTCATTCACATGATTACTTGTTCATGAACTGCAACCTACACCATGACACAAGGGCTCATGACAAATAGTCCATCATTTGCATATCCTTCACGAGAACATAATTATCAGTTTTGATATTCACATTACAAAATATTATTGATGTTTACTAAAAAAAAAACTTCGAAAGATCGAGGTTTTCAAATTATACAATGTTTATACTGACCAAAATGTCACATTTCCCTGTCTTGAAGAGATTTTCCAATTTTACAATGGCAACTTAAATATTTTGAAGCTTCCAAAAAGGTTTTTAAAATCGAAATGAGGTAAGAGTTGACAATAGTTTTGTTACCTGTATTGCACCATCTTTAGCTCGGCCACCTCTTCTCTCGATGAATTGATCTCGCTGCAACAGTTCAAGACCCTGACGCAAGTTTGACTGGCCACCCTTAAGCTTGATGTTCTTGAGGGCATCAATAATTTCTGCATTCGATCGATATGTGTTAAGGTAGAACTCGGAGCGAGGCTGCCCACCGTACTGCACCAGCCCCACTTGGTGTTTCTCCTGCCCAACATCAAAAACTGCAACGATTGTCTCCACCATTTGCTTCATCACTAAAAATCTTGCTGCTTAATGTCACGTGACCCATCCAACAAAAACACCAGATCAACAGCTGAAAAGATAAAAAGGACGTTTGTTGGTTTTTTTTTTATTCCCTCATCCTCTTCTATTCCCTCAAAATTCCCTCATCCTTAAAGAAAGATTCTCCTTAAGTACACTGTGATTCCTCAGCGAAGGATTTCCTTCAGAGCTACTGCATAAATAACACTGAGGAAATCCTCACATTAGGATTTCCTTCAAGTAATTGAGGAAATCCTTTGGAGCCGTTGCTATGTTGGGCAACCAACCAATCAGATTGGGGAAGAGAGAGAGAGCGAGAGCGAGAGCGAGAGACGGAGACGGAGACGGAGACGGAGACGGAGACGGAAGAGAGAGAGAGAGAGAGAGAGGAGTCTGAATAGAAGAGAAGAAGAAGAGGTGTCAAAAAGCGAGATGGTGGCAATGCGATCCACAAACTGGCTTCAGGAAGAGGCTGAAGCACTAGTGGAGGCTTTTCTCAAGCACAAGACACACAATACATTGTATAGTTGTATGGTGTGTGTTGTTGAAGTATTTTTTATGTTTAATTGCAACACTGTAAATATAAATAATGTATAATTGTTAACAATCCCTCGATTTGCATCAGACCTTGGTCCACGGGGTAAACCAGGACTCCCCCGAGTCGAACGAGGCCCTACATGTATCTCTACAATGCGGGATTGATGAGTTATAGACCAAGGAACATGATACATTCAATCTATATATATATATATATTACGTACGCAGTTGACCATTTTCCTGGGGTCAATGTCAATTGAATTGGTACAGTATCTAAGTAACCTGAACACAAAGTAGTAAATGCTCGTACCATGGAGGTACACTCCACTAGCAGCACAGACAAACAACTCATTCACCTGCAACTGCAGTACCTGCACCAGAACACACCTTTCCATCAGCACAGATATAATGTGTGGGATTGTCAGTTCGAAGGAATTTATATATAAATTATTTAAAACATATTGTTGTGAAAATGAGTCCTCGGGGATCAAAAATTAAAGGACGGAGAGAGTGGGGATGGGGTGGGAGGGTGGGGGGAGGGTGGGGGTGCTCCCTTGAGTTTGTGGAAGGTTTGAAGAAAAAAAACTTAAGGAATCTTCGAATATGCAACGATCCGCAAATTAAGGATGTCCTTAAGGGGAAACTTGAGGAAATATTGAAGTAAATCCTCAAATATTTCCTCAAGAATGATTTATTCAACCGGGCCAAGGATTTTAGTGCACTTTCCATGATTGGACGAATGAACAACACATATGGAATTTGAATCTGGGATCTTTCAGGAATCATGTTCTCAGAAAGTATACTATACATGACATCCTTTACATTGTATGACATATACTGTCATGCATGAGATTTGCAGCACCCCGAGGGAAGCAATCTTAATAATGCAATCTCAGAGGGTCCATTAGGTTAAGTGGATCCAGTTCTCTAAACTTCACAAATGCTTAAATTATAGCCTATTTGCATGCAAGAAGTGAACAACTAACACCATGTTGATGATAAATAATTTATTACAAGAATCCAAGAACAGAAACGAATTGACAGAAGCCAACAAAAATCACCAATTACAAATGGCATAATCACCTCCTCCTGAGTTGAAGTTCCTTTCAAGCAAACTCATTAAATCATTATTGCAATGGTATTTACCAGCAGGAGAAGCTAAAGAACCAAGATACGAGATATAATCAAAGAGGTGTGGAAGAATTAGAAGGAAAGAAATGATGACAACAAATCTAATCTGAACAAGGATATAATAGAAGGGAAAGAACATGGAAAACGAGACCTGAAAACAGCAGATGAGGAAGAGATGACCATTATTAACCAACTACAATCCTCCATTGTACAATGTCCTTCCTTGACACACCTGAACTTTTGTCCACCGACAAGGCCTTCATCCACAGCTTCATGGAGTGCTGCTCTCCCCTCTGGGCTTGCACTCGTATCTCACACCTTGCTTCGCTTGACGCCATGGAAACCAAGGTCTTCAAGATTATTTGAATACCTTGTGATGACTCAGTCGATGGGCCTGTCACTTTCCCATCGTAGACAGATCAGTGGTCTCTCTGCTTTATACGGGCCACCTTTCTGGCCTTATGCCCTCTGCTAATTCCGTGCTCTTTTCCCCACACATTTTTGTAGGGTACATGCATGCATTCCAGCATCAACCCCCTTCTCAAGGTACTCGTAAAATCCAGAATCATTGCTCACCTCGACTCATATCATTTTCCCACCTGTGGAACCAACTTCCACATTCTCTTCAATCAGATGTTCAACACAGCTGTTCACCACCATCTAAGATCCAAAACCATGATATTTTCTACCCCCAATAACCCATCCCCCCCCCCCCCAAGCCTCCTGTCTTGAAGAGATTTGTGAGCTGTTCCCTACCTCCTTCCAAATTTCCAGTTTTTCCTTCTTTGAGCGTTTGCTTCTAAATCCATCTTGTTCACCCCTTGTGTCCTCCTCTCACCCCTCCTTTCACCCGACATCCATTATTTGTCTGTTTCCCTCTATTTCGTCCTTCAACCCTGCTGTTGGTGCCACCCTCCCCCCCTCTCTCTCTCTCTACCTCTCCTTTTGTTCTGTTGCATCCTTATACAGTGCTCTATATCTTCCATGAGCCTCGACTTTGTGTAGAAAAAAAACAAACTTGACAACCCATCTGGCGAATGTTGAGCTGTTGGTACAGCAGAGCATGCAAGGTAGTGGTGGATTCAGCCGAAAGAATCCTGAGGGCTTTCGAGAAACAAAAGGCTGCAGTTGCAGTACGGTCTTATAGACACAGATGAAACAGCCTTGCGGCACCAACAGCAGTCAAGCTCTGCAGTGGGTACAGATGGGACAGCTCTGCGAGTGCTGGTTGCGTGTAAACAACACAGCCAAATTGCATACTTGTGGAAGAGAGAATGAAGTGTTGCCAAACAAAAATCACCATTACTCTTAACTTGCCCTATTCAGGACTAATCATGCATCACTGTGTCATGCTGTTAGATTAACTAACTCGAAAAACGGAATGCCACTCTTCTCCTCTTGATCACTCTGTCTCGTATCCACAATGTTACAACTTTCCACCCTCCCACACCAGAATTGTAGAACCTGTCTCTGCAACAATTGTACTGCCAGGACTTTCTCACCACTTGTCTCATCTCGTCTGTCTCTCTGTTGCTGCTGATCGGTCGCTTAAATAGTTACCTCTGCCACTGAAGTTGGACTGAGGTTATGCTTTCACCCCTGTCTGTTTGTCTGTGAGCAGGATATCTCAACAGGTTATGAACGGATTCAGACGAAATTTGGTGGACAGGTTGGGTGTGTGACAAGGAAGAATTCATTAGATTTTGGAAAAGGATCATCATCCAGATCCAGATACTCAAACTTCTAAATGATTCTTCACCAATGATTGATTGGGCCAAAAACGATACATAACAGGGTATCTCAAAACTTATGGACGGATTTGGATGAAACTTAATGGACAGGTTGGGTGTGAGATAAGGAGGAATTGATTTGATTTTTGTGAAGATCCGGATCTGACTCCAGATAGGAGAATTTTTATGTTTTTTTTTGACTTAGTGGATAAGTTGGGTAGGTGACAAGAACAAGGCGATTAGTTCTTGGTTAATGTCTGGATGCAGATCCGGTTTTTGAGATTAGTTTTTGGTTAAAGTCTGGACGCAGATCCGGTTTTTGAGAACGATACAAAACATAAACTGTTCAGCCTGGCGGCAGTGTGCTCTCTACTGAGTGCGGTTCTAGTCTTTCCCCATGCTCCACCTATGGTTGTTACCTGAACGAGCCTATCTATTAGGTAAGTCACGACAAGGAACTGTGTTTTAACGAGCCACATGGACTGGACATGGAAATGCTCGTTTAAATTTCTTGCCTGCCTAAAAACTTGCAATTAGCATATGTGGTGGACAAAAGTTTAAGGTAAGGCTTTTTCCTTCCACAAAGGAAGAGTATCCAAACAAGAGGTGTGTTTTGAGCAAGGCAAAACATCAATTGCACTGATGGAAAACAACTGAATGGTAAAGTTAGCCTAATAACAACGCCATCACGCAAGATGCAAGAGCAAATGTAGCTACATCACTTAGTGACTGACAACGACCAAGAACACAGAACATTATTGGCACGACAACCTTTCTTGCCATTTAAAACAAAAAGGGATGTTATTGATTACTAACTTGGCAGATAGTTCAAATAAATAAAATGGGAACACATACATTGCTTCGTTAAACATGAGGCCTTTGCGAGGAGTAGACAATGGGCCTGTGTAAAGAGATTTCTCCAAATTTAGCCGAATATTTTCAAGTGTGATAATAAAAGGAAAAATGTAGCCAATTAAGCTTGGTTGATAATAATTAACTTGAGAAGTAAAGTTTTTAACATATAACACGATGTATTGTTATAACCCTTTAATGGGAAATATCTGATTCAAACACAACATAATTATTACATTTATGTGCTCGAACATGTATCTATTATGAATATATGTTTCCATTTGCATTTGAAATGGCCTCATATTTCTTTACTGTATTGGAAGGTTACCAGCCTGCCAAGTAAACATCAGAACCCTCTCCCCCAAACAGACTGGCCTTCGAAATAATCTTTAATCTTTATTCAGTAGAATAAAGTTATCTATTATTCTCTTTAGCTCATTAAAATATAATAATGGATCCTCGTATATTAAATAATTATATGCTCGTCACTGAAAGTCTGGCTGGACCATTTGAAGCTGGATTCTAGTGTTAATGGAATGTGTGCTTAGATAATGTCCGGATGTCTGCTTTGAATTATCACCTTCTGATGGTAAAGTTGTTTTCCAGCCATTTAATTCAATATGACCTCTGAATAACTACTGCCAGAAGGCTTTGAGTGATCTCTTCCCTGATCCAAAAAGACAAGCCTCAGCAGTTACCTTGTCTTCAGTATCACCAGACATCATTCCATGCTCTCACCCTCCCCACTTTTGCTAATTATAAAAGGAACTCAAGATCTACGTATTATGAGGATAAGAAAATAAAGTGTGTTGATTGTTATTGTGTCACTGAATTTCCTCTCTTCCTCCATCATGATGCATATGTATTAAACAAATGGTTTAAACTGTTCAAGAGGAATTGAATTCTTCAACAGGCCCTTACCTTCAGAAATTGATTCTTGCGATCCACTCCTTGGCAGAGGATGAAATATTGTTTAAAGTGTAGCTAACATCTGCCTTGCATGCCTTAGGGACCCTGAGTACTATGCTGGTAGTTAGGGAATTTTAGCAAATTGTATTGACCATCTGTGAAAAAATTGCTTACCAAAAAATTTCTTCACTAACGTATTCATCTAGGTGTCTACTAACACCTATCAATTAGTGCAAACCCAAATCCTTGTGGAAAATTCTGGGGAGCCAATCAAAGTTCGGGTGCTCAGAGGGCCTGCGCGAAAAAATCGGAAAAATTAACTTTTGCCAATATTGACTTGAGGGATGTCTAACTAGAGGTTTTTGGGGTGCTGAATTGATTCCAACCATTAGATTTGAGGAAAAATGAATCCCTGGCCGGTAAAAATTGATATGATACATTTTTAGATATCTCAGACTGTGTTTTGCGGTAATTTGGCTCAATTGATTCAGATTGTTCAAATTGTGCTGAAACCAGCATACAACATTTTTGAAGCCACTGCTATATTGTTGGTTATACTTTGCTCATGCTCAGTAGAATTCTCTGTTTAGCTGACGTTAGCTAAGAGCTTTTAGCTATAAAAATTATTGTGTACCGGACTCAATAGAAGTTGAATATATTCAACATAGAGTGGACCTATTAATGCTAAAACACATCACTGTATGTGTGCTCTGTCTGTTTTGTGTCAAAATTTCATGTCCTGTCTGTTGTTTACAAAAAAAGTCTTATTTTTTTAGGACAGTATGGACAAGGATGTAACCACACTCATGCGTGAGGCAAAAACCTCCGGTGATCTAAACAGAGGCTGCTTTTGGAATGAGTCTTCTCATAAGTCTTGGGTTCAGACTCTGAACCACTTCTCGTATCATATCACCAAAAGAGCTAGAAATAAGCATGGTCAAATGTGGGGTACCTGTCCACACCGACGTTAAAAGAGCCCAAATGAAGAGAGATAACGATGCTGTCAACACCATAGTTGGTGGTTGGAGGAAGTCAACCCTTTCGATGCCACACGGGACAGAAGACTCGGGTGTCCTTCTCAACTGGTTCAGCAGCACTCCCGAAGACCAAGTCAACGCTGATCAAGCAGAAGAAGTTGGCAGAGCCATACAGGCTAAGATGGATGGGAAAACTGTTGTGGATGCAATGGTAACCAAACACAAGGTCAAATCACTTGCAAGCCTCAGATCTGGACCCAAAGTCAATGGCGGAAGCTGGTCATTGACTCACTGAAGCTATTCAACCACCTCATTGTCATCAGTGAGCGTGAGGTCAAGACCAAAGAAGCTCTGCACTTTGAGTTGATGCCAAAACTGGTGTCTCTGTTTGACAAAAATCAAAAGTTGCGAAAGCCAGACAAGGCTGCCCTAGCAAGGTCCCTGAAGGCATGTGTGGCACCTGTCGAACAACCCCCTGCACAAGCCTTGTGGTTGATGTGGGTGGCTCCTGCACAATGTCAAGTGGGAGGCAAACCTTACTTGGAAGGATGTTGCCGAGAGCTACCTCCGGTTTGTGAAGTCCATGGGGAGCCATCGCCTCTGGTAAGGTGGTCTTTGACGGATATGGCAGCTCCACCAAGGACCATGACCACTTGAGACGAACAAAGAATGCATGCTGTGACATTCAGATTCGTCTGGATCTCAAAATCATCATTGCAAGAGAAAAGTTCCTCGATAACAAGAACAACAAAGCCCAGCTCGTTCTGCTCCTTGCTGAGACATTTAGTAGGAATGGAACAGTGTACAGCAATGCTCCGATGATGCCGACACCTCCATCGTCCGCGCAGCTCTAGATGAGACAAGAGAGTCCCCTGTCGAGGTGAGGGCTGAGGACACAGACGTACTAATTATGCTGATTCATCATGTTGCAGACCATCCGATCTCCTCACGACAGCCAAAGAAACATCTTACGATGTCGGAAAGATCCGAGAGGCCCTCCCAGAGATATACCGGAGGTATCTCATCTTCTTGCACAGCTTATCTGGCTGCGATACAGTGTCTGCAATTTTAGGTTTAGCAAACCAACTTTGCTAAGCAAGCTCTGCAAGACTGATGAAGCAGAGAGGGCAATGGACGTGTTTATGGACATCCGAGCTGAGAAAGGTGATATGATTAAAGCAGGCTGTGATCTTTTCATGCTCATGTTCCATGGGAAATCCTCCAAAGACTTGGAAGACTTGAGAATCGACATCTTCAGCAAGCGAGCTTCTACTGGGAGCATAAAACCTGAGAAACTCCCCCCCCCCGACAACAGGAGCTGCAGCACAGCACTCTCTCCGAGCTTACCTCCAGACTAGAGACTGGCTGATGCTGCAAAGTCCATCGTTGGATGCCCGGACTATGGATGGCAACTCACTGAGCAAGGATATGCACCAGTCCCTTCTACAGACGCAATTGCACCAGACTACCTCCTGACGTTTGCCAGCTGCAACTGTGCGGGGGCTGCAGCTCACTCAGGTGCTGCTGTAAAAGCAAGGAGTCAAGTGTATTTCTGCTTCGGCATCTGTCATGGTAACTCTTGCCTGAACATAAACCAGCTGGATGACAAGAGGAGTGAGGAAGATACTGGGGAGTTTGATGAATAAGGTTGTAAAAGCTGACGAAGCAACATTTCCATTGAGCACAGTTCTGTTAAAAATGTCAATAAAATACATTTTATATGATCAAGGAGTGTTTTTTTCTCAAAAATAATGGTTGGAATCAATTCAGCACCCCAAAAAACCCCTAGTTAGACATCCCACAAGTCAATATTGGCAAAAGTTAATTTTCCGATTTTTTTTCGCGCAGGCCCTCTGAGCACCCGAACTTTGATTGGCTCCCCAGAATTTTCCAACAAGGATTTGGGTTTGCACTAATTGATAGGTGTTAGTAGAGCACCTAGATGAATACGTTAGTGAAGAAATTTTTGGGTAAGCAATTTTTTCACAGATGGTCAATACAATTTGCTAAAATTCCCTCACTATGGAGGGGGCTCTGGTGCCTAGCAGGTTTTACCAAGCCAGACAGGTTTCAGGTGAAGGGTCAGACCAAGGACAGCAACTGGTCCTCCAGGTTGGGGGTTGGGCATGGGGCTCACCACCCCACCCTATAAAAACATTATTAGTGACAGAAACTGCAAAGAGTATGACATTTATTTATGCAGGTCCTGCAGGAAGCTCCAGCCAACTACTTGGCAGTATGACTATCTCTGATCAGTCCTTTTAGGAAAGTCAGGAGTCTGAAGTGGAGCTTACTTGGATCCAAAGTTAAGATCCATAAAGGAGTGTGGCATGTCCACACCATGTATGAAACATCAAAATCAGCTCAAGTTATCAGAGAGATGCAAAGATACCATCTGGACATACTTTGTATTAATGAGTGCCGTTGGACTGGTTCAGGGCGCCAAAAGACAAACAATGGCAAAACCATTTCCAACACTTGACTGATACACGCACCCACGGTGTAGCTCTTATAGTTTGTAAAGAGAAGATTAAGACAATGATAGAATGGAAACCTATTAGCGATAGAATAATCAGAGCACGTTTCAACTCAAAGTATCGTAAGCTTACCATCATACATTGCTACGCCAAACGACTACAGTTGAAGAGAAGGACAAAGACAATTGGTATGTTGTTGCAACAAACAGTGGCTAAGGTCCCCCAGCATGACATGCTCTTGATCATGGGTAATATGAATGCCAAGGTTGGGGTAGATTATACTAACTGTGACCAAGCTATGGGGATTCTGGGATGTGGTGAGGCAAATGAAAATGATGAACTTCTTATTGACTTCTGTTTGAATCACAACTGTGTGAGGTACGATTTTTTCCCCCACAAGGATGTACATAAACTTACTTGGAAGTCACCCGATGGTCATACATTCAACAAGCTTGACCACATTACCATTAACAACAAATGGCGAAGATCTCTACAAGATGTAAGCACTTTTTGTGGTGCTGATGCTTGCAGTGATCACTATCTAGTTGCAGCAAGTATTAAGTTGAAGCTCCGAAAAGCAGAAACACAGAGTCAAGGTAGAAAGCATCTAGACATTGCCAAAGTCAAATCTCAAGACAACAGAAGAGACTTTGTCAAAGGGGTGAGAAAGTGTTTTCGGGCATGAACAACCCAAAAAGAGGAAGAAGACCAAGATGTCATGAAGAAATGGGACACCTGCATCATAGAGGTATGTAAAGAAACTGCTCAGAAAGTTATTGGTTTTAAAAAGAAGAAATATAAAGAATGGTCAACACCAAGGACTTAGAAGAAAATTGATGAAAGGAAGCAAATGAAGGAAAAGATGTTGAACACCAAGTAACCGAGACTCCAGGAACAACTCCAATAAGCTTACAAGGCCAAAGAAAAAGAAGTCAAGAAGAGTGCACGCAATGACAAGAGGTCATTTTTCAAGGAGTTAGATGGTGAAGCTGAACAGGGTGCAGTAAGGGGAGAGAAGAGCATAGTGTATAAGATCACCAAACAACTGTGCGGTAAAAACACTCATCACTCTACCCATGTGAAAGATAAAGGAGGGAATGTCATACTAACACAGCATCAACAAGAAGCAAGAAGGATTCAACACTTTTATGATGTCTTGAACAGCCCAGAGCCAGATGAACCAGCTGACCCTCTACCAGCAGAGGACATCCTTAGGATCAACATTGAGCCACCTTCTAAAGAAGAAGTCAGAGCTATCATCAAAACCATGAAGAATGGAAAAGCCCCCAGCATTGATTCCATCCATGCTGAAATGCTCAAAGCTGACATCAGCACTGCCACAAGGGTGCTCACTAACCCCTTCAGAAGGGTTTGGACCAAGGACGTTATCCCCATTGACTGGACAAAAGGCCAATGGCAACTTTGAAAGCCATGACTCCGTCTCCTCCTGGTCTCCAGGAGGAGACCATCAGTCTCCTCCTTGCTTGGTCTCTGATCAGTCTCCTCCTTGCTTGGTACTTGCTTGGTGGCCTCTCTGATCAGTCTCCTCCCTGCTTGGTCATCCAGTTTGGAGGGAGGCCTGATCTAGGCAGGGTCTTAGTGGTACCATACACCTTCTACTTGCTAATGATTGTCCTGACTGTGCTACCAGGGATATTTAAGGCCTTTAAAAGATTTTTATACCCATCCCCTGATCTGTGCATTTCCACAACTTTATCCCAGAGGTCTTTTGAAAGCTCCTTGGGTTTCATGCTTGAGTCTTTGCTGTGAAATGTACTACCCAGCAGAGGACACCTACAGGAACAGTTTATTTTATTCCAAAATAATAAGAATCACTCCAATTTAACACAGGTGGAGGCAAATTAACTTGGTGTGGGAATTTGAAGGTGATTGGTTACACCTGAGCTCATTTACAATTGCGATTAGAAGGGGGGTGGACACTTAGCCAACAAAGATATTCTAGTTTTGTATTTTTAATTAATTGTCTGAAAGTTGTTGAATTTGTGGGTTATGATGTAGTCGGGTCAAAATACCACCTGACCCACAACAAATTGCAACAAAAGGTTTTTCAGTGGTTTTCAATTCCTACTGGATTAACTGATCAATAGAAAAAAGTCTACCAAAATCTGACATCCGGAAACGGGTTAAAACAGTCATTTTCAAGATGGCCGCCACCGGCTTTGAATAACTAAAACAGCTATAACTTCTTCAATAATTGTGATAAAAACATAATTGTTGGTTCTGGTCCATGGTTTTAATGGATCAGCAATCCACTGGTGTCAATAAAATTATATCTTATCAGTATTTAACATGAAATCCAAGATGGCGGCAATATTCAAGAGTGCAAAAATCAATAAATTTTCCATCTGAACCAAAATCACTGAACACCTGGTGCCACTGAAACATTTATTTGTGAACCTTACATAATGGCAGTTTAGGTTACAATTTCAGTCCTCATCACTGTCCTCTAGTTCCTCAGAGGCTTGATTTAGTGGATTGTCACAAAACGTCACTTGGCATGATCCACATGCAGACGTACACGGAAGCCCATTCTTTCTGCAGCTGCAACGGGGTGTGTCACAAGCTATGGTGCAGTTGCAGTGTATCATCTTCAGAAGAGTGTCTGGTGCAGCATTCATGGCAGTCATGATAGGTACAAATCAATTGTCTTCAAGTCCCCAGCCCCAGTCCAGAGGATCAAGGTCACCCTCCATCCCCATCCAAACCATGACCTGGTAGTACACTCGGAGACAATGAAACTTGGTGGCAGATTCCGTTGGGGAAGACGTTCAGGTGTAACGAAAGACTTAGCAGCAGCGACCTTCTTTGTAATATCTTGTAACGCATGGCTGCCAGAGAACTTGTGCTCTCCCCACCAAATATAACGGCCATCGCTTGGCTGCCAAGTTTCTTTATTTCAGCGTGGCTGACGCCTCTCGAAGTGAATGTATCTGCACACAACTGGAGGCCTTGATCATCTTCCACGAGTTTCTGAAAGACTGATTTTTTTCCCAATGCCATACACACGAGATGTTGAATCACATCATGTGAAGGCGTGCAGGAATAACAGTTGAGTGCACAACTTATTCCCAAGAAGATGCTTCATCCGAATGATGTCATATACTTTCAGATTGCTTCTTGACTGGTTGTCTGATCTGAAATATATGGTTTTCCATCTGGTATACAGTAATGGAGCAAAAGCATCAACAAATCTGTGTCCTCTCCGATTAGTTGGGTGGAATGCAGAATTGTTCCATTTACGGCTGTCTTGGCAATGTCCACATCAGTGTCCCCTTCTGCCTGAATAACTGTCAGGTCAGGTCAGGTATGGAGCATGTGCCAGAACAGCGCGTCGCTGCGTCCACTTTCTGCCGTACTCCAGGGGCCTCCGTCTGGCCATCCCCCAGGCAGATGCCAGGCCCATCCCCATCTCCTTGAGATGATGGTCAACCTGCTGCAACCACGAGGCACGTGGTCGGCCCACTGGCCTCCTCCACTCACAAGACTCCCCCGCTGAGAGAATCTGGTGAGCAGGATCACGTCAGGAAAACGAGCCACATGTCCATACAGCCGCAACTGACGCTCACGGACTATGCAGGTAACAAATCTCATCGAGTCTCTCTCAGCAACCGCTCGTTGGACACAAAATCCGACCAGCGATAGCCAAGGATTCTCCGAAGAGACCTGGTACCAAAGGAATTAAGTCTCCGTCTCAGATCCTTGGTCAGAGTCCAAGTCTCGCATCCATAGAGCAAGACTGGAAGTACCAAGGACCTGAAGACTCGGACTTTCGTCCTCCGCCACAGGTACCGGCAGCGCCACACCCCATGATCCAGTGAATCCATGACTCCCCAGGCACGACCCAGACGTCTATTGACCTCTGACTCACAGCCAGCAGAGACATGAATATCACTGCCAAGGTAAGTGAATCTCTCCACGACCTCTACATCCTCACCACAAACAGACACAGACAGGACAGCAGCATCCAAGATGTCACCGAAAGCCTGGATCTTAGTTTTGACCAAGAAACCGTAATCCCAGCGGCTCCGACTCCTCATTCAGCACCTCGAGGGCCCCCAAAAGGATATCTAAAGTCTCCGCAAGATGACTGCATCATCTGCAAAATCAAGGTCCGAGATCTTGACATTCCCAAACGATGCACCGCAGCTTGATCGCTCCGACATCCTCCCTAAAATCCAGTCCATACAAGTGCTGAAAAGTGTGGGGGCCAGTACACACCCCTGACGAACTCCAGTAACAACTGGAAATAAGTCAGAGATGGTACCACCACACTTCACAGCACTCTCAGTACCAGAGTAGAGTTCAGACATCAGATCGATCAGTTTTGGTGGCACCCCACGAAGACCAAGAATCCTCCAGAGGGCATCCCGATTCACTGAATCAAACCTTACAGAGATCAACATAGGCTGCAAGCAGCCCCTGCCGAAACTCTCGTCTGCGTTCGGTGAGGACACGAAGAGCAAGGATACGGTCAATCGTTGACCTCTTTGGTGTAAAGCCTGACTGCTCTGGACGCTGGTGCTCAAGCAGATGGTCGAACCTATCAGAATTATCCGAGCAAAAACTTGCCCGGCACTGAGAGCAGCGTCACCCCTCGGTAGTTGTTGCAGTCTTGGCGATCACCCTTCCCTTTCCAGAGAGGAACAACAAGGCCCTCTTCCAATCAGTTGGGATGATGCCTGTGTTCCAGGCAGAGCACAAAACTGCATGCAACGACACGAGTGCAGCATTTCCACCAGCCTTGAGAAGTTCAGCATGGATGCCACAGATCCCGGAGCTTTGCCCCGTTTCAACCGGTTCACCGCAGCCCGTGTTTCCACAAGCGAAGGTGGACCACAGTTGATTTGAGGGTCAGCAACAGGGATTGTAACACCCTTGACGTCCAACTCGACAGCTGGGCATCAGCCTGGTACAACCGCTCAAAGTAACCGGCCCAGCGGGCCTTCACTTCAGACTCCTCTGTCAAGAGCCTACCACTCTCTGCTCTAACTGCAGTGCTCCGAGGATGGGCTTGGATGAACGCAATGCGCGAATTCCCCTGTAAGCGGGACGAGAATCACCTGTCCACAGGTGATGCTCTACCCCCTCACAGATTCCTCGCACATAGGCCTCCTTGTCCACCCTCAGTGCACGTACAGTTTTACGCCTCAGCTCCCTGAACAGCTCAGCTTTGCCATTCAGCCTGGCCCTGCGACTCTGGTCAATGGTATCCAGTGTCCCTTGAGAGACAAAATTCTTCTTTGCCCTGCGGTGAGTTCCAAGACATCCACCGGCAACATCAAGGATGGTGGTCTTGAAGGCACTCCACAACTCTTCAGGACCCCCCAAAGCACCCAGACCCCCCAAGTGTCCACTCAGCTGTTTGCAAACTCCTCAGCTACTCTCTCATCCCTGAGCTTGCCAACATCCAGCCTAGGCTGGGAGGTACCATTCTCCAGGATTTAAGGTGCAGCTTTAGAGTTGCTACAACAAGCCTGTGGTCAGTATTGAGGAACTGAGCGCTCCGGTAGACCCTGCAGTTCTGGATCATCCTCCAGCGACCGTCAATGAGGACATGGTCAATCTCCTTTGCCGCACCGCCAGCGTTGGAATACCAAGTCCAGCGATGAGCTTGTGGGCGCTGAAACCATGAACCAGCCACCCTAAGTCCATGACTTCTTGCAAAGTCAAGGAACTTAGTGCTATTCTGGTTCATAGTTCCTGACCATGGGGACCAACACACATCTCATAACCATCCCTATCAGTCCAGTCGATGCATTGAAATCCCCCAAGACTAGAAGTGTATCTCGTCTGGGGCACTGATCAACCACAGACTCGAGCGTGGCGTAGAAAGCGTCCTTCACGGTGAGATCACTCGCCTCAGTCGGAGCATAAACAGACACAGGGAAATGACACCTAAGGAGTGACGAATCCTTAATCTCATAATACGCTCGTTGACCGGTGTTACCTCAATTATCATTGGGGTCAGCTTATTGGACACAGCCACAGCAACTCCTTGGGTATGGCAACCATCAGAGCGACCAGACCAATAGTAGGTGTAACCACCCACCATTATCTCGCCGCAATCCGGTCTCCGAACCTCAGAGAGAGCTGCAATCCCGATGTCCTAACGCTTGAGCTCAGATGACAACAGAGAAGGTGATCATCCTCTCTTAAGGATAGGACATTCCAGGCACCACCCTGTGTGAATAACTGTGCAGCCCACTTCTTTCAGCTGATCACCTATTAAGGTGATCAGCTGTTGCTTGTTACTGCCGACAGATAGGAATTCATCTCTCTTTCCGTCAAATTAAGTTTCTCCGGTGTAGTTTACAGTCGGATAGCTGTTGGCTTGTCCCCGTCTCTGCTGAGTGTTATCCTTTATCGAAGGGCCTGCACCATAGCCATCAAAGACAACAGTTGCTGTCCCATAGTGTTTTGTTGTGAAGTCCGTATATGCTCTGGCTATTTTGCGATATGTATCTCCCTTCTTCCACTTGAGCTTGTGCAGCAAGGATCCACCATCAGAACATACCTTTCAGTCTTAAGGTGTGCTGAAGTGTGTGTCAGGTACTCCTTCACATGCCAGTGCCTTGGTACAGTGGTCATTGACGGCTTGAGCGAGTTGAGGTTTGTCGGCCTTCCTCAAGATCTTGTTGCCCTCAAGGAGGGATGGAGGGTATGGACTGAGCTCAAAACTCATCACGTCCTCAAGTGACAAATCACCTATCTGGGATATCACCAGGAATCGCTGGAATAGCACCCTGGAGTCGATGGTTCTGTGAGGAGCAACCTGGAGAGCATTAGAATTTCCCAGGGTCTTTGCTTTCTGTCCTCTGATGGAGAAGGAAAACACAGGTTGTCCAATCATTCTCTCGATGATTTTGTTCCAACAGCTTCATATTCATGCACGTTGATCTCTTCGCTTGCCACGATACCATTTATGATATTTCTCAATGTAGGATCAGAGGAGAAAGGTGAAAATGCATTCAGCTTTGTGCTTATCTTCGAAAGGTCGAATGCATATCTTTCAATTCTGCACCAGTTGCTTCTTTATGCTGTTCGCTTGTTGCGTATGTGAGATCATTGAAGTCCTGCATGGCGACGTTGACCTCAGATGTTATGGGGCTGACATTGTCCACAATTCTAGGTGTTCCTCTGTCATCTTCCTGCCATGAGTCAAGCCACCGGTGCTCTTTAGTGATCTCATGAGTGTTTGTTCGATGACGAGATCACAGCTGAGGCCTGCCCAAAACTGGTTTGTTCGCCGGATCACATGGAAGCCATTTTGAAACTTCTCATACACATCTGGGTGTTTGCTCCAGTTCACTCATTTCTGTACGTAGAGATAAGCAGACCTCTGGTAGTTGTAGTGTTCAGCTGCTGCAAATATTGGCAAGGCATCAGCAACAGCTTGCAAGTGATCCTTCCAAGACCCAGTGCGATCTGCCTTGATTATTGCCCGAGCAGTACGGAGCATTTTCTGATAACCTAGCCACTCGTTAGCCACAGTAGCCACAGCTTACTCGTTTAGCCTAGCCACAGCCTACTCGTTTTGGATTGTGCAGCAAGTTCAGATTTCTAGCCACAGCCACAGATAACCTAGCCACAGCTTACTCGTTTTGGATTGTGCAGCAAGTTCAGATTTATTTTTTTCAAGTTCATCAGTGATCTTCACAATTGCAGCTAATTCTTCAAGACTTTCAAGAGAGATGTCACCCGTTAGCAAGGACTAATACATTTTCTCAATCTCTTCTACTTGGAGCATGAACTCAGGATTTTCCTCCACTACAGATGCCACAATAATTCGATGTAGACACTTGCTCACCAGTAGATGGCCTCGGAATGCCCTCTGAACAGATTTTCCGGACATCATATGAACTACAGCATTTTCACCGTACACCAGTTCCAGGATGTTTTTTTTTGTTAGAATTTGATAAATGTTGGGTGATTGCCTCACAGAGGTTTGATTATATAGAGACAATTTATTGATTTTACGCCCTTCATTTTTTGCCACCATCTTGGATTTCAGGTTAAATACTGATCAGATCTAAATTTTATTGACACCAGTGGATTGCTGATCCATTAAAACCATGGACCAGAACCAACAATTATATTTTTATCACAATTATTGAAGAAGTTATAGCTGTTTTAGTTATTTCAAAGCCCGGTGGCGGCCATCTTGAAAATGACTGTTTTAACCCATTTTCGGATGTCAGATTTTGGTAGACTTTTTTTTCTATTGATCAGTATATCCAGAAGGAATGAAAACCATTGAGAAACCTTTTGTTGCAATTTGTTGTGGGTTTGGTGGTTGTTTGTGATAAATTGACCCGATTAATGTGTAAATAAAGGTGGAAAAAGTCTGATTTAATGCAATTTCATTCCAGGGTATAAGGCAATAAAAGGTGAAAAGTTTGAAAGTGTGGTTATTTAGACTTTCGATAGGCACTGTAGCTCTGAGTGCTGGAACGTAATTAAGTCAGATATGAGCAAGGTAGAGTCTTTTCAAAATGGATGCCTTAGCAAAATCTGCTACATCCTCTGGCCCAATAAGATAGCCAGCAAAGACCTGCATGAAAAAAACTAGTTGCCACAGCACTGCCCTTGAAATGAAGTGTCGCCACCTCTGATGGCTGGGCCACATGCTTAGAATGTCCTCTGACCGAATCCCGAAGGTTGCTTTGGGATGAACACCATCAGGAAAGAGGAAACCAGGTGGGCCAAAAACAAAATGGTGTAGGACGATGGTAAGCTGATCTTGAGGAGGTGGGTTTATCCTGGTGTGATGCACAGAATGTAGCTAAGGATAGAAATAAATGACGAAAGCTCATAACAGCCTTGTGTCCCATTGGGATGAAGAGGTTAAGTAAGTAATATATGCCTAATCATCATTTTTACTTATCCCACTTTCAGAAGTTGCATGTTAGCCCCCACTTCCCATCCAAAATTTGTTGTATAATTTAGGGTTACATGAAAATTTGGTTTCCCTCTCCTGATTGATGCCAACACAAACATTCACAATGGCACTAGCTTTAAGGCGGTGCATCTACTGACTGTCCACACTACCTGAAAGATGACTCTTCTTGAAAGCAGTCTTCAACTAATCTAGCCCATAATCTCCTCCACCCATGTCCTCAGGCTCACTGTCATCAGTGGGTGTTGGTAGATGTTTATTCTCACTTGTATGACATAAGCATAGTTCTGTGTATGGAATGCTGAAAGATACACAGCATTTGTCATCTGCCTCCCCAACTCTGCACTTGGACTTCTTGCATGGTAAAGGATGAATGTTCAAGGATGCTTTTTTGAGATGATTTCATGTGCATCCAGTCAATTCGCAGGACATCAACTGCGTCATTTATCAGCTTCCATCCCTGTCCAACAGGTGGTGGAATATCTGGGTGCTGTTCTGAGCTACGCTTGTAAATAAATGGTGGCTTGGAAATTGGCTCGCTGAATATGCTTATGCAAGGCATCTCAATTTGGTGATGATACATTCTCTGCCATGGTCACCAAGGAGAACATTGCATATGTGGCATCATCATGCGCAATAGCCTGGAGATGAATAGTCTACAGATTCTCATCTTTCCTCATGTAGAAGTAGAGCTCTGAGCTGCCAAGACTTGAAGTTAAGATGATGCCAATGACAAACATAAACGTGTCAGGCCTCATGATAATGATACTAGTGCCACTGGATTTGGAAATGTAGCTGGCATGTAAGAACATCCTTGTGTCTGCCTCTTCATGCGAGCAGTGCAGCGCTTCAATGTATTTTACAAGAACCAATCCATCTTGTGGAATGATTGCATGGCAGAGTTCACCATGAGCCATGGTTACTGTCACACCCTTCAGCCTTCCAACATCACACTTGCTTTACATCTTGAAAAGGAATTTAACCAACTGCTCCTCATTGAAATGATGTGACAGGAACTTTTTTCGCTACTTTGGGATTGGTTAGTCTGGCTTTTCAATCTTAATTTTCTTGGAGCCGCTTGCTGCTCTTTGTTTGCACTCTGTATTTTTGATGCTGACGGTTGGATATCTCTCCATCACAAAGTGTCCTACAGTTGAATCACGAGTGCAAGCAAAATTCAACAATTGGTGGAGATTCTTGTCAGCAAGTTAACCGATGTTCTGTGGCATGTACTCTAGGCTCATATGTTTCAACATTGACATCCCATGCACAATCCAAACACTCCCACTTGGTGTGTCGACCTTTGGCGATGCTTCAGCAGCCGATTCAGGGTAAAGCAGCAGCCGAGCCTTATTCGTTTTTACAAGGCATCCATCATGTATAGTGATAGCTCGTGGAAGTGGGCCCAAACAATATTTCATATCATGTTCTTCACATCAATTTTGGGGGCTCTGCCGAAGATAAGAAGTCTGGCAAGAAGTTTCCGTTCACTTTTCAAACTGACTTCTTCACCCTTCCCCTTTGTCATTGCCTTGTACCCTGCATCAGTGAATGATTTAAGCTTAATCCCACCTAATGTGTAGTTGAGGTCAGTCTCAATTCCCTGCAGTGGATGCTTACAAAAGGTGGCAAATGCATCATCTCTTCTGATTTGTAGTAGTCTTCAAGTCAAGGCAAACTTTAGGTGATGCAGTGATGCCAGAAGACATGTGAATTAGATCTTCAGGGTCTTCGACTTCTTCATATATTCAACTTCTTCACAGTTTGTCCAAAAGCATTGTCACAACCATCTTGATCCTCTCTGGAACTGCATTGCAAGTCTTTGCTCGAGCTGCAGTAATCACCACGAGTGGTGTGCCAGTAATGGTCAGCATCAAACCTGTTGTTTTGAGTCCATCTTTTTCTCTCCATCTTGATTTCTTCAAACCTAGGGAACAACGAACTTCAACTCTTTTTTGACTATCACTGTGCAGGGAGCGTTCCTGTCCAGACAGAAGAACTGATCCCGGCAAAAGAGATAACTGGCGCTCAGGATTGGATACCAGCAAATATGCAGATATCATGTTCATGGCCCGGCAGCAGATGTTACGTTCATGTTCGGAGTGTGCATTGGCAGCAGGTCAGATGTCCAGCTTTGGCCCTATCCTATCCTAACCTAGCTGCCCTGCTCATCCCTGTGTCTAATTTCTAACTCTTGCCCCTCTAAACATTTTGAAACTAATTTCTCCCTCCTGGGCCCACTAATCCCTTAAACTACACTATCTTCCGGGAGGAAGGCAAGACATGTGCGCCAACAAGAAAGATGAGGTGGCGTGGCCCCACAAAGCTCGCTGGCAGATTCGCCCAACGGGGTCATTTATGCAAAAGCCCAAACTATCAGATGGCAGACACCAGTTTGCATGGATCGCACTGTGGTCCACCTTGGAGGTTTTTACATGGCAAGAACTGCTTTGGTTTGCAATGGCAAGAGATTTGCAGATGCCGGGCTTCAAGATATCTTGATAGATTCAGAGGTTGTATTGTATGGATCAATGAACGGTGTGATAAATGGTCATCACTACAATGGGAGTATCCATTGTCATAAACTCAGGAAGAGTCATCTTTAACGTAGTGTGGACAGTAGGTAGATGCAGTCGATGCACCGTCTAAAAGCTGGTGCGGTTGTGCACATTTGTGTTGGCATCAATCAGGAGTGGGTAACCAAAATTTTCATGGAACCCAAAATTATACAACAAATTTTGGATGGGAAGTGGGGGCTAACATGCAAATTCTTAAAGTGGGATAAGTTCGAATAATCCATCCATCCATTAGGACCATACTCTGTGCAGAACGTTGGTGTTGCCTAAGCAGCGTCCTTGGCTATTGGGCACAATCCTGGACGTGTCACCACTCTGACTCAGGATACCAGCATGCTGGCACTCATTTTGCCGACCTTTTAAGGATGACAGGCAGAATCAACCCCACCTGGTATAAATTCAACCGAGTGGAATTCGAACTCAGAATCCTAGGATCCCAAGCCCACCACCCTAACCATTAAGCCAACACCAGGCATGTTAGACTAATGATTATACATATATCAGCTGCACTTTAAACAATATTTCATCCCCTGCCATGGAGTGGACCATAATAATCAATTTCTAAAGGGGTATGATGGGCAGGGCCTAAAGTCGAAGACATGGGATAAGGATGAGGTAGAATGAGATTCATTCAATCAATTCAGCTATATTTGAAAACATACCAAACATGTAGGACTAAAAAAGTTCAGTTTACATTGAAACAGACAACAAAACAAAATGAATGAATAATAACAATAACAATAAAATGATCACAATCCAAAAAACAAGCAGATAATATTAAAACTAAATTACATTTCATGACTACAATGGTCTCGGCAGCAGCTATACTGCACCTGTCTTGAAAAAGGAACAGGAGAGGGGCCCGAATAGCAGCGGCTACCGCCGAAGCCACTCACGAAACTAGCCAAGCAGTCACCATCGGCCTAACTCAAGCCATGAGAAACCCGTGTGAAGCGAGATAGAGATGAATGATATGAGTACATATGTTAAAGCTCCTGGGCCTATTTTATTAAATCAGCTGCACTTCGTGGTGTAGCTAATTTCAAAAAAAAATTCAATCAGTAGGGAACTACACCCATTATTCATCACTTCAACATCATACCTTTCCTCTGGCTGTCACCGGAATTACCAAGTTTCACCTCACAACACTCCATTGACACCTTTCGGCAATTCTACATTGTTGTTCAATCTCTTTCTACAGCCCTCGGACCATTTATACAGCTGCGCGTTACACCATCATAACTTTCGTTGAAGGTTTTAACCTTTGTTATGAACACCACAAAAGAAACATGATTGACATCAAAGGACACTCTTTGTGGCCCCTGAGCATGTATGTCAAGTGTCGTTGAGATCAAACAAAAACTGAAGGAGTTATCAAACAAATTTTAAAAACAAAACACATTCACTTTATCATCTTGATTATCATTTGCTCTTGGAAGACCATATTTCAATCATGAGATTAAAAAATAAACACAATTTTGCTTGTGATTAAGTAACATGTATGGGGACTCACTTTTAGGTGTCATTGGTGGTTTTCCACTTGCCATGGCAGTGGAGAAAAAAGTCAGAAGATTTGTTGATAGTCTTTCAATCCCCCTGTAACTGGAACCATGGTAGAATGCCATTGCATCTGCTGAATCACTGACAAATTCTTGCAACTGTCTTTCAGTGATACGTCCAGCTCCAACGGCCAAAACCTTTACTCTCTTCTCTTGCAAAGCCTTTGAAGCTTTCTTGGCTGCCGCCAAGTTATTAGGTGAGCTTCCTGTCAAAATCAGCACACCCTGTGGAGCACCATCCTCAATACGACTTCCTTTGTCCTTCACCATGATGTTGTCCAGCACATGTTGCAGACCCAAAGCCAGGTTGGAATGACCGCCACGGTAGGTAATTCTATTCATGGCATTAATTGCAGAGTCCTGCAGGTAAAGAAAATGAACATCACATGAATCATGTGTGTCTCACATGATTCATCAACAACTAGAGAGCTCATAGAACATGACACCCCATGCAGTGTTACTTCAATTTTAATAAAATGATGATTGAAACGATCGTTTAAAAAAGAACTCCAAAAGTTTAGTGCTATTGAAGTAGGGCCTCCCCCACCAAAAAAAAAAAAATTTGGGTTGCCAGTAACATGCTGCTCAATGAATGGGTAGGTAGGTGGGTTTTTTTGGGGGACGGTGGGGGGGTGTTGTTTTGGACGTGTTTGAATGAAAGCAGTACAGTATTTCAGATTCTGCATCTTTCCAACCAGTTTGTGTATGGTGATAGTTGGAAGATATAGAATCATGAACTTTCACATGTCCATCATGAGATACAAAATTCAGGGTCAAACAGTTTTGTGTCCACAAGTCAGAGGATTAAACGAAACCAATTTAGTATCTCTGCAAGGTTTCCTTTAAACACATGAAACTGGTCTCAGCAGTGATAAAGACATCATTTCATTAACATGTATCAACAGGACATAGGAAGAATTGAAGAATACTAATCTCCCATTCATCATTCCTGAAATCTTTGATTGTCAGACTTGGATCCTTTCCAGTGAGAAAAATTGTAAATTATGCCCTTTTAGGCATCCATGAAGTATATACTCTCCAAAATAAGAAACTTTAACCCATCCCCCACACCCAACTAATGCACTTTCAATTTAATCTGCATACCAAGGCAACATAGCAATTGGTATACACTCCCAGGTACCCCATCTCTCTTCTCCCCCTCCCCT
>CM068955.1:105882730-105899114 GCA_035128595.1 Eptatretus atami
TGAAAATTTTGAAAGGGG
Source organism: Eptatretus atami (assembly GCA_035128595.1). Lineage (NCBI taxonomy): Eukaryota > Metazoa > Chordata > Myxini > Myxiniformes > Myxinidae > Eptatretus > Eptatretus atami. Next base: position 105,882,749 of record CM068955.1, read on the forward strand.
GTGTAGACTTTCTCTTGGCACTGTATCTAACATATTACATGACTATTCATGCCTGTCATATGTGTCCATTATGATGTCCTTAAAAACATTAGGCTTCCTGTTGGGAATGATTTTCGATTTAGTTTGACTGCCAGGCAGGCAGAATAAGAACATTATCCCACTCCACCCTGTGTATGTGCAATTGGGATGCATTCTGTCAATGTATGGCAAAATGAAAGACTTGTTTTCCGATTTATGTTACGATTTTTGTTCAAAACAAAGCACTCCATTTCCTTAAGTTGTTCCTTGATTATAAACTGATGATCATAAATTGATAAAAAAGACGGACAGGCATGAACCGATTTCTTATCCCCGCTTTTTGCTTCATGTGCATGGGGTAATCAAAACAATTGATGATTGAAATAAATCAATTCAAAACACTTTTATGATTTAGATTTTAGTACACGCACCTTGCTCATAAATTTATTGAGGTTGAATTCCGTATGTGGGGCTGAGGAATATTGGACCACGGCCACATGGGTGGTCTCTTCTCCAATGTCGAGGCCAGCAATCACTTCCGATGCCAACAATCGAATGGACGCAAAATTACTCGGACCCACAGCACTCGAGCCATCAAGCAAAATAATGATGTCAGGGCCTACTGTGGGATGCAGGAGCACCAGGATTGTACAATTAAACAGGAAAGGTTGAAGCCAAAGGTGAGCACTTCTGATTGTCCACCAATATCAATAAAAGCAAAAGAAAGACAAAACTTTAATTATCTGGGAAATTCTTCGTTTACAATTTCTTGGAAACATCAAATGGTGAGACATTATAACACCAATGGAAACTTGCAAAAATCATACATCAAAACATTTACCAAGAGTGCAACCAGGAATTTTTGTCAGGAGAGATTGGTTCAGCTCTCTTGATTCTCTCATTCCAATTGACCCAAGGTCCATCTTTGATGGATGAAACAATTAATTCATCATCAGGAGTGAAGTCATCTTAATTATTGAAAAACTTAATTATTAAGTTTCTATAACTATATGTATATATATATATATATATATATATATATATATATATATATATATATATATATATATATATATATATATATATATATATATATCATATGTATATATGTATATATATATATATGTACATGTATATATACATATGTATATATATATATATATATATATATATGTATATGTATACATATATATGCATGCATATAATGTATGTATGTAATAATGTATGTATGTATCCATATATATATATATATATATATATATATTCCTATATATACATATCTACATGTAGTGTCCACCCATGTAAAAATGAAGAGTTTTGCAAATTATTATTATTTTTAAGTTTTAGCGTTTTCTCCTTGTACTGGGCAAGTACAAATATGGTTTACGTATATCTTCTCCTGACTTCCATTTGTTGCAATAGTATTCAAATCGCAATTTTTACCTCCGGCATCGAAGGTTGACGGAGGTTATGTTTTCACCCCTGTTTGTTTGTTTGGCTAACTGCGAGCATGATATCTCAAAAAGCTGAACACTGATTTTTACGAAACTTAGTGGAAAGGTTGAGTTTGTGACAAGGACAATTTGATTAGATTTTGGTGAAGATCCGGATCTGGATAAGAGAACTAAAAAAATTTTTTTTTTAGTGATTCTTGCCCATTGAGATATGACATCGGTAATGGATGGGTAATGACAAAACTTGGTAAATGACTTGGGGAGGTGATAAGAACAAGCCAATTATATTCTGGTTAAAGTCTGGCCGGATGTAAATCCGGTCTATCAGTAGGATAGAAAACATAAAGTGTTCAGTCTTGTGGAGATATACCATGACATCTTCATTGTTTTTCAGAAAATCCATATATTGCTGGGTTAGCAAGAATAAGTTATCTATGGTGGAATAGAAATGATGGAAAACAATGTGATGGTCAGTAATAATTGACTACTTCCACAAAGAAGGCAGAATATCCTCTGATCATGATTTTCAAAAGAAATAGCACAATATATATTTTTATAAACAGAGGTCGAAACTCGATCTTGGGGCTAAACAACAATCGGTGGTAGGTTGAAAATCTGAATGAAGGGCAGAGGGAAGGAGAACAAAAACACACAAACATATTATAGTATGATAAGCGGTGTGTCATAGAGGAAAAAAAGGTTATGTATGAGAGGGTTCGTGGGAATATAAAATATTGGGAGCGAGTTTTGGAGAAACATGAGATATCGATGGGTATCAGTTCTGAAATATTGGAGGAAAAAGCATAAGACCTAAGACACAACAAGTCAATTCCACAGACATCATAAAAGTGGTGGTATGCCTTTATGGTTCGGGTGGTGGGCTTGGGATCCGAGGATCCCGAGTTCAAATCCCACTCGGCTGTTGAATTAACTCAGGTGGGGTTGACTGCCTGTCATCCTTCCGAGGTCGGCAAAATGAGTGCCAGCTTGCTGGTATCCAGAATCGGAGTGGCGACTCGTCCAGGATTGTGCCCAATAACCAAGGAGACTGCTTAGGCAGCACCAACACTCTGCATAGAGTATGGTCCCAATGAATGTATGGATAAAAGTGGTGCAAAGGTGAGCATCTAACTTGGACTTGGGGAGCATAACTATGTATTCATTCCCAGAAGGATATGGGGGATCTGTAGGAGGCTGTGATAGATTTATGGAAGAGAGTATGCATGGAATGAAGCCATAAGTGAAGTGAAAGAAAACTTAGAGTCCACTAATCTGCCTGTGTTGAGTGAGAAACAGACCCAGTGGCCTCTTGTCAAGAAATGACAGCAATACAAAAAAAAAATACGTTGGACTTGACCGTCTCCAGAAGAGCAAGATTTTAAGCAGCTTCACTAGATCAAAGTGGGGAGCCATAAGAAATGGTATTTCAGATGAAGGCTTTCTACACCATTATAGGTTGTGCCAAGGTAGTTTATGCCAATAGTGAGGCCCTGATGCTCTCGAGGTGCACATCTTCCAGGGGTTGGTCACAGAAGTACACTGAAGAGGTTCATCCTTATGCAGGGATATAGTGAGAGCATGGGACTTTCATGCTTTGTTCAACAGTGGCAGATCCATGTTGCATCCCTCTCCTAAATATTGTCCCACTATAATATAGTAAATTTCTCCCAATAATGGATACCATTAATTGCCGATTTGGAGTGTCTGTCAGAGGGGCCACCACAGTAGTGATATCACTAGCAGCTGGAATGGTCCAACAGCATAAACATCATGTGATGGGCACCTTATACAGGGAGCACACACAGTCATCAATGACCATACAATATTACAGTTTCACCATCGAATGCTTGTCTTCTTGGAATAGGCAAAAGTCAATGATCCAGGAAGATTTACTTTGACCATATCGTGCATTTAAATTATTTATACATCCACAATGTTGAGTGGGACAGACGGTTCACTCCGACTCGGTCAACAGATGGACATTGAACAGGTTGTCCACGTGGCATGTGTGCTGCCTTGGGAAGCCTCTCTGTGGTAGTTGTGGTAATCTGAAGCTTGCTGAGTGTGACCCAGTTCCAGACAAAATTATCCTGTGGCAGTATGTTGTTGTGCTATATGTTGTATATTTGCTTGTATGTATATATGTTGCTCAACCAGCCTCTCTTCCATAACATTTTCTGCTGACAAATTGGGGGGGGGGGGTGGGGGACCAGTTCATCAGACATTCGTTTTAAACTTTGCAAGGTGAGCATGTGGTGCTTCTCCTTACAATCGGAACATTTGTTCTTGCTTTGTTGTTTGGAGATTATACAGTAACTGGTGCTTCATCTCTCTTCATTATTAAATAATATAGGAGGTAATGTTAATGCAAGAAAGGGCAATTGCACCCACCTAGCCTGTGCTACTGCACAAACCCAACACCAGAACACAATACTCACAACATGTTGACTGCAACAACTAACAATATGGGATGGAAACAATTAAGAGTTTACACTGTGCAGGCAAACATTCAAGTGGTTTACTACGAGAACTTTACTTGATAATTTGATATATTTTATTAACGTTATTTGTCGATGCTTGCATAAACACGGAGGGTATGGGGTTAAAGGTAGATACACAAACATGGCTGTGGATAAAGGAAGGGGAAGTGGAAGAATAATCACTTTTCATTGCATTATAGTATGATGTTTGCGCTGAGGATATTGTGCCTTTAGTTTGAGAAAAACATGTTGACAATGGTCACATGTTTCTAGATATTATTTGTTGCTCTTTTCAAGAACCCACATCACAGTTTCTTCTTTTCTATTACCCAAGTACAATAAATCAAGTGTTACATCGAAATCGATTTTCACTCCAAGGTTTCAGCAAATATATTATGCTGGAATGTGTATCAAATTACAGTTCAATTAAAAAAAAATTTTATTACTATTATGAGATATGTATGAGTTCCCTCACAAGGAACTTCGATTCCGTATGAAGCTATTCAACCCAACAGAGCCTGCACTAGTATTAACAACATATGGTTGGTTGTCCATGTTCTAGCCTTGTAAATGCTGAGCATCAAGCAAGGAAGCAGCAAATACCATTTTTAAAGTCCTTGGTAGGATTTAGTTGTGATTTGAACCACCATCCTCCCAGACTCAGAATGAAAACTTTAACCATTACAACACCAAGTCTGGTATATATATTTCATTCTACAAGCTCCTTCGACACACTCAATATACCTCCTTTTACAAGCTGTTTTTCAATAGGAATTCCAAGAGTTTCTTCCAATGTTCTTCCAATCCTTGGAAAAGCCATGAACAAAGCAAGGATGTCAGGTTTGTAGAATGAGTAGACGTCAGGTGGCTTGCTGGCAATGGAATGCAATTGATCAACCTTGGCATTTCCTGTTCCCAAGGCAAAAATTTTGACACCATCGCTCTTCAGGGCATCTGCCTGGGACCTTGGGTCAACTTGGAATTGACTTCCCACAAAAACAATCACCACCTGTGTAAAAAACACAAAGGTGAATTTCTCATTCGCCAATAATTAAACACCATTAATATTATCTTTCTATCTATAATTCCAGCAATCTCTGTGTGTCTGTATGTCCTGGGTGTGTGTCTGCGACTGCTGTTTCTCGACAACCACTGGCCGATCTAATTGAAACTTGCCAGGTATATTGCTGGGGACCTGTGGATGTGCCTTTTCAAGGTTTGATATTAATCGGACAAGCGCTTCCCAAGTTACGGGCATTTATTTGCCAACCAATGACAGGACACGGTGCTATGACATCACGATTGACATCACAATTTCTTCTTTTATTTTTTGTTGCACGATTGACATCACAATTCTTCTTCTTCTTCTTCTTCGTTTGATATGACGTCACAATTGACACTGGGGACCTGAGTATGTGCCTTTTCAAGGTTTGATATTGTTCTTCTTCATCCATTTCAGCTGTTTCCCCAAGTGTTTCCCAAGTTATGGCCACGCACGTACGGGCACGCACGTACGGGCACGCACCTCGGACGACGTACGGCACGCACCTACGGGCACGCACCTATGGGCACGCACTAGTATCTATAATTCCAGCAATCTCCTGTGTCTGTGTGTCTGTGTGTCTGTATGTCTGTGTGTGTGTGTCTGTGTGTGTGTGTCTGTGTGTCTGCGACCGCTGTTTCTCGACAACCACTGGTCCGATCTAATTGAAACTTGCCAGGAATATTGCTGAGGGACCTGTAGATGTGCCTTTTCAAGGTTTGATATTAATCGGACAAGCGGTTCCCAAGTTATGGCCATTTATTTACCAACCAATGACAGGACTGGTGCTATGAGGTCACGATTGATGTCACAATTCCTCCTCTTTTTTTTGCACGATTGACGTCACAATTTTCCTTCTTCTTCGTTTGATATGATGTCACAATTGACACTGGGGACCTGAGTATGTGCCTTTTCAAGATCCGATATCGTTCTTCATCAGTTTCAGCTGTTTCCCAAGTGTATCCCAAGTTATGGCCACACATGTACGGGCACGCACCTACGGGCATGCACTAGTCTATCTATAATTCCAGCAATCTCTGTGTGTCTGTGTGTTCTGTGTGTGTGTCTGCGACTAGTGTTTCTCGCAACCACTGATCCGATCTAATTGAAACTTGCCAGGAATATATTGCTGGGGACCTGTGGATGTGCCTTTTCAAGGTTTGATATTAATCGGACAAGGGGTTCCCAAGTTACGGCCATTTATTTCCCAACCAATGACAGGACACGGTGCTATGACGTCACGATTGACGTAACAATTCTTTTTTCTTTTTTTTTGCACGTACGGCCACGCACATATGGGCCCGCTACCTACGGCACGCACGTAAGGGCACGCACGTATGGGCAAGCACGTACGGGCACGCACATATGGTCACGCACTACGGCCAGCAGTACGGCCACGTGAGAGCAAAGGAACGGCCTGTGTGGTTGTTTCTGGCAGCCGGTTGTGAAAGTTTATTTTTTTTTTTTTGCACGTACGGCCAACACATATGGGGCAACGCCCGCCATACGTCATGGGTCCCGCACTAGTTATTATAATTGAGTGAAATATGTTATTTTGAGGTTATTAAATATAATCTGATTTATTGCACATTAAAATTTTTGTTTTGAGTTCCCACCCACCAATCAATCTTACCGACAGTTGCCTTACCTTGTTTGTATCTTGCTTAGCACGACTGCCTGATTGCTCTACAAACTGCTCTCGCCTGAGTAATTCCAGACCCTCGTGGAGTTTTGATGGCCCACCCAGAGGCTCGATGTTCTGGATGGCAATCACCATGTCCCTTGTTGTGCTATGGGTATTTAGGTAAAACTCAGATCGAGGTTGCTGTCCAAACTGAGCCACCCCAACCTGAACAAAGTTCGATTCGATCTGAAGATTCCTTACAATCATTTGAACCATCTTCTTAATATCATCGAATTCATTTCTGCTTATGTCTCTCGAACCATCCAGCAGAAATACGACATCCGCATCTGTGCAAACACAACATGCAATGTAAAGTCAACATGTTGACATTTCCAAGCTCTGAGAATTTCCTAACTTTTCAATTCACCTACTTGAGTTTCATTAAATGGCCAATAATGTTCTCAAAAGCATAATAAACTTTTTAGTAGGTGCAGTCCAACCACATATGAGGAAAGATATAACACATTGGAGGGTAGCAAAAAGGCTTTAGACTACAGACAGGTAGCAAGAACAATGCAGCACCAGGGGATATGTAGAATAAAAACATTTTCAATCAGGATTTCATATCAAGCAAAATCTAACTTACTTTTGCCACGTTGAACATCGATAGAGATTTTAAAAACTTCCTCCATCATTTGCGCACGTTTAGTAACCTCCACGAAGAGTTGCTCAAAGGTTTGTTGGAAGAAAACAAATTTTTGTGCTGGAGTACTTCCAACCAATTGGAGCTCATCTCGTTTAGCATTCCCTGCTCCCAGAGCAAGGATAATCACACCATTATCTTTGAGTTTTTTTGAGTGTTTTTCCAAATCATCTGTAGAATCACTTGCAGTCAAAATGATCACCACCTGAGAAGAGATAATGATATTGTTTCAACATAAGTTGTTTTGTTAAATATTTGTACATATATATATATATTGTTGCGGGTGGGGCGTTGGATGAGATTACCACCAGGGGAGGGGGGGAGGGGGAAGCTATCTCGGGCTCCCACCAGACTCTGGAATTGCAGGCCGTCACACACGGATAATGCCGTGATGCGGCGGGTCGCTAACCAACCGTGAACGCCAATAACCTAACCAGGTGACTTAGGGTCCTCAGTCTAGTTTATCCGGTTACCTAAAAATGATCACGTGATCTAATTACTGGGGGACACGCCCTCAGTTCACCTTGTCCAAACCAGATCACTTTGCCGGATCGGATGCAGCCACCCTAATCCCTACCCCATTTGAAATCCTGTGTGGGCATGGGAAACTTGCTGGTGATATAGATTCACCAAAACCACCATTTGTCAGGCATAGGCTTTCCCAACCATAAAAATAGACCACACACTGATGTTATTTAGCTGATTATGGCGAATGTTTCAATTATATAAATGTTCTTAAACGATTGTACTGCTACTTCATTTATGGTCACAATTATTCCCACCTTCTTGTGGGGTTTGCCAGGGAGTTTTTGGCCAAAGTGTTTCATGAATAAGTTGACTATGCTTGACATTTGATTGAAGGTGGCAGAAATGAGAAATTTGTTCAGAGTGCTGGCAATAACTCCCCTACTCTTCGTGAAAGACTCCGTAAGATATTCAATGTCCACCAGGTAATGCAGACAGCCAGGACATCCAGCTTCATATCCATTTGAGGGATATTAATCATTACATTTCAAAAATAACTGGAAAATAGAATTTGATGCGAATGCATCAATGGATATTCCCCCACCCAAGTTGGATGTCAACCCACTAATATGTTTGATCTAAATTGAAAGTTATGCGAGAGAAAGAGTGCGAGATAGAAAAGAGAGATAAGTGGAAGTGAGACAACATCAGATGCTTCTACTTCCAGTTATGATCTACAAAATGATTTTCAAAGGACACATGACCTTTGACTTGTTGAACCAAAAATTGAATCGGTTCATCTACATATTACAGTCCGTACTTTTGACAAGTTTGGTTGGAATCCATTTCGTAGTTCATAACTTATCACGGTACCAAAAAAACGACAATGGGCTGAAGCATGCACTGATACGTGGATGGACAGACAGCCCTCAAACATAATGCTTCCATTCCAGCCTTCAGCTGTGGCAGCATAACAATCCCGACATCTCTAAATCAGGGGTAGCATTGGGTGATGTGAGAATCAATAGCCAATTGTGTCATCAATGCGTGAGATGAGGGTATCAAGATACCCAATCCCACCCCATTACATCATTATCAGAAGAAAAAAAAGTCTGAAGTTGACATCACTCCATCACATGAAATACTTCAACTTGCCATTTCAATCAGCATTTGTTAAATAAGTTAAAGGGGTTGATAGTTGAAATGAGATCAGAAGAGAGGTGGCAAAGTGTCCTTCCGTGGCTGTTCTCTTTTTTGCTTTAACAGGCTCCTCTCTCGCCCAGGAGGTGGTATTGCTGTGTACATCCAGAATTCCATTGCTCGTTGTCTTTTGCCAACACTCATCTTTCGAAGCCCACTGGAATACCTCTGGCTGCAAATCCATCTCTGCAACCATCAAAGATTTGCCTGTGTGATGTAGCGTACTGCCATTGATGATGACTTTTTTGTGTACAGTGTTGAATCTCATGGAGGAGCAAGAACAGAGAACACATCAGGACATAACAGAATGAAAAGAAAAGTTAAAAGATGGACGGACGGTACGTCCATACTGTTTGTCCGTTTCAGGTTGAGGGACAAAATAGTGAGACTTGGACAAATAAGGGATGTGGGCTGACTTTGGAGGCCAACTTTAATATGTGGTTTGCCCAAGAAAGATTATAGCTGACAATGAGGCCCAAAGGTTTGAGTGACAAAACTTATTCAAGAGGATAGTTATGGTGGTATATAGGAGGGTTTGGCAGATGCTCTTTTCAGAGAGCCAGAGTGAAAGTGTGTCATTTGTCAAAATTGAAAGGTATATTCCACGCATTTGACCAACTCGTCTCTCAAGGTCAGCAGAGAGGAAAGAGGCTGCTGCCTACCTTTCTGAAGGGCGAGGGATGTTACGGCAGGGCGTAACGTCACCAGCAAGGTGAAAGAGAGGATTTTCCAGAGTGTAAGGCAGATGGTTGATGAAGATCGGGAATAGGACTGGGCCTAATACACTGCCTTGGGGCACTCCGGCTTTGACAGGGAGACGAGAGGGTCGTATTGAGAGCCACAAGTTGGCTATGAGAATTGAGGAAATAAGTAAGCTATGTGTGGAAGTGGCCTTGGATGCAATAGGCAGAGAGTTTGGAAAGCAAGACAGGGCACCAAACTAAAAATAATTCTCTATATACCTCCATTTCCTGAAAAATGGATCAACTCATAAGCATCCATCCCAACTCTCTGTTCCTACATTTAAGGGATTGGTATGATTGTATCGCTTGCTGAGGCTCATATCTTCCCGGAAATGTAGTGCACACCGATATCTCAACAACAGCTCTCAAAACATAAATCCAACAGAATATAAGACAGTACCTAATGGACATTTGCAAAACAAATTATGACAAAACTCATTGTAAAATGTGCTCCCTTGGTTCCTTATGCTTAATTTCTGAAGTACAAAATATTTAGTTATATAAAATGATTTCACTTTCAATTATTTGACGGATTGTAAATGCATTTAATTCCATCTGACCTGAGGATTGCCCAGGTGCTTTCTACTTCCTGCTGCCTCAGTGAACTGCTCCTTCAAGAGTGATCGGAGGGCTTGACCTAGCCGAGGCCTGCCTGGTACTTTAGAAGCCTGCTTGAATGCCCCCAAAGCACTGACAACAGAGTCGTGCATGTTGAGGGTAAACACTGTGTTGTGCCGATACCCATACACCGTAAGCCCGACGTGAGGGCCATCTTTGGAGATTTGAAATACCGTAAACATCAACATCTCAACAATCCTTTTCATGGTCGAGAAATCATCAGGGGTGACATCATCTGAGCCATCCAAGAGGAAGACCACATCAGCAAATTTCTGCTGTCCTGTGAAAAATGTAAACAAAGGTACCAATTAGAATATTTGTAATTACTTTGAACTTGAAAATAAGGATTTCAGTGTTTGTGTGTAATTTTTCATTTAATTCTGTGTAAAACTCAGTATTTTAAAGTATTCCTTTCACAAAAATATTGCAGGAAAAAAAAAGGTTTTATTATCAGTGGTCAGAATAATATATACACAAATTATAAAAACATAAATCGGCTCCTTCCATGTCCTTCTAGCTGAAGAAGCTCCAAATGCCAAACATGAAAGGCTACCCAAGGTAAGCCTTTGCTGCTTCAAACCCTTCCCGTGTTCCTCCACAGCTGTGAAGACATTCACAAGGAATATACACATGAGAATCCCAGTGCTACACACCCCCTCAGCTGCTGGACCGGTTTCATCGCCTGTTGGCAAATCATCAGCGCAGACAAAAATGCATACCAACCAGGCTCCCAAGCATGTACCACGTGTAATCATCAAAATCAGTTGATGCAGCCTGCTTTATGTACCTCCTTCGGCTAGAAGAGCATGGGAGAAGTCAATTTATTTGTATAATCCTAGCCACCTGGGTTTAATTGATAAGGTGAGAGCTGATTGATTATTTTTTCCATTCACGGGTGAGAGATGTGGGTGGGTCTTTCTTTATCATTTGTATATGGACTGCTTTCGACATTTGCATGTGGAACATGCTTGGGAGCCTTGTTGGTATGCATTTCTGTCTGCGCTGTCGCTGATGATTCGCCAATAAGTGATGAAACTGGTCTGGCAACTGAGGGTGTGTGTAGCATTGGGATTCTCATGTGTGAACTATTTGTGAATGTCTTTACAGCTGTTGAAACTCTGGTGGGAAGGGTTTGAAACATCAAAGGGCTCACCTTGGTAGCCTTTCTTGGTTGTTTATGCAGGTTCTTCAGCAAGAAGAGCATGGGAGGATTCGATTATTTATATAATCTGAGCCACCTGGGTTTAATTTATAAGGTGAGAGCTAATTGATTATTACCTCCATTCACAGGTAAGAGATGTTGGTGGGTCTTCGTTTTTCATATATACACATATATATATATATATATATTTATATATAATATATTATATATACATATACATATATATACATATATACATATATATACATATATATACGTATATATATGTATATATATAACAATATATACATTATACATGTTGTTCGTCTTTCGGCTGCTCCTGTTAGGGGTCGCCACAGTGGATCATCTGTGATGATCCGCATACTGATTTGGCATAGGTTTTACGCCGGATGCCCTTCCTGACGCAACCCTGGTCGCCAAGAGACGAGATCGATGGTTCTCCACGCGAGCTTGTGTTAAGCTCCAACGGGCAGAGCACATGTGTTCGCGTGGGGAGCCCCTCGGAGTGCGAGGTTTGCTTTTGTGGTGCGCACGGTGACGTCATGGCTGCACGTGGGGTTGGAATCCGGCAGGAGGGTGAATCCCTGCCGGATGGTACCGTCCAAGAGGGACGAGGAACGCGTGCAGCTGCATGACTGTCACGGGCAGGTGCAAAGTGCGCGAGCTGTGAGTTGCCGCGCTGGAGCTGCGCAGAATTTGAAAAAAAAAATTAACAAAAGCAAGCTCGCTTTCGGGTGAACAGGATTCCCGGGTAAGGGTGGAAGACCCCTTGCCAGGGCACAGGATGAACACTAGTTAGGGGAAGGGTTAGTGTTAGTTAGACGGCTTCATGGGGCAGGGGTAAGTCCTCATGGAGCCCGTGAATGGATTAGGTAAGGTTATAGTCAGATTTAGGAGGGGAAATGATTTTTAGGATTTGAGGACAGTGACAGACTGTGGATGTGGTGGGGACGTAGCTTAGCTACGTAGTGTTAAAAGGAACGTGCTGTAGTTTAAGGGACGACGTGGGAGCACGAGTTAGTTAGGGGATTTAGTCAGCAGGATGGCAGGATCAGCGATGGGTGAGTTGTGAGGTGTGGAGACATGTTGAGTGAGTGAGGCCAGCGGGTCTGAGTGTATGGAGCGAATGTGGAATGCATGGTGGATGAGTGATTGGGGGGAGGAGTGACTCCCGCCAAGGGACCCCAGGGTCAGTGTAGAGTGAGTTAGCTGGGTTAGTCAAATTGATAAAATGGAGGTCGTTTTGTTGTTGGTGGGGAAGTAGGCTCGAAACCCGTTTGGAGGGGTGCAGGAGCCTGTTGACGGCTGGGAGCGTGGCTGCGAAAGGTGAGTATCGCTGAGTGGGCACCCGGGCACCGGCTAGTCGGCCGTGGTAGGCCAAGGGCCCATGGGGGGCCGGGTTAGCGTAGTGGGCACGGGTGCGCCCGCATGGTGCGGGGGCCCGGGGCGCCATTAGCCGCGTGGGCAGTGTCGTGGGCACGGGTGACCTCGAAAGGGGCCCGGGAAGCCAGCCTGCCACGTGAGCGTTTCAGGGGAGTTGCCATGGAGGGCACTCCCGGTGTTTAGGGAGCTGGTAGGCTCGGAGGCAGTGTAGTGCCGGGGTGCAATCGTGAGAATCGGCAGAGGGTCGTGCCTGCCAAGGGGAGCCAGGCGTCCCAGCCATGAGACCGTGTGAGGGCACGGGAAGAAAATTGGGGGGCATGGCCCGAAATTGTGAGGACACCAACACAGGACGCGGGATCTTGGTTGTTAGAACCGATAGCTTAAGCGAGAGGCGCTTTGTGAAAGCCCGGGGGTAGTTTAAAGGTTAATGGTTAGGGTAGATTAGGAAGTGTACCCTCCGCACCATCCATCCCTTCGTCTCTCGTTGTGGGCCGCTGGACCCACTTGGGTTAGATCGCTGAGTCTGGGGAGGCCATCCTGGGGCTTGAATTGGGCCTCGACACAGGACGCTAGCTCTCCTTATTCCCCTCCGGGAAGGGAACGTAGGGGTTGGGAGTAGGCTAGGAGACGATAGTTAGCCGAACAAAGACAGTAAAGGGGGTTAGGGGACGATTTATAGTGGGGATGTAGGGAAGTGGAAAAAAAAAATTTAATTGGGGCTAAATTGATTTTGACAAATTAAGGGAGTGGTTATGTACAGTGACAGGCAAAGGCGATAGGTGGGAGGGAGACAGTTAGGTAGGTCCGAGCCCGCCTTCTGTGTGGCCAGCACCACGCGACTCCTCCACCAACCTGCACTGCATGGCAAGAGGCCGGCCAACTCATCGCTGGCTGTGTTACTTCGAGGCCTGTGCCGGCCAGCTTCATCGGCTGGCTGTGTTGCTTCGAGGCCTGTGCCAGCCAGCTTCATCGGCTGGCTGCGTTTTGCTGCGAGGCCTGTACCGGCCGAATCGTCTGCAGCTGTGCTTCAAGGCCTGTGCCGGTCAGTTCGTCTGCCGGCAGTGTTCGCCTGCAGCGGCCTTTTCTGCCGGCTTTGTATGCCTGTTCACCTTTGCCATGCCATGCCTACTGCCCTTGTCCATTTTGCCCCGTCCAATTTTGCTTTGCCCCCCTTGTTCATTGCCATGTGCGCCAGGATCAAGGCAACAGTTTGCAAGCTACGAGACTGCCCTGTTGGCAGCTACAACACGGGCCTGCAGTGGCGCCCGTGCACCGTGTTTGCGTCCATCCATTCATCCATTCATCCATCCATCCATCCTTTGTGCTCATTGCGTGTGCCTTGAGCTGGCACGGAGACTGCGTTTGTGCAGCCCAGTGCACCGTTGGGGTTCACTGTGTTCATTTTCAAAGGGGGAGGCTGGACTGCGTGTGAGCAGCCGGCCACGTTCCCTGTCACCTGCATTGCTTGAGCCGAGACTGCATGCGAGCAGCCTGGCTCCCTGCTAACTGCTTTCTTTTTGCAGAGTCCATTGATCCTGGGCCATGGTTTAGTGTAAAATTTGTAAGTTAAGGTTAAGATGTACTGTACATATGAGTGGCCCCGGCATGTATGTCTTTGCGCCGGCAATTTTATTTAAGTCGTCTGTATGAGTGGGTTTGTTTAGTTAGTTACTCAGCCTCAGGTTATTTATTTTTGGGACACGAATACCATGAATGTCGCACTCAGGGATCCGTAGGTAAAACGTACTAGGGGAGAACTACACATGATGGCACACGAGAATTTGACGACTCGGGACGAGTCTGTAAAAAGGGAGGGGGTAGTGTTACGGCTGTGGAAATTCGCAACCACCATTCAGGTCCCGTAGGTGAGGTATTCTGAAGTACATGTATAGTTAGCCCCAAACCCGTTGTTTAGAGGGAATTAATGTGATTCATTCGGGCTGCGACACTTTGAGTCAGTCGTTTTTTGTTCTTTCTTTATTTTCGAACCCACCACAACAACAACGCAGCAGCCACAACCTACCTTCACCACTCGCTCCCCAAACTCACATCACCGCCATTCCAAACGGCATCATGGCCATCGGCCACCGCCGAAAACCCTACACCACCTTCACCTCTCTCCTACGGCCATTCCCCGCACCACCCGTGGGCACCGAGCGTCGGGCTGTCTTGGGCCGTTCGGCGATACACGCGCAGCTGCGAGTGCAAATGGCGGTTTTTCCAAGGAGAATTCGGATCAGGAATGCTACACGCCCACATCTGATCCATCCAATTAGGAAGCGCGGGGCGGCTTGGCCCTGCCTCCAGACACATCTGAGAGAAATCAGGATATGCTAATTTGAGGATCAGGGAGATTCACGCCCTTTTCCTCCGTCACATCGGCGAGCGTAGCTCCGCCCCTGAGGTCGTTTTGATCCGAAAATTTGCATATGGTGGGTTCCTGGAGCCGATAAAGGAGGGCGAGCGGAGATCTGCTGCGGGCAGATGAGTTTTGAGGCGAACGGCTGCGGAGGAGATCGGCTGCGGGAGATCGCTGCGGAGGAGATCGGCTGCGGAGGCGAACGGCTACGGAGGCGAACGGCTGCGAGGGAGAATCGGCTGAGGAGAACCGGGAGCTCGGGTCCGGGGCGAGGAGGACGGCGGAAGGCGACGGAGCTCGAGTTACGGTCGCCAAGGATCGACGCGCTCAGGGAAGTCGCGACTTCCATTTCTTTTGGGTTTTGTGTAAATGTGTGTGTGTGGCGCCAGTCTTGAAAAGTAGAACTGTTTAAGTGTTGTAATAATTATATTCGGTTGTAGCTCTGCATTGTGTCCTTGCTTTTATATGTGCATCTCTGACTGTTTGGCTGTAAATACATGCTGTATATGTGTGCTATCTGTGTGCATGAAATAAAATGCTTGCTTGTTGAATTGTTCTCCGTTTCGCTGCGTCCTTTCCTTTGTTGGTCTCCATCTTGCTTCACGTAAAGGGCTCGAGTGGGCGCGATACGCCCGATAATTAATCTGAACCGTCAAGGTCGACGATAACACTGCTCGGTTATCCCGATAGTACGGAACGGGCCGCTTAAGCGGTTCGTGTCCGGAGTCGACCTGTGGCGTGGTGCAACCCCGGTAGGTTACCCGTGCGAGTACTTAGGTATATCGACTTTCGGCGATTCACCCTACTCGCACGGGTAGAATGCGGACTGGGTTGTGGTGAGGTTAAACCCCACCCGTGACTAGCTCCCGGCGTTAGTCCGAGAGGTCACGACTGAATTGTCCATCCGGTGGGCGAGGCGGCCGCGATTCGAGTCACGTGGCCGTTCGCACGCCGGCGGCGCGAATTCGCAACATATATAACATATATGTATATGTATAATATATATAAATATTTATTATATATACATATATATATTAATATATATATATACATACACCAGGACCCTGACATTCATGGGGATATGTTCTGGGAAACCCCGCGAATGTTGAATGGAT
>CM068955.1:105899139-105916639 GCA_035128595.1 Eptatretus atami
TCTTACGACAAGGGATAAGGATTGGGTTCGCCATGATTCCGGCTGCCCTCACCCTCTCATAGTGCGGCCCAGCGCAGAGCTCCCGTCCTCAAGCGATCCTCAACCCAGCCTCCGAGTAGCCGGATTACAGACGCACGACACTACGCCCGGTGACACGCCTAATATACATTATATAATATATATATATATATATATATATATATATATAATAAATATATAATTATATATATACATACATATATATGTATATATTGTTACGGCTGTGGAAATTCGCAACCACCATTCAGGTCCCGTAGGGGAGGTATTTCTGAAGTACATGTATAGTTAGCCCCAAACCCGTTGTTTAGAGGGAATTAATGTGATTCATTCGGGCTGCGACACTTTGAGTCAGTCGTTTTCTGTTCTTCTTTATTTTCGAACCCACCACAACAACAACGCCAGCAGCCACAACCTACCTTCACCACTCGCTCCCGCAACCTCACATCACCTGCCATTCAAACGGCATCATGGCCATCGGCCACCGCCGAAAAACCCTCCACCACCTTCACCTCTCTCCTACGGCCATTCCCGCACCACCTGTGGGCACGAGCGTCGGGCTGTCTTGGGCCCGTTCGGCGATACAACGCGAGCCGCGAGTGCAAATGGCGGTTTTTCCAAGGAGAATTCGGATCAGGAATGCTACACGCCCACATCTGATCCATCCAATTAGGAAGCGCGGGGGCGCTTGGCCCGCCTCCAGACACATCTGAGAGAAATCAGGATATGCTAATTTGAGGATCAGGGAAGATTCACGCCCCTTTTCCTCCGTCCAATCGGCGAGCGTAGCTCGCCCCTGAGGTCGTTTTGATCCGAAAATTTGCATATGGTGGGTTCCTGGAGGCCGATAAAAGGGCGAGCGGAATCTGCTGCGGGCAGATAGATTTGAGGCGAACGGCTGCGGAGGAGATCGGCTGCGGAGGAGATCGCTGCGGAGGCGAACGGCTACGGAGGCGAACGGCTGCGAGGGAGATCGGCTGAGGAGAACCGGGAGCTCGGGTCCGGGGCGAGGAGGACGGCGGAAGGCGACGGAGCTCGGAGTTACGGTCGCCAAGGACTCGACGTGCTCAGGGAAGTCGCGACTTCCATTTCTTTTGGGTTTTGTGTAAATGTGTGTGTGTGGCGCCAGTCTTGAAAAGTAGAACTGTTTAAGTGTTGTAATAATTATATTCGGTTGTAGCTCTGCATTGTGTCCTTGCTTTTATATGTGCATCTCTGACTGTTTGGCTGTAAATACATGCTGTATATGTGTGCTATCTGTGTGCGTGTAATAAAAATGCTTGCTTGTTGAATTGTTCCCCGTTTCGCTGCGTCCTTTCTTTTGTTGGTCTCCATCTTGCTTAACGTAAAGGGCTCGAGTGGGCGCGATACGCCCGATAATTAATCTGAACCGTCAAGGTCGACGATAACACCGCTCGGTTATCCCGATAGTACGGAACGGGCCGCTTAAGCGGTTCATGTCCGGAGTCGACCTGTGGCGTGGTGCAACCCCTCGGTAGGTTACCCGTGCGAGTACTTAGGTATATCGACTTTCGGCGATTCACCCACCTCGCACGGGTAGAATGCGGACTGGGTTTGTGTGAGGTTAAACCGCCACCCGTGACTAGCTCCCGGCGTTAGTCCGAGAGGTCACGACTGAATTGTCCGTCCGGTGGGCGAGGCGGCCGCGATTCGAGTCACGTGGCCGTTCGCACGCCGGCGGGCGCGAATTCGCATCACTGGTGTCAGAGAGCGGGAAAACGAACTCTCGGTCTCCAGCTAATTCACAGGGAATCGGTCCAGGGGTGAGAGGAGCGACCCCCGATTGCCTCCAAATTACGAGCAGGCTAAATTAACCCGTTACGTGAAGTAAGATGGCCTCTCAAGGCGAGCGGGTGCGGGGGTATTAGAAATGTATATGTGTAGTAATGTAGGATCCATGGCCCAGGATGTAGACCCCGAGCAGGCATGGTGTGCAGGAACAATTTCCCCCCAACCGAACCCAGAGCCCGAAATGGGCGCGGCGGCGGCCGCGGTGTATGACACCTCCCCTCCCCCTCTCCGCCAAAACCCCCCGATCCTCCGAATCGGCTCAGCCGAGTGCACTCGACATGGCCCAGCTATGCGCCATGCTGGCAGGAATCGTGGGGACATGCAGAAATGAAAACCAAAATGGATGGAAATACGCAACAAGCACTCGAAATGAAAAACGAAATAAAAGGCATGAACGAAAAGATGGATACAAACACAAACGAAATGAAAGCGAAAATGGATACAAACACAAACAAAATGAAAGAAATGCGGGGTGAGATGCAGCAAATGGGCCGAAGCCTGCAGGCGGGCATGAAGGCACAACCAGCGGAGTGCGTAATGGCGACGCCACGTGTGGGAGCGAACGAGCTGGGAGGGGTGCAAACGGTTGTCAGGCCCGCAGTGGAGGCGGTGAGGACAAATTAATTCGGGGGACGTGTTGGGCGAGGGTAGTGACGGAAAAGTGACGGTGACGGAGAGGGAAAAACTAATTGGGGTGACGGAGACGTGCACGAAGGAAATAAAAATAGTGGAGATAAGGGAAGAGACGGAAATAACAGAGACACGGAGGTAGAAACGGTAAAGGAGAGATTACACGATAAGGACGGGGTGAAGGACCAACACACACACACACAGAGGTAGTGGAGGACATGAGGGGGAGCTGGTGGACTGTGTTGTGACCCGGTGCGAGCAGCGGATGGCTGCCTCCAGGAACGAGGGGAGGGAGTATGCCCCCTTGAGGCGAGTCACGACCAGGTGAGTTCGGTCGTGTCGAGCGAGTTTGAGGGGACGAGTGCTGTAGACGGGTACGCGGAGAGCTTGGGGGGTATAGAGGTCCGGAAACCCTTGGGGTGGCACAAATCCCCAGTGTGGTTGTCCTGGTGTGTTGTGGTGCAAGGTGTGAGTGCGTCCCCGTGTGTGGAAGCGACCCGGTGTGTGAGTGGTGGGGTGGCAAGTGTGCCGGAGTGCGTGCTTCCCAGCGCGCCGTGTGGGGATGAGGCACCGCGGGTGAGTGCCCCACGTGTGCAAGTGGAAGGCCGTGTGTGAGTGGAACCACGTGTGCGAGGGAGGTGGCATGCGTGGGTGAGCGGCCGAGTTGTGAGGGGACCGTGTGTGAGGTCTCTGTGTGTAAGGGAGATGACGGTCGGCATGCGGAGCATGCAGCCGCGTCTCCGTTGTGAGTTAATGGAGTGGAATCTGTGCGTCGTAACACGCAGGTGTGCGTGGGTCGAATGGCGACGACGACGGCGACAGAGAGACAAAGGCCGAATAGCGCCGTAGCATTTTCGGGAACCGTGCCGGGTTCACCCAGCAGCGAGCGCGAGGTCCGTGCTGTCAACGCACGAGCCCCCACGTGCTCGCTTGCGGAGTGAAGCCGGTCCGGAAACGCACCGCGGTGAATGTTGCCGATCCCGCGGACGGACAAAGGTTAGGCAGGATACGGATTTGGACCGGATGGGTTCTCCACGCGAGCTTGTGTTAAGCTCCAGGGCAGAGCACATGTGTTCGCTGGGGAGCCCCTCGGAGTGCGAGGTTTGCTTTTGTGGTGCGCACGGTGACGTCATGGCTGCACGTGGGTTGAATCCGGCAGGAGGGTGAATCCTGCCGGATGGTACGGTCCAAGAGGGACGAGGAACGCGTGCAGCTGCATGACGTCACGGGCAGGTGCAAAGTGCGCGAGCTGTGAGTTCCCGCGCTGGAGCTGCGCAGAATTTGAAAAAAAAAATTAACAAAAGCAAGCCTCGCTTTGGGTGAACAGGATTCCCGGAGTAAGGGTGGAAGACCCCCTTGCCAGGGCACAGGATGAACACTAGTTAGGGGAAGGGTTAGTGTTGTTAGACCGCTTCATGGGGCAGGGGTAAGTCCTCATGGAGCCCGTGAATGGATTAGGTAGAGGGTTATAGTCAGATTTAGGAGGGAAATGATTTTTAGGATTTGAGGACAGTGACAGACTGTGGATGTGGTGGGGACGTAGCTTAGCTACGTAGTGTTAAAAGGAACGTGCTGTAGTTTAAGGGACGACTGGGAGCACGAGTTAGTTAGGGGATTTAGTCAGCAGGATGGCAGGATCAGCGATGGGTGAGTTGTGAGGTGTGGAGACATGTTGAGTGAGTGAGGCCAGCGGGTCTGAGTGTATGGAGCGAATGTGGAATGCTGGTGCGATGAGTGATTGGGGAGGAGTGACTCCCGCCAAGGGACCCCAGGGTCAGTGTAGAGTGAGTTAGCTGGGTTAGTCAAATTGATAAAAATGGAGGTCGTTTTGTTGTTGGTGGAAGTAGGCTCGAAACCCGTTTGGAGGGGTGCAGGAGCCTGTTGACGGCTGGGAGCGTGGCTGCGAAAGGTGAGTATCGCTGAGTGGGCACCCCGGCCACCGGCTAGTCGGCCGTGGTAGGCCAAGGGCCCATGGGGGGCCGGGTTAGCGTAGTGGGCACGGGTGCGCCGGCATGGTGCGGGGGCCCGGGGCGCCATTAGCCGCGTGGGCAGTGTCGTGGGCACGGGTGACCGCTCGAAAGGGGCCCGGGAAGCCAGCCTGCCACGTGAGCGTTTCAGGGAGTTGCCATGGAGGGCACTCCCGGTGTTTAGGGAGCTGGTAGGCTCGGAGGCAGTGTAGTGCCGGGGTGCCATCGTTAGAGAATCGGCAGAGGGTCGTGCCTGCCAAGGGGAGCCAGGCGTCCCAGCCATGAGACCGTGTGAGGGCACGGGAAGAAAATTGGGGGGCATGGCCCGAAATTGTGAGGACACCAACACAGGCGACGGGAATCTTGGTTGTTAGAACCGATAGCTTAAGCGAGAGGCGCTTTGTGAAAGCCCGGGGTAGTTTAAAGGTTAATGGTTAGGGTAGATTAGGAAGTGTACCCCTCGCACCATCCATCCTTCGCTCTCGTTGTGGGCCGCTGGACCCACTTTGGGTTAGATCGCTGAAGTCTGGGGAGGCCATCCTGGGGCTTGAATTGGGCCTCGACACAGGACGCTAGCTCTCCTTATTCCCCTCCGGGAAGGGAACGTAGGGGTTGGAGTAGGCTAGGAGACGATAGGTTAGCCGACAAAGACAGTAAAGGGGGTTAGGGGACGATTTATAGTGGGGATGTAGGGAAGTGGAAAAAAAAATTTAATTGGGGCTAAATTGATTTTGACAAATTAAGGGAGTGGGTATGTACAGTGACAGGCAAAGGCGATAGGTGGGAGGGAGACAGTTAGGTAGGTCCGAGCCCGCCTTCGTGTGGCCAGCACCACCGCACTCCTCACCAACCTGCACTGCATGGCAAGAGGCCGGCCAACTTCATCGCTGGCTTGTGTTACTTCGAGCTGTGCCGGCCAGCTTCATCGGCTGGCTGTGTTGCTTCGAGGCCTGTGCCAGCCGACTTCATCGGCTGGCTGCGTTTTGCTGCGAGCCTGTACCGGCCGAATCGTCTGCAGCTGTGCTTCAAGGCCTGTGCCGGTCAGTTCGTCTGCCGGCAGTGTTCGCCTGCAGCGGCCCTTTTCTGCCGGCTTTGTATGCCTGTTCACCTTTGCCATGCCATGCCTACTGCCCTTGTCCATTTTGCCCCGTCCAATTTTGCTTTGCCCCCTTGTTCATTGCCATGTGCGCCAGGATCAAGGCAACAGTTTGCAAGCTACGAGAACTGCCCTGTTGGCAGCTACAACACGGGCCTGCAGTGGCGGCCCGTGCACCGTGTTTGCGTCCATCCATTCATCCATTCATCCATCCATCCATCCTTTGTGCTCATTGCGTGTGCCACTTGAGCTGGCACGGAGACTGCGTTTGTGCAGCCCATGCACCGTTGGGGTTCACTGTGTTCATTTTCAAAGGGGGAGGCCTAGGACTGCGTGTGAGCAGCCGGCCACGTTCCCTGTCACCTGCATTGCTTGAGCCAGAGACTGCATGCGAGCAGCCTGGCTCCCTGCTAACTGCTTTCTTTTTGCAGAGTCCATTGATCCTGGGCCATGGTTTAGTGTAAAATTTGTAAGTTAAGGTTAAGATGTACTGTACATATGAGTGCGCCCCGGCATGTATGTCTTTGCGCCGGCAATTTTATTTAAGTCGTCTGTTGAGTGGGTTTGTTTAGTTAGTTACTCAGCCCTCAGGTTATTTATTTTTGGGACACGAATACCATGAATGTCGCACTCAGGGATCCGTAGGTAAAACGTACTAGGGGAGAACTACCACATGATGGCACACGAGAATTTGACGACTCGGGACGAGTCTGTAAAAAGGGGAGGGGTAGTGTTACGGCTGTGGAAATTCGCACACCACCATTCAGGTCCCGTAGGTGAGGTATCTGAAGTACATGTATAGTTAGCCCCAACCCGTTGTTTAGAGGGATTAATGTGATTCATTCGGGCTGCGACACTTTGAGTCAGTCGTTTTTCTGTTCTTTCTTTATTTTCGAACCACCACAACAACAACGTCAGCAGCCACAACCTACCTTCACCACTCGCTCCCGCAAACCTCACATCACCGCCATTCCAAACGGCATCATGGCCATCGGCCACCGCCGAAAACCTACACCCCTTCACCTCTCTCCTACGGCCATTCCGCCCACCCGTGGGCACCGAGCGTCGGGCTGTCTTGGGCCGTTCGGCGATACACGCGAGCTGCGAGTGCAAATGGCGGTTTTTCCAAGGGAATTCGGATCAGGAATGCTACACGCCCACATCTGATCCATCCAATTAGGAAGCGCGGGGCGGCTTGGCCTGCTCCAGACACATCTGAGAGAATCAGGATATGCTAATTTGAGGATCAGGGAGATTCACGCCCCTTTTCCTCCGTCCAATCGGCGAGCGTAGCTCCGCCCCTGAGGTCGTTTTGATCGAAAATTTGCATATGGTGGGTTCCTGGAGCCGATAAAGGCGAGCGGGAGATCTGCTGCGGGCAGATGAGTTTTGAGGCGAACGGCTGCGGAGGAGATCGGCTGCGGAGGAGATCGGCTGCGGAGGAGATCGGCTGCGGAGGGCGAACGGCTACGGAGGCGAACGGCTGCGAGGGAGATCGGCTGAGGAGAACCGGGAGCTCGGGTCCGGGGCGAGGAGGACGCGGAAGGCGACGGAGCTCGGAGTTACGGTCGCCAAGGACTCGACGCGCTCAGGAAATCGCGACTTCCATTTCTTTTGGGTTTTGTGTAAATGTGTGTGTGTGGCGCCAGTCTTGAAAAGTAGACCTGTTTAAGTGTTGTAATAATTATATTCGGTTGTAGCTCTGCATTGTGTCCTTGCTTTATATGTGCATCTCTGACTGTTTGGCTGTAAATACATGCTGTATATGTGTGCTATCTGTGTGCATGTAATAAAATGCTTGCTTGTTGAATTGTTCTCCGTTTCGCTGCGTCCTTTCCTTTGTTGGGTCTCCATCTTGCTTCACGTAAAGGGCTCGAGTGGCGCGATACGCCGATAATTAATCTGAACCGTCAAGGTCGACGATAACACTGCTCGGTTATCCCGATAGTACGGAACGGGCCGCTTAAGCGGTTCGTGTCCGGAGTCGACCTGTGGCGTGGTGCAACCCTCGGTAGGTTACCCGTGCGAGTACTTAGGTATATCGACTTTCGGCGATTCACCTACCTCGCACGGGTAGAATGCGGACTGGGTTGTGGTGAGGTTAAACCCCCACCCGTGACTAGCTCCGGCGTTAGTCGGAGGGGTCACGACTGAATTGTCCATCCGGTGGGCGAGGCGGCCGCGATTCGAGTCACGTGGCCGTTCGCACGCCGGCGGCCGCGAATTCGCAACAATATAACATATATGTATATGTATAATATATATAAATATTTATTATATATACATATATATATAATTATATATATATACATACACCAGGACCCTGACATTCATGGGGATATGTTCTGGGAAACCCCGCGAATGTTGAATGGATTCCGGGGATTTCCAAACCTGCAAAAAATCCGCGAATGTCGTGGTAAAATCCGCAAGTGTCGGGGTAAAATCCGCGACTGTTTTGCCATTGTTACAATGGAGACAAGGGGGATAATGTTCTTGGGTTGCGGCGGTTCCTGTTCATGAAAAGGCGCAAGTGGCGACACCACCAAAGTTGGAATTGGTACAATGTGGACCTGGGGGTAATGTTTTCGGTTCAGGGCGGTTCCTGGTTCAAAGAGGAAAGTTTTTAAGTTTAAAATGTTTCGACCATGAATGCATGATCACAGTTTCATTAAAGATGCTTAAAAATACAAAAACGACAACACAAGGTACTTTTCCAATTTATTGAAGACACATTTTAATGTCTCTTAACTATCCATACATACTGTGAAACAAAAAAAAACAGCAGCAGCAACATAATGTACAGTTTGAATTTTTTATTAAACAAACACAGCACACGTAATTTTGCAAAATGATGAAGATGAGGATGAAGATGTGCCGTTCAGTTCCATGGGGTGGCCAGGAATGTTGTCAAGCAGCAGGAATACCTTGAACGAAATTTCTTTCCTGCCAGGTACCTCTCGACCTGAGGAATGAAACAGTTATGGAACCAGTCCATAAAAGTCACCACGCCTTCCTGTTCACCCCCCAATGCACGGGCAGTGCCTGCCTGTTTTTTTGTTATTCAGTGCATGCAGGTTCAGAGAACGGTGCAGCATCATGGGCTTTACCATGAAGTCCCTTCGGTGTTTGCACAGAGGAGAAGGGATACCGGTCCTTTGCGGCCTTGAAGCCGGCTTCTTTCCTCTCACACTGTGAGATGAACGTTCTGGTCAGCAACTTCTTCCAAAACAAGCCAGTCTCATCAGCGTCAAAGACCTGCTCCAACAGGTACCACTTCTCGATGAGGCTCGTGAGTTCTGCAGGGAATGCCTTGGCCACGCCATGGTCCGTGGAGGCTCAGATGGTGCTGTTGTAGCAAGATGGTGATTTACACAAGATGTGCTGAATGTTTCTATTGTGCAATGTCCATATGTGGCGACCTGGTAATTACTGGATACGTATTCGATGTTGTTGGTGTTTTCATTCTGGAAGTAACTCACGGGGGATGGTGTTGCGGGGAATGATGTGTTACACTGGTGAGACGTCCAGTGAAACGATGGTTATCCACGAAGCTACAATACAGTAAGTACAGTACCATATTTTTAAAGTGCACATGGTAAGATGTCCAATGAAACTATGTTTATCCCACGAAACTATGTTTGGACTGCGAAGCTACAAAACACGTACAGGAAGCACATCATGTTCGAGCTGGTGAAGATATGTTTTGTTTCGTACATTCAGCTTTTTGTGTGTGGCTTGTGGAAGATATATTTTTTGCATATGTACAGTATTGTAAAAAAGACATTGTGACGTTTTGCATCCGTAAAAAAAAAAGAGAGATAGGTGAGGGGTGGAGGTGGGGTTAGCAAGAGAGCGATATGTTATGCTTAATGACTGAACACACACCAAAAAAAAAAACTCATGTCAGAATAGCTGTACACACAACGACACAATGGAGTTTGTAAAGTTAACCACTGGCATGTCGGCAAAAACTTTGATATCCCAGTTCCAGAAAATTTGTGGGAACATTAACCAACAGCATGGACTGAAAACATGGAGTACCGCTCACGTACGACCAAATGATCCCATCGAGCGTGAACATCAAAAACAAAGCAATGCAACAGATATCATACTTCGGTACAAAAAAAAAAGAGAAGAAGTCATTGCTAACTGAGTGTTAATAGCAGTGATTTTGGACTAAACAATGCAGAAATCAAGAAAATGACCAACACCAAGACCTCAAGAATGAAGTGAAAAGATCCTGGAAGCTGAAGAATGCCAAAGTTGAACCAGTGATAGTTGGAGTAACTGGAATGATGACAAATAACCTCACAGAGATATTAAAAACCATCCCTGGGAATATTACTACAAATGAACTTCAGTTGGAAGCTGTCCAGGCACAGTAATGATCGTGAGAGAGTTGTCAGCACAAAACTTTGAGAACAGAAAACTTCAAAAATTGGTCCATGAATCGTGACCCTTGCTGAAATAAAGGTGTAATATTTGAGCCTGCCTGGGAGGACTCCATTTCACATAACAATCAATGACACACATACACACACGTACACACACACACGTACACACACTACACACACACACATGCCTGGTAGGTCTCTGTTTCACCTCCTGAAACCCACCCACATGTAGAGATAGCAGGCAACAGTAACTTGCATGTACAGGTTGTGTCCAGAAGTAGGCAGACATGGGAGCCAGAAACAACTCTGCTTTATTGCATGTGCGCGGGAGTACACTGCAAAAGCCTCCTAGCGGGCGAGCCATAATATAAACCAACCACGTGACTACAACATCCAATCCCATACAGCACACTTCCCCCCTCTAAATGGCAGAAAACAGACAAAATCATCCAAATACCGCGGCCTCTTCCTGATCCGTCCGGACGGACAGGGCGCCAGGTGGCACAGGGTCAGACACCCCCCTGACTCGGTCGGGGTGACATTCCAGTAGGACTCGCCACATTTCTAACATCAAGAGCCCCCGGCCGACAAGCTTGTTCGTCTCCCTCGGGCAGGACTGATTCAGGTAAACACCCCGAGTCGCTAGCCCCGTCGGTGCCGGCACGTCTGGCTTGGCGATTCGACAGAAATCGGAGGTGGGGCTCCACCCCCACTGCCCGTTTCTATGTCGTTCGGCACGGGGGTGACGCTGAACAGCGATCATGAATTTGGTCAACGTGCCGTTTCCACTCCTTTCCATCATCAGTTTTAACCAAGCAGTTGGCCGCCCGAGTATTACGGAGACTACTGCGGCACCCATCTCCAATCGTGGCAATATACGCACCATTACCCGCTGCCCTACTTCAAGGTGCGCACCAGCGTTGGCCGCGCCACCGCCCAGGCCCCGACCCCAGGTCGCAGCAAATCCAGTCTAGACCTCAATGCACGTCCATACAGATGCATCGCAGGTGTATCACCAGTGGTTGGATGAACAGCATTCCGATAATACAGCAAGAACACGTCAACCATTGCTTGCATAGATGCCCTCCCCCTACGCAATGCACGTTTCAACATTTTAACAAACGACTCAGCCTGGTCATTCGTTGCCGGATGGTATGGTGCTGACTTTAGATGCTTTACACCGTTGCGCACCATTATATTAACAAAAACACCAGCAACAAACTGTGGACCATTATCAGACACGATCACTTCGGGTATCCCTTTGTTTGCAAAGATTGATCGCAGCTTTTCAACCGTGTTTTCTGCCGTCGTGCATTGCATGACCACAACCTCCGGCCACTTGGAGAACGCATCAACAACAACCAAAAACATCTTGCCCTTAAAAGGACCAGCAAAATCTACATGGATTCTCTGCCATGGCCTGTCCGCGATAGGCCATAAGCACGACGCCCGCCGCGGGTTGTCGGCATCTGACTGACATGTAGTGCAATGCCTAATCATCTGCTCAAGTCCGCATAAACGAACGTCACCATTCCGTTTCAGCACCGTGACGACTGGAGTGGCCCAGTCCGAGTACGGCACCCGCTCGATAACTCCACAGGCCCAGCCTGTCCAGCTCACCCTTCACCTTGTCCGCAGGGCATATGGAACCGCCCTTGGCTTACAGAATCGTGGCGTCACCCCGTCTTCATAAATAGCTTAGCTTGCATGCCTTGAGTTTTCCAAGCTCGTCGCAAAACAAGCTTTGATGCTTTTGAAGAATCTCCTCCAACTGATTCTCTAATCGCTTGGTATGGTTTTACAAGGTGAATGGCTGTCCAGTCTAGCCTGATGCAGGTCAGCCAGTCCCGACCGAGAGGGATGGCCCCTCCCGCACCACATGCAGCTTGAGAGCGGTGTCCTGACCTTGGTAGGCCACGGAGACGTCTGCCATTCCAACTGGCGTTATCTTCTCGCTGGTGTATGTGTACAGCGCGAGGTCTGACCTGATAAGCTTCAGACCGTTCAGCTTACGCGCGGTCTGTTCGCCTATGATCGAACAGCTGCTCCCGTATCAATCTGAAAAATGATCGGCGTTTTGTTGACCTCGACTTCCACATCATCGGTCGTGTCGTCGCAGGGCCAACTGAAAAGAGACTCATCATTGGTTGCAGGTCTCGCCCCGGGTCGCGGGGTCGTCCGCACATCTCCGTCCATGACCTTAACGGTGGCCAATGCCACTCGACACACACACGCTTCAGGTGTCCCAGCTTGTTACAATGCAAACACACGCTGTTTAATACGGGCATACACGCCGAAGGTGCTGAGCTCCACACCCCAACATGTCTGCGTGTTCACCTCGCACCCGATCGGACGTGTTGCGAAGGCTGGCTGCGGTCGTACCAAAAGTCGTTCGCGCGGCCTGAGCGCACGGACATCGCGTTGATTCCCAAGTCACCTGCGATGGTTTGACCGCGATGGCTCGTACATCCCTGAGGGTCCCGTTCGACAGCCGACGCGGTTTCGACCGCAGCGCTGAACGTGATGTCCTCGAACTTCGTACGCAGTATCGCCGAAACCATTTCCGGGTCTTGCAAACCGAAATAAATCGATCTTTGAGCCTGGCCGGATGCTCATCGCCGTGAACTTGCAGGCAATGGAAAGATGTTTCACCCTCGCCACGAAATCCGCCATGTGCTCTCCCGGGCCCTCGCCAGGTGATCAAACTCGTACTGTGCTAGCTGTGGTGACTCTCGGCGCAGTGTGCGCTTTCATATTTTGCACAATCGCACGGAACGTCAGCACGTCTCTCTCGGCTTGTCGGGTGCAACCAGATCACCTAACAGCCGGTAGTTGTCCAGTGACAGTGAAGCCAGAAGGATCGACTTTTTCGTGCCTTCCTCGGCACGCCGTTTGCTTCGAAATAACATTCCAACTTTGCGTCGAAATAACATTCCAACTGCTCCGAAAACAGCTCAAAGTCATCGCGGGTGAACACCGGCACTTTGCCGTGAACAGTAACTCGATTACTGTCACCCCCATCCTCGTCTCCAACTGTTGTGTCGAGAAGCAGGCAGACACGGGAGCCAGAAACAACTCTGCTTTATTGCATGCACGCGGGAGTACACTGCAAAGCCCTAGCGGCGAGCCATAAATAAAACCAACCACGTGACTACAAGCATCCAATCCCATACATCACAGTACACAGACCACTCACACACCACACACAACACACACGCACGCACGCACACACACACTTTGAGACCTGGTAGGGATCCATTTCACTTTTGAAACCCATATATGTAGACAGCAATCAATGCACACACACACACACACACACACAAACAAACACACATGGAGGTGGATACTTTAAGATGTAGTAGGCCTATGTTCACCTTCTGAAACCACTCACATATGAGATAGCAGGCACAGCAACTTGCACGTACATACATGTCTCATTTTTTTTTTTATATGTCTGTCTCTGTCTCTGTCTCTGTCTCTGTTCTCTGTCTCTGCTCTCTCTCTCTCTCTCTCTCTCTCGTCCCTCTCTCTCTCTCTCTCTCTCTCTCTCTCTCTCTCTTCTCTCTCTCTCTCTCTCTCTCTCTCTCTCTCTCTCTCTCTCACACACACACACACACACGTGAATACATTGAACCTGGAAGTGCTCCATTCACTTTGTGAAACCCGTGTATGGAGTAACAACAACACACACACACACACACACCCACTCACTAACTCAATAGAGGTGGATACTTTGAGACCTGGAGGGCTCCGTTCTACTTTCTGAACCCACATATGGAGATAACAACCAACAACAACAACACACACACACACATGGAGGTAGAATACTTTGAGACATGGTTGGTCAATGTTCACCTCCTGAAACCACCCACATCTAGAGATAGTAGACAACCAGCAACTTGCACGTAAAACACAAACACACTCATACGGAGGTGGATACTTTGAGAACTAAGAGCTCCGTTCCACTTTCTGAACCCGTATATGGAGATACAACCAACAACAACAAAACACACACACACACACACACACAACACACACACACACACACACAATGCATGTGGATACTTTGAGACCCTGGAGGGCTCTATTCCACTTTCTGAAACCGTACATGGAGATAACAACCAACGAACAATATCCAATCACACACACACCGGCACCAAATGCCATTGTAGTAATACAGTTGTATACATACACACACGTGCAAATTACACATGTATCAAGTAAATAAAACGATAACAACAAAGATTGCCTTGAAACAGCATTCTTTGAAAGAGGATTAAAGTGGGTATTAAGCGAAATTCAACTCAAAAATGTATCAAGCCAAAGAAACAAAAAAAGTTGATATATTCTCTGTGCATTCACAGCAAAAACAAACATGGCGAACACCTGGTCGGATGAACCTTAGTGTTATTAACCTCCGCCATCGAAAGATGGATGGAGTTACTGTTTTCACCCTGTTTTGTTTGTTTGTGAACAGTATTACGGAAAAAACTCCTGGACGGATTTCGACTAAACTTGGTGGGGGGATTAGGTATGGTCCAAGGATCATGCCATTAGATTTTGGACTTGGTCCAAAAAAAAACAAGAAATTTGCACTTTTTTTCAAAAAAATTTCGATTTTATTTGAAAAATATTGAATTTTTTTTTTGCATTCTACATGTTTTAAGTGATTTCCAACCAAAAAAAAATTGTTGAGAAAAAAAAAAACAAATTTGCAACTTTTTTTCAAAAAATTTCGATTTATTTGAAAAATTTGAATTTTTTTTTTGCATTTCTACATGTTTAAGTGATTTCCAACCAAAAAAAAAATTTGTTTAGAGAAAAAAAAAAAACAAATTTTGCAACTTTTTTTTCAAAAAATTTCGATTTTATTTTTTTTTGGCATTTCTACATGTGCGTCGATCTCGTTAGTTTATTCAATCGTGGTTCAGCAGAGTCCTGATCCGTTTTGACCTACAATGAATGTATATAGAGTTCACTTAAGTGACCCAGCATATTGGGCGGCGGAGTTTTGCACTCTACCGAGTGCTCCCCCTAGTTTTTATATGTATCGATGTCGAAGTGAGAGGTGGTTACAAAAGGAGATCGCACAAAAAGGTTAAACAAAGCGATGTCCTGTAAAATAAAATTGCACATTTTCAGTGATGAAGCAACCTCCCAAGGACACCGACTCACTGGAACCTGCGGGACCAAAAAGGTGGAAACGTACGATGTGAATGAAAAGACGGTTTACTTTTTCCTGAAACGAACAACAAAGTAGCTTGTAGAGTGCTCACCAAATGGCTAAGCACTCAAGCAAGCACTCCAACGGAACAGTTGATAAGAAACAGCTCCTTGGCACACAATTGCAATCACAGAACCTGTCAATAAATTTCAACATACAACTCCCGGGATGTCCAGAATGTCAAATATGACCAAATTGGACAATGATCACTTTTCTTGGAGTCGGAACTGCTTGTGAGTTCGATCTGAGCTTAAATTTTGTAAATCTCCTTAGTTTAAAGAATACTCATGGTGATTACATTGTGAATGAAATAATGCAACGAACGCTGATGTCTCCGGCGTTTATAAGCATTGCAATGTATGCAGAGATTCATAGCTATGATGAACGGCATTCGATAATACGATTGAGGAAAGTGAAAATAAACTATCGTTAAGAAATAGTTCGGCTGTACCAAGTCAAGGCATGGTTGAGCAGGCAAAAAAATGGTGGCTTCAGACGCCAGCGAAGTTACCCAGGAAACGCCTTCAGCCCCAGTGCAAGGTGGCCAAGAATTGCCTCATGAGGATATAATTAAATAAACCATTGATGATCTCAAAAGAGGTGTTTAATAACCAACCCAAACCCATTTTCACTCTTCCACTTCCTTGGAGTTTTCTTAGTGCATGCAAAGTTTGAGGCTGCTACATTTATGGTTTTGTAGTCAAGGAGACACACTGACCTCACACACACACATTGCTTTTATTCGTGTGTGTGTGTGTGTGTGTGTGTTGTTTGTAATAAATATATATATATATATATAATATATATATAATAATATATATATAACATAGTTGCAGTTCTGTAAAACACAATGCCTCCGATACAATGCACAAAACATAACAGCAATTCCAAGGTATTATTTCAGTAGTTCGTGTTTCGTTAGCCCTTCCATATGCCTGGTGTGTAAAGGGGAAAAATGTGTTGCATATGGCTCTTTTATTTAGGTCTTCAAATCTTCAGTCTTTGCACTTCTCCACTCTTTGTCTCTCTCAACACAAACATGCAAGCAAGCATGCACACAAATGATAACAAATGGAAGTAACTAACTAGCGTGCAACTACGCCTCCTTGGCATCTGCGTGCATTTTCAATTCAAAACTGCGCACTCAATTCTCAACTGTCCGTCTCAACCTCAGACCTCATTCTGCTCACCATGCTGCTATTCAACTCACGACAACCATTCACATGACTACCAAAAATACCTGCAACAACTCATGCTTCCATTTTTATGACAAACGTGACGTTATTGATGACATTGTTACAAGAATTTCTACTCTTCACCGCAATGACACATTACAAATTTCTTCACTACCAATGCACAACGTACTCCTAGTTTCTTACAACTGACTGCTACATAGTCATTGTACACTCATACAGCCTCAATGGATGCCTAAGGAGACAACAATCAGGTTATTTTGGGGCATAATTCAAAGCGCAAATGTGTGCTAGACCCGTTGGAGGGCCTAGGATAGCACCTAAATCGCATGTTTTTGAATGGAGCCAGTGCACATTCAGAGCCAGAGATTACCTCCAAAAACCATGGCCCCATGTTAAAGTCAGAGCTCTCAACGCGTGGCCATGTCGGCAAGTGACTGAGCTATATTTCGCATTCCGGGCTGCTGGGGCATGGCTTCGACCACTCTGGACCAACGAGGAAGGTTGAATTCACGCAAGAGCCTCGTTGATCTGAGATCAGCTCCTCGCCCTCACCCCGGGCTCATAAAAAGTGCAACGCAGTTCCGTTTAGACAGAACAGGCCGGTAAAAGAACTCGAAACAACTTGCCAGACGCCAGAGCTCGCCAGATATGGGACCTTGCGGGGAAACCAGGAGGCAGAAGGAGGACATGTGTCGGCGCTGAGCGAGGGCACCCGAGAGTCAGCGTATCACGAGCTATTGCTGCGAGCTGGGGCTGCTCTCATTCTATTGATGCTCAGTTAAGCTGCATCCCAACAGCAACACTTACATGGACAAATTCTTACACTACTACGATAGGGTCTTTTCTCTAATGCATTTTTATTCTACCATCTATATCTTGTCTACTCTGGATGCAACGAGCATCGACATGAGCATGTCCGACCAAGAACGTTCTTTTCAGAGCAAACCAAGAGCGAACTCAAGATTGAACCACACTGACCTCACCTCACATTCTTCTCTCTCCACCGTGCTGCACCACACATTGCATTACACTTACACCTCTCCACTCACGCACCCAGGGACACCCTCATTATTTCTCGCTCCTACTCTTTCTCAGCATTTTGGTTGTGCAGGTCTGCCAACACACCAGGTATTGAAGGTCGTAAT
>CM068955.1:105919139-105920152 GCA_035128595.1 Eptatretus atami
GCAGCATCATGGGCTTTACCATGAAGTCCCCTTCGGTGTTTGCACAGAGGAGAAGGGATACCCGGTCCTTTGCGGCCTTGAAGCCGGCTTCTTTCCTCTCACACTGTGAGATGAACGTTCTGGTCAGCAACTTCTTCCAAAACAAGCCAGTCTCATCAGCGTCAAAGACCTGCTCCAACAGGTACCACTTCTCGATGAGGCTCGTGAGTTCTGCAGGGAATGCCTTGGCCACGCCATGGTCCGTGGAGGCTCAGATGGTGCTGTTTGTAGCAAGATGGTGATTTACACGAAGATGTGCTGAATGTTTCTATTGTGCAATGTCCATATGTGGCGACCTGGTAATTACTGGATACGTTATTCGATGTTGTTGGTGTTTTCATTCTGGAAGTAACTCACGGGGGATGGTGTTGCGGGGAATGATGTGTTACACTGGTGAGACGTCCAGTGAAACGATGGTTATCCCACGAAGCTACAATACAGTAAGTACAGTACCATATTTTTAAAGTGCACATGGTAAGATGTCCAATGAAACTATGTTTATCCCACGAAACTATGTTTGGACTGCGAAGCTACAAAACACGTACAGGAAGCACATCATGTTCGAGCTGGTGGAAGATATGTTTTTTGTGTACGTACATTCAGCTTTTTGTGTGTGGCTTGTGGAAGATATGTTTTTTGCATATGTACAGTATTGTAAAAAAGACATTGTGACGTTTTGCATCCGTAAAAAAAAAGAGAGATAGGTGAGTGGTGGAGGTGGGGTTAGCAAAGAGTGATATGTTATGCTTAATGACTGAACACACACCAAAAAAAAAAAACTCATGTCAGAATAGCTGTACACACAACGACACAATGGAGTTTGTAAAGTTAACCACTGGCATGTCGGCAAAAACTTTGATATCCCAGTTCCAGAAAATTTGTGGGAACATTAACCAACAGCATGGACTGAAAACATGGAGGTACCGCTCACGTACGACCAAATGATCCCATCGAGCGTGAACATCAAAAACAAA
>CM068955.1:105923909-105948402 GCA_035128595.1 Eptatretus atami
GTAATATTTGAGCCTGCCCTGGGAGGACTCCATTTCACATAACAATCAATGACACACATACACACACGTACACACCACACGTACACACACGTACACACACACATCCTGGTAGGTCTCTGTTTCACCTCCCTGAAACCCACCACATGTAGAGATAGCAGGCAACAGTAACTTGCATGTACAGGTTGTGTCAAGAAGTAGGCAGACATGGGAGCCAGAAACAACTCTGCTTTATTGCATGTGCGCGGGAGTACACTGCAAAAGCCTCCTAGCGGGCGAGCCTAATAATAAAACCAACCACGTGACTACAACCATCCAATCCCATACAGCACACTTCCTCCCTCTAAATGGCAGAATAACAGACAAAATCACCAAATACGCGCGGCCTCTTCCTGATCCGTCCCGGACGGACAGGGCCGCCAGGTGGCACAGGGTCAGACACCCCTGACTCGGTCGGGGTGACATTCCAGTAGGACTCGCACATTTCTAACATCAAGAGCCCCGGCCGACAAGCTTGTTCGTCTCCCTCGGCAGGACTGATTCAGGTAAACACCCCGAGTCCGCTAGCCCCGTCGGTGCCGGCACGTCTGGCCTTGGCGATTCGACAGAAATCGGAGGTGGGGGCTCCACCCCCACCTGCCCCGTTTCTATGTCGTTCGGCACCGGGGGGTGACGCTGAACAGCGATCATGAATTTGGTCACGTGCCGTTTCCACTCCTTTCCATCATCAGTTTTAACCAAGCAGTTGGCCGCCCGAGTATTACGGAGACTACTGCCGGCACCCATCTCCAATCGTGGCAATAATCAGCACCATTACCCGCTGCCCTACTTCAAAGGTGCGCACCGCGTTGGCGCGCCACCGCCCCAGGCCCCGACCCCCCAGGTCGCAGCAAATCCAGTCTAGACCTCAATGCACGTCCATACAGATGCATCGAAGGTGTATCACCAGTGGTTGGATGAACAGCATCCGATAATACAGCAAGAACACGTCAACCATTGCTTGCATAGATGCCCCTCCCCTCTACGCAATGCACGTTTCAACATTTTAACAAACGACTCAGCCTGGTCATTCGTTGCCGGATGGTATGGTGCTGACTTTAGATGCTTTACACCGTTGCGCACCATTATATTAACAAAAACACCAGCAACAAACTGTGGACCATTATCAGACACGATCACTTCGGGTATCCTTTGTTTGCAAAGATTGATCGCAGCTTTTCAACCGTGTTTTCTGCCGTCGTGCATTGCATGACCACAACCTCCGGCCACTTGGAGAACGCATCAACAACAACCAAAAAACATCTTGCCTTAAAAGGACAGCAAAATCTACATGGTTCTCTGCCATGGCCTGTCCGCGATAGGCCATAAGCACGACGCCCGCCGCGGGTTGTCGGCATCTGACTGACATGTAGTGCAATGCCTAATCATCTGCTCAAGTCCCGCATAAACGAACGTCACCATTCCGTTTCAGCACCGTGACGACTGGAGTGGCCAGTCCGAGTACGGCACCCGCTCGATAACTCCACGGCCTCCAGCCTGTCAGCTCACCTTCACCTTGTCCCGCAGGGCATATGGAACCGCCCTTGGCTTACAGAATCGTGGCGTCACCCCGTCCTTCATAAATAGCTTAGCTTGCATGCCTTGATTTTTCCAAGCTCGTCGCAAAACAAGCTTTGATGCTTTTGAAGAATCTCTCCACTGATTCTCTAATGGCTTGGTATGTTTTTACAAGGTGAATGGCTGTCCAGTCTAGCCTGATGCAGGTCAGCCAGTCCGACCGAGGAGGGATGGCCCTCCCCCGCACACACATGCAGCTTGAGAGCGGTGTCCTGACCTTGGTAGGCCACGGAGACGTCTGCCATTCCAACTGGCGTTATCTTCTCGCTGGTGTATGTGTACAGCGCGAGGTCTGACCTGATAAGCTTCAGACCGTTCAGCTTACGCGCGGTCTGTTCGCCTATGATCGACACAGCTGCTCCCGTATCAATCTGAAAATGATCGGCGTTTTGTTGACCTCGACTTCCACCATCATCGGTCGTGTCGTCGGCAGGGCCAACTGAAAAGAGACTCATCATTGGTTGCAGGTCTCGCCCCGGGTCGGCGGGGTCGTCCGCACATCCCGTCCATGACTTAACGGTGGCCAATGCCACTCGACACACCGTTCAGGTGTCCCAGCTTGTTACAATGCAAACACACGCTGTTTTAATACGGGCATACACGCCGAAGGTGCTGAGCTCCACACCCCAACATGTCTGCGTGTTCACCTCGCCACCGCGATCGGACGTGTTGCGAAGGCTGGCTGCGGTTCGTACCAAAAGTCGTTCGCGCGGCCTGAGGCGCACGGGACATCGCGTTGATTCCCAAGTCACCTGCGATGGTTTGACCGCGATGGCTCGTACATCCCTGAGGGTCCGTTCGACAGCCGACGCGGTTTCGACGCAGCGCTGAACGTGATGTCTCGAACTTCGTACGCATATCGCCGAAACCATTTCCGGGTCTTGCAAACCGGAAATAAATCGATCTTTGAGCCTGGCCGGATGCTCATCCGCCGTGACTTGCAGGCAATGGAAAGATGTTTCACCCTCGCCACGAAATCCGCCATGTGCTCTCCCGGGCCCTCGCCAGGTGATCAAACTCGTACTGTGCTAGCTGTGGTGACTCTCCGGCGCAGTGTGCGCTTTCATATTTTGCACAATCGCACGGAACGTCAGCACGTCTCTCTCGGCTTGTCGGGTGCAACCAGATCACTAACAGCGGTAGTTGTCCAGTGACAGTGAAGCCAGAAGGATCGACTTTTTCGTGCCTTCCTCGGCCAGCCGTTTGCTTCGAAATACCATTCAACTTTGCGTCGAAATAAATTCCAACTGCTCCGAAAACAGCTCAAAGTCATCGCGGGTGAACACCGGCACTTTGCCGTGAACAGTAACTCGATTACTGTCACCCCATCCTCGTCTCCAACTGTTGTGTCGCGAGAAGCAGGCAGACGGGGAGCCAGAAACAACTCTGCTTTATTGCATGCACTGCGGAGTAACTGCAAAGCCTCCTAGCGGGCGAGCCATAATATAACCCAACCACGTGACTACAAGCATCCATACCCATAACATCACAGTACACAGACACACTCACACACACCACCACACACACACACCAGCACGCACCACACAACTTTGAGACCTGGTAGGGATCCATTTCACTTTTTGAAACCATATATGTAGACAGCAATCAATGGCACAACACAACAAACACACACCAACACAAACACATGGAGGTGGATACTTTAAGATGTAGTAGGCCTATGTTTCACCTTCTGAAACCCACTCACATATAGAGATAGCAGCCAACAGCAACTTGCACGTACATACATGGTCTCATTTTTTTTTTTTTATATGTCTGTCTTGTCTCTGTCTCTTGTTCTGTCTCTGTCTCTGTCTCTCTCTCTCTCTCTCTCTCTCTCTCTCTCTCTCTCTCTCTCTCTTCTCTCCTCTCTTCTCTCTTCATCTCCTTCTCTCTCTCTCTCTCTCCTCTCTCTCTTCTCTCTCACACAACACACACAACACACGTAATACAATTGAGACTGGAGAGTGCTCCATTCAACTTTGTGAAACCCGTGTATGGAGGTAACAACACACACACACACCACACACACACATCACACATCGACTCATAGAGGGTGGATACTTTGAGACCTGGGAGGGCTCCGTTCTACTTTCTGGAACCCACATATGGAGATAACAAACCAACAACAACAACACACACACACACATGGAGGTAGATACTTTGAGACATGGTTGGTCAATGTTTCACCTCCTGAAACCCCCCCCCACATCTAGAGATAGTAGACACAAGCAACTTGCACGTAAACACACAAACACACTCATACGGAGGTGGAATTCTTTGAGAACTAGGAGAGCTCCGTTCCACTTTCTGAACCCGTATATGGAGATAACAACCAACAAAACAACAACTACCCACCACCAACACAGTCACACCTTGATCCCACATCCCCACACACACACAATCACACCAGTCCAATCCTACATGCATGTGGAATACTTTGGATCTCCTGGGAGGGCTCTTATTCCACTTTCTCTGAAAACTGGCTTGATCTTTCCTGAAAGAATTGGAAAAGATAACTGGAAACCGCAACGACATATCCAATCACACACACAGCCGGCAACAAATGCCATTGTTAGTAATACAGTTGATACAATACACACAATCAAGACGAAATGCAAAATGTAACAACATGTTCAACGTAAATAAAACGATAAACACAATTCAAGATTTGCCTTGAAACAGCATTCTTTGAAGCAGGAGATTTTTAAAAAAAAAAAAAAAACAGTCTTGGGTATTTAGCGAAATTCAACTCAAAAATGTAATAAGCCAAAGAAAATCCAAAATGTTGATCATATTCTCTTGTGTGATTTCACAGCAAAACAAACATGGGCGAACACCTGGTCGAGTAATGGACCTTAGGTACAACACACACACACACACACACACACACACACACATGCATGTGGATACTTTGAGACCTGGGAGGGCTCTATTCCACTTTCTGAAACCCGTACATGGAGATAACAACCAACGAACAATATCCAATCACACACACACCGGCACCAAATGCCATTGTAGTAATACAGTTGATATACATACACACACGTGCAAATGTACACATGTATCAAGTAAATAAAAACGATAAACACAAAGATTTGCCTTGAAACAGCATTCTTTGAAAGAGGATTTAAAGTGGGTAATTAGCGAAATTCAACTCAAAAATGTATCAAGCCAAAGAACACAAAATGTTGATCTATTCTCTGTGCATTCACAGCAAAAACAAACATGGCGAACACCTGGTCGGATGGACCTTAGTGTTTATTAACCTCCGCCATCGAAGATGGATGGAGGTTACTGTTTTCACCCCGTGTTTGTTTGTTGTGAACAGTATTACGGAAAAAACTCTGGACGGATTTCGACTAACTTGGTGGGGGGATTAGGTATGGTCCAAGGATCATGCCATTGATTTTGGACTTGGTCCAAAAAAAAAAACAGAAAATTTTGCAACTTTTTTTCAAAAAAATTTCGATTTTATTTGAAAAATATTTGAATTTTTTTTTTGCATTTCTACATGTTTTAAGTGATTTCACCAAAAAAAAATTTGTTAGAGAAAAAAAAAACAAATTTTGCAACTTTTTTTCAAAAAAATTTCGATTTTATTTGAAAAAATTTGAATTTTTTTTTTGCATTTCTACATGTTTTAAGTGATTTCCAACCAAAAAAAAATTTGTTAGAGAAAAAAAAAACAATTTTGCAACTTTTTTTCAAAAAAATTTCGATTTTATTTTTTGGCATTTCTACATGTGCGTCGATCTCGTTTAGTTTATTCAATCGTGGTTCAGCAGAGTCTGATCCGTTTTGACCTACAATGAATAGGATATCAGGTTCACTTAAGTGACCCAGCAGTATTGGCGGCGGAGGTTTTGCACTCTACCGAGTGCTCCCCCTCTAGTTTTTATATGTATCGATGTCGAAGTGAGAGGTGGGTTACAAAAGGAGATCGCACAAAAAGGTTAAACAAAGCGATGTCCTGTAAAAATAAAATTGCACATTTTCAGTGGATGAGACACCTCCCAAGGCACCGACCTCACGGAACCGCGGGACCCAACAAAGGCGGAAACGTACGATGTGAGATTGAAAGCACGGTTACTTTTTCCTGAAACGAACAACAAAGTAGCTTGTAGAGTGCTCACCAAATGGCTTAAGCACTCAAGCAAGCACTCCAACGGAACAGTTGATAAGAAACGGCTCCCTTGGCACACAATTTGCAATCACCGAACCGTCATAATATTCAACATACAACTCCCGGGGATGTCCAGAATGTCAAATATGACCAAATTGGACAAATGATCACTTTTCTTGGAGTCGGAACTGCTTGTGAGTTCGATTCTGGAGCTTAAATTTTGTAAATCTCCTTAGTTTAAGAGATACTCATGGTGATTGCATGTGTGGAAATGAAATAATGCAACGAACGCTGATGTCTCCGGGCGTTTATAAGCATTGCAATGTATGCAGAGATTCATAGCTATGATGAACAGGCATTCGATAATATGATTGAGGAAAGTGAAAAATAAACTATCGTTAAGAAATAGTTACGGCCTGTACCAAGTCAAGGCATGGTTGAGCATGGCAAAAAAACATGGTGGCTTCAGACGCCAGCGACGTTACCCAGGAAACGCCTTCAGACCCAAAGTGCAAGGTGGCCAAGAATTGCCTCATGAAGGATATAATTAAATAATACCATTGATGATCTTCAAAAGAGGTGTTTTAATTAACCAACCCAAACACCCAATTTTCACTCTTCCACTTCCTTGGAGTTTTCTTAGTG
Source organism: Eptatretus atami (assembly GCA_035128595.1). NCBI lineage: Eukaryota > Metazoa > Chordata > Myxini > Myxiniformes > Myxinidae > Eptatretus > Eptatretus atami. Next base: position 105,930,292 of record CM068955.1, read on the forward strand.
GGCATGCAAAGTTTGAGGCTGCTACATTTTATGGTTTTGTAGTCAAGGAGACACACTGACCCACACACACACATTGCCTTTTATTCGTGTGTGTGTGTGTGTGTGTGTGTGTGTGTGTGTGTGTGTGTGTTTGTATATAAATATATATATATATATATATATATATATATATATATATACATAGTTGCAGTTCTGTAAAACCACATATGCCTCCGATACAATGGCACACAACATACAGCAATTCCAAGGTAGTTATTTCAGTAGTTCGTGTTTCGTTAGCCCTTTCCATATGCCTGGTGTGTAAAGGGGAAAAATGTGTTGCATATGGCTCTTTTATTTAGGTCTTCAATCTTCAGCCTTTGCACTTCTTCCACTCCTTTGTCTCTCTCACACAAAACATGCAAGCAAGCATGCACACAAATCGATAACAATGGAAGTAACTAAACTAAGCATGCTACTAGTGCCTCCTTGGCATCTGCGTGCCATTTTCAATTCAAAACAGCGCACCAATTCTCAACTGTCGTCTCACCTCAGACCTTCATTCTGCTCACCATGCTGCTATTCACTCACGACAACCACTTCACACGACTACCAAAAATACCTGCAACAACTCATGCTTCCATATTTTATGACAAACGTGACAGTTATTGATGACATTGTTACAAGGAATTTCTACCTCTTCACCGCAATGACACATTACAATTTCTTCACTACCAATGCCACAACGTACTCCTAGTTCTCTACAACTGCTACATAGTCATTGTACACTCACTACAGCCTCAATGGATGCTAAGGAGACAACAATCAGGTTATTTTGGGGCATAATTCAAAGCGCAAATGTGTGCTAGACCCGTTGGAGGGCCTACGGATAGCACCCTAAAATCGCATGTTTGAATGGAGGCCAGTGCACATTCAGAGCCAGAGATTACCTCCAAAAACCATGGCCCCATGTTAAAGTCAGAGCTCCAACGCGTGGCCATGTCGGCAAGTGACTGAGCTATATTTCGCATTCCGGGCCTGCTGGGGCATGGCTACGACCACTCTGGACCAACGAGGAAGGTTGAATTCACCAAGAGCCTCGTTGATCTGAGATCAGCTCCTCCCCTCACCCCGGGCTCATAAAAAGTGCAAACGCAGTTCCGTTTAGACAGAACGAGCCGGTAAAAGAACTCGAAACAACTTGCCAGACGCCAGAGCTCGCCAGATATGGGACCTTGCCGGGGAAACAGGAGGCAGAAGGAGGACAAGTGTCGGCGCTGAGCGAGGGGCACCGAGAGTCAGCGTGATCCAGAGCTATTGCTGCGAGCTGGGGCTGCTCTCATTCTATCGATGCTCAGTTAAGCTGCATCCCACAGCAACACTTACATGGACAAATTCTTACACTACTACGATAGGGTCTTTTCTCTAATGCATTTTTATTCTACCATCTATATCTTGTCTACTCTGGATGCAAATGAGCAATCGACATGAGCATGTCCGACCAAGAACGTTCTTTTCAGAGCAAACCCAAGAGCGAACTCAAGATTGAACCACACTGACCTGCACCTCACATTCTTCCTCTTCCACCGTGCTGCACCACACATTGCATTACACTTACACCTCTCACTCACGCACCCGGGACACCCTCATTATTTCTCGCTCCTACTCTTTCCTCAGCATTTTGGGTTGTGCAGGTCTGCCAACCACACCAGGTATTGAGAGGTCGCTAATCCTCAACTGCCTCTTTCTCTCTGGGCTATCTCTACTTTTCCTCAGGTGTGTGTGTGTGTGTGTGTGTGTGTGTGTGTGTGTGTGTGTGTGTGTGTGTGTGTGTAATGGCGCCTATCGTAGCATAAGTTAAGACTGCCTAAGAATATTCAGGATAACTCTGCACTGTATCTTCTTCTTCTTTTGTAAATATTGCATGTCTTTTGCTGCACCCCACAAATTCCTTGCTTTCCCTGCTGGACATTTGCAATAAATCCCATAGTGTGCCACATCATTTTCCTCACTCTTGTTTAAATAAATGTGCCTGTTGGAAATGAACCCAGCTCAGTATAGTTTTTTCCTCCATTTGTCTAGCTTGGCCCACCCTCAAGCTTAGCCGGGTCATGATTCCCCAAAATTGGTTAAATAGCCGGTGCGTACTTGGCAGCTCAGCTTAGCTGCACCTGATACGGTAAGCAACTTAAGTAATGCAAGCACACATCGAGGGTGTGATTCCCCAAGAAGATCACGCGTTCCCAGGTAAACGGTTGTCAGACGAAGCATCCTGGGTCACATGGTCAAGTTATTGGCGTTTGCGGTCAATTAACGACCCGCCACGACACGAAGCTATTCGTGCACGATGGCCTGCGATTCCCGATGAGCCCGGAGAGGAACCAGGGACAGCCACTCCCTTGTGGTTCCCCCGTGACACCAGGAGCATGACAATATATATGTATGTATATATATATATATATATATATATACAGTACCAGTCAAAAGTTTGGACACACCAACTCATTCAAGGGTTTTTCTTTATTTTGACTATTTTCTACATTGTAGAATAAAAGTGAAGACATCAAAACTATGAAATAACACACACGGAATTATGTAATAACCAAAAATGTGTTAAACAAATCAAAATATATTTTAGATTTTAGATTCTTCAAAGGAGCCACTCTTTGCCTTGATGATAGCTTTGCACACTCTTGGCATTCTCTCAAACAGCTTCATGAGGAAGTCACCTGGAATGCTTTTCGAACAGTCTTGAAGGAGTTCCCACATCTGCTGAGCACTTGTTGGCTGCCTTTCCTTCACTCTGCGGTCGAACTCATCCCAAACCATCTGAATTGGGTTTAGGTCAGGTGATTGTTGAGGCCAGGTCATCTGATGCAGCATTCCATCACTCTACTTGGTCAAATAGCCCTTACACAGCCTGGAAGTGTGTTTTGGGTCATTGTCCTGTTGAAAAACAAATGATGGTCCCACTAAGCGCAAACCAGGTGGGATGGCATATCGCTGCAAAATGCTGTGGTAGCCATGCTGGTTAAGTGTGCCTTGAATTCTAAATAAATCGCCGACAGTGTCACAGCAAAACACCCCACATCATCACACCTCCTCCTCCATGCTCACGGTGGAACCACACGTCTGTTCACCTTCTTGCGTCTCACAAGACATGGCGGTTGGAACCAAAAATCTCAAATTTGGACTCATCAGACCAAAGGACAGATTTCCACCGGTGTCATGTCCAATGCTCGTGTTTCTTGGCCAAAGCATGTTTCTTTCTTCTTCGTCTCTTCTTCTTATTGGTCTCCTTCATTAGTGGTTTATTTGTAGCAATTTGACCATGAAGACCTGATTCACGCAGTCTCCTCTGAACAGTTGATGGTGAGATGTGTCTGTTAGTTGAACTCTGTGAAGCATTTACTTGGGCTGCAATCTGAGGTGCAGTTATTTGGCGATTTCTAAGGCTGGTAATTCGAATAAACTTATCCTCTGCAGTCGAGGTAACTCTGGGTCTTCCTTTCCTGTGGTGGTCCTCATGAGAGCCAGTTTCATCATTACATTGAATGGTATTTGTGACTGCACTTGAAGAAACTTTCAAAGTTCTTGAAATTTTCCGGATTGACTGACCTTCATGTCTTAAAGTAATGATGGACTGTCGTTTCTCTTTGTTAGTTGAGTTGTTCTTGCCATAATGTAGATGACGACAGTACAGACAAATAATGGTCTTTCCCAAATCGGGCTATTTACTGTGTACAATTACCTTGTCACAACACAAATGATTGCCTAAAATGCATTAAGAAGGAAAGAAATTGCAAATTAACTTTTAACAAGGCAACCTGTTCATGGAAAAGCATTCCAGGTGACTACCTCATGAAGCTGGTTGTGAGAATGCCGAGTATGCATCAAGGCAAGAGTGGCTTCTTTGAAGAATCTAAAATATAAATATATTTTGACTTGTTTAACACATTTTTGGTTACTACATATTCCGTGTGTGTTATTTCATAGTTTTGATGTCTTCACTTATATTCTACAATGTAGAAAATAGTAAAAATAAAGAAAAACCCTTGAATGAGTCAGTGTGTTCAAACTTTTGACTGGCATTGTAGATACACATATAAATATAAATATTATAATATATATTAATATATATATATATATATATATAACATATACATATCCACAATGTATTACGTATTCGAATAAGTTTTAAAACACAGGCGACGATGTAAATGTTAGCAAACTACTTTGATAACTATTATCTCAGGTGAGAAGTCCAACTCTTCAGTTTTTTTCATCTTCTGCATTATTTTTGAAAACTCATCACTCATTTGTGGTTTCTATAAAGTTTCACTGTCATTTCAATGTAGTTTTTATTTCAAGTTTACGATATAATCTGAAAATTGTATTCCAAAATTTATACAGTTGTTAATGAGCAAAGATTTGCATATATAACGTGTTTAAGTAGGCAGGTCTGCTCATACACAATGTTCGGTGGGTTATTCAGATCTTAGGGGTATCATAAATCAAACCAGGCACACAATATACTAAAGTTGTATGAAAATCAGAAACAAATTGTATTACCAGGAAGTTGTGTATCGATGCAAACAGTTGTGAGGAGCAATAACAGAAGGTAACATGGCTTCAAGACGATCATTGTCCTGCTATTTGGAAACAGTAACATGTATGTTAGTTCACTAAAATTGTTTTGACAAGTAAACAGAGACCTCAACAATGCAGAAAAGCTAACAATCATTCTGAAACAAACTGGGATAAAAGGTGTACATTTTTGCTGATAATTATCAAAACTTGATGATAGTCAATGACAAAAGAACATTTGTGTAGTGCTGTATATGATTTTCAAAGAAAATATAAAACCGGGTGAAGCGCAGGTAGGTCACGGGTAAGAGTTACGTTAGGTCACGAGCGTGGTCTAAAGCTGTTTGATTGATCTGCACTCCAACTACACTTCAACCAGCCTAAACTACAAAATGAAGCAGCCAGAACACATGGAATCCACCCAGAGACTCCGTGTATTGAATAACTAGCAAATAGCTTGGGAGAGGGATTACATGAAGCAATTTGAATGAAACAACCACAAAAAAATATATGATGCAACCAACAATTAAATCACCCTTTAACCCTTCTCGATATGTGCACTAAATACAAACCAAGCAAATGAACGTGATAACTTATTTAACTGGCTAATGAGACTATCATGCACACACAGGAGACATACATCAGGTTGGATAAGACAATGAAAAGAGTTGTTTGGGTAAATTTGGGGGTGGTGTTGGGCAGGAGTCTGACATTAGATCAATCCCCTTACAAGGCAAGCAAGACAGACAGAGAGCTGTCTGTGTGGTGTGATTCAGTCACTTAGCAGTTCAGCCCCATAGCATGACAAGTTCCATAGCACCAAAGGGAAGTAAACCTCAACCACCCCATGCAATGTGGAAAATATGGTCTTCTCTCTTTTTACCAATAAAGACCACATTCATCGTTTAAACATTAGATGCACCTCCTGACTGTTATGGTAAGCATCGCCACGGATTATGTCTACACGGTGAAACTACGTAATCCGCAAAGAACAACAGTCCTTCTGACACCCAGACAATTGTTCCCGTTAATGCAAACCATTCAACCAGAGCGGGTTATGTGGTTCCTTGTTCTATTTGGATTGTGCGGTTTTACCGTGTGAGACATAATCCACATCGATGCTCACCATAACAGTCAGGAGGTGTGCCTGATGTATAAATGACAAAAGCGGTCATCATTGGTTAGGTATTTATCAGTATGTCATCCTCATGAGGCTAAATAAGCCTGAAATCCAGATAGGTGATTCTGTTTGATGTTTAATTGGTGTTGATGATGTGATCTTTGTCTGTTTGACAGAGTTACTGGGCTGAGGTCTCTGGGTTGGTGGTGATGCTTGGGTGTTGGACAATGTCCAATGGAGATCGTGGTTGTGCTTGTCACACTCTATGTGTTTTGATTTACCTGACAATCACATCACGTGCCTTCTTGTTGAAGGGTTGGCATTTGTGTCTGGGTGGCAGACAGACGGTTGTTCTTTGTGGATTATGCAGTTTTACAGTATGGGATATAATCTATGGCAATGCTCACCCTAATAGTCAGGACGTGCATCTGATGTATAGAAACTGGTGGGGTGTGGATGCACATTATGTAAGACTAGCGATACCCGTGCACATGCACGGGATAGCAGTACAACATAGCTGGTAGCAGACGACAGACCGTACAAGGGGAATGACAAAAATACGCATTGTGCAAAATGCAAGTGGTACTATGGAACGCCAAGACTTCCCAAACATTGTCGGCATGTCCGCTAAGTGCCACAGCAATTTCATAGGGATCGTGTGACGGCGAGCCGAGTTTTTAGTGTGCAAGCTTGGTATTATAATAGAGATATACAAACCGTGCTTCCCCATTGTCTCGGGTCGCTCACCTGCATTTGATTTTTCATTTATATTTTTTTTTTTTCATTTTTGGATGCTTTCTGACAGTTCTGTGATTTCCTGGTGCATCGGTTTTGATGCCTGTCGGCACACAAAATTACCGTGCTTCTCCATTGTCTCGGGTCACTCACCTGCATCTTTTTTCATTTGTTTTTTCATTTGTTTATATTTTCATTTATCGATGTTGTCTGACGATTCTGTGAATTTTTCCAGTGTACCGGCTTCGAAGTCCATCGGCACGCAAAATTTCAGTTTTCTGTGTCACTCAGAAGGTCTCGATCTTTAATATCAGTCAGTGGTTAGAAACAGCGATATTGAAGAACATATATACTTACGGGGTGTGCTTACACGTTGTGTAAGCATATGAACTGTGCTTCCCCATTGTCTTGGGCCACTCACCTGCATTGGATTTCTCATTCATGTCTTTTCATTACTTGGCAAAAAAATTTTTTTTTTGACAAGTATGTTCATCGCCTCCATTTGTTACTTGCAAAATTGAAGCTTTTTCAAGTATATTGGTCAGTCGATTTTCTTATTCTGTCTGTTTGGCTGTTTGTCTGTCTGTCTGACTGTCAATCGACTACAAGTCACAATTTTAAACCGATCTTCACGAAACTTCACCACGTGGTAGAGTTTGTCAGAAGCAAGAAGTCTATTGTTTTTGAGGTCAAAAGGTCAACCTAGGCCAAAGGTCAAAACTTCAGTGAGATTTATGAAGTCCTCAATTTTCATCCAATTGACTTGAAAATTGAAGAGGATTTATATTTCTGGTCACTGAATTCAACCAGCCAATAATTATTTTTGAGGTCCACATGGACCAAAAGGTCAACATAAGCACAAGGTCAACAACTTAGGATCATTTTCTAAAATCCTCAATTTGCATATGATTGACTTGAACTTTGAACAGGATTTGCCTATCATTCAATGAATTCAACCACCAATTAATTTTAAGGTCCAAAGGTCAACACAGGCCTAATTTCCAAAATTGCAACTTGATAGATAGGGCAAAAACTACATATATTATATATATATATATATATATATATATATATATATATATATATATGGCAGTCAATAAGTAACCTTAAAATGGCGATATAAATTTAAGAATGTAATGTGTGTAGTTGTAAACGACATTTGTTATATCTATTGGTAAGAGTCATGTTTTGCCTGTTTCAGATCTGGCAACATTGAGTGTATGATGTCAGTGGATCAGTTCCAAGATGTCAGCTCCTTGAGAAACATGGGGAGGAGCAACGTTCTGTTGTCCGTTTCTTTGGAAGTGAGGGTGTAAATCCCAGTGAAATCCATCGCAGAATGAAAATGCATTATGGTGACACATGTTAATCACTGAAGCAGGTCTACGACTGAGACAGGAACTTTAAAAGTGGAGTGTTCAATGTGGCAGGCGCCGCTCACTCAGGCCGGCCTCACACAGCCGATACACCAGAAATGGTTGCAGGAGTTGAGCATGTGCTTCGGGAAAACCGTCACATTACGCTGGATTAAGTGGTCTCTGAATTGAACATAAACCATGGTTTAGCAGCATATCATTCACAACATGCTGGGGTTCCGCTAAGTGTCTGCAAGGTGGATGTCGACACAACTCTCACCCGAACTGAAATAACTCCAATTTTAAATGTCTTGTCCCAGTCGTATACCTGCTGCAGCGATAAACACGCGTCACCCTATTGCATTTTCTTTCTGCGATGGATTTCACTGGGATTCACACTCTCACTTCCCAAGAAACGGGTGACAGAACGTTGCTCCTCCTGGTGCATGCTTCAAAGCGAGCCGCCATCTTGGAACTGCTCGACTGACGTCATATGCTCAATGTTGCCAGAGGGAAAACAGGCAAAACATGACTCTTACCCGTAGATATAACAAATGTCGTCTACAACTACAAACATAAAATTCTCGACTATATATCGCCATTTTAAGGTTACTTATTGACTGCCCCTCGTATATATCATTATATCTCAAAAACTTGTGGACGAGTGAAGACAAAACAAGGGGGATGAGATGATTGGGTGACACGAACAAGCAGATTAGATTTTGGTTTGGATCCAGCCAATCAGTGGGATACAAAATGTGAACTGTTCAATCTGGCAGAGGTATGCGCTCAACCGAGTGCCGTTCTGCTTTGTTCTGCTTTGCCAACTGTCGCTCTATGAGTGATTTTTTATTTGTTACTTGCAAAATCGAAAGTTTTTCAAGTATGTTGGTCAGTTGATTTTGTTACTTACAAAATGGAAGATTTTTCAAGTATATCGGTCAGTCGATTTTGATATTTTATCTGTCTGTCTGTTTGTCTGTCTGATTGTCACCTCCAGGTCACAATTTTAAACTGATCTTCACGAAACTACACCACATGATATAGTTTTTCATAAGGAAGAAGCTTATTGTTATTGAGGTCAAAAGATCAAAAAGGTCAACATAGTCCCAAGGTCAACAACTAATGTGGTATTTCTAAAATCCTCAATTTTCATCCGATTGACTTGAAATTTGAAGAGTATGTATATTTCAGGTCACTGAATTCAGCCAACAATTATTGTGGTGGTCCACGTCAGCCAAAAGGTCAACATAGGCACAAGGTCAACAATGATGGTGGTATTTCTAAAATCCTCAATTTTCATCTGATTGATTTGAAATTTGAAGAGGAGTTGCAGATTTGGTCATTGAATTCAACCACCAATTATTTTTGAGGTCAAAAGGTCAACACAGGCCTAATTTCTGAAATTGAGAGATGGGGCCAAAAACTATACATCATTATATCTCAAAATGTTGTGGACGAGTTATGACAAAACTAGGTGGATGAGTTGGTTTGGTGACAAGAGCAAGCGGATTAGATTTTGGTTCAGATTCAGCTCATAAGTGGGATACGAAACATAAATTGTTCAGCCTGGCAGAAGTATATGCTCTACCACGTGCCGTTCTACTTTGTTCTGTTTTGCCAAGTGTTGCTCTATGAGTGATTCTTCATTTTCTTTTTTATCGCTTATCAATGCTTTCTGACGGTTCTGTGATTTTTCTTGGTGTATCGACGTTGATGTTCGTCATCAACCAAAATTACCATGCTCCCCCATTGGCTCAGGTCACTCACCTGCATTTTTATTTTTTTATTTTTTCATTTGTTTATATTTTCATTTATGGATGTTCTGCTTCTGCTTTCATTTATGGATGTTTCCATTTTTCGACCCTTTGCCTTCATCTCACCCATCATCTGGCTCATCATTGCTGCCAATTAGTCCATTTCTGATGGTGTTGGTGAGGCAGTGCTACTTTGGGGTGTGGACTCCAGAAGGGAGTGCCACATTCTCTGGGAGACAAATTTGGTGGTGGGGGGCCCCAAACATTATCAATGTCTCTGCTGGGGCCCCAAACATTATCAATGTCTCTGCTGCGGCCCCAACTGAATATTCCCCCAAGGAATTACCTTCCTCCATACTGCCCTCCTGAAACATGGGTTCCTCTATCATATCTACTAAGCCTACCTAGACCAGCTCATCTTGGTCCACTGTAGTCTGCACAAATATTTTAAAATAAAATTTTCACCCCAATTGCTATTTGTAATTTTGGGGGTGTACTAGTCACTCCTCAGGACCGAATCTCACTCCTGACATCGCACTGTTACTATTGATGACAGGGGGTTGCGTATCCGCACTCCTGACAACCAAACTGTTGTGGATCCAGAAATTGAGGCTTGCCACAAGGGGAAGCACTCGGGTCCCTCCTGAAGACCCGGTCCTGAGGCCACCAGGCACAGATAACTACATGTGCTGAAGATAAACCCCGGAAGCCGAACGGTGCCTTTGGCCCCATATGACGGGAAAGGCGACCTGAAGGCACATTTGGCACAATTCAACCACATGTGGAGCATGGACGTAATGGCTGGAGCATGGACGAAGATGGTACACTCCTTTTAGCAGCCCTGCACCCAATGGCAGCAGAGGTCTTGATCACTATGCCACCAGGCGCAATCACCTTATCAGAACTCCCGTCGGCCCTAAACAGTGGATTCGGTAAAGAACAGCAGATTGAGCTTGTTCAAACTCAGCTCATAAGCCGCAAACAAAAACCCAATGAAACCATTGGGGAATTGGCTTATGATATTCACCACGCAGTGGTGATCACGCATGTGAACATGGCAGCGTCTTCCCAGAAAGGCCTGACCCTTGATCACTTCCTCCAGGTCTCTCGGGTACAGACATAGGGGCTCTGCTTTTAGGATGGCGTCCGGAGACCTTGAGCAAGGCAGCCAATACCGCCGCCCAATGAGAGGCATCGAGGCCGCTGGCGCGAGGGTCCATGCGCCACGCCATAGCAGCCAGACAGGTGGGCCATGTAAACAATGACAGATCCGGAGCCAGGGCCAGTCCCGAGACATGAGCAGACTTAGAAAGGATGGTTCACGACATGGTGGACTGCTGGTTGGTGAGAACTGGACCATGGCAGGCGGCTCCAATGATGACACCTGGTTGGCCAATGAAAAATACCCCAAATCAGAACTTTAGGCGGGAAAGAGGAGGGGGGGGGGGAATTTGGAAGACCGGGGCCATACATTTTACCAGGTAAGGTGTTATAATTGTGGACGAGTGGATCACTTGTCGCGGGACTGCAGAGCCATGTGCAGGAATAAACCCCGATACCCAGAACCACCAAAAGTTTATGACAAAAAAAACCCCAAAGAAGCCCTCAACACCTCCCCCACCAGGCCCAGGAAACTAGTGAGTGCCGAGCATGCAGCGCCATGATCAGCAGTGGCAGATAGAAAAAGAGCCCTCATCATCGCGACAGGTCATTTATTGTGGGCACATTGGCACTGGTAGTTTGACGATCGGGTGAAAAATTGCCAGCGTAGGGGTAGAGACTGTCATGGACACAGGAGCAAGCACCATGATCATCAGCCCCGTTGTCTTTGATTCGAACACAGACAGTTGGGATAATATCCGCTGGCTGCAAAATCGTAGTCTGCAGTCATGGGTTTCTGGTTTCGTCGTGGGCCATACCCTTGTAAATAATGATGGGCCTGGTCCTGGTGTGGCCATCAGGGTAATTAACATAAGCGTGGAACTATGCACTATCGGACGGGGAACAAAGGTAGCAGACTGCACCCCAGTTATTGAAGTCGCGGAGGTGAGGGACAAATACATCCGGTCAGATCGATCCCAGGAGGAGTCTCTAACTTCCAGTAGGAATTGGCCCGATCACATTTGTGAGATGGTAAAAAGGAGCAGTGTAGATTTGGAGAAGGTCCAGCGGACCCAAAAGACCCCGAAGACCCAAATGTCTCAAAGGATCCAAAATACCCTGAAGAACCAAAAGATGCAGAAGTCACTGAAGACCCAAAAAGACCCCAAAGACCCAAAAAGACACCAAAGACTCAAGCACCCTGAAGACCCCAAAGATCAAAAAGTCATCCAGGACCCAAAAGACCCCGGAGGTCAATCAAGACCCAAACATTCCTGAGGACCTAAAAGACCCAAAAGTCACTGAGGGCCCAAATGACCCCAAAGACACTGAAGATCCAAAACTCCCCTATGACTCAAAAGACCCCAAAGACCCCAAAGACCATGAAGACCTGAAGACCCAAAAGTCACTGAGGACCCAAAAGACCCCGAAGACCCCAAATACTCCAAAAGACTGAAAAGACCCCAAAGACACAAAATACCCCGAAGACCCTGAAAACCCCAAGGACACCAAAGTTCCTGAGGAGTGAAAAGACGCTGAAGAACTCAAGACCCACAGCACCAAAAACGCCAGAGGATCACAAAGACCCTGAAGACCCAAAACTCACTGAGGACCAAAAATACCCCAAGAGACACCGAAGACCCCAAAGACGCAAAAGTCCCTGAGGAACCAAGAGTCGCAGAGGACCCAGAAGGCCCCAGAGGACCGAAAAGATCCAGAAGACCAAAAAGTCCCCAAGGACCCAAACGACACAGAGAACCCAAAAGATCCAGATGACCCAAAAGTCCCCAAGGACCAAAAATACCCGAAAGACGCAAAAGACCCAGAGGACCAAAAAGACCCAAAAGACAACGAAGACCCAAAGAACCAAAAGTCCCTGAAGACCCAAAAGACCCCCAAGACACTGAAGACCTAAAAGTTCCCAAGGACTCAAAAGACCCCAAAGACCCAAAAGACCATGAAGACACTGAAGACCCAAAAGTCAACAAGGACCCAAAAGACCCCAAAAGACCACAAATACCCCAAAAGACACCAAAAGACCCTGACGACCCAAAAGTCCCCAAGGACCCAAAATACCCCAAAGACGCAAAACTCCCTGAGAACCCAAAATACCCTAAAAACCAAAAAGACACAGAGAACCAAAAAGACCCAGAGGACCACAAATACCCCAAGGACCCAAAACACCAAAAAGACCCAAAAGTCACCAAGGATCCAAAAGACCCCAAGGACCAAAAAGACCCAAAAGTCACCGGGGACCCAAAAGACCCCAAAAAGACACCGAAGACCCCGATAAAGTTGTGGAAATGCACAGATCAGGAGATGGGTATAAAAATATTTCAAAGACCTTGAATATCCCTTGGAGCACAGTGAAGACAATCGTTAAGTGTGTATGGTACAATCAAGGCCCTGCTGAGATCAGGCCATCCCTCCAAACTGGATGACCAAGCAAGGAGGAGAATGGTCAGAGATGCCACCAAGAGGCCAATGGTAACTTTGAAAGAGCTCCATGCCTTTATGGCAAAGACTAGTCACTGTGTGCATGTGACAACAATATCCCAAGCACTCCACAAGTCTGGCCTGCATGGAACGTTGGCAAGAAGAAAGCCATCACTCAAAAAAGCCCAACTTGAATCCTGTTTGAGGTATGCATAAAAAAAACACTCTCGAGATTCTGAAGCCATGTGGCAAACAGTCTTGTGGTTTGATGAAACCAAGATGGAACATTTTGGCCTAAATGTAAAACGTTATGTTTGGCTCAAATCCAACACAGCACATCACCCAAAGAACACCATACGTACTGTGAAGCATGGTGGTGGAAGCATCATGTTATGGGGGTGGTTCTCATCAGCAGGAACTGGGGAACTTTTCAGGAAAGAAGGGAAAATGGATGGAGTAAAATACAGAAAAATCCGAGAGGAAAACCTGCTGTCCTCTGCAAGAAAGCTGAAATTGGGACGGAAGTTAACCTTTCAGCATGACAACGACCTGAAGCACAAAGCCAAAGCTACATTGGAGTGGCGAAGAAACAAAAAGATAAACGTCCTTGAGTGGCCCAGTCAGAGCCCCGACCTAAATCCAATCGAAAATCTGTGGCATGACTTGAAGATTGCTGTCCATCAACACTCCCCACGCAACTTGATTGAGCTTGAACAGTGTTGTACAGAAGAATGGGCAAATATTGCCCAATCAAGGTGTGCAATGTTGGTAGAGATCTATCCCAAAAGACTCACAGCTGTATTTACTGTCAAAGGTGCTTCCACCAAGTAGTAACTCAGGGGGGTGGACACTTATCCAACCAAGATATTCCAGGTTATACGGCAATTAAAGGTGAAAATTTTGAAACAGGGTGTACTTTCTATAAGCACTGTATATCGATCGACTTTTAAAAAGTTAAGGAGATACTCACGTGAGTTGGCCACGTGTTGTTCAGCGGTGCAACAGGTGGCAAACTGAAAATGTGAAATATTATTTTACACAACATTTCCCCTTTTTGTGCATTCCTCCATGATACGACCCATCACTTTGACATAGATAAACACAAATAAAAACTAGAAGGGCACTCAGAGGAGCGAATACCTCTGCCACGTAATGCCTGATCCACAAGAACATATCGGGCCCATTACATTTTTGGAATATGATGTTTCTCGTTTTTGGCCCAATCTCTCAATGGTGAAGAATCACTTTAAAGATTAAATCATCTTCGTATCCAGATCCAGATCTTCACCAAAATCTAATCATTTCATCTTAGCCAAACAACTAACTGGTCCACCAAGTTTCGTCCGAATCCACTCACAACTTTCTGAGATATCGTGCTTTATATCGGTTTAGCAAGATCTCTCAAAAGTGAGGAATCACTTTAAAAATTATCACATCCGGATCCAGATTAGGATCTTCACCATAATTGAGGAGGGGATGGGGAAGTGTTAATGAGGGAGGGGAGTGTAAAATAGAGAGGATGATGGGGAGTTTTAAATAGAGGATGAGGGAGTTTTAAATAGAGAGGATGAGGGAGTTTTAAATAGAGAGGGTGAGGGAGTATAAATGGAGAGGATGAGGGAGTTTTAAATGGAGAGGATGAGGGAGTTTTAAATAGAGAGGGTGAGGGAGTATAAATGGAGAGGATGAGGGAGTTTTAAATAGAGAGGATGAGGGAGTTTTAAATATGGAGGATGAGGGATTTTAATAGGAGAGAGTAGAGGGAGTTTTAAATAGAGAGGATGAGGAAGTTTTAAATAGAGAGGAGAGGGAGTTTTAAATAGAGAGGATGAGGGAGTTTAAATAGAGAGGATGAGGAAGGTTTTAAATAGAGAGGATGAGGAAGTTTTAAATAGAGAGGATGAGGAAGTTTTAAATAGAGAGGATGAGGGAGTTTTAAATGGAAGAGGATGAGGGAAGTTTTAAATAGAGAGATGAGGGAGTTTTAAATGAGAGGATGAAGGGAGTTTTAAATATGGAGGATGAGGGAGTTTTAAATAGAGAGGATGAGGAAGTTTTAAATATGGAGGATGAGGGAGTTTTAAATGGAGAGGATGAGGGAGTTTTAAAAAGAGAGGATGAGGGAGTTTCAAATATGGAGGATGGAGGGAGTTTTAAATAGAGAGGATGAGGGAGTTTTAAATATGGAGGATGAGGGAGTTTTAAACAGAGAGGATGAGGGAGTTTTAAATATGGAGGATGAGGATTTTAAAATAGAGAGGATCATTAAAATAGAGAACAGGCAGAACAGTTTACGTTTTTTATTCCACTGAGTGTCTGGATTTGGATCCGGACCTGAACCAAAATTTAATCAGCTTGTTATTGTCGCCTACCAACTCATCCACCAAGTTTTATTATAATCCGTCCACAACTTCTTAAGATCTCCTGCGACATATCGTTTTTGGCCATATCTCTAAAACGTTGAAAAATTTAAAAAAAATCCTCGTATCTGGATGTGAATCTTCACCAAAATCAAATCTATTCGTCCTTGTCACGCACCCAATCTCTCCACCAAGTTTTAATCAAATCCGTCCACAACTTTTTGAGATATCCTACTAACAGACAAACAGACAGACAAACAGACAGACAAAAAGACAGATATGGGTGAAAACATAACCTCCATCCATCCACCTTCAGGTGGAGGTAATAAAAGGGGCAGGAAGAATGGTATGAAAGAAAACATCTCAGAAAGAATACAAGGAATCTCAACAAGATTGAGAAGTTTACCCCCTACCCTCATTCCCCTGTCCTCCTCCCTTCCTCACTCCACTGCTCCCCCATCCTCCACATCATCATTCTCACCAATCGTAAAAAATAAACATTGAAGCAGCCCTTTTTTAGGATGTACAGGCTTGCATTAAAACCAAATGTGGGGGCTCCAGAAATCATGAGGATTCCATAAGGCTGGAGGATCCAGACAGAGGGCATGCATGAGACATCTTGGAATTCAAATGAACCAGGTTTTTCCGATTGCACTGGATTAAACAGGTATTACCTAAAATTCATAATGTGGAGGATAAAATATTGAATCCGGATGCATCTAATACAAACTTGGAAAGACCCGACTTCTTTCCAGTGTGTCGAAGGCTGAGGCTTTAGAAGTGCAGCAGAAGGTCTGGCATTCCATCGGTCAGGTGAGTGTTTGTTTTTTTTCCCATGGACAAGATGGTAACATCGTACGAGACAAATTATGTGCAACAATTGAACTTGAAGAATACACGAGAATAAAACAAACAAATAAATTTATCAATCGATGCGCCTGCAGTTATTTTAAATATAGATAAAGATGTCCAACGATCAGAATTCATGTGACGCAGTGCGTTTGATTTTGTGTTTAACCATACTACTTAAAAACACTTAAAATCTATCCCGAAAATAAGAATAAAAATTCTCAACAAACTTTTCCAATTTCCTTTTCTCTGTCTCTGTCTCTGTATATCTGTCTGCTCTCTGTCTATCTCTATCGCCATCTCTCATTGATATAATTCCTTGTGACAAGAAGCCTCATGGAATCCCACTCCACTTCTGCCGGTATTTTTATATTATTTTGGGGAGAATATCTTGGAGTCATCAGTGCGCTTGCTTGCATGGTTAACAGCAGATGGGTTTTAAAGACTCACCATGATGTATGTCGACATAGGATTAACCTGTATTCCAAACTCCTTATACATCAAAGGAATAATTCTCGCAAAGACAGTCCGTCAATATGACCAGGGTATAATATGATCAACGACTACATCAGGTGACATCATTCTAGTCATGAAACTAACAGGGATTGTCAGATGTCCTTGCGAAGAAATGACAAGCATAATGTTTATAAAATTACAAGTAAACTACATGAGTCTGTTTAGATTAGCTTTTCTCGTTGATATGTGGCACAGAACACTCAACCGTACTCACCAGGCTGATGTGAGCACCGCAGGAGAAGCGCTCAATGTGGTGCCGAAGGGGGCATGTGAGGGGTGCGTTTGAGAAGAGCTTTGGTCCATCCTCCCTCCACAACTCCGCTCCCGTCTGTTCCTCCACCCACAAGACAGTTACACAACCCTCTTAACCCGAAGAAAACCAACACCTCCACCTTTTGGATGTGATGTGAATAACAGATATTCTCCATTTAACACAAGCTGGATTGCAATTGTGATCGTTCTCTTCAATGTCTGTGGGTATTATTAAAAAATATGGGCAATACCCCTGGGTGCTCACCGGATCGAATAATATTGATGTTTAGGAGGAAGTCAACATGGGACCGGGCGTAGTGGCGTGCGCCTGTAATCCGGCGACTCGGAGGCTTGGGTTGGAGGATCGCTTGAGGACGGCAGCTCTGCGCTGGGCCGCGCCATGAGAGGGTGTAGGGCAGCCCGGAATCATGGCAAAACCCAATCCTTATCCCTGTGTCGTAAGAGGCGACCAGGTTTGTGTCAGGAAGGGCATCCGGTGTAAAACCTGTGCCAAATCAGTCTGCGGATCATAACGGGTGATCTGCTGTGGCGACCCCTAACGGGAGCAGCCGAAAGAGGAACAACAACAACAGGAGGAAGTCAACATGGGACGGAATAAGCAAAATGTACCAATGAAGCAATGTTATAACAAATACCTATTGGGGGGGAGGGCAATGCCCACTCCCCCGCCCCCACACATAGACCCCATTGAACCACAATTTTTAAAATAGCGTGACCAAATTTTGGTAAATCACGGGTGATGAAGGTTGTGGTTGAGTTTCACTGAAATTGTGTGTGTAGTTTCGAAGAAGAACGCAAATATATATTTTGGGGGGCAACCCCCCGTAGACATCATTCGACCCCAATTTTTTAAAAAAAAAAATATGTGATCAATCTTTGGTACATCACGGGTGATGAAGGTTATTTTATTGTTATTTTTTTATGCACAATGTCAAGGCTCGTATAAGAGCTAACACACAGAACGGATAATAAGGTAGTCGGAGACGAGAGGAGAGGGAAGCACAAAACGGTGGGGAACAGAGACATTAGGAGACCTGTGGAAG
>CM068955.1:105968864-105979092 GCA_035128595.1 Eptatretus atami
GGGGGGAGAAAGCGGAGGGAGATAGAATGAGGATAGAGAGGAGGGAGAGAGGAGGGGGGTGCAGGAGAGGTGGAGGAGCTGGGGGGGGGGGGTGGGGAGTTCGGAAGGGGAAGATAAAAATTGGGGAGGGAGACGTGAGGAAAGTAGGAGGTGGGGGGAATGACACCACACCAAATGTCGGTATACGCTCCAAAAGGGGGGGGGGTGGGAGTGAGAAGGATGAGGGAGAACATAGGGGGTGAAGGGGGAAGTGGGGAAAGGGGGTTTGGGATGAAGTAAGTGTGAGGAGAGGGGAGGGAAGGCAGTATAGGGGATGGGAAGGGAAGGCAGAGTGAAGTGAAGGGAAGCGCGCTGAGGGGAGGAAGCAGCGTGAGGGGGAGGGAAGGCACGTGAGGGGGAGGGAAAGCAGCGTGAGGGGGAGGGAGCAGCGTGAGGGGGAGGAAGGCAGGTGAGGGGGAGGAAGGCAGCGTGAGGGGAAGAGAAGGCAGCGTGAGGGGAGGGGAAGGGAAGGGTGATAAAACGCACCCAAACAGCAACATTTCTTTTAACCGCTGGTTTCTATATAAAACACACGCTATATACCTGGCAAATTCAAAACGAAACCATCAGTCCCTCACAGTCCCCTTAACAGAGGGGAAGGCATGGGGGGGATCAGGGAGAGAGAGAGAGAGAGAGAGAGAGAGAGAAGAGAGAGAGAGAGAGAGAGAAGAGAGAGAGAGAGAGAGAGAGAGGGTTGGAGGAGAGGAGTGGGAGAGATAGAGATAAGGGTGGGGGAGAGGGGTGGCTGAAGAGAGATAGGGGTGGGAGGAGATGGGTGGCTGAGAGAGTGAGAGGGGAGGGAGAGAGAAAAGCAGTGAGTGAGAGAAGGAGAGAGGGTGAGAGAAGGAGAGAAGGAGAGAGGGTGGAGAGAAGGAGAGAAGGAGGGAGAAGGAGAGAGGGTGAGAGAAGGAGAGAAGGAGAGAGGGTGAGAGGAAGAGGAGAGAGAGAGGTGAGAGAATAGGAAGAGAGAGGTGAGAGAGAGAGAGAGAGAGAGAGAGAAGGGAGAGAGAGAGAGGGTGAGAGAAAGGAGAGAGGAGAGAGGGTGAGAGAAGAGAGAAGGAGAGAGGGTGAGAGAAGGAGAGAAGGAGAGAAGGAGAGAGGGTGAAGAGGGTGAGAGAGGAGAGGGGTGAGAGGGTGAGAGAAGGAGAGAGGGTGAGAGGGTGAGAGAAGGAGAGAGGGTGAGAGGGTGAGAAGGAGAGAGAGGGTGAGAGGGTGAGAGGGTGGAGAGAAGGAGAGGGTGAGAGAAGGAGAGAAGGAGAGAAGGAGAGAAGGAGAGAAGGAGGAAGAAGGAGAGAAGGAGAGAAGGAGAGGGTGAGAGGGTGAGAGGGTGAGAGAAGGAGAGGGTGAGAGAAGGGAGAGGGTGAGAGAAGGAGAGGGTGAGAGAAGGAGAGGTGAGAGAAGGAGAGGGTGAGAGAAGGAGAGAAGGAGAGAAGGAGAGAAGGAGAGAAGGAGAGAAGGAGAGAAGGAGAGAGAGAGAGACTTTTAGGTCCTTTTATTACAAAAGAAAGTATAAAAAAGATTTTTAAAAATTCAATACAACAAGTTTTCAATAAACCCACAGAACAAAGGAAAGGATAATCTACATTCTACAAGAATGGAAAAAAAAAGAAGAAAACAATTCATTTTAAAGTAATCGATGAGCATTAACAACAAGAGAGTTTATACAATAAAGATGCTCCAATTGTAAATTTTAAAAATAATACATTAGACTTCGAGAAATCCATCAATCAAAACAGAACAAAAAGGAAAAGAACACTGTATCGTAGTCCAAAAGACATACAATACCGCGAAGGAAATTACACACACATTTCTAATTCATTCTCATTAACCTTACACATTTTTCAAACACACCAATTTTCAACAAATCCATTAATATTTGCATTATTACTATAGTAATTGAATTCCAGTTTTTGCCTTGTTGAAACCAGGGATTGAAAATACAGGATCACATTACATTGCTCTGGTGGTTTTCTTTAATTTTTGCTTTTCTAGACAAGTAAATTGCTAGTTTAGCCTCCGACAATACATAGTTCAAAAACAAAATTAACTTTTCATCTGCCGAAACGACTCTAAGCCCAAAGATAAAAACCCGGAGGGAAAACCGAACATTTACTCGATCGAATACGTTCTTCAGTAGAAGAAAAAGAGCACACAATCGTATGCAATCAATATACCCATGAAACACATCTTCAGTGGTGTTACAGAAGGGACAGAGAACCGACACAGTAACATCTACACGGTTTACAAAAATGTTGTCGGTAATGCCTCATGAACAAGTCTCCATTGTAGATCACCTGACCTTTTTGTTGTGGGTGTGTATACATCGATTTCCATTCAGGTTCAGAGGGGGCGATATCCGGTAACAAGGCTTTCCATCTACTTACTCCCGCTGTCGGAGTGTTTACATTGATAACCGAAAGGCAAGACTGATAGATAAAATTGCTCTCGAGGTTGCCAAAGTGAAAAGAACGGCACCCGGCTTGAGACAGAGCAGGACTGGTGAAACTAACCAGTAAATTAGGAATTGAAGGATTTAGGGATACCCATTTCACCTCAGTACTCCACTTCAAACCAAGTCTTAAGGATGTGCGTATAACTTCAACAAGTTACTTGGCTTACAACTCTTATTGACCTGGTACCGGTAATCTCAGCGATTTACTTGGCGGATTTCCAGGCATGATTGGAAGAGTCACGAAGATGCCAAACATTTTTGATACCACTTGTAATAAAGTTTTGGGAAAAAAACCGACTTTTGGGAACATTCGGAAAAAGTGGGTTCAGAAACAAGGGTTCCCCGCAAACATTTGAACATCATATGACTCCTTCTGGCGGGTCACCACTACGGCTTGCCAAGCATTTAGTAGACTTTGATAAAACAGAGGGAGGTGAGACGCATCAACTTTTTGAGGCTCCATCAAAACAAGCTCAAGGCCGAACCGAGCGTTCCAGCCTGTCTCAGAATTTGTTGTGCTGTGGGGCGTCAGGGCAGTTTTTTTTACATTGAGCAGTCGCTGGATTGATTTCAGCTGAAAGGCCATCAGTCGACATTTCACGTCAATGAGCCCTTGGCCACCTCCGGACAGGGGTCGACAAAGTACATCCCACCTCAACCAGTGATGACCTCCCCAAAATAAATTAACCAGTATCCGCTGAATATCCTTTAGTAAGCTGTCCGGTGGCTGTAGGCAGATGAATCTATGCCACAAGACAGAGGCGACTGAGGTGTTAACAATCAGTATACGGCCTCTGAAGGACATTTGTGGAAGAAACGTTTTTCATTTTTGCAAACGTTTGGTCACGTCATCTATCATTCCTTCCCAATTCATGAGAGAATACTGGTAAGGACCAAGGTAAACCCAAGATACTTGACCCCTTCTCTTTCCAACTTAGACTTTGGGGAGTGAGTGAGGTTGGTACCAAAGGAGGCCTACCGGATGTACGAGTGACAGAAGACACCCACAAGGCTTTGCTCTTTTGCCAGTTGACCTTCAATGATGAAGCCCGATGAAACATACGTAGGGATTCGAGGAGTGTGGTTAGGTCTTTGATCGTTCCTAATTATTACGCAGATATCATCAGCGTATACAGATACTATGATATGGTGCTCCTCTGGGGAAGGTACAAAGCCAGAGGTGAGAGTCTAAGATTAATGAGAAGTGGCTCGAGTAAAAGGCTAAACAGTAACCCTGACAACGGACAGCCTTGCCGAACGCCCCTCTGAACCTGAAAAGGAGAACAGAGAAAATTGTTTACTTTGCATAAGTTTGATATATGTTGTATAATAATTTAACCAAACATATAAACTTTTCACCAAAACCAAATTTTGCAAAACATGAAACATGTAGGTGTGATCAACACTGTCAAAGGCCTTTTCAATGTCTAAAAAAAGTTGTCCAACCCCGTCTTCCTTCAGGCACCAATCAATCAAATCTCTGATTAAGAAGATGTTGTCAGAGATGATCTTCCTGGAATACAGTAACTCTGATCAGCATGAACAACAGTTCCAATTACACTCTTCAGCCAATTGGCAAGAAGTTTGGACAAAAATTTATAGTCCGAGCACAGCAATGAAATGGGACGCCAGTTCTCGACCCGCCGGAGATCTCCGCCTTTAGGGAGGAGGGAAACCACCGCTCTTCTACAGCTGAGAGGCAATATGCCAGATCGTACGCTTTCTTGCAGGACCAGCAGTACTTCTGGACCTAGAATGTCCCAAAACGCTGTAAAAAATCAACTGGAAGGCCATCAATCCCAGGGGTTTTCCATGTTCAAGGCTACTCAGAGCTGTACTGAGTTCCTCCAGGGTGGGCGCACTTCAAGAACATTGACGCTGGTCACAACTCAAAACAGGTACATGATTGGTCATATTCACATCAATATTGTTACGGCTGTGGAAATTCGCAAACCACCATTCAGGACCCGTAGGTGAGATATCTCTAAGTACATGTGTAGTTAGCCCAAACCCGTTGTATAGAGGGAATTTATGTGATTCATTCGGGCTGCGACGCTTTGAGATAGCCGTTTTCTGTTCTTCTTTATTTTGAACAACCACGTCTCAACCGCCATCACACAACAACCACCAACCACAACGCCGCTTCACAACAACCACAACCACACCTGCCTCTCAACAACCACGCCAACCACACCAAATCAAGCCACCTCAACAACCACCGCGTTCTGACTCGGCACACGGTTGCCAGAGGCCTGGCCTTCGACGAGGGAAAGCAGGCGGCCCCGTCCCCCTCCCCCGAACGAATGGCGCCGCCGCGGTGGATTTCACCCTGCGAGGGAAGAGGAAGAATGCCACGGCGGTGCGAGCGTCGCCGATTGGGCGGAAAGCCCTCCTTCCGGAAGTTTCCAGCATGTTCTGGAAGGAGGGCGGGAGTTGAGAGGGGGCGGGGCTTTGTGAAAAGGGGGCAGAACGCGAGCGCAAGGGCGCGGGCTTGCTGAGAAAAAGGGGCGGAACGGAAACGCGAAGGACAGTGAAGTTGAGTTTTAGGCCGAACGCGAAAGAGAGTGAGTGAGGAGAGCTCGGCGGAAAAGGCCGAATGCGAACGCGAGCGAGTGAGGAGAGCTCGGCGGGAAAAGGCCGAACGCGAGCGAGTGAGGAGAGCTCGGCGGGAAAGGCCGAACGCGAACGCGGGCGAGTGAGGAGAGCTCGGCAGGAAAGGTTTGAACGCGAACGCGGAGAGCTGAGTGGAGTTCTGAGGAGAAGCGCGAGCGGACGCGGAGAATCGCGGACTCGACCTCGCTCGCCGGACCGTGCTGGTTGGTCGCTCCGGACTGGCGGAGCCGGATCCCGGTGGACACCAGCTCGGGGAGCTCCCTACGGTCATGCACTTTCAATCATTTCTTTTGGGTTTTTGTACGAATGGTGTGGCGCCGTGTCCTGTAAAGTAGAATAGTGTAAGTGACTGTGCTGTGAATAATTGCTTATTCGGTTTTAACTCTTTCCCTGCTTTCTTTGGCTGTATATACGTGCTCTCCGTGTGTGGCGTAATAAATGTGCATTGTGTGAACTGTTTTCCGTTTCGCTTCTCTTTTCTTTAATTGAATCTCCATCCTGCTTCACGTAAGGGGTTCGTAGTGGGCTTAATACGCCCGATAATAATCGGAACCGTCAAGGCCGACGATAACACCGCTCGGTTATCCCGATAGTACGGAACGGGCCGCCCAAGCGGCCCGCGTCCGGAGTCGACCTGCGGCAAGGTGGAGTCGACCTGCGGCGAGGTGCGATCGCCCGATTTACCATCCGCGTGGGTACTTAGGTAGGTCGAGTTTGGCGAACAACCCTATCCCACGCGGGTGGCCGATTGGCACGATCGTGGTGAGGCCGAAAGGCCCACCCGTGACTAGCTCCCGGCGTTAGTCCGAGAGGGTCACGACAGAATTGTCCGTCCGGTGGCGGACGTGCCGCGATTCGAGTCACGTGGCCGTCCGCACGCCGGCGGGCGCGAATTTGCAACACTGGTGTCAGAGAGCGGGAAACAAACTCTCCCGTCTCCAGCTAAATTCACGGGAATCGGTTCAGGGTGAGAGGAGCGACCCCCGATTCCCTCCAAATTACGAGCGATCTAAATTAACCCGTTACGAGAAACAAGATGGAGTCTCAAGGCGAGCGGGAGCCGGTGGTAGAAATGTGTATGTGTTTGAATGTAGAATCCATGGTCCAGGACAAAATCCCCGAGCAGACATTCCCAGGAATATGCTTCAACAATTTCCCCCCAACTGAACCCAGAGCCCGAAATGGGCCGGCAGCGGGCCGCGGTGTATGACACCTCCCTCCCCCCCCCTCCGCCAAAACCCCCCGATCCTGGCCGAATCGGCTCAGCCGAGTGCACCGACATGGCCCAGCTATTCGCCATGCTGGCGGGAATAAACAGTGAAATGGATGACATGGAAGCGAATACGCAAACACTGCGGAGTGAGATGAGCAGCGAATAGACCTTGGCCTGCAGGCAGGCATAATGGCAATGGCGAGGAGTGAAACGCGGGCAGTGGAGCTCAAAATGGCGACGCCACGTGCTGAACAAACGAGCTGGGAGGGAGTGCAACGGCTGTCAGGCCCGCGGTGAAGGCGGGAACAAAAAAAATAATTAAGGGGACGTGTTGGACGAGACTTGTAAAGGTGACGGAGAGAGCAACAGTGACGGTGACCGAAAGGGAAAAACTAATTGGGTGACGGAGACGTGCACGAGGGAAGTAACAAAGACAAAGAAGGAAATGAAAGTATATGCCAGAGACACGGGAGATAGAGAGTGAATTGGACGGGGTTAGTGACGCACACACACACACGGAGGTAGTGGAGGATAATGGGGGTGAGCTGGCGGACCGTGTAGGGACGCGGTGCGAGCAGTTGGATAGCCTCCTCCAGAACGAGGGGAGGGAGTATGCCCCCTTGAAGCGGTTTACGACCAGGTGGTTTGGTCGTGCTTTGCGGGGTCGAGGGGATGAGTGCTGTGGACGGGTGCACGGAGAGCTTGGGGGTATAGAGGCCCGGAACCCCTAGTGGTGGCACGAATCCCAGCGTGTTGGTCCGGCGTGTGTGTGTCGAGGGTGTGTTCACGAGTGTGGCGAAATGCGTGCTGCAACGCACGCATAGCGCGGGTGCAAGGGCGTGTGTGAGAGCGACCGGGTGGGTGACAAAGACCCCGTGTGTGGATGAGACCCCAGGTGTGATTGCGCCCCCGTGTGTGGAAGCGACCCCGTGTGCGAGTGGTGTGGTCGGAGTGTGCGCAGGAGAGCGTGCTTCTCAGCACGCCGTGTGTGAAAGGGGCACCGCAGGTGGAAGGAGCCACGTGTGCAAGGGATGGATGGCACGAGTGAGTGAGCGGCCGAGTGTGAGGGAGACGGTGTGTGTGAGGTCGCGGTATGTGAGGGAGATGACGGTCGGCATGCGGGAGCACGCAGCCGTGTCTCCAGTGTGAGTGTGATGGAATGGAGAGTGAGCGTTGTAACACGCAGGTGTGCGTGGATTGAATGGAGACGACGATGGCGACAAAAGGACAAGGGCGAGTAGCGGCCGTAGCTGTTTTGGGGACCGCGCCGGGTTCACCCGGCGGCGAGCGCAGGTCCGTGCCGTGCAACGCACGAGGCCGCCACTGCTCGCTTGCGGGAGTGAAACCCGGTCCGGAAACGCCAGCGGTGGATTTGCCGATCCCGCGGAAGGACAAAGTCTAGGCAGGACACGGATTTGGACCGGACGGGTTCTCCACGCGGGCGGGTGTTGAAGCTCCAACGGGCAGAGCACATGCGTTCGCGTGGAACCCTCTAGACGTGAAGCTTGTGTTTTTTATGCGCCGGGTGACGTCATGGCTGCGTGTGGGGTTGGAATCCGCAGGGAGGGTGAATCCCTGCCGGATGGTACCGTCCAAGAGGGACGAGGGACGCGAACAGCTGCCATGACGTCACGCCAAAGGTGCGCGGCTGAAGTGCCGCGCTGTGCGCAGGTTGCGAGTTGCCGCGCTGGTGCTGCGCATTAAAAAAAAAAAATAGCAAGCCTCGCTTTCGGGTGAACAGGATTCCGGGCAAGGGGTGGAAGATCCCTTGCACGGGCACAGGATACCACTAGTTAGGGGAAGGGTTAGCTTAGTTAGACCGGTCTCATGGGGCAGGGGTAAGTCCTCATGGGGCCCGTGGAATGGATTAGGCAGAGGATTTAGGTCAGATTTAGGGAGATGGGAAATAACATTTGAGGACAGTGACAGACTGTGGATGTGTAGAGGGGACGTAGCTTAGCTACGTAGTGTTAAATGGAACGTGCTGTAGTGTAAGGGACGACGTGGGAGCACGAGTTAGTTAGGGGAAGTAGTGAGCAGGATGGCAGAGTTCAGCGATGTGTGTGTTGAAAAGTTGTGAGGTGAGTACATGATGAGTGAGTGAGGCCAGCGGGTCTGTGTGTATGGAGCGAATGTGGAATGCATGGTGCGATGAGTGATTGGGGGGAGGAGTGACTCCCGCCCAAGAACCCCGGGGTCAGTGTAGAGTGAGTTAGCTGGGTTAGTTAAATTGACAAAATGGAGGTCGTTTGCTGTTGGTGGGAGTGTAGGCTCGAAACCTGTTTGGAGGGGTGCAGGAGCCCTGTTGACGGCTGGGAGCGTGGCTGCGAAAGGTGAGTATCGCTGATGGGTACCCCGGGCACCAGGCTAGTCGCCGTAGTAGGCCAAGGGCCCATGGGGGGCCGGGATAGCGTAGTGGGCACCGGTGCGCCCGCACGGTGCGGGGCCCGGGGCGCCATTAGCCGCGTGGCAGTGTTGTGGGCACGGGTGACCTTCGGAAAGGGGCCCGGGAAGCCAGCTGCCACGTGAGCGTTTCAGGGAGTCGCCATGGAGGGCACTCCCCGGTGTTTAGGGAGCTGGTAGGCTCGGAGGCATGTGTAGTGCCCGGGGGTGCCATCGCTGAGAATGGCAGAGGTCGTGCCTGCCAAGGGGAGCACGCGTCCCAGCCATGAGACCGTGGAGGGCACGGGAGAAAATTGGAGGGCGAGGCCGAAATTGTAAGGACACCAACACAGGCGACGGAATCTGGGTTGATAGAACCAATAGTTTAAGCGAGAGGCGCTTGTTGGAAGCCCCGGGTAGTTTAACAGTTAAATGGATAGGGTAGATTAGAAGTGTACCCTCCGCACATCATCCCTTCGCTCTCGTTGTGGGCCGCTGGACCCACTTTGGGTTATTAGATCTGAACTCCGAGGAGGCTTCGTTGGGCCTCGACACAGGACGCTAGCTCTCCTCATTCCCCTCCAGGAAGGGAACATAAGGGGTTGGGAGTAGGCTAGGGACAAATAGGTTAGCCGAACAGAGACAGTAAAGGGGGTTAGGGGACGAAATTATTAGTGGGGAAGTAAGATAAAAATAAAAACAAAAAAAAATAAGTTGGGGGCTAAATTGGGTTTTACAAATTAAGGAGTGGGTATGGACAGTGACAGGCAAAGGCGATAGGTGGAGGGAGCCAGGTAGGTAGGTCCGAGCCGCCTTCTGTGTGGCCAGCACCACCGCACTCCCTCCACCAACCTGCACTGCACGGCAAGAGGCGCCAACTTCATCGGCTGACTGTTTGCTTCAAGCCTGTGCCGGCCAACTTCATCGGCTGGCTGTGTTTGTTACGAGGCCTGTACGGCCGGATCGTCTGCAGCTGTTTGCTTCAAGGCCTGTGCCGGTCATCTCACTGCCGGCTGTTTTTGCTGCAAGGCCTGTGCCGGTCGATCATCTGCCGGCTGTTCGCTACAGCGGCCTTGTCATGCCATGCCTACTGCCCTCGTTCACCAGCCCCGTTCAATTTTGCTTTGCCCCCCCTTGTTTCATTGCCATGTGCGCCAGGATCAAGGCAACAGTTGCAAGCTGCAAGAACTGTCCTGTTGGCAGCTACAACACGGGCCTGCAGTGGCGGCCAGTGCACCGTTTTTTTTTGACTTTTGTTTTGCTCCCTGCAGAGTTCATTGATCCTGGGCCATGGAGTAGTGTAAATTTATAAGGTTAAGTTGTATTGTAATATGAGTCGCCCCCGCATGTCTGTCTAGCGCGGCAATTTTATTCTAAGTGCGATCTCTTAGAGGGTGAGAGAAGGAGAGGGTGAGAGAAGGAGAGAAGGAGAGAAGGAGAGAAGGAGAGAAGGAGAGAAGGAGAGAAGGAGAGAGAGAGAGACTTTTAGGTCCTTTTATTACAAAAGAAAGTATAAAAAGATTTTTAAA
>CM068955.1:105990874-106010664 GCA_035128595.1 Eptatretus atami
TATACCATCGATCAAGTCTAGCGAGCGTGATCAACCCGTTAGCACACCGGCACCACGTGTATTGAGAGACTGTCGAGTGCTGTATGCGCCATGCGTCAAACAGACCAAGTGATGTGAAACAACGAGAGATATCTTTATGCGCTTCGGGATGTGGTTCTCTGTGTGTTTCTATCTAGATTTGGTTCAAACGTACAGTTAAAATCTTCCTCCAATCAAACACAATGATCAAGAGTATCACGTGAAGATAATTAGCCAAACGTGTGAAAAAATCTTTACGAGCTACACTGCTACTAGGAGCATATACATTGAGTAAGGTGAGGTGAAATCCTCGATAAACCAACTCCAAGGATGCCAAGTGCCTTTAACTATTTCATTGGAAAGTACAAGAGTCGGGAAACAAACCCTGGACGAAGCAAAAACGCAACTCCCGCAGAAACAGAGGACAGATTGCTAAAGAAACACTGTCCTTTATTAAGACGAAGCCAATCAGACTGTGCGTCTCTGTTATATGTGTTTCTTGCAATAAGCAGACATCAATATGTTTCTGAAACACTAAGTTCTTAACTTGAACATTACGTAAATGGTTGGCACCACCTCCATTGATGTTTAAGGTGCCACACAACACTTCTTTTTCTTTTCATCCTATATCGAGGAAATTTGGCTGCTGTTGTGAACATTCTGTTCTCACTTTAGTAATAAGTTCCTTAGCCTATGAGTTTGAGTTTTGTCATTCCAAAATCTTCGTGATTTTTAATTATAAATCTTGCCGTTTGCAGGAAGGCAGGCAAGTCAGGAAAATGTTTCTGAATGTTGACTTTCCGCTGCCTAAACGTCTCATTTAGAAAGCTCACAATGCGCTGGGGAGATACTTCAGATGATCAGATGACGAGTGGGACAGATCCGCCACCTCTATGCTATCCTCTGAATCAGACAATCCGGATAAGAACCGCGTCAGGTTCACAAAATTCACTCTGATCTTTTATCACCTCATTTAGGAGCGATTCTAAGGGATCTACCGGGAGATGTGGAGTACCTATTCGCGAACACTGATTGCACTCTCCTCGACCTGAGATACAACTGCTAAAGCGTCCTCTTGTACCTCTCATCGGGTACCTCTACCGGGTCACAGAGACTATTCTGAATACTTGTGGTGAGACTATGAGGAGTCAACCACGATTCAGTTCAGGCTCTGGAAAAGTTGTTGTTGGTGATGATTCATCCGTATGTTCTGCAGACGTTTCAACACCAATAACCAACGCAGTTTCACCACGTTTGAGGAACATTGCCACATTGCATTTTTTGGATTATACTCTCTGCTTGAGGTTCCTCAGTTACATTACTCGTATCCAGTACGACTACCTTGGAGGAACTAGTGGATCACACGAAGTAGATGCTTTTCGTTTCTTTTTTCACGGTTACAAAAACATCTTTTTCATCTCGCCATGCAAGGAAACGGTATCATGGAAACATTTGCGATACTGGCTGTCACCTCCTCACGAGGTATCACCTCTGTCACCTCCTCACGAGGTATCACCTCTTCCACACCCAGAGGTTCACCTCTTCTGTCCACGAGGTTGACGGTCATACCGGTTTTACAATCGACATCGACATGTCCCGATTCTCCACATCTTGCACAATGAGCTTTTGGACAAAATCTCTTCAAATGCCCAAAGTTCCCACAATGAAAACACGTTAATGTCGCTGATGAAATACATTTGGTAATCGCGATCGTCGATTCTAACCTTGAAGGAAACCTTCAATCCCGTGTCGTCTCCACGGTCCGGAAGCTCCATGTTCACCTGGCGCCGGAAGCTCATCACGTTGGTTCGCCTTTTCATGGCGAACACCCAAGGGGATCATGGAGATTGTAGAAACGATCGTTCCGTAACGAGACACAGATGGACAGAATTTTTTCACTCGGCACGAATGGAGGACAATTTGAAACAACAATTTTCGTTGCGGGGATATCCATGGGGGACGCCATCACGAAATGACACTTTGTGTGGATAAACCGGCGCTCACGACGTCGTGAACAAAACGTTCATCCGACACGAAAACCACCACTTTCTGGTTCATACGTGACGCGGCCCGGACATGGTCAACACCGATAACATCGCCGACCGCCAAGACGATCTCTTCGGTGAGACATCCATCGGGGGGACACAAACCCCGATAACATCGCCGACGCCAAGACGATCTCTTCGGTGAGACATCCATCGGGGGGACACAAACCAGGCCGTTTTTTCTGGTCAGCGCTTCGTACACAACATCTCGCTGCGAACGAGCGGCCGCCATGTTTTACACACACGATGCGCCACGTCTTTCCTCACTCAGGAAGGGAAGTTACAAAAACACTCAAACTTTTCCGAACCTTGGGAAAGGGAGCGCAAACTGAACAAAACAAGGAAAGATAAGCGAAATAAAAACAAAATAAAGATTTAAAAAGAAAAAAGTTTTTAGATTTTGAGAACGACCAACAGGGCACCGCCCGGAAAAACCGACGATACCCTGAGAAAGCGCCGGACGAGCTCTCTCTCTCTCTCCTCTACAACAAGCCACAAACATAACACGAACACAGAGGGGAAACACGGGGAACAAGCCACAAACATAACACGAACACAGAGGGAAACACGGGGAACAAGCCACAAACATAACACGAACACAGAGGGGGAAACACGGGAACAACCACAAACATAACACGAGCACAGGGGAAACACGGGGAACAACACAAACATAACACGAGCACAGAGGGGAAACACGGGGAACAACCACAAACATAACACGAACACAGAGGGGAACACGAGGGAACAAGCCACAAACATAACACGAACACAGAGGGGGAAAACGGGAACAAGCCACAAACTAACACGGAAACACAGAGGGAAACACGGGAACAACCACAAACATAACACGAACACAGAGGGGGAAACACGGGGAACAAGCCACAAACATAACACGAACACAGAGGGGAAACACGCGGAACAAGCACAAACATAACACGAACACAGAGGGGAACACGGGAACAACCACAACATAACACAGAACACAGAGGGGAAACACGGGGAACAAGCCACAAACATAACACGAAACATAGAGGGAACACGGGGAACAAAGCCACAAACATAACACGAACACAGAGGGAAACACGGGGAACAAGCCACAAACATAACACGAACACAGAGGGGAAACACGGGGAACAAACCACAAACATAACACAAACACAGAGGGGAACACGGGGAAACAACCCACAAACATAACAGAACACAGAGGGAAACCACGGGGAACAAGCCACAAACATAACACGAACACAGAGGGGAAACACGGGAACAAGCCCACAAACATAACACGAACACAGAGGGGAAACACGGGGAACAACCCACAAACATAACAGAACACAGAGGGGAACACGGGAACAAGCCACAAACATAAACACGAACACAGAGGGGAAACACGGGGAACAAGCCAAACATAACACGAACACAGAGGGAAACACGGGGAACCCACAAACATAACACGAACACGAGGGGGAAACACGGGGAAACAAGCCACAAACATAACACGAACACAGAGGGGAAACACGGGGAACAAGCACAAACATACCAAACACAGAGGGGAAACCGGGAAAACCACAACATACACGAACACAGAGGGAAACACGGGGAACAAGCCACAAACATAACAGAAACACAAGAAGGGGAAACACGGGGAACAACCACAAACATAACACGAACACAGAGGGGAAACACGGGAACAAGCCACAAACATAACACGAACAAGAGGGAAACACGGGGAACAAGCCAACACAAACATAACACGAACACATGAGGGGGAAACACGGGAACAAGCCACAAACATAACACGAACACAGAGGGGAAACACGGGGAAACAAGCCCACACTAACACGAACACAGAGGGGAAACACGGGGAACAAGCCACAAACATAAACACGAAACACAGAGGGGGAAACACGGGGAACAAGCCACAACATAACACGACACAGAGGGAAACACGGGGGAACAACCACAAACATAACACCGAAACAGAGGGAAACACGGGGAACAAGCCACAAACATAACACGAACACAGAGGGGGAAACCACGGGGGAAACAAGCCAACAAACATACACGAACACAGAGGGGAAACACGGAAAACCCACAAACATAACACGAAACACAAGGGGGAAACACGGGGAACAAGCCACAAACATAACACGAACACAGAGGGGAACACGGGAACAAGCACAAACATAACACGAACACAGAGGCGGAAAACACGGGAACAAGCCACAAACATAACACGAACACAGAGGGGAACACGGGGAACAAGCCACAAACATAACACACGAACACAGAGGGGAAACACGGGGAACAAACCCACCAAAACATAACACGAACACAGAGGAATGAAATGGGGAGTGTGGAAACAAAAAAAACAGCACAACGGAGGGACAGGTACTCACGACACGAAGCAAGCAGGCCGCCATGACAGTACACACAACGAACCAACGGCCAGCAGGGGGAGGAGAGGGAGAGAGAGGAGAGAGAGGGAGAGGGAGGGAGAGAGAGGGGAGAGAGAGGAGAGGAGAGGAGAGAGGAGGAGAGGGAGAGAGAGAGAGAAGAGAAGGGGGAGGGACTTGGGTGAGAGAGGGGGAGGAGGGGGAGGACTTGGGAGAGAGAGGAGGGCGAGGGGACTGGGTGAGAGAGGGGAGGGAGGAGGGGCGAGGGGACTTGGGTGAGAGAGGGGAGGCGGACTTGGGTGAGAGGAGAGGAGGGGGAGGGGACTTGGGTGAGAGAGGGGGGGAGGAGGGGGGAGGGGACTTGGGTGAGAGAGGGGAGGGAGGAGGGGGGAGGGGGGACTGGTGAGAGAGGGGAGGGAGGAGGGGGGGAGGGACTTGGGTGAGAGAGGGGAGGAGGAGGGGGAGGGACTTGGGTGAGAGAGGGGAGGAGGAGGGGGAGGGGACTTCGGTGAAGGGGGAGGAGGGTGGAGGGGACTGGGGTGAGAGGAGAGTGGGGAGAGGAGAGTGGGGAGAGGAGAGGGGTGGATTCCAGCAGATGTGACATCCAGTTTAACGTCCATCTGAGAGACAGCAAACACACTGATGAATCACCCTGCCTGTGAAGCACTATGATGACAGTTGATAGTTGGGTCAGGATTTGAACCCAGTCGAGACAGCTGAGACTGAGCATGCGTACCGCTCGGCAATTCTGCCATGATGTGGTGATTGATTGCTTTATAACACCTGAAAACATTTTTACTCATTGTAATCTTCTAATTTATTTTGCCTTCCTAACTCTGGAGATGTTAAGCACTCCACAACAAAACGGTTGCTGAAACTTTTATGAACGAAACGTTAATTTTTATATCTGGATCTATCTATGCCAAAGTGATGGGAAACATGGTGTAAAATAAAATTGCACATTTTCAGAGAGTGAACCACTGCCTGACGTACTGCCCGAGGAACTACATAGCCAAATGCAGGCGAGTGGGCCCTGAACTTTGTTCAAGTCAATCCATATATTCAGTGACAGTGTGAATATTGTAAAGTGCTTGCCAAGTGGCTTAAGCACTCAAGCAAGCACTCCAATTAAACGGTTGATAAGGAATGGCTGGCTTGGCAAACAATTTTAGCGATCGCCGATCGGTCATATAAACACCATGCACCCTGAGATGCCCGGAATGTAAAGTGATGTTGGAATTGGACACATGAACATTTTTTTTTCATCAGTTGGAACTACTGCTGAGGTCAAGAAAGAAGTTTAAATTTTGAAATTTAGCAGAGATTGAGATTCTGGAGGTTATGGCATGTGCGGAAATAACATAAAGCCACAAATGCTGGCGTCTGAGCATTTATAATCACTAGCATAACCCGTGCTCTGCGCAACATGTTGGGGCCTCCTGGCGCCAAACAAAATGGGGGGGTTTTTTTTTTGGGGTTTTGGGGGGGGGGGTGGGTGTTTTTTTTTGTGTTTGAGAAAGAACTGATGCAGAGTATCAGTAGTAATTTTACTTTAATGCAGTAAGTGGAATACGATTTCACTGTTTCAGAACCATTTTATTTACTTTTTTTTGTACCATGCACCTCATATGGTCTTTGAGATAATGTAAGCCGAATATCACGTACTCGAGCGCAGAACAAAGTCGAAGATAGCGTGACACGAAACCACAAACTCGGAAATAATATATAAGATTGCAACTTATCCAGTGATTCATAGGTATGATGTTCAGGCATTTGATGAAATGAGTGAAGGAAATGAAAAAAAAAATTATCATTAAGAAACCATTGCGGCCTGTTCCAAGTCAAGGCATTGAAGAGCAGGTCGAACAAAATAGTCAAGTAATTCCCCTGCAAGCTGACATCGGGTTGACTCAGGGTCTGACCGATGATGATGCCTTGATAAAGGATAATTAAATAAGACCGTTAATTATCTTCAAAAGGGGTGTTTAAATTAACCCAAACACCCAATTTCATCATTCATGTACTACCTTTGAGTTCCCTTGGTATGCATGCAAAGTTTGGGTCCATTTGGTTTCATGGTTTTGGAGTTATGGAGGAGATGGGCAGATGGACTGACACACACAGGCATTTATTATTGAAGATTTCTCTGACCGTTTTCATGTCCATCTAGTTTTTGTCCCGGGATTTTGCATTTTTGTTGTCCTGTGCCTTCTTATAATGAACTGTATTCCGTAAAAACACGTGTTTAGTGGTGACCTGACATTGCAGATTTTGCACGTGAGAAACCATTTTTCCCTGTGCGGGTCGGTATTCTCCTTCCCCGCCATGGTATCATGTCCACTAAGCACTGATACAGATGGTAAATGAGACATGCAGCGTGTACTGTACTGCACCTACAGTATCTCTGCGTCAACACTGCGTTCCGTTGTATAGTAATCAATTCCTTTGTTTTCGGTTATTATTGCCCTTAGTGATTTTTAAACATGGCTCCCAAGAGGAAAACTGTTGCTCGTGGTGAACCAACTGCAAAAAAGTCGAGGAAAGTGATGTCTTTGACACAGAAAGTGGAGGCTTTGCACAAACTTAATAGTTGAGTGCATGGCGTCATTGGGCAGACATTATGACATTAACGAGTCTAGTGTCCGCCATGTAAGGAAATGCACAGAAAACAAAAGGGGTATTGCATGTTCTGGTTTGCACCGTGAGCGAGGAGATTCCGTTAAATTGCTGAACTAGCACGAAAGGCTGAGAAGAACAGCAATTTAACATGCATCAGCAGGTCTGCGAAGGACAAAGAAAGAAGAGTTGAAGGAACTACAAAAACTACTTGATGAGAACACCCTCCGGGTTGATGAGTATCTGACGTTTTCATGTGTCAGACTGTTCACAGATTTATTTTTGTGAGGAAAGTGACCACTGTTGACAATATTCAATCTGTGGACTGTACATATTGGTAAATTGTTTGTAAAATCTTCAGAGAGTCCAAGAGCTGTGATCCAGAGGCTGTTGATTTATTGCTGCAAAAGGTACAACTTGGAATGGTTCTGTGGTATAAAATGCTAAGCTAGTATATTTTGGCTGTAGGGATACATCTATTACTGAAATATTCAATGGAATAAGGAATAACAGAAAACAAACAAGGTTTCATTCTTATTCTTGTGGTTTATTCCAATGTCACTTGTTACATAAACCATTTGTATTAAAAGTCCTGGAGAACAATTTTTTTTGCCTTGAAAACTGGAAAGTTGGTCTTCCATGACTGTGTGAACCATGTAAGGGATAATGGGGTGAGGGGATTACCATGTGCATCTGTACATCCATAATGTTTTGAGTAACTTGGTCATATTCTTACTGATGATGGGAGATGTGATGCAGAAACAAAGAGAAGAACTTAGATGTCCAGATTGGTTTAGAATGACATTAAAGGAGTTTTGAGCAATATAAATATGAGCATCACAACTCGGTTCAGAATTGCAAAGTAGATGGTTAATACTGCTATGAGAGGCGGAAACCAAGACCATTTAAAAAGCTATGTCTAAACACCTGGAAGCGATGTCGAAATGTTGAATGATGGGTGCTAATAAGAATGATGAGAGCTTGTTGGAAGGAAAGAAAATCTAATGAACAAGTATTTACAATGGCACATGGAACAATAAGTCTTACATGCACACTATAGAAAAGAGGCAGCTGAAATATCTTGCTCAAAACTACAAAAAATAAAAACAGATTGGTAACATTAATTTGTGTATATAGTAGTTCAAATGAATTCACACAGGCAATGACGTACAAAAGAAAAAGGATAACAATGAAATTAAGAAACAAAGGGAGAATTCATTTTGGTGCATGATACTTTAATATAAGCTCAAAAACCAACCATTTTCTCTTAACACTACTTATCGACAACCCAAGCTCAAAGAAGTAGTAGGTGATTACAAATGACATTCATACTTTTTCTGATCCGATAGGAATGATTATAATGCCTTGTTCCCAGAGCTTCCATGCCTTTCTCAGAATTTCACTTTGTGAGGATGTGGCAGACATAATGATAGCTATCTGGCGGTAACCGAGGTTTTTACGACTTCCCGCAGATTCAACAAAATGTTCCTTCTCCAGAAAGGTGAGTCCTTGGCTGAGGTTTGGGGGTCCTCCTGTGAGAATAGCAGAACGTATGTGAGAATAAACGTGATAAAAAAATCAATATCAAAACCTCTTCTTTCATAACATCAAACAATTCAAACTGAACTAGAACGGCACTCTGGGACGTCGACCGATATGCCTCCGCCCACATTATTACATCATTATAATACTTGTAGAAAGTTTGATTTAAATCCCTTTGGCTGTTCTGAAGTATCACATTTTTACCTGACATGACTTCTGACCTCTTGATGCCAAAATCTAATCAGTTCATCTTTATATCCTCATACATACTTGCATCAAGTTTGGTCAAAATCCAATCACTGGTTCACAAGTTAGCACAGCAACATAATTTTTACCTTCACTTCTCTGAATTTTGACCTCTTGACCCCATAATCCAATCAGTTAATCGTTGCACCATTATACATACATACTTGTACCAAGTTTGACTCTGCTTGCACAACAAATATTAGATCATTTCAGCCGTTCTTAAGTTATCGCAGTAACGAAAACATATCATGGATGGACGGATGCATGGACAACACGAAACATAATGCCTCCGCTGACTTCATTGCCGGAGCAATAAAAATTTCTACCTGCACACACACACAAAAAAAAAATCACCTCCGGCTTTCATTCTGTCGAGAGCTGCCAGAACATCACCCTTTGTGTCGTATCTTTGCAAAAGAAACTCTGTGCGGGGATGGCCGCCATATTGCGTCATTCCCACGTGCACTCGATCCTTCCCAATTTCCAAGGTCTCCATAATCTTCCGAGCGCCACTGCGGAGATCATCAAAACTGCCTCTCGCAGAAGACGAACCATCCAACAAGAAGACAATATCAGCGAAGCGAGGACTCTGTTGCACTACCAGACAGGAAATAATTTTGCATCCTTAAACAAAACTTGTGTAACTTGGAACTTCTTTTAGAGATCCATAAGATGTTGACAAAAGGCTAAAGTTAAGTGATCAACCAATGGAATTCCACAAGTAGCAGGTGAATGTTGGCCTAATCAAGCTAAAGACAGACTGACCCCAGGCTCAACATACTGTCACACAACACTCAAAAGAAACGTTTGATCGTAGGGAAAAGTGAACAAGTCGAAACTCCAGTAATCAGGAGTAAAGCTAGTTCTACATAACTTATTATAAAGATCAGCAGCAACTACAACGTAACTCTATTCTACAGGATTCTGATACAATAACCAATGACAAAGTCTCATACAACAATCCCAAGATTATGGAAATAATCTCAAACCTTAAAGATCTTATCATAGATCTATACGACAGGGAGAGGAAAAGGGGTAGGTGGGGGAGGGATTCATTGTCTCATCATTGAAGCATACAAGATTGAAAATTGAAACATTTGACTAATCTTCAAGAATGTGGTTGCACACAATCTTCACAAGTAGTGGGGCAACTTAGCTAAATATAGCATAACAATTGTGCATTTTGTGAGGAAAGCACCAAATTTGGCACACTAGTAGCCTATCATATTATGAACAGATTTGGATATTGGGCCATCTCAAATTCAGCCGCTGATGGCTGTGGCAGCCATTTTCCACTGCCATCAAAAATTTTGAGATGGCCCAATATCCAAATCTGTTCATAATATGATAGGCTACTAGTGTGCCAAATTTGGTGCTTTCCTCACAAAATGCACAATTGTTATGCTAAGTTGCCCCACTAAAGTTTATGATTCTTAAATTGAACATGGTGGGGGAACTGATGGGATAGTTCAGAGGGGGTATCATCAAAGTTTCAGCTGTCTTGTGAGGGTTTGATTCCTGACCCAACAAGAAAATTGGCATCACAGTGCTTCGCAGGCAAGATGCTGGATCACTGAATATGTTTTATTCAGTGATGGGGGTGTGAAGCCAGCTGTCCCATATTCTAGCTTTCCCTGGTTCATTTGAATTTCATGGTTTGGTCATTCACCTCTAATATAGTCTAACTAGGTGTTTTGCCTTTCATCATTTGGTCATTCATTTCTCACAGGTTCCCAACCTGATGCTTCACCTCGCATGTTGTTTGACATATTGCTTTGCTTTCCAGTTACCACAAGGTATAACTTGGTGTCACTTGTTCAGGTATTCATTGTCCTTGCTTAGCTCTGCTTGCACAACAAATAACGCTTCCTTTCACATTTTTCCAAGCTTTCACTCTTTTTGCCCTCGCCCATGTTTATTGTAACCTCTGCCACCGAAGCTGGACGGAGGTTGTTTACACCACTGTCTATCTGTGAGCAGGATATATCAAAGTTAAGGACGGATTCGGCCAAAACTTGGTGGGCAGGTTGGGAGTGTGACAAGGACAAATTGATTCCATTTTGGTGACGATGTGGACCCAGATCTGGGTATTGGAATTTTCCAAGTGTGCTAACTATAATTTTTCTTCACCATTGGAATTATTGGTGAAGAATATTGGAATTCTTCACCAGTGAGAGATAAAGCCAAAAATGATAGCACAATATCTCAAAAAGTTATGGATGGATTGTGACGAAACTTGCTGGAAAGGTTGGGTGTGTGACGAGATGAATTGATTCGATCTCAGTGAAGATCCGGATACGAATTTTTTTTAATTTTAAAAGTGATTCTTCACCATTGACAGATGGGGCCAAAAACAATATATAACATGATATTTCAAAAAGTTATGGACAGGTTATGACAAAACTTGGAGGATGAGTTTGGTAAGTGACAAGAACTAGCCGATTCAATTTTGGTTAAGGTCCGGATTCAGGTCCAACCTACCATTGGGATACATAATGTAAACTGTTCAGCCTGGTAGAGGTAAATGATCCACCAAGTGCCGTTCTAGTTGCTTCTATTTTCCACTTTTTCTCCACTTCTTTTCCTTATGGTTAGCATGGCAGGCTTGGCTTGTGCGTTTGTTTCCTGACACATTTCCTTGTTTGGACAAAGCTCAATAAATCCAACATTGAAAGGTGACTGAGCACTCTACATGACATTGTCGATGCAATTTCTCCAAAATTACCATAGTGGGTTTGAGGGTGATCAAAATAATCATAAAATGTTGCCAATTAAAATTCATCAAAAATAAATGTATTGTTATAAACCTTGAATGGAAAAATGCGCTCAAATATGACACGATTATTACAATTGCATGCGTTTGAACAAGTACATATTTTTAAGATGCATTTTAAATGACCTTATATCTCTTTTCGACAATGAAAGATGATCAATCTTCCTCGTAAAGGTATCCAAAACAGATTGACCTTTCAAGTAGTCTTTAATTATCATTCAGTACAATAGAATTACCTATTGTTTGAAACTTATCCTGCTTATTAAGGGAAATCTCATGCACACACATATATATATATATATATATATATATATATATTATTATATTTTATTATATATTACATATACATATTGTTACGGCTGTGGAAATTCGCCTTACACCATAAAGGGCCCGCAGGTGAGATATCTCGATAGGTACATGTGTAGTTAGCCAAAACCCGTTGTATAGAGGGAATTTATGTGATTCATCCGGGCTGCGACGCTTTGAGTTAGCCATTTTTTCTGTTCTATCTTTATTTTGAACCGCCATCTCAACCGCCATCACACAACAACCACCTTAACCACCACGCCAGCCATCGTCACCAACTACAACCACGCTCCAACCCTCAGACAACAACCACAATGCCAACCCTCACCACAGAAGACCCTCACCCACCTTCGCCTTTACCTTCACGAATTCATCCCACATCATCCTTCTACGGCCATTCCCGCACCACCTGTGAACACTGAACGTCGGGCTGTCTCGGGCCCGTTCGGCGATTGGTGCCGAACGCACCGAGCCGCGAGCGCGAATGGCAGCCTTTCTGAGGGGAAAATTCGGATCAGAAACGCTACACGCCCACTTCTCCTCCGTCCATTAGCGAGCGCGGGGCGGCTTGGCCCCGCCTCTAAGCGTGTGTATGTGAAGTCAGTATATGCAAATTTTAGGATCAGGAGAGGTTCACGCCCATTTTTGCCCGACCAATGGCTGGCGGGGGGGCGGCGTGGCCCCACCTCCAATCGCGTTCTGATCCTAAAATTTGCATATTGGCTGCTCCTGCCGCCTATAAAAAGGCGAGCGCAAGGCGAATTGGAGAGAGTTGGGTTTTGGAGTTGCTTGGAGAGTGTCATCGAGAGAGTTGGGTTTTGGAGTTGCTTGGAGAGTGTCATCGAGAGAGTTTGGTTTTGGAGTTGCTTGGAGAGTGTCGTTGAGGAGTTACTTTTGGGGACAAGGAGCGTTGCTGTGTGGAGTTGAGGCGAGTGCCGGTGGTGGAACTGCAAGCAAGGGAGCTCGGGTCCGAGGCAAGAGAAGGCGGCGGTCGGCGACGAGTTGCGGTGTGGGGGATCGCTCGTCTCGTCGCGGGACCCAAGCCAGCAGCCACTCCCCTCCCCCAGGGCATCAACAATTCCCCTCCCCCCCCGCGCTGAGATAGTGCAAAAGGGGGCCCCTTCCTCCCCCACCGCAAACGTGGTGCCAACAAGCACGCCAGGGGCCCGGAGTCGGGGCACAGCGGCGCGGACACTTGCGGCTTGCCCGCAACGCGTCACAGGACGCGGGAAGACCCCCCCGGTCTCGCGGAGCTGGCCGCTCCTCTAGGTCCGCGCACATTTGGCTTAGCCTGTCGCCTCCTTATCTGTGAGGGTGGCTTCTTTCTTTTGCTTTTGTGTAAATGTGTGTTGGCGCCGTCTGTGAAGTAAAACTGTATAAGTGTTGCCGTGTGTGCGCGTAGTCGGTTTTAACTCTTACATTTGCTTTATGTGCTTTTGACTGTATGGCTGTATATACGTGCTTGTCTGTGGTGTTGAAATAAATGTGCATTGTGTGAACTGTTTTCCCGTTTTGCTTCTTCTTTCTCCATTTGAATCTCCATCCTGCTTCACGTAAGGGGTTCGTAGTGGGCTTAATACGCCCGGTAATTAATCGGAACCGTCGAGGCCGACGTAAACACCGCTCGGTTATCACTGTAGCACAGAATGGACCGCTTTAGCGGTTCGTGTCCGGAATCGGCCTTCGGCGTGGTACGATCGCCCGGTCGACCATTCGCCAGGTACTTAGGTAGATCGAATTTCGAGCAACCCTATCCTGCGCGGCGTGGGCAATTGGCACGATCGTGGTGAGGTTAAACCCCCACCCGTGACTAGCTCCCGGCGTTGTTCCGAGAGGGTCACGACTGAATTGTCCGTCCGTGGGCGACGTGCGCGATTCGAGTTACGTGCCGTTCGCACGCCGGCGGGCGCGAATTCGCAACAATATACATAATATATATATATATATATATATATATATATGTATATATATATATACATACATATATACATATATACATATATATACATATAAATACATATTTGGAAGTCGATATATCTACCCTTATTGGGTAGTCGATCTATCTACCCTTATTGTCAGGTTTTCCGTCGTTATGTCTATCTGTCAGTCTGTCTGTTGTTTTGGCTGTCCAGGCCAGTACTCCGTTAATCGTAGGACGATTTTGATGAAACTCTGGTGGTAGTTCATACCATGACCTAGTTGTGAGCATTTGAGAACCGTTGCTATGGACCCCTCGGTTGCCTAGCAACGGGCCTTTGAAATTTTCAAAAAAAATCTAAAAAACAAAATATCGAAATTCAAAAATCAAACTATTTCGTTTGTGGGCAACACATTCAGCCTCCTTTGACAAAAAAATTCAGCCTCTCCCATGAAAACTGTGGAGAAGATAGACTTTGAATGAACCCTGGTCGAAAAAAATTAAAAAAAACAAGTTCGTTATATCTCAGAGACTATGAGTCAGACATACATGAAACTGGTATGTAGGTTCATAGTATGTCCTAGTTATGTGTGAGAAAGAACCGTTGCTATGGACGCTTTGTTGGCTAGTAACGGCTGAAAAACAACTAAATTCGACTTGATCGACTACCCATGTCGCCTACCGGCTTGTGTGTATATATATATATATATATATATATATAATATATATATATATATACATACATATACATATATACATACCTATATATACTATGTATGTATATATATATGTATATATATACTGTATATGTTATATATACATATATATACATATATTACACATATATATTATATATATATTGTTGCGAATTCGCGCCCGTCGGCGTGCGATCGGCCACGCGACTCGAACCGCGACCGCCTCGCCCACCGGACGGACAATTCAGTCGTGACCCTCCCGGCTAACGCCGGGATCCAGTCACGGGTGGGCCTTTCGACCTCACCACAATCGTGCCAATCGGCCACCCGCGTAGGATAGGGTTGTTCGCCAAATTCGACCTACCTAAGTACCCACGCGGATGTAAACCGGGCGATCGTACCTCGCCGCAGGTCGACTCCGGACACGGCCGCTTGGGCGGGCCGTTCCGTACTATCGGGATAACGAGCGGTGTTATCGTCGACCTCGACGGTTCAGATTATTTACCGGGCGTTTTGCACCACTACGAACCCTTTACGTGAAGCAGGATGGAGGTTCAATTAAAGAAAAGACGAAGCGAAACGGGAAAACAGTTCACACAATGCACATTTATTTCCGGCACACGGAGCACACCTATAGCACGTATTTACAGCCACAATTAACGATTGCACCTATATCACATTGAACAAAAGAAATGCACATATAAAAGGAGTTAAAACCGACTACACGACACACGGACCACTTATAGTTACTACCTTACAAGACACGGCGCCACAACACGCATTCACACCGAAGCAAAGAAAAGACCCCCTCAAAGGCAAGGAGTCAGACTGGCCCGTGGGCCTAATGCGCGTGG
This sequence comes from Eptatretus atami, assembly GCA_035128595.1. NCBI lineage: Eukaryota > Metazoa > Chordata > Myxini > Myxiniformes > Myxinidae > Eptatretus > Eptatretus atami. The sequence goes on from CM068955.1 coordinate 106,006,281, forward strand.
GACCTGGATGAGCGGCCAGGCCCACGAGACCGAAGGGTCCTACCCGCGCCCTCGTGGCGAGCCGCAGAATGTCGCTGCACGGCGGTTCTGTGGGCACCTGCTGGTGTAAGTGGAACGGGGCCCCTTGTCGCACTCTCTCAGCGCGGGGGAAAAGGGGGGAATTGTTGATGCTCTGGGAGGGGAGTATGGCTGGCTTGCTCGAATCCCGCGACGCGAGCCTCCAGGTCCACCTCAGCCGTTCGCCTCCGCAGCCGTCTGCCCCACGATCTCGCCTCACCGATCTCCTCGAGCTCCGTCTCCAACGACCACCAACTGACTTCCTCACCGATCTCTCCAACTCGACTCACTCACGATACTGCTCGACTGACCTCGCCCCACGAAACTGCTCCACCGACACCTCACCGATCTGCTGCTCCACCGACACTGCTCTACTCACTTCTCACCGATCTGCTGCTCCACCGACACTCCTCACTGCGCTCGCCTTTTTATCGGCTTCGGGAACCCACCATATGCAAATTCTCGGATCCAAACGACCTCAGGGGCGGAGCCACGCTCGCCGATTGGACGGAGAAAAGGGGGCGTGTATCATTCCTGATCCTCAAATTTGCATATGCCGATTTTCGTCAGGCGCGTCTGGAGGCGGGGCCAAGCCGCCCGCGCTTCCTGATTGGGTGGATCAGATGTGGGCGTGGATCATTCCTGATCCGAATTCTCCTCAGAAAACCCCGCCATCTGCACTCGCGTCTCGCGTGTCTCGCTGAAGACAGCTCAACGCTCGGGTCCACAGGTGGCGCGGGAATGGCCGTAGGAGAAGGTGGTGGAGGGTTTTCGGCGGTGTCCGATGGCATGGAGCTGCCTGGAATGGCGGCGATGTGAGGTTTGCGGTAGCGAGTGGTGAAGGTAGTTTTGCTGCTGGCGTTGTTGTTGTTGTTGGCGTGGGTGGCTCAAAACAAAGGTAGAACAGAAAAACGCCTAACTCAAAGGATCGCAGCCCGAATGAATCACATTAATTCCCTCTATACAATGGGTTTGGGCTAACTACACATGTACTTAAGAAATATATCTCACCTACGGGACCTTTATGGTGTTTGCGAATTTCCAGAGCCGTAACACTACCCCTTCCCCTTTTTACAGACTCGTCCCGAGTCGTCAAATTATCGTGTGCCATCATGTGTAGTTTCCCCTAGTACGTTTTACCTACGGATCCCTGAGTGCGACATTCATGGTATTCGTGTCCCCAAAATAAAAAACCTGAGGGCTGAGTAACTAACTAAACAAACTCACTCATACAGACGACTTAAATAAATTGCCGGCGCTAACACATACATGCCGGGGGCGCACTCATATTTACAATACAACTTAACACCTTAACCTTATAATTTTACACTACTCCATGGCCCAGGATCAATGGACTCTGCAGGAAAAAGAAGGAGAGTCAAAGAAAACCGGTGCACGGGCCGCCACTGCAGGCCCGTGTTGCAGCTGCCAACAGGACAGTTCCTGCAGCTTGCAAACTGTTGCTTGCGGATCCTGGCGCGCATGGAAATGAACAGGGGGGGGCAAAGCAAAATTGAACGGGGCTGGTGAACGGGGGCAGTGGCATGACATGGCAAAGGTAAAGGCAACATAGCCTGCAGAAAAGGCCGTTGCAGGCAAACACAGCGGCAGACGAACTGGCCGGCACAGGCCTTGCAGTAAAAACAGCCGTCGGACGATCCGGCCGGCACAGGCCTTGCAGCAAAACACAGCAGACGATCCGCGGCCGCACAGGCCTTGCAGAAAACAACCAGCCGATGAAGTTTGCCGGCACAGGCCCCCAGCACACAGCCGCAGACGATGAAGTTGGCCAGCCTTTGCCTTGCAGTGGAGGTTGGTGGAGGGGAGTGCGGTGGTGTTGGCCACACAGAAGGTGGACTCGGACCTACCCTACCTGTCTCCCTCCCACCTATCGCCTTTGCCTGTCACTGTACCTACCCACTCCCTTAATTTGTAAAAACCAATTTAGCCCCCAACTTATTTTTTTGTTTGTTTTTTATTTCATCCCCTCTATAATTCGTCCCCTAACCCCCTTTACTGTCTCTGTTCGGCTAACCTATCGTCACCTAGCCTACTCCCACCCCTACGTTCCCTTCCCGGAGGGAATGAGGAGAGGCTAGCGTCCTGTGCCGAGGCCCAACCAAGCCTCAGGATGGCCTCCCCAGATCTCAGCGATCTAACCCAAAGTGGTCCAGCGGCCCACAACGAGAGCGAAGGGATGGATGGTGCGGAGGGTACACTTCCTAATCTACCCTATCCATTAACCTTTAAACTACCCGGGGCTTTCAACAAGCGCCTCTCGCTTACACTATTGGTTCTTAAAAACCCAGATTCCCGTCGCCTGTGTTGGTGTCCTCACAATTTCGGGCCTCGCCTCCAATTTCCTCCCGTGCCCTCACACGGTCTCATGGCTGGGACGCGTGGCTCCCCTTGGCAGGCACGACCCTCTGCCGAATCCCCTACAATGGCACCCCCGGGCACTACACTGCCTCCGAGCCTACCAGCTCCCTAAACACCGGGGAGTGCCCCCATGGCAACTCCCCTGAAACGCACACGTGGCAGGCTGGCGCCCCGGGCCCCTTTCCGAGGGTCACCCGTGCCCACGACACTGCCCACGCGGCTAACGGCGCTCCGGGCCCCGCACCAAGCGGGCGCACCCGTGCCACTACACTAACCCGGCCCCCATGGGCCCTTGGCTACCACGGCCGACTAGCCCGGTGCCCGGGTACCACTCAGCGATACTCACCTTTCGCAGCCACGCTCCCAGCCGTCAACAGGGCTCCTGCACCCCTCCAAATGTGTTCGAGCCTACACTCCACAACAGCAAAACGACCTCCAATTTGTCAATACAACCAGCTAACTCACTCTACACTGACCGGGTCCCTTGGGCGGAGTCACTCCTCCCCAATCACTCATCGCACCATGCATCCCCATTCACTCTTACACAGACCCACTGGCCTCACTCACTCAACATGTCTCCACACAACTCACCAACTCTTCAAACAACTCATCGCTGAATCCTGCCATCCTTCTAACTACCTCCCCTAACTAACTCGTGCTCCCACGTCATCCTTAAACTACGCACGTTCCTAACACTACGTAGCTAAGCTACGCCCTCTACACATCCAAAGTCTGTCCCGTCTCCAAATCCTAAAATTCCATCCTATAAGCTCACTACATCCCTCTAAACATATAATCCCACGGACTCCATGAGGACTTACCCCTGCCCCATGAAGTCGGTCTAACTTAGCTAACCCTTCCCCCTAACTAGTTCCATCCTGTGCCCAGGTAAGGGATCTTTCACCCCTTACCTGGGAATCCTGTTCACCCGAAAGCGAGGCCTGCTTTTGTAAATTTTGTATTGCAATTACGCGCAGCACCAGCGCGGCAACTCACAGCTCGCGCACTTTGCACCTTGCCCGTGACGTCATGCAGCTGCACGTGTACCTCGTCCTTCTTGGACGGTACCATCCGGCAGGATCCCTCCTGCCGGATTCCAACCCTACGTGCAGCTCTGACGTTTCCTGCGTCAGGCCATTAGCTTCCTAGCCTCTCCCAAAAGAACAACTCTCCGCCGCTTCGAAGATGCGGGCTCCCGACTTACATCCATCGAGGTATATGCCCTACTCTGTGCGTTACTTGTCTCCGTGTATGTTCGCGCCGGTCGACATAAATCAAGCAAGAGCTTCTTGAGGGCCAGTGGAGATCCAGCGGGCTCCCGGCTCTTTCCAGCGTTCGAAAAACATGACAGATTTTTTATCTCTGTGCGAGCTCTCACCTGCAAGATTTGTGTATCGGGGTTTTTTTGACAGTTTCGCCATTGGCTTTCAATATTACTCATTTCAATTAGCTCATTGTCCGAGTACAGTTAGGTTTGGTCTTATTCTAAACATCATTTATTAATCGAACATCCGCTGGTGGCAACTCCACTTGCTCGGAGGGTTGGGGACTCTCCCCATCTTCGTTTATTTTCCTCCTGTATGTTTGTGCTTTATACGAGGACAGCTAAATATCTGGGGGGAGGAACCTGGGGAAGGAAGCTTCACGGTGTTACTGTGGTATCGGCTCGCATCGCTTGGGCATCGTTTAGGCGATCTGGATCGTTCAGTAGGTTATAAGGTTCTTCTTGTGTGGTACGCTTCCGGCGAGACGTGAGCCGCACTCCCACTCTAAAATGCGATTCTTGGGGAATATTTGCAATGGCGCCTCTGCATTTCCAAGGCTTGTATCTGCTTAGTCTGTTTGGGCACCGTAACGTATTTGTTGCCAGTTTGCTCGCGATAGATGATCCTTCCTGCCTTTGTTTTGTGCTGCGGTAACTCTCATACTTTTTTTGTAGTATGTGTTG
>CM068955.1:106010689-106021781 GCA_035128595.1 Eptatretus atami
CCCAACTGACTTCCTCACCGATCTCTCCAACTCGACTCACTCCACGATACTGCTCGACTGACCTCGCCCCACGATACTGCTCCACCGACACTCTCACCGATCTGCTGCTCCACCGACACTGCTCTACTCACTTCTCACCGATCTGCTGCTCCACCGACACTCCTCACTGCGCTCGCCTTTTTATCGGCTTCGGGAACCCACCATATGCAAAATCTCGGATCCAAACGACCTCAGGGGCGGAGCCACGCTCGCCGATTGGACGGAGAAAAAGGGGGCGTGTATCATTCCTATCCTCAAATTTGCATATGCCGATTTTCGTCAGGCGCGTCTGGAGGCGGGGCCAAGCCGCCCGCGCTTCCTGATTGGGTGGATCAGTGTGGGCGTGGATCATTCCTGATCCGAATTCTCCTCAGAAAACCCGCCATCTGCACTCGCGTCTCGCGTGTCTCGCTGAAGACAGCTCAACGCTCGGCGTCCACAGGTGGCGCGGGAATGGCCGTAGGAGAAGGTGGTGGAGGGTTTTCGGCGGTGTCCGATGGCCATGGAGCTGCCTGGAATGGCGGCGATGTGAGGTTTGCGGTAGCGAGTGGTGAAGGTAGGTTTTGCTGCTGGCGTTGTTGTTGTTGTTGGCGTTGTGGCTCAAAACAAAGGTAGAACAGAAAAACGCCTAACTCAAAGGATCGCAGCCCGAATGAATCACATTAATTCCCTCTATACAATGGGTTTGGGCTAACTACACATGTACTTAGAAATATATCTCACCTACGGACCTTTATGGTGTTTGCGAATTTCCAGAGCCGTAACACTACCCCTTCCCCTTTTTACAGACTCGTCCCGAGTCGTCAAATTATTGTGTGCCATCATGTGTAGTTCTCCCCTAGTACGTTTTACCTACGGATCCCTGAGTGCGACATTCATGGTATTCGTGTCCCCAAAATAAATAACCTGAGGGCTGAGTAACTAACTAAACAAACTCACTCATACAGACGACTTAAATAAAATTGCCGGCGCTAACACATACATGCCGGGGCGCACTCATATTACAATACAACTTAACACCTTAACCTTATAATTTTACACTACTCCATGGCCCAGGATCAATGGACTCTGCAGGAAAAAGAAGGAGAGTCAAAGAAAACCGGTGCACGGCCGCCACTGCAGGCCCGTGTTGCAGCTGCCAACAGGACAGTTCCTGCAGCTTGCAAACTGTTGCTTGCGGATCCTGGCGCGCATGGAAATGAACAGGGGGGGCAAAGCAAAATTGAACGGGGCTGGTGAACGGGGGCAGTGGGCATGACATGGCAAAGGTAAAGGCAACATAGCCTGCAGAAAAGGCCGTTGCAGGCAAACACAGCCGGCAGACGAACTGGCCGGCACAGGCCTTGCAGTAAAAACAGCCGTCGGACGATCCGGCCGCACAGGCCTTGCAGCAAAACACAGCAGACGATCCGGCCGGCACAGGCCTTGCAGAAAACAACCAGCCGATGAAGTTGGCCGGCACAGGCCCGCAGCACACAGCGCAGACGATGAAGTTGGCCAGCCTTTGCCTTGCAGTGGAGGTTGTGGAGGGAGTGCGGTGGTGTTGGCACCACAGAAGGTGGACTCGGACCTACCCTACCTGTCTCCCTCCCACCTATCGCCTTTGCCTGTCACTGTACCTACCCACTCCCTTAATTTGTAAAAACCAATTTAGCCCCCAACTTATTTTTTTGTTTGTTTTTATTTTCATCCCCTCTATAATTCGTCCCCTAACCCCTTTACTGTCTCTGTTCGGCTAACCTATCGTCACCTAGCCTACTCCCAACCCCTACGTTCCCTTCCCGGAGGGAATGAGGAGAGCTAGCGTCCTGTGCCGAGGCCCAACCAAGCCTCAGGATGGCCTCCCAGATCTCAGCGATCTAACCCAAAGTGGGTCCAGCGGCCCACAACGAGAGCGAAGGGATGGATGGTGCGGAGGGTACACTTCCTAATCTACCCTATCCATTAACCTTTAAACTACCCCGGGGCTTTCAACAAGGCCTCGCTTACACTATTGGTTCTAAAACCCAGATTCCCGTCGCCTGTTTGGTGTCCTCACAATTTCGGGCCTCGCCCTCCATATTTCCCTCCCGTGCCCTCACACGGTCTCATGGCTGGGACGGTGGCTCCCCTTGGCAGGCACGACCCTCTGCCGAATCCCCTACAATGGCACCCCCGGGCACTACACTGCCTCCGAGCCTACCAGCTCCCTAAACACCGGGGAGTGCCCCCATGGCAACTCCCCTGAAACGCACACGTGGCAGGCTGGCGCCCCGGGCCCCTTTCCGAGGGTCACCCTGCCCACGACACTGCCCACGCGGCTAACGGCGCTCCGGGCCCCGCACCAAGCGGGCGCACCCGTGCCACTACACTAACCCGGCCCCCCATGGGCCCTTGGCTACCACGGCCGACTAGCCCGGTGCCCGGGTACCCACTCAGCGATACTCACCTTTCGCAGCCACGCTCCCAGCCCTCAACAGGGCTCCTGCACCCCTCCAAATGGGTTTCGAGCCTACACTCCCACCAACAGCAAAACGACCTCCATTTTGTCAATTTAACTAACCCAGCTAACTCACTCTACACTGACCCCGGGTCCCTTGGGCGGGAGTCACTCCTCCCCCCAATCACTCATCGCACCATGCATTCCCCATTCACTCTATACACAGACCCACTGGCCTCACTCACTCAACATGTCTCACACAACTCACCAATCTTCAAACACCTCATCGCTGAATCCTGCCATCCTTCTAACTACCTCCCCTAACTAACTCGTGCTCCCACGTCATCCCTTAACTACAGCACGTTCCTTTTAACACTACGTAGCTAAGCTACGTCCCTCTACACATCCAAAGTCTGTCACGTCTCCAAATCCTAAAATTCATTTCCCATCTAAAGCTCACTACATCCCTCTAACTAATCCATTCCACGGACTCCATGAGACTTACCCCTGCCCCATGAAGTCGGTCTAACTAAGCTAACCCTTCCCCCTAACTAGTTCCATCCTGTGCCCAGGTAAGGATCTTTCACCCCTTACCTGGGAATCCTGTTCACCCGGAAAGCGAGGCCTGCTTTTGAAATTTGTATTGCCAATTACGCGCAGCACCAGCGCGGCAACTCACAGCTCGCGCACTTTGCACCTTGCCCGTGACGTCATGCAGCTGCACGTGTACCTCGTCCTTCTTGGACGGTACCATCCGGCAGGATACCCTCCTGCCGGATTCCAACCCTACGTGCAGCCATGACGTCACCCTGCGCACCCCCAAAAACAACTCTCGCACTCCGAGGGGCTCCCCACACGAACACATGTGCTCTGCCCGTTGGAGCTTAACACAAGCTCGCGTGGAGAACCCATCCGGTCCAAATCAGTTATCCTGCCTAAACTTTGTCCGTCCGCGGGATCGGCAAATCCACCGCTGCGTTTCCGGACCGGGCTTCACTCCCGCAAGCGAGCACGTGGGGTCTCGTGCGTTGCACAGCACGGACCTCGCGCTCGCTGCTGGGTGAACCCGGCACGGTCCCCACAACAGCTTACGGCCGCTACCCGGCCTTTGTCCCTCTGTCGCCGTCGTCGTCGCCATTCGACCCACGCACACCTGCGTGTCACGACGCACAGACTCCACTCCATCACACTCACTTCACACCGGGAGACGCGGCTGCATGCTCCCGCATGCGACCGACATCTCCCTTACACACAGAGACTCACACACACGGTCTCTCTCACACTCGGCGCTCACCCACGCATGCCATTTCCTCACACAAACCATATACCACTCACAGACGCGGGGCACTCGCCCGCGGTGGCTCATCCACACAGGGGGGTTCACACACGCGTGCTGTTTCCCTCGCACATGTGGCCTCTTCCACCTGCGGTGCCCTTTCACACACGGCACGCTGGAAGCACGCACTCCGGCACACATGCCACACACCACTCACACACGGGGTCGTCCACACACGGGACACACTCACACCTTGCGTGCCGCAAAGCACGCATGTCCGCACACTCGCAAACGCACACCCCTGCACCACCACATGGGGATTCGTGCCCACAAGGGTTCCCGGGGCCTCTATGCCCCCAAGCTGCACGTGCACCATCCACAGCACTCGTCCCTTCAACTCCGCTTGGCACGACCGAACCCACCTGGTCGTGATTCGCCTCAAGGGGGCATACTTCCTCCCCTCGTCCTGGAGGCAGCCATCCAGCTGCTCACACCGGGTCCCTACCCAGTCCGCGAGCTCACCCCATTATCCTCCACACTTCTGTGTGTGTGTGTTCTGTTCCTTCAACCCCGTCCTTATCATGCAGTCTTCCTCTATTTTTTCTGTCTCCCCGTCTCTGTACATTTGTTAGTTTCTGTTGTCTCCTCGTGTCTATTAACTCTTGCTTCTTTCTGGCGTCTTTCCATTATCTTTACGTAGTCAACCTTGCTTTCTCCTTAAGTCGCTCCGTCCTTCCTCTGTTTCACTCCTTGCTCTTTCAGGATCTCCGCGTACCCTATCCTGCTTTCCGTCTTAATGTTCTTTTCTCTCCCTCCCAATTCCTTTCACCTCGTGTCTTATACATTTATTAGTTTCTGTTTCTTTCTGGAGTTTTTCCATCTCTATGGATTTCAATTTTACTCTCTCCTTTCAGTATTAATTTCAAACTTGTATAGTTTTTTGTTTTCTCTCCCACTCTTCCTCATGCTCCTCATTTTCCAATCTCATCGTTTCTCTCAATTGACTCATTTCCTTCCTGTGTTTCATTCGCTGCTCTCTCATTACCCTTCCCTTCTTTCCTCCCTGTCCTTCCTTCTCAGTTTCAGGTTTGCTTCATTGGTTAATCTCTCTTGTGTTTCATTTGCTGCTGTCTCATTACTCTTCCTTGTTTCTTTCGTGTCCTTCTTCTCCAGTTTCATGTTTTCTTCATGTGGTTTTATTCCCTTTTGGTTTCATTCGCTGTTCTTTGTCTCCTCTTCGCACTCCAGCCTCGCCTTTTCTTTCAATTGGTCAAGCTCGCTTCATGTTCTTTTTGTTTTCTATCCCATTGTTCCTCTCGTTCTTCCCTCTCCAATCTCGTTGTGTCCTTCAATCTCCTCATTTCTCCTTCCTGCTTCATTCGTTGCTCTTTCAACTTCTCCTCGTATTCAACTTATTTTTTTCTTTTGTCGTTTCAGTTTCAAATTCATACTCTTCAGTTTTTTATTCCACTGTCTTTCTTGTTCCTCGTTGCAATCTCATTATTTCTTTCAACTGACTGATTTCTTTCTCCTGTCGTAATCTTTGTTCTTTCAGGACTCTTTTCTGTTCCTCATTCTGTAATCTCGTGGTTTCCTTCCATTGATCGATTTCCTCTTCTGTCTCATTCGTTCTTCCATCATTACTCTTTCTTGCATCTCATTCCCCAATCTGGCCTTTGCTTCCAGCTGTTCGATCTGTACAGCGTGGTTCCTTAACGTCTCATTCTCCGTTCTCGTTCTTTCCTCTCTCAACATCCTCAACTGTTTCGTAATTCCGTCTCTTCGTTCTGGTGTTTCTGTAACTCAGTTTTCTTCTCCAATTCTTTTCTCATCTCCGCACACTCCGACCTTGCTTGGCTTTTTTCTAACTGTTTTCTCATCTTGCCCTTGTGTTTGTCTATCAGTCTTCCCAGTTCCTCTGTCTCCGTTTTTACCTCCCGTCCCAGCTTATCAACTCTCTTCGTCATGTCTTGAAGTCTTTTCTACACTCCACATTTTATTTCCTTCGTGCACGACCCGTCACCCAATTAATTTTTCCCTCTCGGTTACCGTCACTTTTTCCGTCACCTCACACTTCTCGCCCAACACGTCTCCCGGATTATTTTTTCCTCACCCGCCTTCACCGTGGGCCTGACAACCGTTGCACCCCCTCCCAGCTCGTTCGCTCCCACACGTGGCGTCGCCATTACGCACTTCGCTGTTGTTGCTTCATGCCCGCCTGCAGGCTTCGGCCCATTTGCTGCGTTTCACCCGCATTTCTTTTATTTCTTCCTTCATTTCGTTTTTGTTTGTTTCCATCTGCTTGTTCACTCCTTTTATTTCGTTTTTCATTTCGCTCATTTGCTGCTTCATTCCGCTTATTGCCTGCAAAATCATGTTTACCTGGCCCACGTTAAGTGGGTCCGCGGCAAACGCTTCACCCTCAGCGCGGGTCCGCCGGCGACTGGGGAAGGACTTTGACGGAGCGGGGTGGGGGGTGTCATACACCGCGCCTCTGCCGCCGCCGCGCCCATTTCGGGCCCTGGGTTCAGTTGGGGGGAAATTGTTCCTGCTCATTAAGCATTTCCTGCATGGGGTCTCATCTGGACCATGGATTCTACATCACTACACATATACATCTCTACTACCCCCGGCTCCCGCTCGCCTTGAGACGCCATCTTATTCCACATAAGGGTTAATTTAATCGCTCGTAATTTGGAGGGAATCGGGGGTCGCTCCTCCTGAACCGATTCCCTATGAATTTAGCTTGGAGACGGGAGGGATTTGAATCACACTCCTGTACACCAGTGTTGCGAATTCGCGCCCTCGCGGTGCGATCGGCCACGCGACTCGAACCGCGACCGCCTCGCCCACCGGACGGACAATTCAGTCGTGACCCTCCGGCTAACGCCGGGATCCAGTCACGGGTGGGCCTTTCGACCTCACCACAATCGTGCCAATCGGCCACCGCGTAGATAGGGTTGTTCGCCAAATTCGACCTACCTAAGTACCCACGCGGATGGTAAACCGGGCGATCGTACCTCGCCGCAGGTCGACTCCGGACACGGCCGCTTGGGCGGGCCGTTCCGTACTATCGGTAAACCGAGCGGTGTTATCGTCGACCTCGACGGTTCAGATTATTTACCGGCGTTTTGCACCCACTACGAACCTTTACGTGAAGCAGGATGGAGGTTCAATTAAAGAAAAGACGAAGCGAAACGGGAAAACAGTTCACACAATGCACATTTATTTCCGGCACACGGAGCACACCTATAGCACGTATTTACAGCCACAATTAACGATTGCACCTATATCACATTGACAAAAGAAATGCACATATAAAGGAGTTAAAACCGACTACACGACACACGGACCACTTATACAGTTACTACCTTACAAGACACGGCGCCACAACACGCATTCACACCGAAGCAAAGAAAAGACCCCCTCAAAGGCAAGGGAGTCAGACTGGGCCCGTGGCCTAATGCGCGGGACCTGGATGAGCGGCCAGCCCACGAGACCGAAGGGTCTACCCGCGCCTCGTGGCGAGCCGCAGAATGTCGCTGCACGGCGTTCCGTGGCACCTGCTGGTGTAAGTGGGAACGGGGCCCCTTGTCGCACTCTCTCAGCGCGGGGAAAAGGGGAATTGTTGATGCTCTGGGAGGGAGTATGGCTGGCTTGCTCGAATCCCGCGACGCGAGCCTCCAGGTCCACCTCAGCCGTTCGCCTCCGCAGCCGTCTGCCCCACCGATCTCGCCTCACCGATCTCCTCGAGCTCCGTCTCCAACGACCCAGCCCAACTGACTTCCCACCGATCTCTCCAACTCGACTCACTCCACGATACTGCTCGACTGACCTCGCCCCACGATACTGCTCCACCGACACTCTCACCGATCTGCTGCTCCACCGACACTGCTCTACTCACTTCTCACCGATCTGCTGCTCCACCGACACTCCTCACTGCGCTCGCCTTTTTATCGGCTTCGGGAACCCACCATATGCAAATTCTCGGATCCAAACGACCTCAGCGGAGCCACGCTCGCCGATTGGACGGAGAAAAAGGGGGCGTGTATCATTCTGATCCTCAAATTTGCATATAGCCGATTTTCGTCAGGCGCGTCTGGAGGCGGGCAAGCCGCCCGCGCTTCCTGATTGGGTGGATCAGATGTGGGCGGGCATCATTCCTATCCGAATTCTCCTCAGAAAAACCCGCCATCTGCACTCGCGTCTCGCGTGTCTCGCTGAAGACAGCTCGACGCTCGGCGTCCACAGGTGGCCGGGAATGGCCGTAGGAGAAGGTGGTGGAGGGTTCGGCGGTGTCGATGCCATGGAGCTGCCTGAATGGCGGCGATGTGAGGTTTGCGGAGCGAGTGGTGAAGGTAGGTTTTTGCGAGGTGCTGCTGGCGTTGTTGTTTGTTGTGTTGGCGTGGGTGGCTCAAAAAAGTAGAACAGAAAAAGCTAACTCAAAGGATCGCAGCCCGAATGAATCACATTAATTCCCTCTATACAATGGGTTTGGCTAACTACACATGTACTTAAGAAATATATCTCACCTACGGGACCTTTATGGTGTTTGCGAATTTCCAGAGCCGTACAATAAATATATAATATATATATGTTGAAGGTGCTGTGCAGCGTTTGTCCTCCCTGGAACAATGTTCAGCAATTCCACTGGGCGCAGTAGCAAGAGCAATCTTGCCTCCTGAGCGAATCTTTTTCAGTATCGTGTGATGACGAAGCTCTTGCCTGTGCCTCGCGGTGCATTGAGGAAGATGATTTTGCTGCTCCTGTTGCCATTGATGATGCTACCTTGCTGCACCAGTTCAGGACTGCATTGTTGACCAGTTCAGGTATCTGTCAGGTGCTGTTGGAGGTCATCAGCCTGGACAGCAATTGCTCTTGGTTGTAGTCCACTTCCTGAAGTACTCTCTCCGAGCCTATCTTCTGTGCCCCTCTCTGTGTAGGTAGGTCATACGAACTGAGATGATGGTCGCCCATCTGATCACAGTGTGGGGAAAATTTAATTAATGTATTTTAAATTGTAACAAATGGAGTTTCAGAAATGTAACTTTTATGCTGCAAGTTGAATTGGCTGTCCTTTCTGGCCAAAGACTTTTGCCCTAAATGATAAGAAATGTGTTGTTCTGGAGCAGAGTGACCGTGCTGATAAATGAACCTTTGCTTAGAAATGTACGAAGTGGCTTTTCATCTAAAGGACACGTCTACAGTCTGGGTGAATAGCCCAACCACTCTCTCATGAAAGTATAAAATTCTTTGAAATGTAAAATTGTTTCAGTGCAAGTACCTGAGAAAGTATTAGAATCTCAGTGGCTTGTACTCCTTGGAACTGACAAGTACCAAGTTAGAATAAACTCTCTGATGTAATGTGGAAGTGAATTGAATCGGGTTGGTTTAACTGTTAACTAAAGTAAGAATAAATGAAATAGAACCAAATAATATTGCAATCAATGGGATTCTTAAGTTCATTGTACGAGGGTGAGAAGTGTATAGTGTATAATTAGAAAATAAATTGTTTCACAAGGAAGGACTTGTGTGGACATCAGTTTTATCAGTCTCGATAGGGTTTTTGTAGGATTTTATAACCAAATCGGACAAACGTTAAACTCTGTCTGAAGTCAAATAGGATTCCACAATCGGCCAGTTAGAATCCTTCAGGAGGACAACGATCACAACAAGGTGGGTTTAAAAAATCCACATCAACCTTGTCCTCGAGGTAGCAAAGTGCAAGGTTATAGACCTCCTCGTTGTTTTCAGCATCAGGATTGCCAACATCGTGACGGTGCTGGAACAGGTAGTCTTCACAGAGGAGGTCACAAATCTTATCTCAGAGTGTGCATGGATTGCAAGGGGAAACAGTTGGTGAGGATGACTGCCATGAGACTCCTGAGGTTTGGTGCAGACTGGCTGATGCCTGCCTCCTCCATAGCAAGGAGGAGGTGCTCGTCATTTTCCAGGAATCCCCTTGCGAGACAGGCTTCACGGAAGGACAATTCCTGGCCATCCACAGTTCTCAGAGCAGTGAAGGAGGAGAGGCCACAGACTTCAGTCAGGAGAAGTCGAACGTAGTAACAATTACCCTACCTCGGACTGATGCTGTAGATGCGCCAATTGCCAGAACCTTCCAGATTGCATGTAGAGCTTCGACCACCTCTCCTCGCATGCGGCAGGCCCACTTCTTGCGCGACTTGTCCCACGTGTAGTACTCGGGCACCTCGTTGTATTTGAGCATCTTGGCAAAATCGTCATGACTGCAGAGGTCGAAGAAGACAGTCAGCAAAGTAGCTGGCAGTGGTCGCTGTGCCCTCTCGATGGCATTTTCCACATTGAAGTCGATTCGCTGGCCATTCTCGAGGTGGATGGCTCGGCCAATGACTGGAGGGAGATGCTCAAAAATTGGGTGCTCCAGGATCCTCCAGACTGCCTCGCTGCTGCTGACATAGGGTGCTTTCTGGAACTGAGCTACCTCATCCACTTGACGGTTTCCGCCATCCTCATTGGCTCACTGCAGTTCAAACACTGCCTGATCAGTCCCCTTGGTGACATATTTTATGATATACTTGATGCTGTTGATGCTGGAGCAGATCTCAACGTTGATGTGGTAATTGAATTGGTGGAGGAGGAACGGGTTGTAGCGTACCACCCACTGGTTGGTGACTACCTGTACCACAAATTTTCCCTGCTGGCGCATCTTTATCTCACCGGTGTGACCACCATCTTCTGGCTTGAGATGACGATACTTGGGGTAGCTGTCATTTCCTTGCTCAGTACTCTGCAGGAATGACTTTGGGAAATCCTTTGAGCACTTGCGGTCCTTCATGCAAGGGCTGTTCTGGTTGAGGTTTCCGCATGGACCCTGGATCATGTGTGCCATGACGATCTTGTGCAGCAATGGATCTTGCTCCTTGTCGGGAATCTCAGCACTGATGACCAGGTCAATGTCTTCGGGCTTGACCTTGACCTCTGGAGCAACCCACAGGAGGATGTGGGCATGAGGAAGACCATGCTTCTGGTACTCAATGGTGTCCAGGAAGGCTCTCATCTTCCCAAAAGCAACCTTCTTTAGTAGCTCCATGAGCTTCTTGTTCTTTTGGCAAAAGACAAGGGAAATGTTTGTTGGGCGATCATGAAGCGCTTGTCCTGGCAGGAGGTTTTCCCGGACCTCAGTCCATTTGGGATTCGTGGACATCGTGATGAAGAAGTCAGGCCAATTACTGGACATCAGGCCAAGTCAGGCCAATGACAATGACGTCCCATGCGACGCACATGGGCCATGGCATCATTCTGTTTCTCATGCATCCACCTCGGCCCACCAGTGTATGTTGCTGGAAGGACCATGCTTTGTCCAACATTGCGAGGGT
>CM068955.1:106021791-106035611 GCA_035128595.1 Eptatretus atami
CTCGATCTTGCAGTAGACATCGGCCAGAAACTGCTGAAAGAGTCGTCGCATCTGCACGATGTGGTTGCCCTCTCTCGCCATGATATGGTAGCTGTAGTACTGCAGCTGTGTGAGTTTTTGTACATCCTGTCCAGTAGCAGTCCTGGCCACCAGATGAATGCTATAGCCATCTGTTCCATACGGGAACACAATGGGATACTGGAGTGCATCATAAGATGCATGCAGCTCACTGATCCTTTGAAGTGCCCCATCGCAAAGTCTGAGGACAATGTCTCTGGGTTCTGTTGGCTCATTGTCCATTAGGATGGCGAATTCTGGTGCAGACTGGGCGTTGTAGCGACATGTGTGCTCTCCTTGCGGTCACTTGTTCTCTCTGATGATGATCTGGTGCTCTTCAGAGTTGCCTCCTTCTGCAAGTACATCTCTTGCAGTCTTGAGCTCATGGACCAGATAGTTATTCTCATGAAACCACTTTGTGAGCATTTCAAGGATGTGTGGTTTGAGGCTGCTGTGGTTCCTGGCAGCCAATTCCTTAGCGTGTGATTCCAGGAAGTAGGTCTGTAGGAACTTTGGCTGGCCCTCTTCAGGTGGGAGCAAGCTGCCAATGGAGTGCTTAAGACATATACTGTATATGGATATATAGATCCATATATATGTCATCAACCATTTCATTGGAGTGCTTAAGCTGCTTGTTCTCCTTTTCTAACAGCCATTTCTGCCAAACCCAAAGCTGTGTCGCCATCTTCTGTCGTTTCTCGTTTCTCTTTCTCCTTAAAGTATTGGTTTATAGTTGGAATCTTTAATAAACAAAGCAACTCGTTTAGCCTCCTTTGTTCCTTCACCTTTCTTTTCGAGCTCCCACTAAATACCATTGATGGATTTTTTTTAAGCCATTTATTCCAAGGAAGCTGCCATCTGACCGATGATGTTGCAAGTCATTTTTATATTGGAACATCAGTATAAAAATGTTTTTTTTTTTTGCTTACAGACTTGCGATTGTTTCGTCCATTAATTTTGTAAATTACTGGAAAAAAAAAATAGCATTACATAGTTTTTGAACACCCCCATGTTAGGGGTAAACAATCCCTGACTGTGTGACGAATCAGCTCGTTCTGATATAACTGTGGCGGAGGTTGACATGGATGGGAGGTGTCGAGTTGATCTTTTAATAGCACAGTAAATGTGTTTCCCAATCACCCTGTTCATCTTTTAAGAGTGCTTTAAATGCACGTTTCCCAATCGGCCTGTTTCCGCATTCTGTTGCAGGTTGTGGCTAGAGTGCGCTCATTATTGTTGCATAAGCATAGTACTATCAAGTATTGTCTGGTTTTACACCTCTAACAAGATTCAACGGTCACACAGTGCTCAAGCGCAGAGAACTCCACAACAGGAAAAGCTGAAACCAGCAATGAAACACCCCGAATGGTAACTCTTAACTGGAAGCATAATATTATAGTGGTGGATCTGGTATAGACATTTTAAGAGCAAATTTTTTTTTTCCCAAGGAGCCCTCATTGAGCTTGGGGCCATGGGGGTGGCCCTGTGTGCCATTGCATTAATACGCCTCTGCTCAGAGGTGAGCCAGTTTTACCAACCGAGCCATCCTGTTGTTTCTGTAAAACATTACAAGACACATTTTACCCAGCTCACTACTGGATGGCTAAGCCCCAGATTGAAAACTCACATTTTTGAACGTTTTCAATTGTCGAGCATACTGATGAAAGAAGTTCGGCACTGATTTCCTTCAGTTCTTCAAAGTTATCCACCATATATACAAACTGATCTGAGGGCCGGCTGGCAGCCTCCTCCAGCTTTTGTCGTGGGGCATTCGCGATGCCGATTGCATAAAGCACAACACCAGAAGCTTTCAAAACTTCAGCTGATGGGACCATGTCATCTTGAGACACTCCATCTGTGATGAGGACAGCAACCTGCATGAACAGTGAGGAGATCGAGAGGGGGAGAAAAAAAACTAAATAAATACATCATACAATTAATGTAGTTTCACATGGCAAGGCGATATGTTTGACTAATTTTGATATTTAAATTACTGGCTTATTTATGTTATGAACATCAACTAGGAAAGAGCTCAGCAAATATAAAAAATGTTGTTAACAAAAGATACAACAGATTTCATAAAATGCACAGGTTTTTCATCTCCACTTGAATATGTGTGACAGATTCTTCTTAACTTAACGCATACGACATTACTAAATGCCCCAAGTTGTAGAAATAATGCGATTATATAATAAAAAGTACAGCATTCAGCACAAAAGTGCTGCACATCGTTTTTAAAACATATAGTGATAACTCATCTGCATTACTTTTATTTCCTTGGTGGAGGCATAAAATAATGAGACATCAATGTTAAAAGGTGAAATGAGAAATACGATGAAGTTGGGAATCAAAATGACAGAGCACAAGGGAAGAATGCACAGTAATATCTATGAAAGAGCAAACACCACCCGTCGCTTCGCTGCTGGGAATACTAAAGGGGGGGGTGGTGAGTGAGAAAAGAGGTGGAAGAGGGAGAGAGAAAATGTGGCTTTCCCACGAAAGATCATTGTCAGATAGTGAGACCCAGAAGCTTGAATGAAAGGACTTCTTCAAGAGGATTGTTGAGAAAGTCGATGGGGGGGGGGGGAGGGGGGATTCCAGATGTTCCTTTAGAGGACATAGTGAGAGTGTGAGATTTGTCAGGATTGAAAGACATGTTCCACGTGTTGGACCAGTTTGTGATTTTACCCCAATCTGCAGGGAGCGAAGAAGCTGCTGCTTGCCGGTCTGAGGGATGACAGATGGTACGACAGAGGGTGGAGTCATCAGCAAAGAGATAAAGATTATTTTCCAGAGTCGGAGAGATCATTGATGAAAACCAAAAAAAGAACAGGGCCCAGAATGCTGCCTTGAGGAACTGCAGCCTGGACAGGAAGAGGGGATGAGAGAACTCCATTTAGGGCCACACGTTGACTGCAATAGGAGAGGAAGTCTGTGAGCCATGAGTGGAGATGGCCTTTGATACCAGATGAAGAGAGTTTGGTGAGCAGGTCAGGGTGCCATACCATATCGAAAGCACACGATATGTCTCGGGAGATGGCTCTGATTTCATGTCTGGCATTGAAGATCTCCATCCTTTGTTGGGAGACCAGAAGTGGCATACCCATGGTAGAGTGACCTGGTCTGAATCCAAATTGATGATCGGAAATCAAGCCATTGGAGAAGAGGAAGGACATAATGTCTGAAGCAATGATGGATTCCATAACCTTGCTGATGATTGCGAGAAGGCTGATTGGTCTGTAGTTGCAGGGATCTGTTTTTGCACCTTTTTATGCAGCGTGATGGGATGAATTTGTGCATAAGAGAGAGCAGGTTTCTGTGGAAGAATTCCCAGGCTGAATTAATGTCAGGGCTGGGAGATATAGGAGGCCAGTCATGAAGTGTGATGGCTGCTTGCAGTTCCTGCCAGTTTGCCTGAGTGAACTGCCAGACTCGATGGTGCTAAGGCTCTTCTCCAACAATAACCAGAGAGATGTTGACCTTTACAAGCAAATGATCAGATGACCCGATTAGGACAGTGGACGAGCAAGATACATTGGCAGAGAAGTTGGTAATCACCAAATCTAGAAGGGAAGATTTGCCATTGGGAGAAATCTGGGTGGGAAAATTCATGGATTGAGTCAGACTCATGCAGTCACAGAAGTCCTTTGCAGAAGTGCCATGGCTGGTGAGAGAGGCACCAACATCCAGCCAATTAGCATGGTGACAATTTAAATCACCACAAATGAGGAAGAGAGAGTTGGGATGAGTGATTAAAAGTTGGTCCATGTCGTTGGAGAGAGAGATGTATATGGAGTCATCAGTGTTGGGAGGACGATACAACACACAGAGAAACATGAAGTGGGAACTCCTGGTGTTTGGCAGGTATAAAAGCAGTACATGGAGAGTGAGAAATTGAGATTTCGATGGACTGCGCAACTCTGCCGCCAGGACGGGGTTCAGGTTGATAAAATCGGAGGAAACAATAGCCTGGGACAGACACTAAGGAGTCAGGGCCGTCCTGTTGGAAGAAGGGTTCTGTAAAACAGATGATGTCTGGTTTATCGGCAGTGGCCTGGATTGAGAGATCTCTTCGTTTGGAATGGTGTTTGAGATCCACACAGTTAGGGACAGGGGGAGAGGAGTTGCTGATAGGATGTAGAGATGTGGAAAGGAGCAAGGTGAGGGTTTTGGGGGGGGAGCCGGGGTGTGGGGAGGGGGAAAAGCCAGGAGGGCAGGAGTGAAGCTGGGAGAGGAGGAGCAGGTGGGGTTGGAAACTGAGATGGGCAGGATGAGGTAGGAGCAGAAGAGGTGATGGTTTTGA
This sequence comes from Eptatretus atami, assembly GCA_035128595.1. Taxonomy (NCBI): domain Eukaryota; kingdom Metazoa; phylum Chordata; class Myxini; order Myxiniformes; family Myxinidae; genus Eptatretus; species Eptatretus atami. The sequence continues at coordinate 106,026,152 of CM068955.1, forward strand.
CATGGAGGGTTTGACACCAAAGGGGAAATGGTTTTGTTGTGTGCACACAGCCTTGCAACAGACTTCCTGGGTGGGGCAATGAGAATGTTTTTGTTGAAGGCATGGAGAAAGATTCAGCTGAAAGTGAAAGAGGAGGTTGATGAACGAAGCATTCAGAAGTGAGGAGGTTTTGGGAATAAGCCTTGAGAAAGAGAAAAGAAGAGATTTTGATGAAGTAGAGGAATGAATAGGTTGTTCCTGATGGAGTAATAAGCAGAGTAAGCATTTTAGATACATTTTGGAAACTTTTTTTTTTATTTAATTGTGTTGCGGAGGGGTTTTAGGAAGAGAAACGTTTTATGCAGTTTGGCGATATTGCAAAGAAGGGATAGGAAAATGAAATTGGAGTTTGGATTTCCCCACCACCACCCCCGATGTTGTTGTTGTTCATTGTTGGGTTATATTTTGAGTGTTTATTCCTGTTTTTTTTCCAAGCAAAGAAGGAATTTTTGAGGGAGGAGGGGAATTGGATTGAGCTGGGGGATCAGTAGTAACAATAAATTGAATAAAATGAGCGAAAACGGATTGAGTATTTCTGATGTTGTTGTTGGTAGTTGTTGGGTTTTTTACCCCAAGTGTTTATTCCTGATTTTCTTCCAAGCGAAGGAGAGATATCCTGTTCGAATTTCAGAGGGAGGAGGGGAAATGGATTGAGCTGAGGGATCAGTACTGTAGGAACAATAAATGGAATACAAGGAGTGAAATAATGATTCAACACAGCTGGATACGGTTTGGGACAGAAAAATTGACAAAAAAAAACATGAACAGCAAAACAGGAGTAAAAATGAAACAGTAAAACACAACGTAAATGGTCGGGGAACTTACAGTTGTGAGAAAAAGTTTGTGAATCCTTTAGAATTCCCTGTATTTCTGCATAAATTTGACCGAAAACGTGATCAGATCTTCATCTAAGTCCTAATTATAGATAACGAGAACCTGGTGAAACAAATATCACACACACAAAAAAAATCTACTTTTCATTTATTTATTGAGCAAAATGATCAAGCATTCGATTTATTTGTCAGAAAAAGTATGTGAACCTTCACATTCAGTAACTGGTGGCACCTCCTTGCGCAGCAATAACTTCAACCAAACATTTCCTGTAACTCTTGATCAGTCCTGTACATCGGCCTGCCGGAATTTTGGTCCATTCTTCCTTCCAGAACTGCTTCAACTCAGAGGTATTTGTGGACTTTCTCGCATGAATTGCTCGCTTCAGGTTCTGCAACAACTTTTCAATTGGGTTATGGTCTGGATTTTGAATTGGCCATTCCAAAATGCAAAATCTCTTCTGCTTCAGCCATTTTGTTGTAGATTTAATTGTATGTTTTGGATCGTTGTCTTGCTGCGTGACCTACTTTCTATTAAGCTTCAGGACAGATGGCCTGACATTCTCCTGCAGAATTTGCTGGTACAATACATAATTCATGGTTCTGTCAATGATGGCAAGCTGGCCGGATGCTGAAGCAGCAAAGCAGCCCCATACCATGATACTCCCACCACCATGCTTCACGGTTGGGATGAGGTTCTTGTGTTGGAATGCAGTGTTTGGTTGTCGCCAAACATAACGTTTCTCATTTCAGCCAAAAAGTTTCACTTTCGACTCATCTGTCCACAGAATATTCTTCCAATAGCCTTCTGGATCATCCAGATGGTCTTTGGCAAACTTGAGATGGGTGGCAATGTTCTTCTTCGAGAACAGTGGTTTCCTCCTTGCTGTCTTCCCATGCCAACCATTCTTGTTCAGTGTTTTCCTGATGATGGACTCATTAACACTGACATTAGCCAATGCAAGAGAGGCCTGCAGATCCTTAGACGTTACCCTGGGGTTCCGTGTGACTTCCTGGATTATTGTACGCCTTGCTCTTGGAGTGATTTTCGTTGGACGACCGCTCCTGGAAATATCAATTGTGTTCAATCTTCTGCATTTGTACACTATCTGCTTGACAGTGCATTGGTGGAGCCCAACATCTTTACAAATGGTTTTGTAGACCTTTCCAGACTGGTGAGCATTGACAACTCTTTTTCTGAGGTCCTCAGAAATCTCTTTTGATCGGGGCATGACACGCTTCCACAAACCTTTGTGGTGAAGACCAGACTCTGACGGTGACGAACTAAGTTTCTGTTTTTCATCGAGAGCAGGGCCACTCAAACTCACTCCTGATTGTCATCCCATTGATTGAAACAGCTGACTGTATTTACCGCTTTAATTGAGCTGATTAATCGAGAGGTTCACACACTTTTTCCGACAAAGAAAGTGAATGTTGGGTCAATTTGCTCAATAAATAAATGAAAAAGCAGGGTTTTTTTTGTGTGTGCTACTTGTTTAACCAGTTCTCTTTATGTATTATTAGGACTTAGATGAAGATATGGTAACAATTTGGGTCAAATTTATGCAGAAATACAGAAAATTCTCAGGGCTTCACAAACCTTTTCTCACCACTGGAGCGACTCGGGGAACTAAAACATTTATTTCCATGAAAATTAACTCCCCTCAACACTCTAGCATATTATTATATAGAAAAGAAATAGTAGTAAAAAAGAAAGAAAAATATATAAAAATACGGACAAGAAAGATTATTATACATAAAGAGAAAATAATAATAATAATAATAATAATAAGATTATTATAAGAGAAAGATGGTGTTCTTCGCTGTGGATGCCGAGGATGACGGCGACAAGAAAATTTGAAGAGTAGTTTGCACCATGAGATGCCATCCTGCGTCCGACTGGGGGGACAGCGGGGAGTGGGGGGCGTCGGGGAAAAAGCTTTTAGCCCCATGTAAGGATGGACCCTCCTCGATGCCTTGGAGCATTATTATATAGATTGTATTTCAAATTCATTCCCTCCAATAAGTTATCAAAATAGGCAAAAGAAGGGAGGAAAATGGAAACAAAGAAATACAAGTTTGAAGGCAGATGAGTGGAGTTCTGCAAGAAGACTTGCTGAGATTTGTCCCAAAAGAAGAAATTGAAAGCATTGTTATATAAAAACAAGAGGTCAGGACCATCTTCCTGGATATATCTCAGACATTAAACAGTCGGGCATTATGCACTGCTTGCCAAACTCACTGTTTATGCTGAAGGCTGAAGCACAATGCCTGTTGTTCACATATGGCAGTGCAACGTGGTTTCCCATAAAGATTATGGAGCAAATATTAATCACACCACGCAAAGAGACATGGAAAGACGTTGCGTCAACATAGCATGAAAGGCAATGGTTCAGACATAAAATAATTCAACAACATATTGATCACAATAATAAAACTGATGCAACCAAAATGAGGATCTGGAAGAAACACATGAAGACCAAAGGTGAGGTAAAGAGACTAAAGAAAAAATATTTCACAGGAGTACAACGGCCGCAAATTGCAGAGAAAAGAAAAGAACAAACCCGACCTAGGAACGTCTTCGTCTTGTAATTGGCTGAAATAGGCAAGTCAAGTTATCAAATGTAAATCTGGCTAAGGTTTCTGTTATGACATGAAATATTTTTATGACAATGTTTTATCGTGCACAGCACTGAATTAAGAATGGTTAACACACAAGAGGAAGAGTCAAACGGTTTTATCCCATCTATAAAAGTTCGAAAGAAAAACAGGACTTCAAATCCAATGGCATCAACAAACACGCCAACAGCTAAGAAGTATTGCCTGCAAACTACACAGGGTACATCTCTGCCAAGATTTGCTGGCATGATACCATTCTGTCACATATATATATATATATATATATATAATGGGAGGGGGTTGGGGTGGAGAGGGGTGTGAGGTGAGGCAGGACCACCCAAACTCACTTTTTCAGGGCAATGTTGAGCTCAACTTCTTGAAACTTAAGATTGTAGCAGGCTAGAATATTCTGCAATTCACAAAAGTAGTTCCTTGCTCGAAAACAAAAATATATTTTCCCTCAACATACCTGGGGCACATTTTCATATCTCCGGCTTCCTGCCTCCTCTGTAAAGTGATTCCGAGTGAGGAATTCTAAAGCTGCGCCTGTAAAGGTGTTTCCACCCTTATACTTCCAGTTTCTAATGTACTCCAAAATCTCCTCCTTGGTGTGATCATTCTTCAAGGGGAACTCCATTTCTGGGTTACTGCTGTACTGTGAAAGGCCGATGCGCACTCTATCATTACCCACCACCATGCCCTTTATCAGGGAAATGATAAAATCACGAAGCAGCTGAAAGTTGTTCATCCCGACACTCCACGAGCCGTCCACCAGGAAGACAATGTCAGCCTTCTCTGCTTTAACACATTCTGGAAATGAAGGATCATACAGCAATAACTGGACAAAGCAGAATCCATTTAATCTTTTGATATTAATGAAACACATCACTCTTCGGTTACTTTGTTAGTGTTCTTTGATTGTTGAGACAATGGATGTGCAACAAGTGCATTGGAATACTGACCATCAGATGCTTCAGGGATCAGAGGCCGAGCAGCCTGACTGATACTGTCCTGCACATTTATAGACAGGCTTCCGAATCCTTCAAAGCTGGGTCGATAGATGGCCATCTTATATGCCGGTTCGCTCACCAATGATTGCAGTTCATCTGGTTTTGCTCTTCCAGCCCCTATAGCCATAACAGTCACTCCCCTTAATTGCAAAGCATTTGATACTTTCTTGGCTGCTTCTAAGTCATCAGGTGAGCTTCCAGTAAAGATTATCACGACCTGTGGAGCTCCTTTAGCCCCACGACCTCCTTCCTGCTCCACCAGCACGTTGTTCTGCACATGACGCAGACCCGCAGCCAGATCGGATCGCCCGAGCTTGTATGCTACCCTCTGAATGGCACGGACTGCATGGCCCTGAAAAGGACCAGAACAGATAATGAGTGTTTTTCATTTTAATGTGATAAACAAAATCACCATTTCAAATACAATGTTGAGTTGTTTATTTTATTAAACATATCACTTAACATGTAAGTAAAATTGCTGGTCAGGAGTTACCTCCTTGACCGCAACTTTACAAGTAATAACTTGCCTTTAGCATCATCTCGAATGAGACTTCTGTCTGATTTGCAACTTCAAACTTGAAAAACTAGATTAAGATCTATTTTTGCAATACTAAGCTATCCATGCTAACTCAACTAAACGCTCCACACAACCCCTCCACAATCGTCCCCCCCCCCCCCCCCCCCCCCCCCCCCCCCGCCCCTGCTGCACCACCAAATCCCCTCCACTAATACCTGCCACTTCACAGTCATTTGACTCATGTTTGCCTGTTTCCCAATGCAGCAAAGTCTGTATAATATCCTCTTTCATTTTGCTTTTCCACAAAACTTGATTTTGGGTTAAAAAATCTTTTAAATAAATACAAGGTTTACCTCATCTGTATGGGAAACCAGATTGAATTCTGTGCGTGGAGTGGATCCATACTGCACCACTGCCAACTGGGTCTGCTCTGCAGAAACATTCAGACCCTTGGTCACCTGAGCCGCCAACTGTAGAATACGTTTAAAATCTCTTAAACCCACAGCATCAGAGCCATCCAGCAGGAGAACAACATCAGGACCTGTAATGGACACTGGAGGGGATATTGAAAGTGGCAGAGTTTACACCACAGGAATAGGTAAAATAATAACATATAAGTAGCCCTCTATTTATTACATACCAGCAAATACAACCTGTCGCTTCGTTGACGGGGTATTGGGGGGGGAGGAGAGACGGGAGGGGAGAGAGAGAGGCAGGAGGGAGGGAAGTTGGGAAAGGGGGAAGAGCAAGAAAAGGGGGGGGGCAGATGGGACAAGTGATGCCTCTAACGTTGCTATACACTGTGGGAAGGAGGGGTGCGAGGAGGGGGTGAGAAAGAGAGAGAAAGAGAAAAAAAAGAGAGAGAAAGGTGAGGGGTGGAGGTGGGATTAGAAAAGAATGATATGTTATGCTCAATGACTGAAAACACACAAAAAAACTCATGTCAGAACAGCTGTGCACACAATGACACAACAGAGTTTATAAAGTAATCCGCTGGCACATCTGCAAAAATTTTGAACATGAAATGAAAGAAATCACTGAAATCATACAAGTACCGACCACTCAATTACGACCTAATGATCCCATTGAGCGCGGACATTGAAAACAAAGCATTGCGACCAGGTATCATATTTAGGTACAAAAAAAGAGAAGGCATTGCTGATTGAGGTGTTAATAGCAGTGATTTTGGACTAAACAATGCAGAAATCAAGAAAATGACCAAACACCAAGACCTCAAGAATGAAGTGAAAAGATCCTGGAAGCTGAAAAATTCCAGTTGTACGAGTGATCGCTGGACCTACGGGAATGATGACAAACAACCTCACAGAGAGACTAAATATAGGGCAATACCCCTGGGTGCTCACCTGGTAGTGGCTGGATAAGATAATCAGGCAACCACTGTAGGCTGATGACCCACAAATGTATAATGGAAAGAAAGTAAAAAATACCTATGGATTTTTTTTTAATGCCATTAACAAACTTAGTACATCACGGGTGATAAAGATTGTGGTCAAGTTTCATCAAAACGTGTGTGTGGTTTCAGAAAAGAAGCAAATACATATTTTGGGGGCAAACCCCCCCCCCCCGTATTACCTCTTAGAAATTTTTTTTTATGTCGTGAACAAACTTTAGTACATCATGGGTGATGAAGATGGTGGTCAAGTTTCATCGGACTTGCATGTGTAGTTTCTGAGAAAAAAGCAAATGCATATTTTGGTGGGCAACATCCCTTAAATCGCCTGAGAACCCGATTTTTCTAATGTCATGAACAAACTTTGGTACTTCATGGGTGATGAAGGATGTAGTGAAGTTTCATTGGAATTGTGTGTATCGTTTCTGAGAAGAAAGCAAATACTTCTTTGGGGGGAAACCCCCTCCCCCAGGTAAACTCCCTATGTAAACCCATTCAGACCCCTTTTTTATGCCATCACAGGTGATGAAGGTTGTGGTTAAATTTCATTGAAATCGTAAATGTAGTTTCTGAGAAGTTGCAAGTATTTGTGGACAGACGGATGGACTGACGACACCCAATCCATAAGTCCGGAACTAATTTACAGGTGAGCTAAAAAACATCCCTGGAATATTATCAGAAACAAACTACGTTGGAAGCTGGGCCAGCAACAATCCTGAAGAGGAGAGAGGGGGAGGAGGAGAAGAGAGAGAGGAGGAGAGAGAAGAGAGAGAGAGAGAGAGAGAGAGAGAGAGAGAGAGAGGTGTAGGGTGAGAGGGAAAGAGAGGAGGGCAGGTGTTAGGGTGAGAGGGAAGAGAGAGAGAGAGAGAGAGAGAGAGAGAGAGAGAGGAGAGAGGAGGCAGGTGTAGGGTGAGAGGGGAAAGAGAGAGAGAGGGATGTGTGGGTGAGAGGGGGAAAGAGAGAGAGAGAGCAGAGAGAGAGAGAGAGAGAGAGAGAGAGAGAGCAGGGGAGCAAGTGTTGTGGTGAGAGGGGAAAGAGAGAGAGAGAGAGAGACAGCAGAGACAGAGACAGAGACAGGGGGGGGAAGAGAGAGAGGGGGGAAGAGAGAGAGGGGGGGGGAAGAGAGAAGGGGGAAGAGAGAGAGGGGGGAAGAGAGGAGAGGGGGGGAAGGAGGAGAGGGGAAGGGAAAAGAGAGAGAGGGGGGAGGAGGAAGGAGAGAAGGAGGGGGGAAAGAGAGAGAGGGAGGGGAAAGAGAGAGAGGGGGAAGAGAGAGAGGGGGGAAAGAGAGAGAGAGAGAGGGAGAGGGAGAGGGGAGAGGGAGAGGGAGAGGGAGAGGGAAGGGAGACAAACTTTCCGTTACGGTAACACAGTTTATACAACGTCACATCATAAAGTACATAAAAACGACAAGCACAAAGATTTACCTCGAAACAGAGTTCTTTGAAAGAGGAATTCAAGTGGGAAATTAGCAAAATTGAATGGAAAAATATATCAAGGCACAAAACACAAAATGGCGATCTATGTTCTCTGCCTTCACAGCTACATCACGACAAACACGTGGTCGGATGGACCTTATTGTTTTAATATATGTATTGATGTCGAAGTGAGGAGTGCATTATATTAAAAGGAGATCACACAAAAAGTTAAAACAAAACAATGTCCGGTAAAAATATAATTGCACATTTTCAGTGGATGAGACACCTCTCGAGGCACCAACCGCACGGCACTGCAGGACCCAACTCAGGCGGAAACATACGTCTGTCTAATTGATGTTCCATTGAGCACACGGGTACTTTTACCCAAACGAACAACCAAGCAGCTTGGAAAGCACTCGCCAAGTAGCTTAAGCACTCAAGCAAGCACTCTAACAAAACGGTTGATAAAAAAAAACAAAGGCTCGTTTGCCACGTGACATATGAAGCATACACATCCCAGAGACGCCCAAAACCTCAAATATGTCCGAAATGGACAAATGAACACTTTTCTAGGAGTCGGACCTGCTGGTAAGTTCGATTCTGGAGCTTAAATTTTGTAACTATCCTTAGTTTAAGAGATACTTGTGGTGAACTCATATGCAGAAATGACATAAAGCAACGAATGCTGACGTCTCCGGGTGTTTATAAGCATTGCAATGTACCAAGCGATTCGTAGCTGTGATGATCAGGCATTTGATAATATGAGTGAGGAAAGTGAGGTGAAAAAAAAAAACTTTATCGTTAAGAAATTGTTGCGGCCTGTTCCAAGTCAAGGAAAGGTTGAGCAGGCCAAAAAACATGGCGGCTTCAGACCCCAGCGAGGTTACCGAGAAAACACCTTCAGACACAGAGTGAGGAGGCCAAGGATCACCTGATGAAGGATGAAATTAAATAAGGCCGTTAATTATCTTCAAAAGGGGTGTTTTAATTACCACCCAAACCCCGCAATTTAATCCTTCTCTTGCACTTCCTTAGGGTTTTCTTGGAATGCATGCAAAGTCAGGCTGCTATGGTTTTATGTTTGGAGTTATGGAGGAACACACACACACACACACACACACACACACACTGCCTTTATTAGTATAGACATACGACAGTAAGGAGGGGTTCGAATCGATACTAACTTATTGCTTTTGAGGGAGGGAGGGTGAGGATGGGGAGATTATGAAGGGAAGTTGTGGGCGGAAATATGTACCCTTTTTTCATATCTTTCTTCTCCTCTCTCTTCCTTTTATAAGGGTGAATTCCAAGGCACAAAAACTTCTGCCTGCCTTGACACAATACTCATTCACTTCCTTCTGTCCTCAGTGAATTTATGGAATACTAGATGACCGTGAACCCGTTGTAACAGGGGTTGATGAAAAAAATCATTTCAAGAAAAAAAAAAAAGGTAGCTTCTTATACTAGATAGCGAACTATACCTCTGAGGTTGTTTGCATTGATCAAATTCTCCCGAAGAGTGCTTGACTGAATCGGGACTTGATTTCTTAATAATTTTTTCGTCGCCCGATTTGAACGAAACTTGATACTGCACACCGCAGGAGAATGGTAAGTAAGGT
>CM068955.1:106042773-106071768 GCA_035128595.1 Eptatretus atami
TGCAATATGTATGTGAAGTTTCCCCTTGATCTGACCAGCCGTTCTGGAGAAGAATGTGTTTGAAGGTTTTAGTGGAAATTCAATATGGCCGCCAAACCATGTGACCTATCAATTAGAAATTAACAAACTTGTGAAAGGATGTCTTGGGGAAAGTGTATGTGAAATTTTGCCTCAATCTGTCCGGCCGTTTGAGAAGAAGAATTTTTAAAATTTATTAATTTTCAATCAAGATGGCTGACGAACCATGTGACCTATGACATCATAAATTTAAATTCTGTCTCCAATCCTCCAGTGGAATACGTGTGTGAGTTTCGTGTAATCGGATGAGGTGTGTTTTTCTATCCAAGATGGCCGCCAAACCATGTTGACTTGTTATGTCATAATTTTTTACTATGTATGCAGACATGATGGAAGATATGTTGCAAATTTTCGCTTCGTTAGGTTATGTGATTCCAGAGAAAACATTATTTAATATTTTTCTTGAATCCAACATGGCTGCCAAATCATGTGACCTATCAATTAGAAAATATCAAAAGGCACCAGTTCACCACTTGCTTGATATGTGTACCAAATTTCGTAATATATCTTGAGGGATTTGTAGTTAGCTCCGGAAACGAAATGTGACGGACGGACGGACGGACGGACGGAACCCATTTCTATATCCCCACCAACTTCGTTGGTTGGCGGGGATAATAATTAGAAATGAGTAAGAGTTGACAATGTTTTCTTACCTGTATTGCACCATCTTTGGCTCGGCCACCTTTCTCTCGATGAATTGATCTTGCCGCAACAGTTCAAGACCCTGACGCAAGGTTGACTGGCCACCTAAGCTTGATGTTCTTGAGGGCATCAATAATTTCTCCATTCGATCGATATGTGTTAAGGTAGAACTCTGAGCGAGGCTGCCCACCGTACTGCACCAGCCCCACTTGGGTTTTTTCCTGCCCAACATCAAGAACTCCAACGATTGTCTCCACCATTTGCTTCATCAAGTCAAACTCTGACAGCGCAATGTCACGTGACCCATCCAACAAAAACACCAGATCAACAGCTGAAAAGATAAAATAAAAATAGGTCATTTGTGGGCTAATTTCTCATTAACTATTCTATATAGTACACCACTCCTTCCCAATGCCATATCCAGGCGATGCATGACGCCATCACCGGGCAACGAAGGAAGGGAGTACCATACTCAGTTTTCACTCCGTTTGTTTGTTTTCTTGTTTTGTTTTTTGTTTGTTTGCCCAGATGATATCTCAGCCATCCTTTGATCAAGGAAGCTGAAATTTGGGGACAAAAGTGAAGATGTGCTTCGGCAAAAAATTTTTTTTATTTTTTGATTAATCAATTAATGGATTAATTCCTTAATTATTATCGATTTATTAATTACGTATATATTTTATTTCTCATCCTGACAATATCTCAGGCATAGTTTGAGCAAGGAAGCTGATATTTGGATATGACAGTGGCCAAGTAATTTGGCTATAAAGGGTATTTTTGATATATTGATTAATCGATTAATTATTCATTTTCCGTTAATTACTTGATCTTTCAAAAAGTTACAGATTCAGATGAAACAGTGGTAGTTTAGATATGCTATTCGGCAATTGATTGAGACACTAATTATTTTCTGATTATTATTTATTTATTTTAATTATGCAATTAATCAATTAATCAATAAATTATTGTACATCACTCCTTCCCAATTCCAACTCCATATGCTGTAAGGCAGCCAGGCGCCCTGGCGATGTCACGCGCTGGAGGATTTGTTATTTATTTATTTGGCATGGTGCGGTGTACTTTGAATGTACCGCAACTTGTTTCTCTTGCTTTCTGCACCACTTCAATTATTTTGATGCAATATAAACATTTCAAGGACCACTCATTCATAATTTTATTTTTCCATTTACCGAAGGGGTATGTTAAATGGCGAATGTTGTTGCCAAATAGTCAGCAATCTCCATAATAATCATGAACCCGAACCCTAACCCTACTCAACTCATTCACCAAGTTTTGTCATAACCTGTCCATAAATTTTTGAAATATCATGTTATGTCTTGTTTTTGGCCCCATCTCTGATTGGTGAAGAATCACTTAAATTATAGAATCCAGATCAGGATCTTCACCAAAATCTAATAAATTTGTCCTCGTCACACACACACCCTGTCGACCAAGTTTTGTCTGAATCCGTCCATAACTTTTTCAGATATCCTATTCACAAAGACAAACAGACAAACAGGGACAAATACATCACTTCTGTCCACCAAGGTAATAAATGATGCACTGAACATTATTCCCTTACCCACTACTGATCAAATGTGCTCACGGTAACAAACAAATGAACAGGATTCCTGAATTATCCTATGCCTTATCTGGGCCCATCAGGCAAGCCACAGGTGATAGACATTAGATAGCGGCAGACAAGACAGGAAATGCTGCTGAATCCATGCTGGCATGGCACAGCTGGTAAGGGATGCAGGTCCCATCACTTTGCTCAGTCCAGACCAGCAATCAAACCGAGGTCCTCTGGTGAACTGCACCAGTGCTCTATCATCTGAGCTACCTGGGCAACCCACTGGTGAAGCACACAATTCTCCCTCGTATGGAGATGCCACTCTCTTTCCACTGCTGGTTCCAGGACACACTGGCAACCAGAGGAGCAGTGAGAATTGTGTGCTTAGCCTGTGGGTCAACCAGATAGCTCAGATGGCAGAACATTGGTATGGTTCACCAGAGAACCTGGGTTCGATTCCTGGTATTGGCATGTAATTTTCCTACATGTATGTATTGTTATGGTTCTGTAAAACTGCATGCCCTGAGGGCAATGGCACACAACATACAGTGATCCCAAGGCAATTATTTCAATAGTACATGTCTTAGTTAGTCCCTTCAATATGTTTAGTGGGTAAAAGGGGAAAGATATGTTGTGTGGGACTCTCATAGCTAGGTCTATCATATCTCTTTAACCTTCACTTTAACCTTTCACCTTTTCCTTTTTGTTACACGAAACATGCAAGCAAGCATGCACGCCAAGCAATAAGAATGAGCAACATGCTACGAGTGTCACCAGCATGTTCGCACTGCGAACGCTTCCTGCTGACAATGCACCGGTACATTGTTCCTCTAGAGTTTGCGCACACATTCTCCATTCAAATGTGCACGCCAATTCCAAAATGCCATCTCACCTCAGACTTCATTCCACTCACCAAACCTTATTATGTTCACCACAACCACTTCATACACTGGGAAAAATATCTCCGCCACAACCCATGCTAACTCGTGACTTTTATTCACCCTTTTCACAACGAATGCCACATTGCCACAATCTCTCACTACGAATGTCACAACAAGAGCGCCCTGCTCTATGACTGTCACAACTGCCCCATGGTCGCCAAATCCACACCGAAGCATCAAGGGACCAGAGGGATGCGGGTCAAGATGTTTCAAGGCATAACGCAAAGCACAAACATGTGCTCTGGCTTGTGAATGGATGTACAGGTAGACCTGCATGCTTACCGATTGCAGGGGGATCGGCAAGCATGCAGTCAGCGTGGGGGGGGGGGGCATAAACCACTACCACAGGTGGAGCCACTCCGTTCGAGCGATCCTCAATAGGTACAGACATTTACACATACAGACATTTACACAGATAGGATAGGGACTTTCTTCTTATGAATCTTTTTCTTCCATCTATCTTTCTCTCTATCTCATCTACTATGGACGCATAAAAGAACATCAACACGGGTGAAGCCCGACTGTTTTAGCGGCAGAGTCTGAAGGACCAAACAAACTCACATTCATGTTTTATTCTTGCACAGACGCGCCCTCTACCCCCCCAACACACACACACACACACACACACACACACTACAATATACACTGCACTCACAGTCCTACATCTTAGATACAACCAGTATTCCTCCACCTATGTCCCCTCACATTCTGGGTTGCGTTGGTCTGCTGACTGCACAGGTATTGAGAGTTTGTTTACCTCACTGCTTGCTTTCTCTCTGGGCTATCTAATCTTCCTCAGGTGTGTGTGTGCGTGTGTGTGTGTGTGTGTGTGTGTGTGTGTGTGTGTGGTGTGGTTGTGTGATGGCACCTGTCCTAGCTTAAATTAATATTGTAGAAGATATAACGGGATAACTCTGCGCTGTGTCTGCTTTTGTAAGATTGCTTGTCTTTTGCCACACCCCACGTATTCCTTGCTTTCCCTGCTGTACATACCAATAAATCACATTCACTGTGCCACATACCTTTCCTCACATTCTGGTTGTAAATAAATTCCCTGTGTAGAAATGTTCCCAGCTCATTTTCGTGTTTTCCTTCATTGGACCAGCATGGCCCTCTCCCTAGCCTAACAGGGACATTATTCCCCAAAGATTTGCTTCATAGCCGGTATGTACTTGGCAGATTCACTCAGCTGCACCTGATCCGATAAGTAATCTGGTTAACACAAGTACGTACTTAGGGCATGTTCCCCGGTAAGGTGGTCACGTGACCCTTAGGTATACGGTTTGTTAGACAGAGGACCCTAAGTCATGTGTTCGAGTTATTGGTGTTCATGGTCAATTAGTGACGCGCCGTGTCACAAAGTTATTCGTGTGTGATGGCCTGCAATTCCGGTGAGCCAGTGAGTAACCCGGAGGCAGTCCATCCCTCGTGGTTCCCCCACGATGCCGTGCCGCTACAGGATTATGTCTGTTTGCCTGTTCAGGTATTATTGTATTACTATGCTCCCTGTGGTTAGTAATCATGGTCATGGAATTGTCAATCCATGGGGGGAGGACCCTCTCGTGGACAAGAAAATCGCTGCTCCTATGGTTGGCAGTGAGTGTCACAGCAGCAGTGGTGGAAAGAGAGTGGCATCTCAAAATGTGAGAGAATTGTGTGCTGAGCCTGTGGGTCGCCCAGATGGTAAAGCACTGGCACGGTGTTCGGGTAAATTTAAACACCCCTCTGAAAGATAATTAATGGCCTCATTTAATTATAATTATCTTTCATCATAGCGTTGTCATCGGTCATCTCGCTATCCCTTGTTGGGATTTTAATTTGCCATGTTTTTTTTTCTGCTCAACAATGCCTTGACTTGCGAACAGGCTGCAATGGTTTAATGATAAAGGCGATAAAAAAAAAAAATTTTCTTTCACTTTCCTCATTCATATCATCGAAAGTCGCATCTACATACCTACGAATCACTGCATACATCGCTTTTTTAAGTGCTGTCGTTTTCAAATTAGTAGCTTGGAGCGATTTTATGCATTATATGATGCGATTTTCCACGATCTCCTCTCACGGACAAATTAAAGTACACAATAGAAATATAATTTGAGTTTGGAGGATCGGATCACGTTGACGAAAGACTTCTAAATCTGGAGTGAAATCTGAAAATGTCAAGAAATTTGTGATGTTTTGGTTTTTGCGGGTATGTCACATTACCGATCAGATTGCTATCGCTTGCCAAGCCAGCCGTTCCTTATCAAACGTTTCGTTGGAGTGCTTTCTTGAATTCTTAAGTCACTTGTCAAGCTTGGTTGTTAGTTTGCAAGCCATTGTTCACACTCTAGTTTTGTATTTTTAATTAATTTTCTGAAATTTGTCGAATTTGTTTTTCACTTGGAAGTTGTGGGTTGCGATGTGTAAATAAAAGGTGGAAAAAGTTTGGTTTAATGCAATTTAATTCCAGGCTAAAAGGCAACAAAAGGTGAAAATTTTGAAAGGGGGTGTAGACTTTCTATAGGCACTGTAGTTTGTAGATGTACTCGCATTTTAATAGTACATACTTTATTGAGGCAATCGGTTGAAAAACAAGATAACATGTAAAAATTGTGGTCTACGTTGGCTCATCATGTGCAGACAGACAAACACACAAACGGACCCAAATGCAATCCCCTCATCTGACAAAGGCAATGACACAAGTAAAATTATGATATATTATCGTGGTTATAATGCCAATCGTGAAACATTTCATTAATGAGATAGAAATCCAAAAATAATTTTGTTTGCGATCAAGTCACATATATGGTTACTCACGAGAAGGTAAATGTACAAATTCTCGGTCGGCCAAGGCAGTGGAGATGTCACTGAGAATATTTACTGATGTTCCTTCCATACCACCAAAACTTGAACCATGGTACAACGCCATTTTATCTTCTGGATCACTTACAAATTCTTTCAACTCCCCCTCTGTGATACTTCCAGCTCCAACGGCCAAAACAATCACTCCCTTTTGCTGCAAAGTTTTTGATGCTTTCTTGGCCGCTGCAAAGTTATCAGGTGAGCTTCCCATCAAGATCAACACAACCTGTGGAGCACCTATGTCTCCACGACTTCCTTTCTCCTTCACCATGACTTTGTCCTGCACATGTTGCAGAGCAGCAGCTAGGTCAGACCGACCACCAAGGTAAGCAATGCTCCGAACGGCATCGACTGCAGAGTCCTGCGGGTATTCAGAATAAACATCACGTGAAACAGAAATTAAGCAAACACACTATCTCCCCTCCATTACTCAACAATAAAAAAAAAATTACTGAAGCAGTACATTTCAACACACTTTTGTTATTTTGATTTTAGGACATGCACCTTGCTTGTAAATGCATTCAGGTTGAACTCCGTTTGTGGTGTCGAGGCGTACTGGACCACAGCCGCGTGGGTCCGCTGTGGTTCAATGTCCAAACCGAAAATCACTTGTGATGCCAACAGGCGAATTAATTCAAAATTACTTGGACCAACAGCGCTCGAGCCATCCAACAAAAGAATGACATCAGGGCCTGCCATGGGATGCAGGAGTTGCAGGATTGCAGAAGTCAGAGGACTCAATTTTGATCAGACAGTTGATATAAATGACAATATCTTTCCTGAAATATCACGTACTGAAGTAACAAAACAAATGGACATTCGTTTTAATTATGGCAAAACTTCTATTAATTATCAATATTTATGGCAATACTTATTCTAACTAGAACGGCACTCGGTAGAGGGCATACCTCCACCAGGCTGAACAATTTACATTTTGTATCCCACTGATAGGTCAGATCTGAATCCGGAACTGAACCAAAATCGAATCGACTTGTGCTCATCATCGAACCAACTCATCCACCTAGTTTTGTCATGTCGTCCACAACTTTTTGAGATCTCATGCTCCATATCGTTTTTGGGCCTTTCTTGCAATGGTGAAGAATCACTTTTTAAAAATTTTTATTTCTCGTATCCAGATCCGGATCTTCACCAAAATCTAGATTCATCCTTGTCACACAACAACCTGACAACCAAGTTTTGTCCGAATCCATCTGTAAATCCAGGTAATTTTTCAGCATATATAAATATATATATCACGATATCTCAGAATGTTATGGACGGGTTCAGACGAAACCTGGTGGAGGAGTTGGGTAGGTGGCAAGTAGAAGCCGATTAGATTTTGGTTAAGGTACAGAAGCAGATCTGGCCAATTGGCTACAAAACAAACAGTTCTGCCTTGCATGGTCATGCGCTCTGCCGAGTGCCGTTCTAGTTTATGTAATGCGGTGATGTTGGCTGATTTCAGAGAAGAAAGGGAAGGGTGACAAATTTCACACTCGAGATTCTCCGTTTGTGTTGTCTTCTTGTGTGTTAAATAAATTAATCATATTTGCAAAGACACACATCTGCCTGTTTTTGTGTCCTGTGCTTTGATCAGACTGTTGTTCGTCTTTCGGCTGCTCCTGTTAGGGGTCGTCACAGCGGATCATCCGTTATGATCCGCATACTGATTTGGCACAGGTTTTACGCCGGATGCCCTTCCTGACGCAACCCTGGTCGCCTCTTACGACACAGGGATAAGGATTGGGTTTCGCCATGATTCCGGGCTGCCCTACACCCTCTCATAGCATGGCCCAGCGCAGAGCTCCCGTCCTCAAGCGATCCTCCAACCCAAGCCTCCGAGTAGCCGGATTACAGGCGCACGCCACTACGCCCGGTAGTGCTTTGATCAGACTGTTTTGGTGTATTGGATATTCCCAGGTGCGTATCATTTTGGTTAATTACCTGGATGAATAACCGGCGTGGTGTTCAAAAACATCTGGAGTTACGAGGTGGTGCAAACTGCTCAGCATCACCTTGTAAAATCGGCCATTTGCAAAGTGACAGCTTCGGCGTTTTGCAGTCCCACACTCGAATGATTAACGGTCGTGGCGAGTTGCTGTCAGCAATGGCGAAAAGCGGGGTTCAGCAATTGGTTCACCTTGTCTAGCTGTGAGGCTGTCTGTCAATAGATATCAGTCTTTGATCGATGAACTACTTGATTTCATTGAATTTTATATATTTTTTTAACACTGCACTGTCGAACATGAATCGAACACAATCACTATTACAGTTTAGCAGTACTTTGGCTCTCAAATTGGCAAATTGTATGGATTTTTTTTTTCCTTTGTCTGCCTACCTGATAAATGAAATAAAAACCATTCCAAGCAGGAAATTTGCTGTTTTTTTTAGAAACGTCATAAAGCACACAAACAACAGATATGAATAACTAATTTAATGTTTTAAGTAAGGTGGTGTAAAAAATGGTGCAACTACAATGTCAAAAAGTTTTTTCTTTATTTTTATACAGCCTTTAAGACCTTTATTTTATTTAAATTGAATTATATACATAAACACTGAAGAACGCAAATCGCCTTCTTGCCACTTCTAAAAAATGTTCAGTTTAATATTACGCCATATTGACCAATCAAATTTGCCCCTCGTGCTCTCATCGTTGGGTAATATCAACATTCAGGCAAAATGGCGGCTCGTAGGAAATATAGATTGTCGTCACAAATACAAAGAAAGTGTTTATAAGACACTTCCCATGTCCTTTCTCTCAAAACTGGGGGTGGGGTGGGGGGGTGTAAGGTGTTCTACGAACCCTCTGGTTACCTCCGTCACCGAAGGTGGATAGAGGTTATGTTTTAACCCCATGTTTGTTTGACTGTGAGCAGGATATCTCAAAAAGTTATGGACAGATTGGGTGTGGGACAAGGACAGATTGATTAGATTTAGGTGGGTAACCGGATACGGATCCAGATACTGCAATTTTTAACGTGATTCTTCACAAATGAGAGATAAAGCTAAAAACGTTATATATTGCACAATATCTCAAAACGTTGTGGACAGATTATAACAAAACTTGGTGGACAGCTTGGGTATGTAAGAAGAACAAGCCAATTCGATTTTGGTTCAGCTCTGGATTCAGATCCAGCTTATCAGTGGGATACAAAACATCAACTGGTCAGCCTGGTGGAGGTATGCAACATTCTCGTTTATGAATGCAATTACATTTTTATATTTTTGCATATCATATATATTAAGCAGTTAGCACCTGATATGGATAAGGTGGACAAACATGAGGAAACTTGACAGTAATCTCAGATGCTATGACAGTAAATCTCAATGAAGGCAGCACTTTTTGGACACAAAACATTGGCCCATGGAAGGAGAAGGGCAACATACTGACAATGGAGTAGTGGGCCAATATGCAGAAACAAATATTCAAGAAAAATAACGAACATCGAGAAATAGGAAAGAAGAAGGTAAGAAAATGCAAGTAAGAGGGGAGGGGAGATATGAAAAGATATAAAATGAGGATGGACAAGATTGTTGGGAAGGGAAGACTTGAGATGGTGATGAAGACTGTAAAGAGTTGTGTGTGTTGTGTGGGTGTGTGTGTGTGTGTGTGTGTGTGTGTGTGTGTGTGTGTGTGTGTGTGTGTGTGTGTGTGTGTGTGTGTGTGTGTGCTTTCACTCGCACAAGTCTTAGATTGTGTAACAAAAAACCCCCCAAAAAACACAAAAACAATCATGACGGGCTTTACTTCAATACGATCAAATACTATAAGGGTACCTCCTTCCACAACCTGTATCTCAATGAGAACTCCAATAACTTCTCCCAATTTCCTTCCTATCTCTGGCAAAACGGAGTACAAGTTCGAGATGTCAGGAAGGTGGAATAGGTGGCTGTGAGTTGGCTGACTTGCAACAAAATCCAATTGATCAGCAGTGGCCTTTCCTATTGCCAAAGCAAAAATTTTCACACCATCCCTGTGCAGTGCAGCTGCCTGGGACCGTGGGTCAAATTGGATTTCAGTTGCTGCCAAAACAATTGCAATCTGTAAAACAAACACACAGAGAGCATCATCATCATTTCTTATTTGCTAATAGTGTATTACACTGAAACATACTGCTATATTCACCAATCATATTATAATCAAGTCTCTCGGAATGTGAAGCTTCACCTCCAGGAGTACGACGTTTATTTAACTGCTAAAAAGCTTACCCTACACACTGGAGTAATCACCAGTTATCAACTCATTCCGTCCGGCAGTTCAGGAGTACATAGAAGTCAGACAAACAAATAAACAGTGAAATATTTAGTGGTATGTTCGAAGGAATCCTTACTATAATTCACGGACCAGTGTCTTTGTGTGTGTGTTTGTTTGTCTCGCTACTCCTTCTACAGTTCAAGGCCAATTACATCCAAGCTTGCCACAGAGGATCAGCATGACCACAATTAATGTATAGGGGTGTTTTTATCTTCACTTAGTGTCTTTGGGGGCTGGAAGGGGGGGGGGGGGACGAAAACTCTCGATGTAAATGCATACCGTGTAGCGCCGCCTCCAGGTGGGTAGGGTATTACAAGCCGACACAATTTACAGTGGGGTCATTCCGTGCCAACTCACCTAAGGGTCCCCAGGTCACCTCAGATTTTGCTGGAAAAATTATTAAATGTAGATCTATATGGCTCTACCCACCATGCAAAAGATTAGCTTTCAATTCCTCATAGTTTAAAAAATATCTATCTCTAGAGACCTTTGAAATTTGCCCTAAAAATGCCAAATGTGAAAAACGCATTTTTTTCCAACTTCAGTGGCTTATAATTTTATAATGGACTCCTCTAGAAAGTTAATATTGCAAAATTTACTAATGGCATCCAAATTTTTCAATTATAGCATCAGATAGCTTCTGGGATGCATATTTCTCACTCTATAGGAAGCTAAAAATGGCTTTTTGGCCAAAACGAGCTAAAATAAGGTGAAACTATAGGAGCCCTCTGAAAATATGGAACAACTTAGAATTTTTTCCTCATAACAGTGATTATAGGGTCATTATCTATCCATAGATACATTTTGCTGGGATAATACAGTTAGGTGATGAATTATCAAAGTTTAACATAAGCCTTGCCTCCGAGGGCTCTAAAATGGACCAATTTTGTCCTGGTTTGACCATGTGGCTCGGGTTTAGGATCTTCATTTTTTTTCTAAAGATTGCCTCATATAAATGTGTCTACTGACGAATAATTTTATCTAACGCCCATGGCTTCATAGTAAAATAAATTTTTATTTACATGCACGTTTTTTATAATTATTCACTTTTTCATATTCAGAAGTTTATAAATCTTAAATGGAACTATCCAGGAAAGAGTTACTGCAGAATTTTATAAATTGGTATACAAAATTTCAGATTGCAGCATCAGAATGTCTCTAGAAAGCACATACTCCTAGTTTTAGGAAGCCAAATATGGCAATTTGGCCCACTTGGTACAAAACAAGGTAACTTGCAGGGGTGCGCATGAGGCTAAATTATGCTTCTTATTAGACATGAGTGATAAGGATGTTATTTATTCATAAATACATGCTAATGATTACTTTCGTAAGTGATTGCAAATTATAAATTAGAACAAATTTGATTAGTTGAGTAGCAGCTTTTTTATTTACAGATATACAGAGACAATGAATATTAGTAATTTTTATACCTTAGAAAACTCTTTAATGACCTTTCATCTTTTATGACATTCATTATCATGATTATGTAGCACTCAGAGGCACAGAATTTTACATCTTAGAAAACAGGTCTTGAACATGCTTAAAGTCATGCTGTGACAGTTGGTACTGACGTCCACCAATTTTATGTCAGGGGCCTCAACCACAAAAGAATGTCGAGTAATGGCACCCAGCATTGATCTTTCTTTTTTTTCTGGAGGCCATGAGAATATTCACCATTTTTGGTCAAGTGGCATTTCTCAACTTCCTACAGATAGAACATATGCATTTATCAGGCATTCTGATAACAGATCCTTAATTTCATATGCCAGTTTATAAATATCTGCAGTATCACTTTGCTAGAGTGTTCAGTTTCAGATTTATAAGCTCATGAATATGAAAAAAGTGAATTATTATAAAAAAAACGTGCATGTAAATAAAATTTATTTTAATATGAAGCCATGGGCGTAAGGGCCCTGTACACCTTGACGTTTTAACCAGCAATGGCAACGTATAAAAATGTATGTAAAACGTTGGCGTACGCTGAAATTTTGATGTTTTTTTTTAAGTTTTGGGCGTATTCATAACGTGTTGGTCGTATGCATAACATATTAGTAACGGGCACAGAACGTTTCGTTGTGTATTGATAACTTTTACCAACGAATGCTTGGCCTGTTGTCGGCGTTCACAACCTATGCCCAACGATAGTTTAACTTACGCATAGCGTGCTAAACGTATCGCCGGCGAACTCGTGGCGTAGCCTGTTAAGAACCTGCCGCACGCCTATTTAAATCATAACCGCCTGAGAATTTGAAGTGTCAACATCGCAGTCACACCTTGACGATTTTGCCAGCGTATGCCGGCCTATGAAAAATGTGTCTAAAACGCTAGGCGCACGTCAAATACGGTATAGGTAAGTTGTGTATACTTAAGAGTAGGCTGGAAAACAATGAAGTACGCTGTCATTATTATTATTAATATGGTATATAAATATTTTCATAATTAACATATTGAAAATTTTAAATACTAAATCAGTATGTAACACTTCATTTCCTGATATGTATTATTTATTAAAAAACGATCTTTATAATTATAATCAAACATATAGTATATTTAACATCTATAATATTTAATATTTTAAGTATTTCTATATGATTTTAATATTTTACTTTAATATTTTATAATTTAAACTTATAATTTTAATTATTTACTTTAAATTAATTTTATTATGTAATTTTAATATATTTGAGTTTCTAACTATTTAAACTATATTAGTATTTTCTATTCAAGCAATTTATAATATTAATTATTAGAAATTATTTAGATCAAGAATATAAGTCTTCTAACTTACAGTAATACTCATGAAATTTCAAGCATGCTGAAATTTTACGACGTATCAGCGTATGGCTAACACGTTCCGCATGCGTTGTCATATGTTCCTGGCACGCTCCACGATTGTTTACACACGACGGACACACGTTACTTGTAGGTTACTTATAAGTCGAAACACGTCAAGGTAATATTTAACATACCCGTAACCTAATTTCAACCAATGGGTAACGTCCTTTTAACCTATGAGTAGCGTTTCTGAACCTATGTTTTACGTGCTTGAACCTATTGATACGTGCATTGAACCTATTTGTAACTTGCCTTGAACAATGACTAGCGTGCTATGAACTATGAGTAACGTGCGTTTAACCTATGTGTAGCATGCTTTGAACCTAGTATACGCTGTCTAACCTTGAGTAACATGCTATGAACCTATGTTAACGTATCTCAAACGCACATTGTCGTATGTAGACGAATTAGATGACGTCTTCCGGACGACACAGAACTTACTGAACTGTTTTAACTTACATCTACCGTATAATGCGTATTGCAGCGTTAGGGATTGTATATACAAAGGCTTCACAGAGGAACCCATCATTGTCCAGACTCCATGTTGAGTAGATGTCAATGCCAGTAGTATCAGTAGTAGTAATATTAGCAGTAGTTGGTGTGCGTGACAGTAGTAATAGTAGTAGTAGTGTAATAGTAGCATTGTAGTAGTAGTATGTCTATGTCAGTAGTAGTAGTTAGTAGTATGTTAGTCAGTGTAGTATAGTCATATGTTATCAGTAGAGTAGTAGTAGTAGTAGTAGTATAGTATTCTATGTCAGTAGTAGTAGAGTAGTATTGTAGTAGTATAGTAGTATATGTCTATGTCAGTAGTAGTAGTAGTAGTCGTAGTATGTCTATCTAGTAGTAGTAGTAGTAGTAGAGTATTAGTAGTAGTAGTAGTATAGTTAATTGTAGTAGTAGTATTTATGTAGTAGTAGTAGTATGTCTATGTCAGTAGTAGTAGTATTTATGTCAGTAGTAGTAGTTAGTAGTATGTCTATGTCAGTAGTAAGTAGTAGTAGTAGTATGTCTATGTCAGAGTAATAGTAGTTGTAGTAGTAGTATGGTAGTAGTTTAGTAGTATATGGTAGTAGTAGTAGTAGTATGTCTATGTCAGTAGTAGTAGTAGTAGTATGTCTATGTCAGTAGTAGTAGTAGTAGTAGTATTGGTAGTAGTAGTAGGTCCATGTCAGTAGTAGTAGGTGAGCGTGATGGGGAGGGTGTGGTGATGATGGATCCTTTATTGTCCACGAAAGGAGACTACTTGCACCATTGTTCGATGTTCTTTTCGGCTAATTTTTTTCCTCATTCCCACGATGAAATATTTCTGTTTTACTTTTTAAAGTATTAAAAACGACTTTGACAAATGCATAATGTACTAGTAATGAACACAGAACGCTTCGATTACTTATACATAAGTTATACCAACGATTGTTTATCTTGTTTTAGGCGTCCACAACCTATGCCCAACGATAGTCTGGGTATGCATAGCGTAATAATTCCCAAGCACGTTATTCATAGTTATAAATAAGTCACGGGTACCCTAAACATACTTTGATGTGTTTCGACGTATGAGGAACTTTCAAGTAGCGTGTTGCGAAGTGTGAACAACTTCTTGTCGCGTGCTTACAAAACGTTACTCATAGGTAGAAATAAGTTTCGGGTACCGCAATGTTACCTCTACGTGTTTCGACTTATGAGTAACATACAATTAACGTGTGTCAACGATCGCATAACGTGCCTACAACTTATGGCCAGCGTAGCGGAACGTGTGAGCCAAACGCCGAGTACGTCGTAAAATTTCAAGCATGCAAAATTTTTTGGACAACCAAAAAGTACAACGTTTTAAACCAGCGTAATACGACCTATGGTAGTGTTTTTCAGCGTGCACCTAACGTACACAAAACGTACCCATAACGTATTCGACGTGTGACAGCGTTTTAGACAAATTTTTCATAAATCGGCATACGCTGGCTAAATCGTCAAGTGTGACAGCCCCTTAAAAGGCCCTGTCACACTTGACGTTTTAGCCAGCGTATGGCAAGGTATCAAAATGTATGTAAAACGCTGGCGTACGCTGAACTATTGATGTTTTTTTCCAGTTTTGGACGTATTCATAACGAGTTGGACGTATGCATAACGTATTAGTAACGTACACAGAACGTTTCGATAACATAAAGATAACTTATATCAACGAATGCTGAGCGTGTTGTCAGCGTTCACAACCTATGCCCAACGATAGTCTAACTTATGCATAGCGCGCGGCAGCGTATCCCGACATCTCGTCGTAGCCTATTAAAAGGCTGTGGCTCGACGATTCAAATCATACCCGACTAGACATCGAAGTGTCAAGCCACTGTCACACCTTGACGTTTAGCCAGCGTATGCCGACGTATGAAAAATTTGCCGAATACGCTGGCACACGTCGAATACGTTATGGGTAAGTTTTGAATACGTTAAGAGCACGCTGAAGCACGCTGGCATACGTCGTAGTACGCCAATTACGTCGACAAATTTTCACATGTTGAAAGTTTTTCGACGTATGCCAGCGTATGACACACGTCTTCGCATACGCTGGCCATAAGTTGAAGGCATGTTACGATCATTGACACACGTCGACACACGTTACTTGTAAGTTACTCATAAGTCGAAACACGTCGAGGTAATGTTTAGCGTCAGTGTTCCAGACTCCCTGGTTTTTTTTGGTTTTTTTTCTTCGGCATGACGGTGATGTTGACACACAATTTCTAGTGCGGTTATGATTTAAATCGTTGAGCGGCAGCCTATTAATTATATTATATTATAACCGCACTAGAAATTGAAGTGTCAACATCACCGTCATGCCGAAGAAAAAATAAACCTTGCCAAAAGGTGACCACGTGTGACTTCTTTAAGGTCACACTGAGGTGAACAGAGCTGCTATCCACAGGAGCGACTCCTTGAGGAATATCTGCCTACGAGAGATTCCATGAGAATCGTTCTACAAGTAACCATGAAAAATATGTGTTTGCCTCATAACGTCACCAAATGACGTCATAATGTCTCAAGCTTGACATATCTAGAAAGCACTCATCGAGGTGTTCAATTTGAGGTACTACACGATATGGTTCCTAAAACTTGAAAATTTGACCTTGGGTCAAATATGTTTGACCTCAGGCACTAACCATGAAGGTCAAGGCCAATCACCACCAAAAACTAATCAGCTGAGCGCCAGACCATATACTACATTCCCATAAAGTTTGGAGACGATTCGATTAATTACTCAAAAAATAAGGGTTTCGTCGACTCCCCTGATTTGCGACAAAGGACCTTGACCTTTGACCTTGACCTTCAAAATTTTATGCGCTGAAAGGGACCTCTATAGGCCTCTGATATGCGAAGTTACAAAAATTTCCAATGATAACTGTGCTCTGCAGAGTGATTTATACGTGATTACAGACAAAAAAAAAAAATAATAATATGAAGGTCAAGGCCAATCGCCACCAAAAATTAATCAGCTGAATGCCAGACCATGAACTATATTCCCATGAAGTTTGAAGACGATCCGATCAAAATTACTCAAAAAATAAGGGTTTCGTCGACTCCCCTGATTTGCGACAAAGTGACCTTGACCTTTGACCTTGACCTTCAAAATTTTGTGCGCTGAAAGGGACCTCTATAGGCCTCTGATATGCGAAGTTACAAAAATTTCCAATGATAACTGTGCTCTGCAGAATTTTTTATACGTGATTACAGACAAAAAAAAAAAATAAAAATTAAAAAAAAAAAAACATACAAGCTGACTAACTATCTTGCAAAAACTTCGTTTTGGCAGATAAAAAGGAAAAAAACAGGGAGTCTGGAACACTGACGCTAATCATTACCTCAACGTGTTTCGACTTATGAGTAACTTACAAGTAACGTGTGTCGACGTGTGTACAACGATCGCGTAACGTGCCTACAAACTTATGGCCAGCGTATGCGGAACGTGTGAGTCATACGCTGGCATACGTCGAAAAATTTCAAGCATGTTAAAATTTGTCGACAGCAGGCGTACTGCGACTATGCAGCTACTACGACGTATGCCAGTGTGCTCTTAACGTATACAAAACTTACCCATAACGTATTCGAGTGTGCCAGCGTTTTTGACAAATTTTTCATACGTCGGCATACGCTGGCTAAATCGTCAAGGTGTGACAGGGCCTTTAGATAAAATTATTCGGTCATTAACACATCTTATATGAGGCAATCTTTAGAAAAAAAAAAAAAAGGAGATCCTAAACCCCTAGCCACATGGTCAAACCAGGGACAAAATTGGCTCTTGAGAGCCCTCGGAGGCAAGGGTTATGGTAAAACTTTTATAATTCATCACCTAACTGTATTATCCCAACACAAATGTATCTATGGATAGGTAATGACCCTATAATCACTGTTGTTTGAGGAAAAATTCTAAGTTGTTCCATATTTTCAGGAGGCCTACTATAGTTTCACCTTATTTTAGCTCGTTTTGGCCCAAAAGCAATTTTTAGCTTCCTACAGAGTGAGAAATATGCATCCCAGAAGCTATCTGATGCCATAATTGAAAAATTTGATGCCAATTAGTAAATATTTGCAATATTAACTTTCTAGAGGAGTCCATTATAAAATTATAAGCCCCTGAATTTGAAAAAAAATGCGTTTTTCACATTTGGCATTTTTAGGGCACCTTTCAAAGTCTCTAGAGATAGATATAGTTTTTTTAAACTATGAGGAATTGAAAGCTAATCTTTTGCATGGTGGTAGAGCCATATAGATCTACATTTAAGAATTTTTCCAGCAAAATCTGAGGAGGTACCTGGGAGGTTTTTGAAATTTAGGTGAGTTGGCACGGAATGACCCAGTGTGCAGTGTTCCTGTCCCTACGTTTTCCAATGCAGTGAGGTGTTTTGAATTATAAGCAAAAGGTATGATTTTGCTTCATGCACGTAACCCAGGTTTTTTTATTTTTGCATATGCAGAGCTGTCACTTGCCTATACACCGCCCAAATAAAGGTACGCATCAGAAGAATGTGTTGCACGCTTGGAACAAGATCACCCATAGGGCGGTAACTCTGCAAGTAATCATCAATGGATGGAGGCCCTCTATGTCAGACATGAGATCAGGACCATCACTCAAGACATTTTTTGAGCTTTCGACACAGGCTGGCACCCCGACTTGCTCTCCAAACTCTCTGCTTATGGCAACCAAGGCCAACTCTCCTTTTGGGTTACTGACTTCCTCTACTCTCGTAGCAAATGTGGTGTCTCTCAATGGAATCCTTTCATCTCCTCTCCCTGTCAAGGCTGGAGTGCCCCAAGGCGATGTTCAGGGGCCAGTCCTATTCCTAATCTTCATCAATGACTCTCAATGGAAAATCCCCTTTATCTATTGATGATGACTCCACCCTCTGCCGTGACATCTCTCATCTTTCAGACAGGCAGGCAGCAGCCTCTTTTCCCTCTTCAGACCTTGATAAAATCACAATCTGGTCAAAAACTTGGAATATGTCTTTCAATCCTGACAAATCTTACACTCTGACTATCTTTCTCCAAAAGGACCGTCTTGGCCACACAATCTACTTTTTTTTCACAATGTTCTTGAAGAAGCTCAGACACTCAACCTCCAATGTCTCACTATTAGCCATGATTTTTCTTGGGCGAACCACATTGCAGAGCTGGCCTCCAAAGCCAACCACCGACTGGTCATTCTCCAGTCGTTTAAGATAAATGACTTTTAGCGATAGATACAGTGGCCTGCAAAAGTATTCACCCCCACCCCCTCTAAAGATTTCACATTTTGATGCCACCTGAGCTTATTTCATGATGCTTTCAAGTCAAACTTAACATATAGAGTTTTTACAAACTACTCCAAAGTGATCATTCTAAAAGATGCAGATAAAATGTGAATAAGTTAAATTAACAGAGAATATCAGATTATTCTCAGTTGCATAAGTATTCAAACCCCTTTTCCTAATGAACTCTAAATCAGTTCAGGAGCAAATTATTTGGTTGAAAGGTTCCAAAATAAGTTTCATAAGGTCCACCTTAATGTATTGAGTGAATTAAATTTGAAATTAAGCTTCACCACTTATCTAAGGAGTTTTAAGGTGCAACTCACTTGGTCAACCAACAAGGCAAACATGAAGACCAAGGAGCTTTCCAATGAAGTCAGACATGACATGGTGGAGAAGCACCGTTCAGGAGAGGGTTATATGAAGATTTCAAAGTCACTTGTCATCCCTTTGAGTCCGGTGAAATGCATCATTAAGAAGTTGAGGACATATTATACCACCCAGACTACCCAGATCAGCTCTGCCCACCCAAATCCAGCAGCCAGGTAAGCAGAAAACTGGTTCAGGATGTCACTGTACATCCAACAATGACTTTGAAAGATCTGCAAGGCTCTATGTCTGAGATGGGGGTCAGTGTTCATCAATCAACAATATTCTGTCCCCGTCACACAACTGGCTTCCATGGACACGTGGCAATAAAGAAGCCATTACTGAAAAAGGCACATCTAAAAGCTCGTATGTCGTTCGTGAAAAAGCATCTTTATGATACCGCAGGCATGTGGAGAACAGTTTTTTGGTCAGACGAGAGAAAAATTGAACTTTTCGGTCTAAATTCAAAGTGCTACATTAGGGACAAGCCGAACAATGCACATCACCCAGTCAATACCATCCATACTGTCAACCATGGTGGTGGCAGCATCATGTTATAGGGCTGCTTCTCATCAACAGGGACTGGCAAGCTTGTCAAGATAGAAGGGACAATGGACGGTGCAAAATACAGGAGAATCCTTGATGAAAACCTTCTCGAGTCAGCCATGAATCTGAACCTGGGTCGGAGATTCACATTTCAGCAGGACAATGATGCGAAGCACAAAGCTAAAGCAACATTGGAGTGGCTGAATAACAAGAAAATAAATGTTATTGAGTGGCTCAAAGTCCTGACTTGAACATCTCTGACGAGACTTGACGATTGCGGTCCAATCGACGATCTCCGTCAAACTTGGAAGAACTGGAGCAATTTTCATTTGAAGAATGAGCAAAGATTTCACCATCTCACTGTGTAAATCTGGTAGAGACCAACCCAAAAAGACTCATAACATCATTGCTGTAAAAGGTGCTTCCACCAAGTACTGACCTAAGGGGTTGGATACTGTAGTAACCAGTGAATTTTGATTTGTACATGTTTTTTGCAGGTATTCCTGACATGTAACCTCCTTCAATTACAACACTGTTTAGTTTGATCCCTTCAGTTATGAATAAAAAGTTAATTTGAAAATTTTTCTTCGACATGATTCCAAATTCATCCAAATATGGCATTATTTGGTAGGGAGTGAACATTTTTGCAGGCCACTGTATATATCATCACAAAGGATCAAGGCCAATGTTTAAGGACAGTTACAATAATAAACACATCAACACATTGCGCACCCTTTTAAACATTTCCATTTACCATTGCTTTGATATTTTCAATGATCACCTGACACACCATTAATCAAGTTACCTTGAATCACACACCATTATTGCAAGGGTGCCTGCATTATGACGGCCTTGCAATACCTGTCTTGCAACATGAATTGTGGACATGTTGTCCTGTAAAGGGCCATGATAATGTTGCACATCCGAGGCTTGTCCATTGCTAGTTCACAACTTGAGCTGAGTTTTGAATCGAGTTTAATGACATATTTTAACATGAACTGTACACGTCTCATCTCGTACTCGGTGCAAGGAGGCGAGCATGGAACATGATCCTTAGAAAGTCGTTGCGGTATATCCACATGTTTCAGAGTGATATGGCATCTCTGCACACTCTCAATAGGAATAGGGAGGGGGTAGTGTGGTGCTCACGTGGAGTCTCGTTAAAGTCAATACTCATTAAGACCATTACTCTTTGGTAAGGTTTGAATAGTTAATATGGGTAACTGGTTATATGCCCCCACCCTTTTCCCAGACTGTGAATTAAGAACTAATTGGCAGTGAGAAGGCCTCATTGAAGCTGCAATATTGTAGATTGACAGGAAGGTATCGGTTCCTGTTCTCACCCACAGTTCCTCTTCGTCTTTCAGAAGAATGCTAGAATGGTAAACAGCCATGACGATGATATACTGCATCTATCATTCGCATGGATCACAACCTTCATTCTGGTGACTGTACTCCACAAGTGCGATAACCCTGGTGTCAGCCTCCGATTGCGTTGATTCCAAACTAGCACCAGGAGTCACCGAACCTTTGATCAGCACAGTTTTGGTTGCTTCTTCAAAGCCACCACCCAAGTACAGAAGAGGAGAACAAAGGTGGGGATGATGGCTCACTCACAACCCAAGTCTCAGGGAAAGAAGTTTAGCAATTTGCCTTTGTTGGATAGGACTATGAAGAATCCCTTGGGATCAGGAGCTTGTTGGGGTTAGTCGAGCTTGTCGACCCATTCACTTTGTTCTCTTTTGCTGGTCGTGAGCTTGTTTTAAAAAGGGCAGCCATTTCGACATTTTTACCTGGCAAAGCAGATGCTTGTTTAGATTGATTGAGGCCCATTTATTTATTGTCATGCTCCGTCTCCTTCGGCGACTTAGTGTCCTCAAGGCCGAAGCTGTTGTGTGAGCGAGACCAGAGAAAGGTGCCAGTGTTCTGAGAGGGAGTTCCTCGCCCCATACTCTTGTGAGAATGGGATGGAGGCGGCCCAAAATCACCTTGCGGCGACAATGGGGTGGACCTGATGGTCCAGCCTACACCTGAATACTCTGAGTGTAGAATATATGTCATTTTGATTGCAATTGTTTCGTCATATTTAATTAATAGAGACTCGGACAATGTTTTTAGCTTCCAAACTTGCAAAGAACCCCATCCTTACAGACGCGCTAATTTCCCGAGGACTACAGACTGGACAAGTCTGGAGACGGCGATGGTTCACGAGCAATGTACACGGTTCGCCTTTTTTATTTTTTGACCTTCGAGGGGACGCCACGGGCAAACTGGCGGGAATCGGGAAAAACGTAAATGATGAAAGTTGTAGTACTCGAAGAGCACTACTTGCATACCAACTTTCATTCGAAACAGTTGAAAACCCTAGGAGCTCGATGCCCAATTTATTGATTTTTTTGACATTTTCTAAGTTCGTGACCTTGTGACCTTGACGTTGGGATGAAAATGAAAAAATCGAGCTCCGTGGGGCTATGCAGGTGCCATTGGGCTAACCAAATACCAAAACCCCTGCCAGATTCGACAAACCCCCTCGGAGAAGATGTAACTTGAAACCGACTACAACCTAAAAACACGTTTTTTGGGCATGGCTCCACCCATAATGGGCGCAGCACGCCCATTCTCAGGAAAACACAACTAGATCATGATACAAACCTCGCACCCTAATTTTATCAAGATCGGTTCAAAACCCACGGAGCTATGCTCGGGACAGACAGACAGACAGACACACACCCATAACGAATATAGTGGTCACTTACTGACTCGTGAACCAATAATTGCATCAGAAAGAGGTTCGGTGCCTCTACAATATACTAAGTGGGGTTTGTGTTCGCATGGGGTACAATAAGCGTGGCTTTAAAGTGTCAGACTGGAATCTAGCTTTTCCATAGAAACAGCAAAGAACTGGAAGGGCACTCGGTAGAGCACATACCTCCGCCATGCAATGCTTGATTCACGAGAACATATCGAGCCCAATACATTTTTTAAATATCTTGCTATACAGTACTGTATCGTTTTGGGCCCTATCTCTCAATGGTGAACAATCGCTTTAAAAATTAAATAATACTCGTATCCAGATCCAGATTCGGATCTGCGCCAAAATTGAATCAATTCTTCATTGTCACACACCCAACCGGTCCATCAAATTTCATCAAAATCCGTCCACAGTCTTTTGAGATATCGTGCCATATATTAGTTCAGCTCTATCTCTCAATGGTGAAGAATCACGTAAAAATTCTAGTCGTTTGATCCGGATCCAGATCTTCACCAATATCTAATCACTTTGTCCTTGTCACACAGCCAAGCTGCCCACCAAAATTCATCCGGATCCGTCCCAAAATTTTTGTCATATCCTGCATACAAACAAACAAAGACAGACAGACAGACAAACAAACAGACAGAAAGTGGTGAAAACATAACCTCCTTCACCTTCGATGGTGCAGGTAACAATCCAAAAGGCATGGGTGAGATGGAGAATGCAGATGTGGGGGAGGAGGGCTGGGAGTAATAGTTTTGTTGGGCTGTGGCAATTACAGAGGTATGAGGCATGGAGACTCATCGAGCATTAGCAATGTCATCATAGTGGAACAGCTTATCAAAGGCGGAATTGCCGAAATAATTTCTTGAGATATTTTCAATCTCAGTTATAGGGGCTGGAAACATACGATGTCATCAGAGAAAAGTGAGGAGTGGGATAATAAATGGAGGAAATAAATTTAAGGAGGAAGACAAGTTGTGAGAATCGAAGAGTTATGAAAGGGAAAGAAGAAAAGGAAGGAGCATATATGGAATGAACCAGGGGAAGAGAGTGATTTCAAACATCTAACCATTTAAATTATGCCCGATGTAGATGGACCTCACACAGGAGCAATGACAATAGGTTTATTCAAAAAGCGTTCCAGAAGACGATGGCCCGTTTCAAAAACTTAATTTCTGTAGAACTAAATTCTTCAGGTTTACAGCACAATCCTTTCGCAACAACATCGACCTTTACATTCACAATTAACCGTTATTGTATTTGCACACTTCTACCTTCAGCCACGGAATTATTGAACATACCTTGTGCCATAAAGTTTGTAAATGTTACATCCAGAATGAAAAATTTAACCTTCACGCCAGTTGCCTTACCTGGGTTGCACCTTGCTTTGCACGGCCTCCTGATCGTTCTACAAATTGCTTTTGCCTCAGCAGTTTGAGACCTTCTTGCAGGTTTGATGGCCCACCCAGAGGCTGGATATGCTGAAGGGCAACTTTGATGTCCTCTGCAGTTTCATAGGTGTTGAGATAAAACTCACATCGGGCCTGCTGTCCATACTGTGCCAGCCCGACACGAGCAGCATTTGGGTGAATATCCATCACCTCCAAAAGCAACTCAACCATCTTCTTCATCAGTCGGAATTCAGCTTGGCCTATGTCTCCATCCAGTAGAAACACCACATCCACCTCTGTGAAAGATACAGCATGCCATGTAAGTCCCAACAATCACTTAATTGGTTCCAACAATTATTTACCCACCAAGTTTCACAAAGTGACAAATCTTACTGGATGTGCATGTTAAAGGCATACAAAACATGTACCTTCGACCAAGGAGAAACACAATGACTACAATCAAGCAATCAATGTAGCATGCCAAATGGAAGATAAAAAATATCTGTTCAAATTACTTGAAATTTTGATATCTAATATTCCCAAAACAAAACATTGTTCTCTTCAACATATCCTTTTCCTTTGGCAATAAGGTTATAAGACAGTAAGTCAACATGCCAGTAAGCCTACTCCAATTATAATCAATGACAAAGAATCCAACATTGCTGCAAACATCAGGTCTTTCCTCTTTTTCAAACAGCATGATCTCGAATCAGTTTGGATTATATCCTGGTCTACTAAACTATGGACATGCTGCTGCTTCTCTCTCAACAATGGATGGAGCCTTTAAATTCCAAACAAGAGGTCAGGACCATCTATCTGCCTTGATGCATCTTGGGTATTCAAGACAGTTGGGAATCCTGCCCTGCTTGTCAAGCTTGCTGCCTGTAGCATTAAAGGCCATCTTCATACCTGGCTTGC
Organism: Eptatretus atami; assembly: GCA_035128595.1. Classification (NCBI taxonomy): domain Eukaryota; kingdom Metazoa; phylum Chordata; class Myxini; order Myxiniformes; family Myxinidae; genus Eptatretus; species Eptatretus atami. The sequence continues at coordinate 106,067,692 of CM068955.1, forward strand.
TCAACTCGTGCACTCGACCTGTTGATATCAATAGAACCCTCTCCTCAAATCTGCTCTCCCAGGTTGGAGTGCTTCAAGGAAGTAGCTTGAGCCCAGTGTTGTTCTTTATCTACCCAAATGTCCTTTTCAAAGCTATGGAACTGTCTTCCTTTTTGCTGATGACTCCGCATTATGCTGTACAGTACTCTATCCCACCAAGAGACATAAATCAGCTACATCACTCTTTGCTGATCTTGAATATATTAAATTGAAATATGGAAGATCTTTCAATCCTAATAAATGTCACAATCTTACATGATGTTAGCAGAGGCATGATGGGCCAAATGCATTGCTCAGCAAAGTAAAATTCGAAGTAAAGTTATATTACTATAAACAGGTTCGATACATATTGTTCATTTCAAGAAGCAATTATTTAATGAAGTTAAATAAGTGATGGTTACTCACCAGAAGGTATCTCTACGGATTTTCTGTTGGCCAAGGCAGAAGAGATATCACCGAGAAGATTTACTGATAATCCTTCCATACCTTTGTAACTTGAACCATGATACATCGCCATTTTATCTTTTGGATCACTTACAAATTCTTTCAACTCCCTCTCGGTGATACGTCCTGCTCCTACGGCCACAACCATCACTCCTTTGCCCTGCAACACCTGGGATGCTTTCTTAGCTGCTGCAAAGTTATCAGGTGAGGTTCCAGTCAAGATCACCACGACCTGTGGAGCACCTATGTCTCTACGACCTCCATTCTCCTTCACCATGACGTTGTCCTGCACATGTTTTAGACCAGCAGCCAGGTCTGAATGACCGCCAAGGTAAGCAATGCTCCTAACGGCATTGACTGCAGAGTCCTGTGGGTATGCAAACCAAACATCAAATGAAACAGGAATCAAGGGAGCACTTTATCTCCCCTCCATTCCATGACAATAAAATATATAGTAATTGAACAAATACATTTCAATATCTAGTGCCTATGGAAAGTCTACACCCTGTTTCAAAACTTTCATCTTTTGTTGCATTATAGTCTGAAATTAAATTGAATGAAATCAGACTTTTTACCACCTTTATTTATACATTGTAACCCACAACTTCCAAATGAAAAACAAATTCTACAAATTTCAGAAAATTCATTAAAAATACAAAACTAAAATATTTTGGTTGGATAAGTGTCCACCCCCCTGAGTTAATACCTGGTTAAAGCACCTTTGACAGCGATTACAGCTGTGAGCCTGTTGGGATAGGTCTCTACCAACTTTGCACACCTTGATTGGGCAATATTTGCATGTTGATGGACAGCAATCTTCAAGTGATGCCACAGATTTTCGATTTCATTTAGGTTGGGACTCTGACTGGGCACCTCAAGGACATTTATCTTTTTGTTCCTTCGCCACTCCAGTGTAGCTTTGGCTGTGTGCTATGGGTTGTTGTCATGCTTAAAGGTGAACTTCTGTCCCAATTTCAGATTTCTTGCAGAGGGCAGCGGGTTTTCCTCAAGATTTTTCTGTATTTTTCTCCATCCATTTTCCCTTCTATCCCGGCACATGCACACGGTGAACAATCTTTGCCATAAAGGCATGTAGCTCTTTTGAAATTGCCATTGGCCTCTCGGTGCCTCTCTGATCAGTCTCTTCCTTGCTTGGTCATCTGGTTTGGAGGAACTGCCTCATCTAAGCAGGGTCTTGGGGGTACCATGCACCTTCCACTTCTTAATGATCACCTTGACTGTGCTCCAAGGGATGTTCAAGGACTTTGAAATATTTTTATACCTATCCCCTGATCTGTCTTTACACAACTTCATCCCAGAGGTCTTTTGAAAGTTTCTTGGTTCTCATGGTTCTTTGCTGTGAAATGCACTACCCAGCAGAGGATACCTACAGGAGCAGGTGATTTTATTCTGAAATAATCAGAATCACTGCAATTTAACACAGGTGGAGGCCAATTAACTTGGTGTGTCATTTTGAAGGTGATTGGTTACACCTGAGATAATTTACAATTGTTATTAAAATGGGGGTGGACACTTATCCAACCAAGATATTCTGGTTTTGTATTTTTAATTTTCTGAAATTTGTCGAATTTGGTTTTCACTTGGACGTTGTGGGTTACGATGTGTAAATAAAGGAGGAAAAAGTCTGATTTAATGCAATTTAATTCCAAGCTATAAGACATCAAAAGGTGAATATTTTGAAAGGGGGTGTGGACATTCTATAGTCACTGTACTTTTATTACATAGATTTTAGGAGATTGCACCTTGCTTGTAAAGTCATTCAAGTCGAATTCTGTACGTGGGGTTGAGGCATATTGGACCACAGCAACGTGGGTCTGCTCCAGTCCAATGTCTAGGCCAGCAATCACTTGCGATGCCAACAATCTAATGAGCTCAAAATTATTCGGACCCAAAGCACTCGAGCCATCCAGCAACAGAACTATGTCAGGGCCTGCCATGGGATGTAGGAGCACCATGATTATCGGATGAAGAGGAAAGGTTTTTTTTTCACAAGATCTAAGGCAGGTAGCGGATCTACTACACACACATCTCACACACATGGATATGCAGAGGAATACACGAGACACAACACAGGAATGTTAGATGAGACAATCACAACCACTGAGCTTGCAAGATGTGCCATCACTTCCTGGGGCACTCTAAGTACCAGTGATTCCATACAATGGTGCAGCCTTTCTCACAGTTTTCTGCAGGACATTTCCTTAGCAGGAGATTCCTCCTCCCAATGGACATCAACCTACAGGGATTGTCTGCGCTCTTATCTCTTCAAATGCTGAACCTCAATCAAGGAAGCAGCACGTACCATACTTAAAGTCATTGGTATGACTCGGCCTGGGTTAGAATACCCGACCTCCCAGACTTGGAGCGGACGCTCTTACTATCACACTACTAAGATCAATAACCAAGACTTCAAACACAGTATTTGCAAGGTAGTCAATGAAAAACTATTTCCTGAAAAAGTAAGTGCCGAATTAACAAATTTAGTTCCTGTCTTATTATAACCGGGCGTAGTGGCGTGCGCCTGTAATCCGGCTAATCGGAGGCTTGGGTTGGAGGATCGCTTGGACGGAGCTCTGCACTGGGCCACGCAATGAGAGGGTGTAGGGCAGCCCGGAATCATGGCGAAACCCAATCCTTATCCCTGTGGTCGTAAGAGGCGACCAGGGTTGCGTCAGGAGCATCCGGCGTAAAACCTTGCCAATCAGTATGCGGATCATAACGGATGATCCGCTGTGGCGACCCCCTAACGGGAGCAGCCGAAAGGCGAACACACAGTTCCTGTCTTCTTATAATCGTGTGAAAACCAATATCATTATAAGTAGAAAGCATCTCAAAATGCAAAGCCCATCTGCCTCCGCTTTGGACTCAAACTAAACTTGATGAAAACGACAGTTAATAAAACAAGCTCGAATGAGCTAAGATGCTCGTCCTCTTAATGATGACATCATAAAAACGAATATGACGTCATTGTGATGTATCAGGTTTGCCGAAAATTATCTGTGCTAATGCCCGCTTGATTCCCGCAAACAAAATTCAAACAGCTTGCCTAGTTTCGGAGATAATGGTATAGGCGATTTCCATTAGCGGCGATATTATGACGTCAATTTTTTTCTAGGAAGAATTCCAAAATCGGAGATGGTTACTGCCTGCTGTGGGCTTTCTGCATACACATTGCAAGTTTCACAAAGATCCGATGAAAACTCTGGGTTGTGAAACAAAAAATGGCAAAAAATAGGAATGACGTCATAAAAATTGATATGACGTCATAGTGATTTATCATATGTGCGGTAATTCATCTCTGCTAATGCCCTTTCGATTCCGCAAACATAATTCAAAAGCTGCCTAGTTTCGGAGATAATTTTTTAGCGATTTCCATTAGCAGAGATATTTTGACGCATAACTTTTTCTGGAGGATTTTCAAAATCGGAGATAGTTACTGTCTGTGCAGGGAATTTTTACATATATATGCCAAGTTTCAGGAAGTTTCGATGAAAACTCTGGGTTGTGAAACAAAAAACAAAAAATGTCAAAAAATAGGAATGACGTCATAAAAATTGATATGACGTCATAGTG
>CM068955.1:106096197-106108020 GCA_035128595.1 Eptatretus atami
CATGAGCAGTCCTCCATGGGGCCTGGTAACACGAGTTAGGGGGAATTTAGTTTAGAATTTAGAATGGATTGGAGACATGGACAGACATGGAACGTGTAGTGGGGACGTAGATTAGCGGCCTGACGTGACCTTCCCATCGATGACTACAAAAGCTCTGCAAACTGGAGGCTATTGTATGTCGCAGAAATGAAGAACTTACAAAATTGCACCAGGGTTCATGAGGGGGAACCCTTTGGTGTGAAAATAAATTTTCGTCAATTTAACAAGTTTCCCATAGACCAAGCTAACAGAATGTGAAAGCTCTCAAATGTTATCATTGGCATCACCAGAAATGATCCAGCTCACGTCAAGTTCTGTGAAACATGTTGTGAAAGTGAAACAATATCAGGTGATGTGTCCATGAGCATATTATGATCCATGAGGATGAGCATATTTCGACTCAGAGGAATGATCTCCAATCCATGCTCTCTTCGGATTAAAATTCAGTGAATAAATTGCTTTCCCAATTTGAACGATTCAACGAGTTACAGGTCACAGTGCTTCCAGAACATGAAAACAATGATGATGTCGTGGTCTCAGAAAATGCTCCTCTCCTGATTGTTGTGTCTATCAGTGATGTAGCGACTGAAGGGAGAGCCAGGGACATGGGCAGTCCAAAGGAGAAAGGCGAGCCTGAAGTGAAGGACTTTGTGAAGAAGAGGGTAATTTCCAAAACTATCATTTTTTACTGCTTTGCAGCAGAAACAATTCAAAGACATTTGCATCATTGTATGTGACTGAAGAATGTTGTGGAGCAAATTTAGTCAGGCAAATAAAGGCTGACAGAAGCCTTCTGTAACAACTTTGCAATACCCCAGTATCTAGCTGAAACATTCAACTACAACGAGTTCTGCTCACAGCATGAGTTGTCACATTACCAGTATCATTTGGCAAAAACAGATAGAACTAGAAGGGCACTCAGTAGAGCGCATACCTCCACCATGCAATGCCCGATCCATGAGACTATCGGGCCCAATACATTTTTGAAGTATCATGCTATATATTAATTTTTGGCCCCATCTCTCAATGGTGAAGTTCTAGTGTACTTAGAGGCACACCTTGTATTAACAAGGTGTACCCTGTTAGTACAATAGCATAAGGCCAACCAGTTATGGCGTTGCAAAACATCTTGGGATTCCATGCTCTCACTGGAAGTGATGCCACTTCATCGTCTCCTGGTAGGGGAAAAATTGTTGGTAATTATTCATGCAACGCCCACCATAATTACTCTCCCATCCTAATGGTTCATTCAACATGTCTGACATTGAGCAGTTTGTGTGTCTGCACGGGATAGTGCACCAGATCCAACACGAGAGTTAATATGGCAAAGTATAACCTTTATGTGAAAGGAAAAAGGTGCTTGAATCTGTCGGGTGGTATACACACCTTGGGGTTTTCCTTCCCTCCAGTGTACATATGTTGCTCGTGGTGCTGAACCCAGGGCGTTCTCTCTTGACTGCATTCAAGCTTTGGGTTTTATGAGTCTGAACGAACATACCAGTCGGCTACCACTTGAATGGATCTTTGTCAGTTGGTGTCTGTACTTCTGAGTGATGTTACAGTGACCACAATCAACAGCGTAACGTTTTTGAAACTTGTATTTCAAATAAACAGACACAGTCAAATGAGGAAGTTCACCATTACATACATGCAATGTTCAACAACATTCCTGCATTGAGTTTTTTTCCGCCAGTGTTCCTGTCCTGCCGGCTTAACTCATGATGTTCACTCATCTACCAGGGCTGTTGAACGATTTAGTCATGCTGCGGTGTTCTCTCTCATACGCTGGCCCATCCAGCATGATTCAAGAGCTCAAAGGAATTATTTCCGATACACAATCTTAATGAGTTTTAATCAACCTGATTATAATCAGCTCCACGTGTAACAACTGCTCTGGACATCAACACCTTGTTCACTCATCAGAGTTAAATCGAGCATGGGGACGATGGTAATGCACGGCTCGTCACATGTCACCCGTCTCTCTACACCTCGCTCACATTGGTTTAAATAGTAACACAGAACAATCCCATGCCTTCCAGCAATGTGATTCTAGTCTACACTGGAAGTTTCGTCTGAGAACGTTCCAGCACCTTCATGGATCTCACCAGGCAGTATACAGTACAATACTGCCATCTACAGTCAAAATTATCTCATTCCATCTGGCAATTTATATTACAATTTACCGATGTGTGCTTCAGCAAACTTATAACATGTAACCATAAATATTACTCGTTCATTTATTGGCATTTACTAATGCTTATTCACAAATACCACAACATCTAGCTTTTAACTGACAGAATCCCTCCCACCTTCAATGGATGCATTAGAATTGCATACCAAAAGGGCAAACTTTCAAGCTTCCATATGGTTACAAGCACTGCATACAGACCACTCAGGAAACATGCCATTGGAAACTGGGGTCTGAAAGAAAAATGGCAATACACTTGAAATTGTGTGGAAGAGGCCCACAGCAATCGCATAGTTATGTGTTGAGCTAGTTACATGTGGGTGTAACACAAGAGGAGGTCCGCACATTGTAAATGTGTCAAATTGAAACAAATGGGTATCTCTACTTGTGGATGTGATGCTGAAGATCTCTGCAATCCTGCAGGACAACCTAGTGAACACACAATTGATTGACATGATGTAATTACCATCAGGATCCCGATCTTACACTTTACATAGTTTGATACATATGTTGATTTTTCATGAATTTACAACTAAATAATAAACATCAAACTTATTGCAAACCTTAAATGTTGCTGAAAGTGTGATGAAATGTGAAACAATGTTCATACATTCATTGACTATCTCTAAATTTGTTCAATCAAATTATCAATTCTATATGGTTAACATGTACATTTATATTGTCTGGATGTATGAATAATTGTTCTAATCATAATGTCTCCTTCCATTCTTATCATACACAGAAAGTGACTTTAAAATCACGAAATTTCATTTTACATTGAAAATGATCGATCATGAGAAAAGCGATGATTTGTTTGGAAACTGTTACAATTTGTATTAAAGATACGGATTATAAGTCTGCTGTTCAGACCAAAATAATGATTGATTGTTTGTTGTTTCATGTGATTGACGTGAAAGTGTACAAGTTACTTGTTCAAAATGACCAATTAAATAATTTTCCTTCTTTTACCAAAATGTGCTAAATTCATTATTAGGGAATATTGTTATCCTATTTTAGTTTTCTATCCTTCATGGATTACATTTCCATGTTTTATGTGTTTATTTTTATGTGTTTAATTGTGTTTCACATGATGTTTCTGTTCACGTACTCAGAAAATTAAGTTCACACATCATTTCTCCAGACTTTTGATTGAAAATTGTTGGTTTTGAGAAAAACGATGATTGTCTTGTAATTTCCAACTTTTGTATTAAAAATGAATTCTAAACCAGTCATTGATAACTAATAAGAGTTGTTTAAGACCAAATACCAAGTTTTAACAAAAAGTTGTGACACCTCTAAATTTCAGCATAGTTTTGACAATGGCTATCCTTCTATATTTAAGCATAGTTTTGGACAGTGCTGAGATGTTTGTACAGACATGGCAAAGCTTGGGCCTAAGTGGTTTCAGTCTGAGATTGGTGTAAGCAGATGTAGCTTTGATTGAGATGCAAGATGTCCAAAGACACCTGCATAAGTTATTGATTTGTGTACAATTATATGATTACCCTGTTTATTGAGGTCGTGTAATTTATATGATCATCCCGGCACTATTAACCTTTGATCGAGCATTTACACGCTCGAGCTCCTGGACAGAGAAGGCTCCTGCATTATTTCTTGAAATTATTATTATTATTATTATTATTATTTTTTGCAATACCAATTTACGTTCACTTGTGCAAATTTGGACATCAAAGATCTCGTGATATATTTTGTAAAGTTGGTGGTTAGATGCCGTCGTAGCGGATCAGTGCCGGCAGTCCGTAAGGCTCATGAATGAGTAGCATTCCAATGGATATTTACCGGATGAAAATTATCCTTCTCTTTATCTAAACTATAAGGTGTGTGTGTGTGTGTTGTGTGTGTGTGTGTGTGTGTGTGTCGCCATTTTTCTCAGGGATGGTTGAACAGATCTTCGTCAAACTTTCAGGGGTTTGTCAGTGGGTGCCAGGGAGTGCGACAAAAAATTGAAATATTGAAGAAAAAAAGGTCTATTTTGAGGGGATTAATAATAAATAAAAAATCGCTCTGTGGTGCCTTTTTGAATAATTTTGATTAATGACAATTATATTCAAACACACATATGCATAAACAAATAAAAAAACAATTACCAAACACTAAAAATCAAATAAACCTCTTTGGAAGCTGTCGAAATTGGTTGTACATCATCTTCTTCTTCCAGAAGAGCACCATATTTATAGATCGGGGGCAAACTTAACCAGCAATATCAACCGCACATTCACCAGCAGCTATTTGATGAATAACATGCAATTCACTTCTAAGGTTACACTTTTACAATGCTTCGTAGCCAATAATCTACAGGTATTTCAAAGTCCCATTACCCCCTCGCAGAACCTGATAAATGAATATAATAAATGCAGAAGAGGTATAAATGTTAAATATGAATAAACGAGACTTTTTTGTCATAAAAACAAGGTATGAACATGAACATCTATGTTTATATATATATATATATATATATATATATATATATATATATATATATATATTATATATGAAACGTACCATGGTAGATGATGATTTGGATTTGTGGGGGAGGGGGTGGTAACGGGACTTTGTGACCACCCTGTAAATTGCAGTACATTTCTCTATGTGTGAAGTTGATTTTGCGATCTCTTGGTTTTGCGTCGAATGATCACTTGACAATTGCAATTCCATGGGGTTCTGCAAATCTCACGGGATTGTGAGTTGGACAGGCGACTATGCCAGGCCATTTTAAAATCACTCTATGGTGCCTCAGCCTTTGTAGCAACGTGAAACAGTGAAAGGTAATATTAAATGATCCCGAACCCCATTCCTTAGTGGTATAGGGAAGTGTTTTAGCCCCCCCCCCCCCCACAAAAAATACCGGGCAACACTGCCTACCCCTGCTAGTTTTTCATAATTATCAAATAGATTGTTAGGAATAATGGTGCCTTTTACTTCATTATGTTTCTTGATGGGTTTAAGCATTTGTGGTTTATGAGATCTATTTTACTTATACTTTCAGTTACGAACACGAACACCTGTTCGAACATTCCCAGCAGCAGGACAATGTTATCTTGAGGTCAAGCTCCCTCTGGCAATTGCTTCTTGTGACTATTTGCATCGAAGCACAACATCCTGGTAAGGCGATCATTTGCTTTTCTGTTTTCATTCAATTTTAATATTTTGTTAATGCATACTTTGTTTAGATGTACTTATCTGAAAACCTTTGTTATAGTGCATTGGGCATTATGAAAGTCACTTTGTAGCATCCCAGGCCAAGTGTACAATTTCTCTCATTGGTACCTTTGCATGGACTTTTCACAGGGCAATACAAATTTGCTGATTGTGGTCTTCCTCTTGATGATCAGATGATGTCAGTGTGGAGGATTTCTTCCACATGAAAACATTGCTCAAGTCTTGATGAACATTTAGCAAATCAGCCAAGATGGCTTTCATGTGGGCCTTACCGTCTATGGTCACGATCCCAACATTGGATTTAGCCTCAACACGCACAACTCTCTGCAAAGCGCTCAGAGTGCACTCTTGCAGGCTCCAAAATCACGAGGCAGACCCGGCTCGTCATGCCCTCCATTCTCTATGGAATGATCAGTTCACTGAGGCAGCAGGAAGTAGAAGTCACTTGGGAAATCCTCAGGTCAGGTGAAATAATGCCATTATTTTTCACTTTGTGACAGAATGGTTGAAAGTGAAATGTCAGTCTCATTGTATGCTTCACATATTTATTTTTGTTCGATTTCCTACCACCCCACCCGCTCATACCCCTCCCAAATTTTTTCACAATAATATACTCTGGCTGCCAAAGCTTGTTGTTAAAGGATAAGTTATTGGTCACTTTGACGTATAAATGCTAAGTTAAATAAAACAATGTGATGCTAAAATGATGATTGTGTCTTATCAGGTGGTGATTATTTTGACTGCAGTGATTCTACAGACGATGTGACGACACAATCAAAGAAATCCAAAGATAACGGTGTGATTATCTTTGCCCTGGGAGCAGGAAAGGCTAACCGAGATGAGCTCCAATTGGCTGGAAGTACTCCAGCACAAAAATTTGTTTTCTTCCACAGAGACTTTGCACGACTCGGGTTGGAGATGCATAAAATGGTGCGTGGGCTTGCAGAAGTGTTTAACATGAACATTCAAATTCAAGGTGAAAGAAGAGTAAGTACAAAATGTGGCATTTTCTATTTACAAGTTTTGAGTTTGCTTTCCATTTAATCATTATGGAAATGCTCTTGGACTGTGCAATGTATATATGTATGTATTATATACAGTGCTCCCTCGCTATATCGCGGTTCACTTTTCGGGCTTCACTACATCGCGGGTTTCTTTCACTACATCACTACACTCTTCTTGGCTGTGCAGTACTACATTCATCTCATCATCGTCATCTTCATAGTCATCAGTACTGCACAGCTATCATCATCATCTTCATAGGTCAGTACCCATAATACGTTTTTTTATATTTTATAGTACAATACTGTATAGTATTTTTAAAATTATTTTGGTCTTAGGCTTTGCAGCCCATGAAGTCGCATTTCCGATGAAAATTTTTTAATGTTTTTTTTAAAATAACTGATTAAATGTGTGTGGGGAAGTTAAAAAAGTGTTTGGATGCTGTATAATGGTTTAAAACACGTTTAAAATGTGTTTAAATATATTTAAATAATTGAATAAATATGTGGTTTCTACTTCGCGGATTTTCACCTATCGCGGGTGGGTCTGGAACGCATTAACCGTGATAGGTGAGGGAGCACTGTATATATATATATATATATATATATATATATATATATATATATATATATATATATACATATATAGTTCGGTTTGTTTGGGGGGGGGGTTAGATATCACCATAGAACAGATAGGAATGTATAGAGTAGTATGGTTCTTGTGTGAGTAGATAGCCATCTCGATGTATATATCGGGAATGTCAGCTTAAACATTGTCTTGTCTGCATGCTGCATGTGTGCTACACAGAGGATGGTGCATGGTAATAAGTAGTTCGCGATTATGGTTAAGTCAATTGTATGTAAAACATCTATGTAAACTTCTACCAGGGGCACCAGGGACTTGGCAAAAGACAGGGGCGGAGTTATAGACGCCTCCCAGGGAAGAGCGATGGATCGCATTGGAGGGCCGGAGTGTTGCCCAGGGAGGTAGAGGGAGGAGCCAAAATCGGCAGTTGGAAGTCGGAGGCGAACATGATGGAGGGTTGAAATAGTTGATGAGAGTTGCTCTAAGGGGAACAGACAGGTAAAAAGACTGCTGCGAGAAATTAAATCTGAGTTTTCTCTGAGGAGGTCATCCTGCCTGCCTGCTTCTGCCAGCCTCTACCTGCCTGTGCCTGTCTTCGTCCTTTGCCTGTGCGTCCTGCCTCTGGCCATTTTATTGTTCCTGCCCTGCCCCGTCCTTGCAGTCTGCCATGTGCCATCGCCGATTGTTTGTCTTCCCATCGTCTGCTCGCCTCATCGTCCTGCTCCTTGTCCTCCTCATCACCTGCTTGTCCGCGCTGCACCAGAGCTGAGTCCCCCGGTTTTATCCCCTCCCGCTCTGTGACTGAGTCCGGAGTGTGGCGCCTAGTTGCTTTAGATTTATTTTACCTTATTGTACATGATTATTTATTACCGATTTTTGTATCCCCTTTTTCTTCCTATCTCAACCGCCATCCACTCCTCCGTCGCGATCAATCATCCCTGGTTCTTTTGATTATTGTGGTTCGGGAAATAAGCCCATTGGGTTTAAAAGCTGGAGGGCTTTCATGTCTCTCCTCACGACCCGCGCACGTGTTGTCCACCACCATAATTCGGAACGTCGTCTGAGGGAATAAATGACAGTTCAGCTCATCCGTCCAGCATCGGTGTTAACTGTTAAATCAACCATGGATGCCACGTGGCAATCACCACTCATTACAGACACTACATTTCCACCACCACTCATGAAAGTGTAAAGACAAGAGCGCCCTGCTCTATGATCGTCGTAACTGCCCCATGGTCGTCAAATCCCCACCGAAATCGAAAGGGACTCGGAAGGGACATGGGTCAAGTTGTTCCAGGATATAACGCAAGGCATAAACATGCGCTGCGGATCGTGGAGGGACTCACGGGTAGCGCAGGGATTTTGCTACAATCCAATGTTAGAACGAAGGGCAGCGCTTGTTCAAGGCCAGAACACGTGTCCGATGACCGCAACCCAATGAAAAGCTCAGAGCTCTGAACCATGCCAAGGTCAGCGAGTAACTGAGTCATTTTCCGGCTCGAAGCCTGGCAGGGTGTGGCTCCGACTACTGCCGTAAGGTGTGGCCGCTCCATTTGAGCGTTCCCCAATAGGTACAGACATTTACACAGATAGGATAGGGACTTTCTCCTTACACATCTTCTTCTTCCATCAACCTCGTCTACTGTGGACGCATAAAAGAGCATTAATGTGGATAATCGCCAACTGCTCTTTTATGGGATGAACCAAAGGAGCAAACGTACTCACTCGCATTCACATTTTCCTCTTCCACAAGGCTGCACCCCCCCCCCTCCCATGTCACACGACACCACACCTCCCTCCCACGTGTGAGACATAATCAGTGTTCCTCCCACCTACCTCTACTAAGCATTCTGGGTTGCTTTGGTCTTCCAACCACGCTATGTATTGAGAGGTCGTTCACCCTCACCTGCTTTCTTTCTCTCTGGGCTATTCTAATCTTCTTGGTGTGTGTGTGTGTGTGTGTGTGTGTGTGTGTGTGTGTGTGTGTGTGTGTGTGATGGTGCCTGTCCGAGCATAAATTAAGATTGTAGAAGATACATAGGATACCTCTGCAATGTGTCTGCTTTTGTAAGATTGCTTGATTTTTCCACACCCTACAAATTTCTTGCTTTCCCTGCTGTACATACCAATAAATCCCATCCATTGTGCAACATACCTTTCCTCACTTTGGTCGTAAATAAATGCCCTGTGTCGAAATGTTCCCAGTCGTTCTTGCGTTTTCCTACATTAGTCCAGCATGGCTCGCACCCGAGCTTACCCGGGAGGTTATTCCCCAATAGTCGCTTCATAGCCGGTATGTACTTGCAGTTCCACTCGGTGCACCTGATCCGGAAGGTAATCTAGTGAACACAATGTACGTATGAGGGTGTGTTCCCCTGTAATGAGCTCACGTGACCCTTTGGTAAACGGCTTATTAGACGAAGGACCCAAGTCAGGTGGTCGATGTATTGGCGTTTGTAGTCGACTAGCGACCCGCCGCGTCACAAGGTTATTCGTGTGTGACGGCCTGCGATTCCGGTGAGTAACTCGAGGCAGTCCATCCACCCGGCCTCCCTGTGAGATGCAGGGATCACAACATATATATATATATATATATATATATATATATATAACATACATACATACATACATACATATAAGTGTGTGCATATATATGTATATGTATTCATATATATGTATATGTACATATATATATATTTATATATATATATATAATATATATATATAATATATATTGTTACGGGTGCCGGATACCGAGACACCAGCTTGTCCTCAGGGGGACCAATCCCTGGTTGTCCTCGGCAGAGCCAGACCTGGGGCCACCGCTCACAATTAACGTTATGTACGGTGGGTTGTTTCAAAACCACGAACGCACCACCAGTCAACCACGAGTTCCAGTGTCCGCTGTCTAATTATTCCGTTTAACTTGAGGTCACGTGGTTACCTGAGCGGGGAGCGGGCCCTCGGCAAAGCACCAATATTATCTGATTAGATTTTAATTAGGGCGGCTGAAGGTTTTAACCGCTGGTTGCGTGCCGACGATTTTTTGGTCAAATCTGTGGTAATTACCTCCGGTCTATCTTGGTTCGAACAATGCAGACCAATGAAGGAAAGGACAAAACGGACAGGTTGGAAATCGACAAATAATTTATATAATAAATAATAAATAAAAAGAACTTTTTTTTGCTGAGGTAAATAAAGAATTTCAAAGCAAAATCAATCAAAATGCCAGGAAAGAGACAAAGAGCAGAAGCTTAACGGGGGTTGACTTACAGCGAAACACAGACAAGGGTACCCAGTAGATCATTCAGGGGAGGGGAGGGGAGAATCGTCTCGCTCACCAGAAAGTCGTCCCTGAAGCAAAAATGTTCTGAAATACGTGCGTGCGTGTCACGTCCATCGCCAGCACTTAGCTTTGTCGTCCAGCCTCTCGCGGGCAGCCTTGAATGCCAGTCCACACGCTGCTTGCCGAAGCTCTGGGCAGGATGAACCATCTCGCTCTTGGCGCTGGCCAGACACCCACATGCGCGCTTCCTTCTGCTCTTTTGCACGCCTACACCCGCTTCTTGCTCGCTTCTCTCTCGTACTCTTTTCATTCACGCTTTTTTATTATCTCAGAACGTATCTCTTTCTTCTTCAGAACGTATCTCTTTCTTCTTCAGAACGTATCTTTCTATTCAGAACGTATCGCTTTCGCTTTTTCCCCACTTCTCAAAACGTCTCTCCTCACAGAACGTCTTTTTATATCTTCGGGGCGTCTCTACGGGTGCCGTCCGCCCAAGCTCATCCCACCCCACTGGGGCACGGTTACCATGACGACCCATGCGCTCTCAAAAAAGGCGGGCGTCGAGCTCGCGAAAGAATGCTGCTGAGGCAAAACGAGGTGGGCTTCAGAGCTCGTGAAAGAAATGTGTGTGAACGTGTCTGTCGTAAGAAAAAAAAAAGCTTCCCATAAGAGAGGGGATCTATCCTTTACCCTTCTCAATGCATCACATTTAAGAACCCATTAGACATGGGATGGGCTAATCTGAACATGCATTTAAGGAAATAACTATCTGCATTCAAGAAATACATATTTGTATGTATGTATATATATATGTATATATATGTATATATATAATATTATTGATGTATGTATGTATATATATAAAATATATGTGTGTGTATATGTATGCATATATACATAATATATATATATATATGTATGTGTATATATGGATGTATATATTTAAATATTATGTCCATATATGCATATATGATGTTGTATATATATATATAGTTATGTATGTATATATATATATGTATATGTATGTATATATATATATATATATATATATATATATATATGAATATATATATATAGATGTATATGTATTAATATATATGTATGTATATATGTATGTATGTATATATATAATTATATATATATTATATATATATATGTAATATGTATATATGTATATATATAAATATATATACAATATATATGTATGTATATATGGATTGTATATATGTGTTATATATATATATATATATATATACCTATTGGTTTATTTAACTAACCGCGCTAACTGTTATTACACTAACCCAGGTTCCCTTGGGTGCGATTCACTCCTCCCCCAATCATTCGTTCGCACCATGCATTCCACATTCACTCCATTCACACTCGGGCCGCTGACCCACGTTCACTCATCGTATATTTTTCTCTCTCTCTTTTTTTTTTCAATTCACACCAACACTGACACTCTACTCGCTACGCCCCCTAACTAATTCGTGCTCCCCGTCATCCCTTACTTTATGCATGTTCCATTTAATTATACGTAGCTAAT
>CM068955.1:106114298-106125123 GCA_035128595.1 Eptatretus atami
TGTCGATTTCCAACCTGTCCGTGTTTGTCCTTTCCTTCATTGGTCTGGCATTGTTCGAACCAAGATAGACCGGGAGGTAATTACCACAGATTTGACCAAAAAATCGTCGGCACGCACCAGCGGTTAAAACCTTCAGCCGCCCTAATTAAAATCTAATCAGATAATATTGGTGCTTTGCCGAGGGCCCGCTCCCCGCTCAGGTAACCACGTGACCTCAAGTTAAACGGAATAATTAGACAGCGGACACTGGAACTCGTGGTTGACTGGGTGGCGTTCGTGGTTTTGAAACAACCCACCGTACCATAACGTTAATTGTGAGCGGTGGCCCCAGGTCTGGCTCTGCCGAGGACAACCAGGGATTGGTCCCCTGAGTGACAAGCTGGTGTCTCGGTATCCGGCACCGTAACAATATATATATATTATATATATATATATATATATATATATATATATATATGTACATATACATATATATGAATACATATACATATTATGACACACTTATGTATGTATGTATGTATGTATGTATATAATAGTATATATATATATATATATATATTGTTGTGATCCCTGCATCTCACAGGGAGGCCGTGAGGGATGGACTGCCTCGAGTTACTCACCGGAATCGCAGGCCGTCACACACGAATAACCTTGTGACGCGGCGGGTCGCTAGTCGACTACAAACGCCAATACATCGACCACCTGACTTGGGGTCCTTCGTCTAATAAGCCGTTTACCAAAGGGTCACGTGAGCTCATTACAGGGGAACACACCCTCGATACGTACATTGTGTTCACTAGATTACCTTCCGGATCAGGTGCACCCGAGTGGAACTGCCAAGTACATACCGGCTATGAAGCGACTATTTGGGGAATAACCTCCCGGGTAAGCTCGGGTGCGAGCCATGCTGGACTAATGTAGGAAAACGCAAGAACGAGCTGGGAACATTTCGACACAGGGCATTTATTTACGACCAAAGTGAGGAAAGGTATGTTGCACAATGGATGGGATTTATTGGTATGTACAGCAGGGAAAGCAAGAAATTTGTAGGGTGTGGAAAAATCAAGCAATCTTACAAAAGCAGACACATTGCAGAGGTATCCTATGTATCTTCTACAATCTTAATTTATGCTCGGACAGGCACCATCACACCACACAACACACACACACACACACACACACACACACACCACACCAAAAAGAAAGATGAATATAGCAAGAGAGAAAGGCAGGTGAGGGTGAACGACCTCTCAATACATAGCGTGGTTGGAAGACCAAAGCAACCCAGAATGCTTAGGTAGAGGTAGGTGGGAGGAACACTGATTATGTCTCACACGTGGGAGGGGAGGTGTGGTGTCGTGTGACATGGGAGGGGGGGGGGGTGGCAGCTTGTGGAAGAGGAAAATGTGAATGCGAGTGAGTACGTTTGCTCCTTTGGTTCATCCCATAAAAGAGCAGTTGGGCATTATCCACATTAATGCTCTTTTATGCGTCCACAGTAGACGAGGTTGATGGAAGAAGAAGATGTGTAAGGAGAAAGTCCCTATCCTATCTGTGTAAATGTCTGTACCTATTGGGGAACGCTCAAATGGAGCGGCCACACCTTACGGCAGTAGTCGGAGCCACACCCTGCCAGGCTTCGGAGCCGGAAAATGACTCAGTTACTCGCTGACCTTGGCATGGTTCAGAGCTCTGAGCTTTTCATTGGGTTGCGGTCATCGGACACGTGTTCTGGCCTTGAACAAGCGCTGCCCTTCGTTCTAACATTGGATTGTAGCAAAATCCCTGCGCTACCCGTGAGTCCCTCCACGATCCGCAGCGCATGTTTATGCCTTGCGTTATATCCTGGAACAACTTGACCCATGTCCCTTCCGAGTCCCTTTCGATTTCGGTGGGGATTTGACGACCATGGGGCAGTTACGACGATCATAGAGCAGGGCGCTCTTGTCTTTACATTCTTCATGAGTGGTGGTGGAAATGTAGTGTCTGTAATGAGTGGTGATTGCCACGTGGCATCCATGGTTGATTTAACAGTTAACACCGATGCTGGACGGATGAGCTGAACTGTCGATTTATTCCCTCAGACGACGTTCCGAATTATGGTGGTGGACAACACGTGCGCGGGTCGTGAGGAGAGACATGAAAGCCCTCCAGCTTTTAAACCCAATGGGCTTATTTCCCGAACCACAATAATCAAAAGAACCAGGGATGATTTGATCGCGACGGAGGAGGTGATGGCGGGTTGAGATAGGGAAGAAAAGGGGATACAAAAATCGGTAATAAATAATCATGTACAATAAGGTAAAATAAATCTAAAGCAACTAGGCGCCACACTCCGGACTCAGTCACAGACGGGAAGGGGATAAAACCGGGGGGACTCAGCTCTGGTGCAGCGCGGACAAGCAGGTGATGAGGAGGACAAGGAGCAGGACGATGAGGCGAGCAGACGATGGGAAGACAAACAATCGGCGATGGCACATGGCAGACTGCAAGGACGGGGCAGGGCAGGAACAATAAAATGGCCAGAGGCAGGACGCACAGGCAAAGGACGAAGACAGGCACAGGCAGGTAGAGGCTGGCAGAAGCAGGCAGGCAGGATGACCTCCTCAGAGAAAACTCAGATTTAATTCTTCGCAGCAGTCTTTTTACCTGTCGTGTTCCCCTTAGAGCAACTCTCATCAACTATTTCAACCCTCCATCATGTTCGCCTCCGACTTCCAACTGCCGATTTGGCTCCTCCCTCTACTCTCCCTGGGCAACACTCCGGCCCTCCAATGCGATCCATCGCTCTGCCCCTCGGGAGGCGTCTATAACTCCGCCCCTGTCTTTTGCCAAGTCCCCTGGTGCCCCCTGGTAGAAGTTTACATAGATGTTTTACATACAATTGACTTAACCATAATCGCGAACTACTTATTACCATGCACCATCCTCTGTGTAGCACACATGCAGCATGCAGACAAGACAATGTTTAAGCTGACATTTCCCGATATATACATCGAGATGGCTATCTACTCACACAAGAACCATACTACTCTATACATTCCTATCTGTTCTATGGTGATATCTAACCCCCCCCCCAAACAAACCGAACTATATATGTATATATATAATATATATATATATATATATATATATATATATATATATATATATATACAGTGCTCCCTCACCTATCACGGTTAATGCGTTCCAGACCCACCCGCGATAGGTGAAACATCGGAGTAGAAACCACATATTTATTCAATTATTTAAATATATTTAAACACATTTTAAACGTGTTTTAAACCATTATACAGCATCCACACACTCTTTTTAACCTTCCCCACACACATTTAATCAGTTATTTTAAAAAAAACATTAAAAAATTTTCATCGGAAATGCGACTTCATGGGGCTGCAAAGCCTAAGACCAAAATAATTTTAAAAATACTATACAGTATTGTACTATAAAATATAAAAAAACGTATTATGGGTACTGACCTATGAAGATGATGATGATAGCTGTGCAGTACTGATGACTATGAAGATGACGATGATGAGATGAATGTAGTACTGCACAGCCAAGAAGAGTGTAGTGATGTAGTGAAAGAAACCCGCGATGTAGTGAAGCCGCGAAAAGTGAACCGCGATATAGCGAGGGAGCACTGTATATATATACATACATATATACATTGCACAGTCCAAGAGCATTTCCATAATGATTAAATGGAAAGCAAACTCAAAACTTGTAAATAGAAAATGCCACATTTTGTACTTACTTCTTTCACCTTGAATTTGAATGTTCATGTTAAACACTTCTGCAAGCCCACGCACCATTTTATGCATCTCCAACCCGAGTCGTGCAAAGTCTCTGTGGAAGAAAACAAATTTTTGTGCTGGAGTACTTCCAGCCAATTGGAGCTCATCTCGGTTAGCCTTTCCTGCTCCCAGGGCAAAGATAATCACACCGTTATCTTTGAGTTTCTTTGATTGTGTCGTCACATCGTCTGTAGAATCACTTGCAGTCAAAATAATCACCACCTGATAAGACACAATCATCATTTTAGCATCACATTGTTTTATTTAACTTAGCATTTATACGTCAAAGTGACCAATAACTTATCCTTTAACAACAAGCTTTGGCAGCCAGAGTATATTATTGTGAAAAAATTTGGGAGGGGTATGAGCGGGTGGGGGTGGTAGGAAATCGAACAAAAAATAAATATGTGAAGCATACAATGAGACTGACATTTCACTTTCAACCATTCTGTCACAAAGTGAAAAATAATGGCATTTATTTCCACCTGACCTGAGGATTTCCCAAGTGACTTCTACTTCCTGCTGCCTCAGTGAACTGATCATTCCATAGAGAATGGAGGGCATGACCGAGCCGGGGTCTGCCTCGTGATTTTGGAGCCTGCAAGAGTGCACTCTGAGCGCTTTGCAGAGAGTTGTGCGTGTTGAGGCTAAATCCAATGTTGGGATCGTGACCATAGACGGTAAGGCCCACATGAAAGCCATCTTGGCTGATTTGCATAATGTTCATCAAGACTTGAGCAATGGTTTTCATGTGGAAGAAATCCTCCACACTGACATCATCTGATCCATCCAAGAGGAAGACCACATCAGCAAATTTGTATTGCCCTGTGAAAAGTCCATGCAAAGGTACCAATGAGAGAAATGTTGTACACTTGGCCTGGGATGCTACAAAGTGACTTTCATAATGCCCAATGCACTATAACAAAGGTTCTTCAGATAAGTACATGCTAAACAAAGTATGCATTAAACAAAATATTAAAATTGAATGAAAACAGAAAAGCAAATGATCTGCCTTACCAGGATGTTGTGCTTCGATGCAAATAGTCACAAGAAGCAATTGCCAGAGGGAGCTTGACCTCAAGATAACCATTGTCCTGCTGCTTGGGAATGTTCGAACAGGTGTTCGTGTTCGTTAACTGAAAGTATAAGTAAAATAGATCTCATAAACCACAAATGCTTAAACCCATCAAGAAACATAATGAAGTAAAAGGCAACCATTATTCCTAACAATCTATTTGATAATTATGAAAAACTAGCAGGGGTAGGCAGTGTTGCCCGGTATTTTTTTGTGGGGGGGGGGGGGGGCTAAAACACTTCCCTATACCCACTAAGGAATGGGGTTCGGGGATCATTTAATATTACCTTTCACTGTTTCACGTTGCTACAAAGGCTGAGGCACCATAGAGTGATTTTAAAATGGCCTGGCATAGTCGCCTGTCCAACTCACAATCCCGTGAGATTTGCAGAAACCCCATGGAATTGCAATTGTCAAGTGATCATTCGACGCAAAACCAAGAGATCGCAAAATCAACTTCACACATAGAGAAATGTACTGCAATTTACAGGGTGGTCACCAAGTCCCGTTACCACCCCCTCCCCACAAATCCAAATCATCATCTACCATGGTACGTTTCATATATAATATATATATATATATATATATATATATATATATATATATATAAACATAGATGTTCATGTTCATACCTTGATTTTTATGACAATAAAAGTCTCGTTTATTCATATTTAACATTTATACCTCTTCTGCATTTATTATATTCATTTATCAGGTTCTGCGGAGGGGGTAATGGGACTTTGTAAATACCCTGTAGATTATTGGCTACGAAGCATTGTAAAAGTGTAACCTTAGAAGTGGAATTGCATGTTATTCATCAAATAGCTGCTGGTGAATGTGCGGTTGATATTGCTGGGTTAAGTTTGCCCCCGATCTATAAATATGGTGCTCTTCTGGAAGAAGAAGATGATGTACAACCAATTTCGACAGCTTCCAGAAGAGGTTTATTTGTATTTTAGTGTTTGGTAATTGTTTTTTTATTTGTTTATGCATATGTGTGTTTGAATATAATTGTCATTAATCAAAATTATTCAAAAAGGCACCACAGAGCGATTTTTTATTTATTATTAATCCCCTCAAAATAGACCTTTTTTTTCTTCAAATATTTCAATTTTTTGTCGCACTCCCTGGCACCCACTGACAAACCCCTGAAAGTTTGACGAAGATCTGTTCAACCATCCCTGAGAAAAATGGCGACACACACACACACACACACACACAAACACACACACACACACCTTATAGTTTAGATAAAGAGAAGGATAATTTTCATCCGGTAAAATATCCAATTGGAAGTCTACTCATTCATGAGCCTTACGGGACTGCCGGCACTGATCCGCTACGACGGCATCTAACCACCAACTTTAGCAAAATATATCACGAGATCTTTGATGTCCAAATTTGCACAAGTGAACGTAAATTGGTATTGCAAAATAATAATAATAATAATAATAATAATAATTTCAAGAAATAATGCAGGAGCCTTCTCTGTCCAGGAGCTCGAGCGTGTAAATGCTCGATCAAAGGTTAATAGTGCCGGATGAATCATATAAATTACACGACCTCAATAAACAGGGTAATCATATAATTGTACACAAATCAATAACTTATGCAGGTGTCTTTGGACATCTTGCATCTCAATCAAAGCTACATCTGCTTACACCAATCTCAGACTGAAACCACTTAGGCCCAAGCTTTGCCATGTCTGTACAAACATCTCAGCACTGTCCAAAACTATGCTTAAATATAGAAGGATAGCCATTGTCCAAAACTATGCTGAAATTTAGAGGTGTCACAACTTTTTGTTAAAACTTGGTATTTGGTCTTAAACAACTCTTATTTAGTTATCAATGACTGGTTTAGAATTCATTTTTAATACAAATAGTTGGAAATTACAAGAACAATCATCGTTTTTCTCAAAACCAACAATTTTCAATCAAAAGTCTGGAGAAATGATGTGTGAACTTAATTTTCTGAGTACGTGAACAGAAACATCATGTGAAACACAATTAAACACATAAAAATTAAACACATAAAACATGGAAATGTAATCCATGAAGGATAGAAAACTAAAATAGGATAACAATATTCCCTAATAATGAATTTAGCACATTTTGGTAAAAGAAGGAAAATTATTTAATTGGTCATTTTGAACAAGTAACTTGTACACTTTCACGTCAATCACATGAAACAACAAACAATCAATCATTATTTTGGTCTGAACAGCAGACTTATAATCCGTATCTTTAATACAAATTGTAACAGTTTCCAAAACAAATCATCGCTTTTCTCATGATCGATCATTTTCAATGTAAAAATGAAATTTCGTGATTTTTAAAGTCACTTTTCTGTGTATGATAAGAATGGAAGGAGACATTATGATTAGAACAATTATTCATACATCCAGACAATATAAATGTACATGTTAAGCCATATAAGAATTGATAATTTGATTGAACAAATTTAGAGAATAGTCAATGAATGTATGAACATTGTTTCACATTTCATCACACTTTCAGCAACATTTAAGGTTTGCAATAAGTTTGATGTTTATTATTTAGTGGTAAATTCATGAAAAATCAACATATGTATCAAACTATGTAAAGGTGTAAGATCGGGATCCTGATGGTACATGTACATCATGTCAATCAATTGTGTGTTCACTAGGTTGTCCTGCAGGATTGCAGAGATCTTCAGCATCACATCCACAAGTAGAGATACCCATTTGTTTCAATTTGACACATTTACAATGTGCGGACCTCCTCTTGGTTTTACACCCACATGTAACTAGCTCAACACATAACTATGCGATTGCTGTGGGCCTCTTCCACACAATTTCAAGTGTATTGCCATTTTTCTTTCAGACCCCAGTTTCCAATGGCATGTTTCCTGAGTGGTCTGTATGCAGTGCTTGTAACCATATGGAAGCTTGAAAGTTTGCCCTTTTGGTATGCAATTCTAATGCATCCATTGAAGGTGGGAGGGATTCTGTCAGTTAAAAGCTAGATGTTGTGGTATTTGTGAATAAGCATTAGTAAATGCCAATAAATGAACGAGTAATATTTATGGTTACATGTTATAAGTTTGCTGAAGCACACATCGGTAAATTGTAATATAAATTGCCAGATGGAATGAGATAATTTTGACTGTAGATGGCAGTATTGTACTGTATACTGCCTGGTGAGATCCATGAAGGTGCTGGAACGTTCTCAGACGAAACTTCCAGTGTAGACTAGAATCACATTTGCTGGAAGGCATGGGATTGTTCTGTGTTACTATTTAAACCAATGTGAGCGAGGTGTAGAGAGACGGGTGACATGTGACGAGCCGTGCATTACCATCGTCCCCATGCTCGATTTAACTCTGATGAGTGAACAAGGTGTTGATGTCCAGAGCAGTTGTTACACGTGGAGCTGATTATAATCAGGTTGATTAAAACTCATTAAGATTGTGTATCGGGAAATAATTCCTTTGAGCTCTTGAATCATGCTGGATGGGCCAGCGTATGAGAGAGAACACCGCAGCATGACTAAATCGTTCAACAGCCCTGGTAGATGAGGTGAACATGCATGAGTTAAGCCGGCAGGACAGGAACACTGGGCGGAAATAACTCAATGCAGGAATTGTTGTTGAACATTGCATTGTATGTAATGGTGAACTTCCTCATTTGACTGTGTCTGTTTATTTGAAATACAAGTTTCAAAAACGTTACGCTGTTGATGTGGTCACTGTAACATCACTCAGAAGTCACAGACACCAACTGACAAAGATCCATTCAAGTGGTAGCCGACTGGTATGTTCGTTCAGACTCATAAAACCCAAAGCTTGAATTGCAGTCAAGAGAGAACGCCCTGGGTTCAGCACCACGAGCAACATATGTACACTGGAGGGAAGGAAAACCCCAAGGTGTGTATACCACCCGACAGATTCAAGCACCTTTTTTCCTTTCACATAAAGGTTATACTTTGCCATATTAACTCCTCGTGTTGGATCTGGTGCACTATCCCGTGCAGACACACAAACTGCTCAATGTCAGACATGTTGAATGAACCATTAGGATGGGAGAGTAATTATGGTGGGCGTTGCATGAATAATTACCAACAATTTTTTCCCCTACCCAGGAGACGATGAAGTGGCATCACTTCCAGTGAGAGCATGGAATCCCAAGATGTTTTGCAACGCCATAACTGGTTGGCCTTATGCTATTGTACTAACAGGGTACACCTTGTTAATACAAGGTGTAGCCTCTAAGTACACTAGAACTTCACCATTGAGAGATGGGGCCAAAAATTATATATAGCATGATACTTCAAAAATGTATTGGGCCCGATATGTTCTCATGGATCGGGCATTGCATGGTGGAGGTATGCGCTCTACTGAGTGCCCTTCTAGTTCTATCTGTTTTTGCCAAATGATACTGGTAATGGTGACAACTCATGCTGTGAGCAGAACTCGTTGTAGTTGAATGTTTCAGCTAGATACTGGGGTATTGCAAAGTTGTTACAGAAGGCTTCTGTCAGCCTTTATTTGCCTGACTAAATTTGCTCCACAACATTCTTCAGTCACATACAATGATGCAAATGTCTTTGAATTGTTCTGCTGCAAAGCAGTAAAAAATGATAGTTTTGGAAATTACCCTCTTCTTCACAAAGTCCTTCACTCAGGCCTCGCCTTTCTCCTTTGGACTGCCCATGTCCCTGGCTCTCCCTTCAGTCGCTACATCACTGATAGACACAACAATCAGGAGAGGAGCATTTTCTGAGACCACGACATCATCATTGTTTTCATGTTCTGGAAGCACTGTGACCTGTAACTCGTTGAATCGTTCAAATTGGGAAAGCAATTTATTCACTGAATTTTAATCCGAAGAGAGCATGGATTGGAGATCATTCCTCTGAGTCGAAATATGCTCATCCTCATGGATCATGAAATATGCTCATGGACACATCACCTGATATTGTTTCACTTTCACAACATGTTTCACAGAACTTGACGTGAGCTGGATCATTTCTGGTGATGCCAATGATAACATTTGAGAGCTTTCACATTCTGTTAGCTTGGTCTATGGGAAACTTGTTAAATTGACGAAAATTTATTTTCACCACAAAGGGTTCCCCCTCATGAACCCTGGTGCAATTTTTGTAAGTTCTTCATTTCTGCGACATACAATAGCCTCCAGTTTGCAGAGCTTTTGTAGTCATCGATGGGAAGGTCACGTCAGGCCAGGTCAGGTATGGGAGCATGCACTGGAGCAGCGCGTAGCTGCATCCAATTTCTGTCGGGACTCCAGGGGCCTCCGTCTGGCCAACCCCCAGGCAGATGCCTGGCCCATCCCCCATCTCCTTGAGATGCTGATCAACCTGCTGCAACCACGAGGCATGGGGTCGGCCCATTGGCCTCCTCCACTCACGAGACTCCCTCGCTGAGAGAATCTGGTGAGCAGGATCAACGTCAGGAAAACGAGCCACATGGCCTGGCCTGGCCCATCCCCATCTCCTTGAGATGCTGATCAACCTGCTGCAACCACGAGGCATGGGGTCGGCCCATTGGCCTCCTCCACTCACGAGACTCCCTCGCTGAGAGGAAATCTGGTGAGCAGGATCAACGTCAGGAAAACGAGCCACATGTCCATACAGTCGCAGCTGATGCTCACAAACTATGCAGGTAACAAATGTCATTTGAATCTCTCTCAACAACCACTTGTTGGACACAAAGTCCGACCAGCAAGAGCCAAGGATTTTCCGAAGAGACCTGGTACCAAAGGAATCAAGTGTCCATCTCAGATCCCTGGTCAGAGTCCAAGTCTCACATCGCCTGGGGTTGGCTTAGTGGTTAGGGTGGCGGTTTGGGATCCGAGGGTCCTGAGTTCAAGCCCTGTTGGCTGCTGAATTAATACACCAGGGGGTTTACTCAGCCTGTCATCCTTCCGAGGTCGGCGAAATGAGTACCAGTG
>CM068955.1:106161286-106175105 GCA_035128595.1 Eptatretus atami
TTGGTTGACTCAGCAATTTCTGGTGGATTTATCTGAAGTACCAGAGCAATACCAAGAGGAGTTATGAGAGTCACAACAAGATGAGTCTGTGAAAACTCTTTTCAAGATCAAAGGAACCATGATGTGGCTGTCTGAGGAGAGCGAAAATAATACCCAAACTTGACGACTTTGGCAAGGGAAGTATTGATAAATTTTCCATCATCTTATTTAGTCGAATGTGGATTTAGTGTTGTTACGATTTGCTGCAAGCTAAGATAAATCGACTGGAATCACGAAACGTGGTGATTTAAGGCTGAAACTGACAAAATTGGTTCCTCAAATCAAACAAATCTGCAGCCAGCGTCAAGGGCAGGGCTCCCATTGAAGTGAGTAGCAATTGAATAAAATTTGCAATAAAGTTTTAATAAAGCCTTTTGAATACATATGTAGTATATACTGTCGTGTTCCCTAATCATGGTGGGGCGTATGATTTTTTTGAAAATCAAAGTGGGGCGTGGGACAAAAAAGGTTGAGAAACACTGATATAGACGGAAGGGCTCAGTATCCAATATTTGATGTGTAGGACTTCAACATCTGTAGAATTTAAAGAGAGAAAGAATGAGAGAGAGAGAAAGAATGAGAGAGAGAGACAGGCAAACAGACAGAGCATGTGTGAGAAACAGAGCGAGAGAGAGAGAGAGAGAGAGAGAGAGAGAGATGAGAGAGAGAGAGCGAGACAGAGGCGAGACAGAGCGAGACAGAGCGAGACAGAGCGAGACAGGCAGAGCGACAGAGCGAGACAGAGCGAGACAGAGCGAGACGAGCGAGACAGAGCGAGACAGAGCGAGACAGAGCGAGACAGAGCGAGACGAGCGAGACTGACGGAGACTGAGCGAGACTGAGCGAGACTGAGCTGAGCGAGACTGAGCGAGACTGAGCGAGACTGAGCGAGCGAGAGGAGAGAGCGAGAGGAGAGAGCGAGAGGAGAGAGCGAGAGCGAGAGCGAGAGCGAGAGAGGAGAGAGAGAGAGAGAGAGAGAGAGAGAGAGAGCTATCTTTTGCTATCGTTGACAGCTATCGTTGACACACGTCGACACACGTTACTTGTAAGTTACTCATAAGTCGAAACACGTCGAGGTAATGTTTAGCGTACCGGAAACTTATTTCTAACCTATGAGTAACGTGCTTTGAACCTATGAGTAACGTGCTTTGAACCTATGTGTAACGTATCTCCAACGCACATTGACGTATGTAGATGTATTTGACGTCTTCCGGACGACCAACAGAACTTGCTGAACGTGTTACTAACTTACAGCTACCGTTTAATGGCGATATTGCAGTGGTTTAGGGGAATTGGTATATAAAAATGGGGTTCACACAGGAGGAACCCGTCAATGGTCCAGACTCCATGATTTTAAAAAAAAAAAATTTTTTGTTCTTCGGCATGACGGTGATGTTGACACTTCAATTTCTAGTGCGGTTATGATTTAAGTGGTTGAGCGGCAGCCTATTAATTATATTATATTATAACCGCACTATAAATCGAAGTGTCAACATCACCATCAGTGTTCCAGACTCCATGGTTTTTATTTTATATATTTTTTTCTTGGCATGATGGTGATGTTGACACTTCGATTTATAGTGGGTTATAATATAATATAATTAATAGGCTGCCGCTCAACCACTTAAATCATAACCGCACTAGAAATTGAAGTGTCAACATCACCGTCATGCCGAAGAACAAAAATTTTTTTTTTTTAAAATCATGGAGTCTGGACCATTGACGGGTTCTCCTGTGTGAACCCATTTTTATAACCATTCCCCTAAACACTGCAATACGCCATTAAACGGTAGCTTGTAAGTTAGTAACACGTTCAGCAAGTTCGTTGGTCGTCCGGAAGACGTCAAATACATCTACATACGTCAATGTGCGTTGGAGATACGTTACACATAGGTTCAAAGCACGTTACTCATAGGTTCAAAGCACGTTACTCATAGGTTAGAAATAAGTTTCCGGTACGCTAAACATTACCTCGACGTGTTTCGACTTATGAGTAACTTACAAGTAACGTGTGTCGACGTTGTCAACGATAGCTGTCAACGATAGCAAAGATAGCTCTCTCTCTCTCTCTCTCTCTCCTCTCTCTCCTCTCTCGCTCTCGCTCTCGCTCTCGCTCTCTCCTCTCGCTCTCTCCTCTCGCTCTCTCCTCTCGCTCGCTCAGTCTCGCTCAGTCTCGCTCAGTCTCGCTCAGCTCAGTCTCGCTCATCTCGCTCAGTCTCCGTCAGTCTCGCTCGTCTCGCTCTGTTCGCTCTGTCTCGCTCTGTCTCGCTCTGTCTCGCTCGTCTCGCTCTGTCTCGCTCTGTCTCGCTCTGCTCGCTCTGCTCCTGTCTCGCTCTGTCTGTCTCGCTCTGTCTCGCTCTGTCTCGCCTCTGTCTCGCTCTCTCTCTCTCTCTCTCTCTCTCTCTCTCTCTCCTCTCTCTTCTCTCTCTCTCTCTCTCTCTCTCTCTCTCTCGCTCTGTTTCTCACACATGCTCTGTCTGTTTGCCTGTCTCTCTCTCTCATTCTTTCTCTCTCTCTCATTCTTTCTCTCTTAAATTCTACAGATGTTGAAGTCCTACACATCAAATATTGGATACTGAGCCCTTCCGTCTATATCAGTGTTTCTCAACCTTTTTTGTCCCACGCCCCACTTTGATTTTCAAAAAAATCATACGCCCCACCATGATTGGAGACACGACAGTATATACTACATATGTATTCAAAAGGCTTTATTAAAACTTTATTGCAAATTTTATTCAATTGCTACTCACTTCAATGGGAGCCCTGCCCTTGACGCTGGCTGCAGATTTGTTTGATTTGAGGAACCAATTTTGTCAGTTTCAGCCTTAAATCACCACGTTTCGTGATTTCCAGTCGATTTATCTTAGCTGCAGCAAATCGGTAACAACACTAAATCCACATTCGACTAAATAAGATGATGGAAATTTATCAATACTTCCCTTGCCAAAGTCGTCAAGTTTGGGTATTTATTTTCGCTCTCCTCAGACAGCCACATCATGGTTCCTTTGATCTTGAAAAGAGTTTTCACAGACTCATCTTGTTGTGACTCTCATAACTCCTCTTGGTATTGCTCTGGTACTTCAGATAAATCCACCAGAAATTGCTGATCAACCAAGAAGGGAACTCGTAGCAAAGCTATGAAAGCGATCATATATTGATTCATTAATTCTGAATCCTCATGCCCCACCAAAATATTGCCATGCCTCACCGGTGGGGCGTGAGCCCCACCTTGAGAAACACTGGTCTATATCGTCTATTTCTTGCACAATATTCATGAGAAATGTGGAAAATAATGTCCTAGTCCAGCATGCAAGAAACCAAAAAATGTTGGATTGCAGTTTTTTACCTACATTGAAAAGTTTAAACTAAATGTGATTTGAAAAAAATGTATCGTTTGTCATTGCAATTCAATGCAAGTGTATAAACTAAAAGTATTGTGCTGTTGTTCATAATTTTAGGCATTGCTGTGGACTGGTGGGCTCTTAGGTGTTTGTTTATTTGAGTTCTTGAGTGGAGTACCACCATTCAATGATGAAACACCCACAGCAGGTTTTTTCAGAACATCCTTCAAAGAGGTAATCCTTTCCTTTTGGGCTGTTGATCATTATTGCCATCACTTCTCATCCTTTTTCATGGTATTAACAAGATATGATGACATGAAATGTAATGTTGAAGTGGACATCATACTGTCGGTTGGTTGATGAGATGCGTCGTACCGCATGGTAAATTTTCTCGCATCACACAGACAACATATATTGTCTCATTTTCTCCATAGACATCCCAGCCTGTTGACGAGGAGGCTTTGTCGTACGATGCGCATGATGCAGTATCGAGGCTTCTGGAGATAGATCACACCAAACGCGAAGGGTTTAACAGTAAGAATTTCTTCAGTTTATTTTTTTAACTTTCAGTAGATGTTTCTCTTGAACTCGTAACACGAGCCAATGTAGTTTTGCCTATCTTTTTATTGGTGGCCTCTTCACCAACCATGCTACAGGAACATCCGCTGTTTGCAAAGTTTGCATGGGACCGACTGCTCGAGCAACCTATGCCATTCGTGCCGCAGCCCGATGATGAAACGGACACGACGTACTTCCAGGCCAGGAATGAGGCACAGCATCTGAAGGTGTCTCAGTTCAGTTTTTGATGCTGGAGAGGATAGCCGAGCATGGCAGGGTACGGTGAGACCACATTATCCGTGAATCTGCAATGCATGATGCTTGCCCATGAAGTCGTGCTCTCGTTTTGCTTTTTAAATTCCATTATCCTATTCATGCCAATCAACTTTTCCACCCCTATATCTAGATTAAATTGGTTTGTTTGGATTTGTAATAAAATGACAGACACTTGCAGAAGGTTTCATCGTGCTGTGTACAATTGTAAACTATTTGTTGATTACTGTTTTCTTATTTATCTTCAAGTCATTTATGGTCATGCTTCATGGCTCCCTTGTGTCTTTCTGTTTTCAACCTCGTGGTTATTTGTGGTTATTGTATATTATAAGGGACGGGTCTACTGCCACTGAACCGCGTCCTCCTTCCTTTGTTGTGCTCTTCATGTCTTTACTGTAAAAACCAAATACAAATTTGCACTCGCATTAAAAAAGTTTTGAGAATGCATGATTTATTTGTTTAATTACTGCGAACCTTGATTTAAAACGTGGTGTATTTTGAATAATTGTGAATATCCTCCCCCCCCCCCCCACCTCCTTCACTTATTTTAATGTAATACTCTCAGAAATAAACGTGTGTACAGTGTTGTGGGGCTTTGTTTATCTCCGTCATTGTCATCTTGGCGTCATGATTTTAAAAAAAGCGAAAATTTCAATGATGTCTGCTTATTGAAAGGCTCAGCTATTGTAAATATCATCTGGAAGGAAAATAGTAAGTTCTTAGATGTTGTTCATGAGATGGCGATTGTTAAACTTTTGCGCACTCCATCACTCAAAATTAGTTCATTAAATGGACCACCATTGATCTCCGGCCAGTTTGGGGTACCCCAGCAGGATGGAGTGTGGCATGGCATCGGTCACTTTGAATCACGAAAAGAGCTTTCCTTGCAATTTGAACAGTATTTGTGACTTTCGTAGTGCTGCCACCTAATGTGGCCCTTTGTACCTCCGTCGTAGAAATGTCGTGTGCCTCTGCTCAGCTTTTGTGGTGTGAGATTTTGGAGGTAATGCTCGGAAAACGTTTTATTTCGTTGGTTAAAATGATCTTGTGCTTAGAACTGCACAATGAAAGAATCGTGTGACTGGTGTCAGTTAATGATATTCATTCTCCAAGAAAAAAATGACTGCTTTGATATTTATACCAGGCATATTCAAAAGGTTAAAACATCAAGATACTCACAATAATCTAAGCCAAAAAAAAAGGAGATGTCTGAGTGACAGTAATGTAGCCGTGTGTCGTCCGATGTCTGCTAAGGCAAGGAGCATGAAAGTGTTCTCTAAAGCCAGAAAATGACTCCATGTTGCATCCAATAAATACATAAACATCATTGAAAAAACATTGAAGCAATCAAATAAATATATTCGAAAACATTTTCAGTGGTTATGAAGGGATGTGTGGAGCATGTGGATAATCTGTTGCAAGAAATGTTTTTGTGTTTAAAGAACAGCTCAACATGGTGGTAAGCAAAGTGGACACACAATATTATGATTTGTATTTGTTCCACAGGTAATTATTGAGGTTATTAGTGTGTTGTTGGACAACGATGGTCAATAAGGATTATGAATATATCACACATGAAGGCCTCAAGCATGGAACGTCTCTCGGTTAAGCTCCAAGATGTCCGTCAAGAGTTTGAAAGTGATATTGTAGTGCCACGTTGACTGATTGTGTGGACCCACATTTGAAGATATTCTGGGCAGAGTGAATCAAAAATCTCTGAAGAAGGGACCCGAGCTGATGATCCAGGCAGTTGAAAAGTCGATCAATCAGTAACCAATTTACTGAAGTCTTACTTTAGGCTATTATTCCAAAAAACTTTTTGAGATTTGTGATCGTTTCAGTTTCCATTTACCTGGTTGTGGTCACTTTCCTTTGTCCTCTGAGAGAATCTACTTCCAAAAAGTGAAGTAATCATTCTGGATTTGTCTGTGCTGCCGCAATTTTATATTATCAGATGTTTGTCGGTTGTTGTTCGTATCGAGTGCTCACTCTTGCAGGCCCCCCTACATTACAATGTCAGCCACACATTAAGTCAAGAGGGCGCATTTATCCGCTGCTTGTATAATATCCCGTACCACAAACGGGTTTCATAACAGACATGATATCTAAGGCAGACTACGTTAAAGTTAACTTACCATAACTTCAAGAACTTTTCAAGCGCCATGTTTTCCACGTTCTGGTAACCGGAATTAATTGCTTTCGCTTCGGTCTCTGCCGTTTCGCGACGGAAATAACCGATGTTGCTTCCATTCCCCACTGTTCTTTTTCGGGATTGACCGTTCTTGTTTCCGTCACGACCGTTCTTGTGTGTAGAATAAACATGTTGGTTTCGGTTATATCTGCTATTGCGACCGTAATTACTGTGTTGGTTTCAATTTCGGACGCTTTTTCATCAATTTTAGCTGTTTTTGTAACAAGAATGACGGTTTTTCATTCCGTCTGACACGTTGGCGTCCGTTTGTTAGGGGGGCCTGTCTTGTGTATTTTCTTTTTTCATGCTCATCTATTTATTTCGATCCGCCATCTCAGGCTCGGAATAATTTTGGCCTACACGTTTTTTTTCATCTTTTTGCTTTTTCCCACAACTGCTTACCATACCCATGACGTGTCTCCAATTATCTCTGCCCCATTAGTCATCATCCTCCTTTAATTCCTTCCTCATACCTTCTGTTTAATGCAACTAAAAATATATAATGACAAAACTTCTTGTTTCTTGTTCTTTTTCTTCTTCTTGTTCTTCTCGTTGTTCTTCTTCTTGTTCTTCTCGTTGTTCTTCTTCTTGTTTTCTCGTTGTTCTTCTTCTTGGACCTCTTGTTCTTGCTGTTGTTCTTTTCCATAATTTAACCATTTTAAATGGCAGTTGCTTTTGCCTCCATTTTAATTGCATGTGCTTCGTTTTCCCAACTTTTATCCCAGGTATTGTTACTTCTGATCCCTCAGTTTTATCCTTTCCCTTTCCTCGCTCCAAAAAAATACAAACAAAAAAAAAACCTTCTTCACTCCAAAGAAACCCCAACAAAGCAACGCATGGATTATTTGTTGGGCTAAAAATATCAGATAGCCCAGTAAATCTTTTTCCACCTTTAATCCGAAACCAAGCCATCTCGGCTTATTTTGTCAGTTATGTACCCCAGTGAGAATCTAATTACAAATTCTGACGAGGTAAAAAATACAATGCGAAAGTTCTATTCAGAACTATTTTCAAAAATAGATGTTTGAGGATAAGATGAAACACTTTATCTCCCATCCCTGACCGAGACTTACATTGGAGCTTGGATGTGCCATTAACCCTTTCTGAAGTCGAATGAGCACTGGGTGAAATGGATTCTGGAAAGGCACCAGAAATTGATGGCGTACCAGCTGAATTTTATTTGGAATTTTGCGACCTGAGTGGTCCGGAACTTTTGAATGTTATCCAGGAATCATTGCGATCTGGTGTAACGCCATTGTCTTTGGCGAGCAGTGGTGAGTTCTCCTCCAAAGTTGGGTGATCTCCAGCGGATGGAAAATTGGTGACCGGTTTCAATACATGCACTGACGACAACTCTTCTCAAAAGCGATGGCAATTCGTTGAAGAAAGTCATTGGTGGGTTCGTCCTTCCTGATCAGACTTTCTGTATCCCCAGTCGTTTCCATCTACGACAACATTGTTTGGTTTGGGATCTAATGTATGCTTGCCTTGATCAAAATGACTGAATATTTTTGACTGAATACAAAATGACCACAGCCCCCAACAGTGCCTGATTTAATCACCAAAAACTCTTAAATTGCGGAAATTCCCACGTCAACTACCCTGAAGACGTGCCAAGTGTAGTGACATGGTTGAAGAAGAACCTCATGTTGCTAAACCTGTGGCAACTCTGACACTCTCTGCCCCTCCTCCCTCCACATTACCTGAGGTTGTATCAGAGCCTCCCCCTTCCTACGTTGGCTGGAATAGAGCAGGCTGATACCTACACATCAGGAACACGAGCATAGCTTGTGAACAGGAAATTGAAAATTTTCCATACGGTGCTTCCGATATATTGAGGAGGAATCGTATGATATTGAGGAATTCCCCACAAACAAGGAATCTAACATCTTGCTGTCACAAATCCACAAATTCCTGAACCAGACTTTCAGTTAAAAAAATATTGATATTAAGGATCATTTTTCTGATTTACATAGGTTCATTGAAACGGCAAGAAGTATGATTCGCCGACGACTTGTGCAGCACCGAACCTCTGTACAGAGTATGGTCCCAATGGAATGGATGATTTACTGAACCACAATGCAGTAGGCTTAAAAAAACATTGTTAAAGATAAGGAACTAAAACTTTGATCTGCATTTATTTTATTTATGTTTGTTTACATCACCATGGTAACCTTTGGAAGCCTTTAATATAAATGGTAGCGTTAGCCAATCTTGGATGCTTCAAATAACACGGATACTGCCTTACAAGGCAAAAAAAAAAATTAGACGTAGTTTTCTTGCAGGAAACCTATTCCACTCCCAGCATCCCACAGTGAGTGGAACCGAATGATGAAGAGGACTGGCTACTTTAGCGATTCAACCTCTCTCACAGCAGGAGTTACCTTTCCAGTAAATCCCCACTTTTACCTGCTCCAACTGTCATTTCAAGAAATAATCCCAGTCACTTGCCCGCTAGATTTTGTAAATAGGAATATTCCATTTACTTTACTAAATATCAATGCTCCTTCAAAAAGCACAGACTGACGAGCCTCTTATGACACGTTATGACCCCACATGAGACACCTTTGCAGGTCTAATTGCATCATAATGGGGGGCAACTTTAATTGCACTCTACAACCTGAGTGCAATCAGAACGGTGCAGAACCTCACCCCGGATCGGCCAGACCGCGTCTGATACCGAAGCATTTGATTTTCAAGATATCTGGTTGGGCTAAAATACAACAACCTTCAGTTGCCTGTTGTAAGGTGCGAACAATCAGGTGGCCCTCGTTAGGCTTGACAGGTTTCACGTAAATTTGCTCTTACCTATCTCCCCCGACCCGCGAAATTTCTCCGTCTGGTCTCCGACCGACCACCACTCATTATCATATTGGTTACTTCCAATATGCAACTTTGGAAATTCATCTTTTCTGTTTGAAAAACGCCTCCTTTAGGAGTGCTTTTGAAAGTGTATGGTCCAAGCTGATGGATCAAACCCCAATTCAAGGACTAGCAATTATGGTGTGATAACACAAAAGTCCAAATTTGGAGCTTCTGTCAGCAATTCTGCTTTCTATCCACACAAGTGGAATGCAGAATAAAAGCCGAGCTGAAGAAGGAAATTTTTAATAACTTCAAACTAGTTAAAAACCCGACCAACACACCGAAACAAAAACTTCGACTGTGTGAAAGAAGTCCCTTCTCAATAATATAATTGGCAACCAAACCCAAGGAGCGCTAACAAGATTACGTTTTCAACACCTTCACCTCTTGATACCCCAATGCTTTTTCTTTGACCTTAAATCAAAATCTCCTCATTCCCTAATTACTTTGAACGTCCTTAAACTCGCTACTACATCGTCCACATCCAGTCATAAGAAAGATGCAAAAGTCTCTTTTCTAACCTTTAACAGGCAACAGAGTATTTTAGAATTTCTCCCCTTTGTTGATGGTATTTTCACTCTAACCCCCAAGCAAAGGTTTCTGCAGTCACCACTCACACTCAAAGGACTTTCTACTGCCCTCAGAAGCCCGGGAGAGGGAATCGCCTTGTTTGGATGGTCTGTCAACAGAGTTCTTTGGAAAGTTTTGGGCACTTCATTGGTCCGAATTGCTTTTGATTTCCAAGAGAGCCTGCAGAAGGGTGAGCTCCCACTGAGCTGCAGGAGAGCTGTGGCTGACCTCCCCAAAAAGGCAATCCATTGCTCATCTCACAGTGGAGACCAGTGTCCTTGTTTTGTATGGACTAAAACTCTTTCAAAGGCTTTGGCCTGTGTCTTTCACCTTTATTAAGGACATTATAACACATGTACCAAACTTATCGTTCCTGGTTGCAATATTCAGGATATATCTCTGTTGTGCGGGATATAATTGATATCTGTGAGGTTAACACATGAAGAGTTGTGGCCGGGTCTTCCTAGATCAGGCGAAAGTATTTTATTGTGTATCTCAGCATATATTTTGAAGTTCTAAAAAGTTTTGGTTTTGGCCCTCTCTTTTCAGCTTATTTAGCTCTTTTTAGTAACAGTTATGTTACTCAAACATATCAGCCGTTCTAAAGATTAATAACACTCATATCCCCTTTTTGTGTTGGAGAGGGGGAGGCAGGGCTGCCGTCTTCAGGAATTTTTGTATGACATATCCCTCAAACCCCTCTAAAATACCCTTGTAAATCCTTGTCTGGTGTTATTATGGAGACTTGACCCACCCTTAAAAAGCATCGCTTATGCGGATGACATCTGTGTCTGTCAAACACTCAGAAGATATTGTTCAGATGACGAGTGCCTTAAATCTTTTTAGTAGAGCATCGTCGGCGCAAAATCCATTTGACCAAAACAGAAGCACTGTGGCTTCAATCCTTTACCTATCCTCTGCCCCTCTATTCCCCTGCCCCTTCTCTCCCTCGCATTCTTCCCTGGAGGAAGAGATGGGATGAAGTTTCTGGGGGTTTTTGGTCTGAGTAATTTTGTGAGGCAAAAACTGGGAAGGCTTGCTAGAATGTATGGAATTACTTTTATTGAAATGGAAGGGCCTTACTCTGCAATTGTCCTACCAAGGCAAGTACTAGTCATCAACAGTCAAGTCACCTCTCCCTTATGACACAAAGTTCTTGCCCTGAAACCACATTACAGTCAAAATGGACGAGATACAAGAGTGTGTCACTCACTTCTTCTGGTCGGAAAGCACTGGCTGCAACCAGAGATCTTGAAGTTACCAACAATGGAGAGTGACCAAGGGCTTGTAAATGTCAAGTGCCGCATCATGGCTTTCCGTCTACGAACAGCATGGCGCTTCTTGTATGAACCTTGTTGGCCTGGAGACAGTGCACGCGGTTGCACCCTCTGTCAAATTGGGAATTGGACCTTGCTCAGGAGCTGCTTTAATGGCTCGACCAAGATAGACTTATCCCTGCCACCTTCCTTTCACCAAAGTCTACTGAATGCGTGGCAAGTTTTTTTACCTGTCTTCATGACCCCTCGACTTATATTCGATCCATGCTCTTCAATGAGCCATTTTCCACAACTCTTATTTGCAGGGTTTGAGAATGAAAATAGTTTCATTCTACAGTTCACAAATGCCTCAAATAACCAAAGTGTACCACTTGAAAAGCACCACCAATGATAGGTGGTTCAATGCTGCTTCTCTTGCTTTGGCGGTTGGCATTAGATAATGTTGCAGAGTAGACAGCCTCTTGAAACTGGTACTTTGCACCTACGGTGCCTCACAAGGTTACGCAAATAACCCTCCTGTACTCACCTCTGACTCTTCTCCACCTTTCCCCTGCACCCTTGTCTATCTGACCTCTCTTTGGTTTTGAACCCATTCGTTTTGGCTGCTCTCTCATCCTTTTCCCAGAATACATCACAAAGTATGAAATATGCATTGTTTAAAAGCTCCCTCTTTCTTCTTTTTCCTCCCCTGTACCATGTAAGTGGTCCACGTCCTGCCGCACCCCCTCCCCTTTTACCCAATTTGGATTTTGCATGGGTTAGGTCAGGCAGCTTGTGCCAAAATATGTTGTGATCTCAATGGAGAATCACCATTGGATACTGCCAAACAATCCTTCTAGATTTACCGCTTCTCACCCAGCGATAAGTGAGCAATGTCCCTTTGTGGTAAACTGAAACCTTTCCTCATGCGCATGTACACGCTGTAACCATCTAACCCCCAATTTGTATGCCTAAAAATGGTTTACTTGCACATCTCTCCTTTTGGTTTTGGTTTCTTCCCTTCATCTTTGGCCTGACTGAGCCCTTAAATTCTCCAACAAAAATTTTAATCACTTCTTCCTTTCACAGCCAAGTTGCCATATATGAGACTAGAAAGTCAAGATTACAAAAGTTGCTATAGTACAGATGCGTGGCAATGTTTAACAGCTCTTTGTTTTTCCAGAGTTAAACTGGAGTTTGTTTGTTGCCTCTCAATTACAGCTCCTTGAGAAACAGTGGTGTGTAAACATGCGCTGTTGTAAAATATCTGAGGTCAGTGAACATTGTAACACCGCTCCTTCCAATCCAATATCCAGATGATGCATGACGTCATTGCGGGCGCCGAAGGAAGGGAGCACTCAGTTTTTACTCCGTTTGTTTTTGTTTGGTTTCTTGCTTTTTCTTTCTTGTTTTATGGGGATATCTCAGCCATCCTTTGGCTAGGAAGCTGAAATTGGGACAATAGTGGACGATGTGCTTTGGCAAAAACGTTATTTAAATTTTTTAATTAAGCAATTAATTGATTAATTACTTAATTATTATCGATTTATTAATTACTATATATATTTGTTTTTCATCTGGGCAATATCTCAGGCTCCTTTTGAGCGAAGAAGCTGATATTATGGACATGACAGTTAACAAGTTATTTGGCTAATAAAAGGGTATTATTTTTGATTTATGGAAATCAATTGATCAATCAATTGTTCAGTTTTCAATGAATTACTTAATTTTCAAAAGTTTACAGATTCGGATGAAACGGTTGGTCGGTTTAGGTATGCTATTAGCCAATTGATTAAGAATAATAATTATTATTTTCCGAAGCGTTTGGGTTTGCCGGTCTGCCTGCGTCAGGTATCAAGAGGTTCTCTTCCTACTGCCTCTTTCTCTCTGGGCCTATGTAATTTTCCGTGTGTGGTGGGGGTGCGTGTGTGTGTGTGATGGCGGCTGTCAATGGTATAATGTAATTTAAGACGTCTAAGTTATTTGGGGTAAATCTGCCTGTCTTCTTTTGGATTATTGCATGTCTTTTTCCGCACCCAAAAATCCTTGCTTCCCTGGCTGTACATATGATAAATCCAGACTCTGCCACATAACTTTTCTTGCTTTGTTAAAATTAATGTGCTTTTCTAAATGTACGCAGCGCTCGTTTTTGTCTCTTCTCCCATTGGTCCAACATGGTCCGCACATTAGCATAGCCAGAAGTTATCCCCCAAAATTACTTATAGCCGGTGCGTACGTGGCAATTTACCTGATATGGTAATTAACGCAAGTACGGGGTGGCACAAGTCGAGGGCGGATTTCCCGAGTCAGGCGGCCAGTGAGCATTACAACGCAGAGAAGCTCAGTAACTTTCAAAACAGTGGGCACCATTCATAGGATGCCACCTTTCACCGAAGATCAAGCGTTGGTGTCAATCCTGCCACGCAGAGTTGCGCACCGGTCAACTGTAAGTGCTTGTTATATTGGTGAAGTGGAAACGGTCTAGGAGCAACAACAGCTCAAGCCAGTGAAGTGGTTGGCACAAAGCTCCACAGAATGAGAGCGTGCACCGGCGCAGCGACTGCTGAAGCACGTCAGCGTGGAAACTCTATTGTCTGTCGTTTGTGTATGCACTCAACACTCACTACTGGGATTCCAACTACGACTCTGCGAAAGCAACTGTTCAGCCACAAAACACTGTTGTCGAGAGCTTCATGAAAAGGGTTTCCGATTAGGCCCCGAGCAGT
>CM068955.1:106175130-106188722 GCA_035128595.1 Eptatretus atami
TGATGCACAAATCTGAGCTCAGATGACAGCAGACATGAATCATCCTCCGCTAGAGATGGGACATTTCAGGCATCCACCCAAAGGGACCCCTCTTTTAACCTGAAGAGACCGCCGTCTGGTGGACGACAACTCAGCACCACCCCGGCACACAACACTATAACCTGACCCAGCAGGTTTCCCCGTGGTTTTCCTTCCTGTCTTCAAATAATAGGGGGGTCCCAAAGCTTTGCTCCAATCCCATAATCTAGTGAGCCACCCTCGAACGGCAGCTGCAAAGAAGCTACTCCATGAGATGTTTTCTTAGTTTGTTTGTGTTTTTTGTATGTGTCGCGAATGAAAAGTGTTTACTAGTTTTATGCCTCCGCTGATGAAGTCGACGGAGGCATTATGTTTTCGGGTTGTCCGTCCGTACATACGTCCTTCCTGCTATTTTCTCTTTTCTCTGCAACTGCTTATCCGATTGACACTAAATTTTCACTGTTGGTGTGACTACTCGTGTAAAATGTTTTAATGGTAATTATGACATGATAGGTCATGTGGTGGTGTGTAGCCATGTGGAAAAAGGAAAAACTTTCGACCTCTGTATCTCTAAACTCACTCCATGGAAAAAATTAAAACTTGGCACTGTCAAGTACTCCCAATGGAAGTGGGTTATTTTTTTTGATGATGTCATTGTGGCTTTGTTATGACATCATAATTGCAGCGTCGAACACTTTATTGAATCAGTATGAAAAATTTTGAGGGTCATCTTGGCTAAATGTATGGCGGGGGGCGGGTGATAGGGGAGGGTATGGGGGCGGACGTTGCATCGGTCATGTGTGGTTCTGCAGCCATATTTTTTGTTTTAACATAAAATTCTTCAAAAAATTTCCTTCTCCGAAAACGGTTGAACAGATTTAGCAGAACTTTACAGGTTGATCACCTATCCATGAGGAACAAAAAGTTCTCCACCTATGACATCATAGGTCACGGGTTTGGCAGCTATATTTTTTTGAAGCATAAACACTTTAAAAATCCCATCCAGAACAGCTTGAGAGATCGAGGAAAACTTCACCCACATGTTCCCAAGCCTTGGGATACCAGGGTGTTCACGAATAATAAACAAGGCCACATGGTCTGACAGCCATATTGGTTTGAACAAAAACTTAAAAAATTTATTTTCTTGAACCACTTCATTAATCGACGTTGAACTTCACAATGATGATATAGTAGTCGTGGGATATATGTTTTAAATTCCAACCTGATTGGATGCATGGGCTGGTAGCTAGAATTGTTTAATATTTTGAATCTGGGTTTAGGGATTTAAATCAAACTTGTACAAGTATGTATAATGATGTAATAGTTTTGGCGAGGCATACCTGGTGATGTTGCGATGTCGGAATGCCTTCAAATTTTTAATCCATGACTCCGCAATATTGTTATCATTCACATAATCATTTAATTTTACCTTTTTATTTTTTACACTTACCTCTTTTAAAGCGTGTTTGTTCACATCTCCCATCAAATTTCTCTTTTCAAAGCTAGATTCTGCTCCATTTGTTTCAATCCACAAAATGCTGACAACTCATTAACTCGCTTCATTTTTCTGAATACATTCCTTTTCTCTGCACACTATATGAATCCTAGTTTCAAGAACTTTGCAGACAAACCAGGAGTGTTCCCCAAATCACATGCTCGCTTGCAGCTCCAGAAAGTGGAGCCAAGATTATCTGCCAGATGATGAGGCATCATGTTGCGCATCATCTGGCCAGTAGACTCGTGAACATAACCCTTTCATCCAGGTTATGGCTCTACACTTCTGGCAGCAAGCCTGTGGAAACACTGACTCCAATGGTACCCTCTAGCAGGCATTGCAGAACAGGAAAGCAACTCGCAAGGCAGAAAGAACCCCAAAACCCACAAACCGTCCAACCTTCAGCCTGTCCCAAGAGCTTGTAACCTATGCCACGCAAGGGCCCAAATGGAATTGTGGCTGTACCACCTTGGGCTGCTGTGAGCAGCCTTCCATCTAAACATCCCACGCTGTCCTTTGCAAACATTAGGCGAGCTATTGCCGCCAACTGAATAAATGACAATTTTTTTCTGAATGTGCAGGGCATGATGATGCAACTCGCGCGTTGAATTCAGAACTGCAACTCGGTCTAATGTTCTTTTTTCTTGCAGCATCAGGGTAGAGCTCCTATTTTTTTTCGTTTTTTATTTTAATTTTATTTTTTCGTCTACTTTGTACTTCTCTGCAAAATCCTGGTCTGGTTGTTGTGGCATCCGTTTTCATTTTCATTAGGATTTTGTAAACTTGATCTTCACAACCCCAAGCGTCATAAAATACCAAAAATAAAATAAATTTGTGCCTTAGGTCCTGCATTATTCAGTCCAAGCAGGGGCTATGCGTTGCTGACCGGGATGGGGGGAGACACGGCGCTTTTTGAGACGTATATGACATTGAAAAGCGTGTGGAGTTATGGCTTAGGTGGTTACCTTTTGCCTGCAGGCCGGCAGCAACATATTGCATACACATGCACATCCCAACATACACTTTCCTCAAAATGGACGTCAAGGCCACCCAGGCAAAATAACATCTTTCCTTCGTAATACTTGCAGACTACGCACAAACAAACACAAAAACACTCAAAATATGGATGTAGATGAAGACCATTTGATGATGTACAGTGCCTATAGAAAGTCTACACCCCCTTTCAAAATTTCACCTTTGTAGCCTTATAGCCTGGAATTAAATTGGGTTAAATCAGACTTTCCACCTTTATTTACACATTGTAACCCACAACTTCCAAGTAAAAACAAATTCGACAAATTTAGAAAATTAATTTAAAATAAAAAGTAGAATATCGTGTGATCAGTGTCCACCCCTTGAGTTAATACTTGGTGGACGCACCTTTGACGGCAATTACAGCTTGAGTCTGTTGGGATAGGTCTCCACCAACTTTAGACACCTTGATTGGCAATATTTGCCCATTTTCTGTATAAAAACGTTCAAGCTCAGTCAAGTTGTGTGAGGAGCGTTGATGGACAGCAATCTTCAAGTCATCCATGGATTTTTGATTGGATTTAGGTCGGGGCTCTGATGGGGCAACTCAAGCATATTTATATTTTTGTTCCTTCACCACTCCAGTGTAGCTTTGGCTGTGTTTGTTTTATCATGCTGAAAGTGAACTTCCGTCCCAATTTCAGCTTTTTGCAGAGGGCAGCAGGTTTCCTCTCAGATTTTTTTGTATTTTGCTCCTTCCATTTTCTTTTCTATCCTGACAAGTGCCCCGTCTCTGCTGATGAAAAACATCCCCATAACATTGATGCTGCCACCACCATGCTCACAGTGGGATGGTGTTCTTGGGTGTATGTGTGTGTGGTTTGCGTCAAACATAACATTTTGCATTTAGGCCAAAAAGTTCCATCTTGGTTTGTCAGACCACAAAACTTTTTGCCACATGGCTTCAGAATCTCCAGAGTGGTGTTATCATACCTCAAATGGGACTCA
Source organism: Eptatretus atami (assembly GCA_035128595.1). Taxonomy (NCBI): domain Eukaryota; kingdom Metazoa; phylum Chordata; class Myxini; order Myxiniformes; family Myxinidae; genus Eptatretus; species Eptatretus atami. The sequence goes on from CM068955.1 coordinate 106,178,624, forward strand.
AGTTGGCTTTTTTGAGTGATGGCTTCCTTCTTGCCACCCTACCATGCAGGCCAGACTTGTAGAAGTGCTTGGATATTGTTGTCACATACACACAGTGACCAGTTTTTGCCATAATGGCATGTAGCTCTTTCGAAGTGCCATTGTCTTCTTGGTAGCCTCTCTGATCAGTCCTTTCTTTGCGTCATCAGTTTGGAGGGACGGCCTGATCTAGCAGGGTCTTGGGTACCATATGCCTTCCACTTCTTAATGATTGTTCATTGTCTGTGCATCAAGGGATATTTAAGGCCTTTGAAGTATTTTCAAACCCATCCCCTGATCGTGCCTTTCCACAACTTTATACCGGAGTTATTTTAAAGTCCTTGGTTTCATCGTTGAATCTTTGCTGCTAAAATGCCACCCAGCAGAGAAACCTCCAGGACAGCTGATTTTATTCTGAAATAATCAGAATCACTGCAATTTAAAACATATAGAGGCCAATTAACTTGGTGTTGATTTGAATGTGATTACACCTGTGCTAATTTACAATTGCTCTCACAAGAGGATGAACACTTATCCAACCAAATATTGTAGTTTTGTATTTTAATTAATTTCTGGAATTTGTAGAATTTGTTTTTCACTTGAAGTTCTGGTTATGATGTGTAAATAAAGGTGGAAAAAGTCTGATTTAATTCCACGCTAAAGGCAACAAAAGTAAAAAAAATAGTTTGAAAGGGTGTAGACTTCTATAGCACTGTAATTGTTAGAAGACTTAAACTAAAAGAGAGTATTCTTTTGCCATGTGTGCAGTTTGTGTGCCTTTTCGGTAAACCATTTTAGTTCAAATCATCCTTTGGATTGCATGACGATACATGCTGTTGCCTGTTACAGAGTCAATGGTGTTTACATTGTAAGCATTTAAACAAATGTTGTTCCATTTTATTTATTTTGCATTTGCATTCAGACAAGACGTCGGAGGCTACATCGGAGTGATGGGTTTTTTACCAATTTATATCAAATCCAAGGTTTATCGTGTACTTAAATATTTTATTGATCACATAAGTGGTGGAATAAGTAAAAGAAGAACAATCATAATAGTAGTTTGAGCATTTGCCTCATTGTGTACTGTTCAAATCTCTGTACGACTGATTAGTTCAATATGTATAACAAACGGCCCCTTGTTCTGCATCTTGTAAATGAACAGACTCCTTATTGTGAGCCTTCATTATTGTAGAAAATAAGATGCCATGATCAAGCCAATAAGCTTGACTTTTACCAATGTAATGAAATATTATTAATTTAGTTTAATATCATTGCATGTTCACTATTATATGGGGGAGGAGGGCAAGGGGAAGGGAAGAAATAAATATTTTGTAAGATGTTATTGCAGCTGCATGATGTTTGTTGTTTCCAGGAAGAGGCCAAGAAGACATTGCCAAGCTGGAAATCTTCAAAGAGTTTTCGAGTCTACGTTAGACCAGATGCTTTGGCAGCAATGATCCCTGCATCACCCGATCAAGAAATTGTTCCTTTAGGCACCTCCGAAATAAACAACAAAACGAATCTTCACCCACCAAATGTGAAGGCAAATGGTTTAAATTCATTCACAGACATTTGTCAAGAAGAGCAACAGCAGAGTAATGCATATGCATACTCATGTCCTGAACAATGGAAGAAAACAAAGAAAACCTGTTCATTCCAAAGGTGAAGAAACTGGAGATTTGAGGTCTACCAGCATTAAACAGCATTAAGCGCAAGCTTGACCAAATGCTGAGTCCTGATGATGAATATCGCTCGAACAAAAAACGAGTCTGCAAGTTCGCCAGGGCACACCTTGGCACTGGCATAACCAGCATTGTAAAACTTTGAGAATTGAGGCAGATCCTGTTGCAGAAATGCCAGTGACCACCACTACTCCACCCCAGCCAAGTCGAGCATCTAAAGTGGCACTAGTAGTTTGGATCAGCCTGGTGTGGCCAAGAATTTGCTTTGAAAATGCAGAGTCAAGCAAAGCCTAGCTTAAATGTTCTTACCATCAGTCCAAAAAATGACACAGACAGGAATATGTAGCCCAACGTCTCATCTGAAAGCTCGCTTATAGAGCTCTTTGTACCAGAATTTGACCACAGTGGGCGAGACATGGCGTTTGAAAATGAGGAGATGGAATGCAAACAAGATAGGACTGCAGAGAAATTACAACCAGAGACATCATTTTACAATCCCATCCATCCTTGATATGATTCAAGCTCTTTTGAAGCTTGAAGTTCCCAGCAAGTGCTTCCACCCCATTCTAAGCGCCGCTCATCCATCATTTTCATGAGTCTGGATAACCACGTACAGCGTGAGGGTCAGTCCCTCTTTGTCAGCCTTCCAGTCATGTTTCTCCCTGACTACACTACAAAATTCACCGATGCCCAGCACATCTCTGTTGGAGGACAACCATCTTTCTGTAAGGATAATTTGTGTTGTGCTGTGTTGCTTGCCATGCCTTTGCTTTAAAACTTCAGTTTAAAATTGCTTCTATTCCATGGATTTTTTTTATTCATACATACACTCCTGTGCAAAAGTTTGGGTTATTTTTCACTTTTGTGGTGTGTGTGCATTAATCATTAGTGGGAAGGTGGAAGTGAAGTTGCAATATAGGAATATAATAAATAAATGTCTGCAAAAATCAATTTAATAACACAGTTATGTTTAAGTGTGGATAATAAATTGGGAAATTGAAATTATTTTTATTTTTGCGACATATTATCACAAGCAAAAGTACCCGTCCCAATTGACGGAAGAGTTGAAGTTAATCGTCAATTTAAATTATTTCATGACTTTAAAAAGGTTAATTGTGTTCGCTCAGCACGGATGTATGGTAGTGGAGCCCCGGGGCACACAATGAGTGGGGTGGCCCTTTATGCCACAACGATGAAGTAAAGCAGTGGTTTTCAACCTTTTTCACTGATGGCACCCTAAACTCTTATATCTGTGTCTGAACCCCTATTCAATTTTCTATTTGTATATTGCCTGAAGAATATTGTAGGCTCCACAAGTTAAATTATTGGATAAAATACAAATTTGAGTTTTTTTTTTTGCGGTCTTTTATTACCACCAATGGATTCCAGCCACAACTGAAGATTGGCAAAGCGTGCAATTAGCCTGTCAAAAAGATATTGTATTACTGTTACAAACTTCCAAGCTACATTTGATTTAATTTGAGTAAGGAACTATAAGTAGCGAAACGAGAAGCATTTCTTTAAATGTTCCTGGTATCGATTCCACAAACTCAGAAAGAAAAAAATCCCCTGACCAAGTGAATGTGGACTATATTAGTGAAACAATTTCCAATTAAAACTTGTCAAATTCCCATGAATGCCCAATTTTGTAGCAAATTTGCTACACTGGTTAATATTGGGTTAATAAGCTATAATTCACAACAACAATCAGACACTTACGTGTGACATTGCACGATCCGATAGTGATAGTGACACATGTAGCAGACAGAGACTGATTAAACATGGATAGTGATAGTGACACATTAGGTACCTTACGAGCCTTTTGACTAGCAAAGTCGCGATCTAAGTCAGAGAAGCCAATATCACACAGTTAGTTATATTCTATTGACAAGAGAACATGACAATAATCAGGATGAGCCCTTGGGTGGTGGACACCTGGTATGTGTTGGGTGTGGAGGCCCCGGGGCACATGCCCTGGTTGCCCTTGCGTAAATCCAGCCCTGATTCGCTCTTGATTTCACTCCGAGCCAAAGCTCTGAGCTACTTATATTGCCCACCGAGAAATGGTGGTGCAGTATTTGGTGGCGGAGGTTGATTTGTCCAAAAAGAGGAAAATAAAGCTATTTTAAATTGTGTGTTATATGCCATCAAGATCTGTATTAAACATATTTTAATACAGATGATCATGTGATTTTAAAATTCCTGGAAGGGACAATAAATGTCTGACTATATTGCATTAACAAAAATAAATGAATGCAAAAAACCCATCAACAGATTTTCAAACATAGCACGGGAAGCAGTCGCCATAAACGGGACACAGACAGACAGACAGACAGATAGACAAACGCATAGCCAGACACCACGGTTTGCATTGTATATAAGATGTGCTAGTAATATCACTTACCACAAAGAAAATATGCAGGAAATGGTTGTGGATCTTTGTACAGTAAATAATAATAAATTGACGCAATCAACACCAGTTAAGAAGAATCACAATGAAGTTCCAAACTGGTGAATATGTGAAATTAGTTTTCATTAGCTTTTCCCTTGAAAGTGTTTGAGTGGTTCATAATGGTGTTAAGGAAGCAGCACTCAACACAACATTGTGTAAAGAACCCAAATCTGAGAAGAAGGGAACAAGAAAATAGGACAAAAGCTGAAGATCTCCTGCACTGGTGTGAGTATACTTTATAACGCCCGTAAAAACTGCGTCGGTACAAAACAAGCAAACACCAGGAGGACCCAGAAACCTCTCCAAAGCAATACAATCACTTGAAGTTGCTCAGCTTATGCAATAGGAATAGAAGAAAATAAATCCAGCAGTTGACCAATGAAATGAGAATAGGTTGAACGTTAACACTCGTCCAGCACTGTGAGGAGAAGGCCGATTGCAACAGGTCTCCATGGCAGAATTGCAGTAAAGAAACCACTGCTGAGACCACAGAATAATGAGAAAGACTGGAATTTGCAAAGCAACACCTAGATTGGGTGTTTTAACGATTGAAATCCAGTACTCTGGTTAGATGAATTGAAGTTTAAACTTTTGGATCGAAGAGAAGCCAGTTTGTCTGTCCAAAGACCTGGAGACCGTTACGGCATGCAATGTTTGCAGCCTATTGTTAAACACAGGGAGATTATGTGACTGTCGAGGGTTGTATCTCAGCTTTTGGTTGTTGACAAACTTGTTCAAATCAATTGGACACTAATAAAAGAGAAGTACAGGCAGACACTGCAGCACTATGCAGTTCCTTGTGGAAATCGTGCAATTGGAATAGGATTCATTTCGAACAGATGATAATCCAAAACACACTTCCAAGATCATAAAACAATATTGCGAGAGCAAGGTTACAGTTGGTATGCTCCAAGTGTGAGAATCCATCCATCATTGGACCATACTCTGACAGAGTGTTGTGCTGCCTAAGCAGTCTCCTTGGCTATTCAGCACAATCCTGGATGGGTCACCACTCCGACGCAGGATATCAGCATGCTGGCACTCATTTGCCGACCTCGGAAGGATGACAGGCAGTCAACCCACCTGGTATTAATTGAACAGCTGAGGGGATTTGAACTCAGGATCCTAAGACCACCACCCTAACCATTAAGCCAACATCAGGATGAGTGTTGGAATGGCCACCCATAGTCCCGACAGTTGTGCCATCGGACCTTATGGATTACCTGGAAACAGAGAAGAGCAAGAGAAACCAATTAAACTTACAAAACTGTTGAATGAACGACAGGATATTTGGCACAATATTCCTGTAAGAGTGCTTCAGTCAAATACAGGAAGTGTAGGTAAAAGAGTGGTGCACTCAAGAAGGCAAGAGGTAGATGCACAAAGTATTGACTGATATTATAAAATGACACTGTTCTTTTATTTAGTTCAGCAGTTTGTTTCATGCATTTATAAAGGCTGTTGATTTACAATAATAAATGCGTACGACTGTTATAACTGATAATTTGATGATTTTGCCAAAAGTATGGATACCATTTACATAACCCATACTCTGCACAGTACTGTTTTCTATATCCATCTTTTGGAACGTCTGAAAGAGTTGCATTTTTGTTTGCCAATTCCAACTGACTTGTGTTGCTGTTGACCAATCATAATATTTCTTCACGTTTCAGACAACCTGCCCCATCACTGTACATACACCATTTCGCACACCAAAAACTGTGCGCCGTGGTGTTGCCAATCATAACAAAAGTATTCACATCTTCGGACTCCAGACTACCTTGCACCTGAACTGCTACTCGGAATTCCTCACGGTAAAGCATTTTCAAGCAGATGCTTTCCCAATTCGATTCCATGGAATAGTTCATGAAGAACTCCAGACTTTTTGAAAATTTATAAATAAATATGTTTGCAAAGTCGAAGATACGTGTAATTGTTTTGGAGGAGCAAATAATACATCCTCACAGATGGTTAATCCTCCTCCTCCTCCCCCCAGTATTACAGACTGGTTAATTCTCCCTTTTAGGCCATGGCCAGATATGGTCCACGTGCACCCCCCCCACAACCCTTCAACCCCATATTTTTCTGATGCCTTACGGTCCCCTGAGCATGAATTCAACTGGTAACAGTGAATAAACTGGGACTCACTATCCATTTTTCAAACCATATCTGACGGTACCCTGAAAATGTCAACTTTTCCTCAGTTTCGCACATAAAAAATCCCCTGACCGATAACATCACTGCAGTTGCCCAATAAGCATTAATATTAACAAATTATATATCAAATGAAAGATTATCACATGCAGATTTTCAAAATAGAGTCATCTGTCAAATTTAATAGCGTTATGTTTGTCCCAAGAAGTGATGAAGAGGAGTACCTCGCCTTTCCTTTTGACAACTCAGATTCAACTCAGATATCTGAAAAAATAACGTATATTCATGCTCATTTTACCTGACACAAACAAATAAATATTCTATGATATCACAAATTTTACTACCTTTCTATTGATACCAAAATTTCCCACACCAACTAAAGATGTACCGGTCTTACGTCTTAAACATAAGTACATCACTGTTGCAACACCCACATGTAGTCACCAGAAAGACGTAAGACTGAGAAAATATTCCTTACTTCACATAAATAAATAAATTATAAGTTTATTGAAGAAACAATTGAAACTTATTATGTCATGTCCACAAAATGTCATTGTGCATGGATTGCGCATAATATTCATTATCGCTGTCTTCATCACTCTCCAATGCCTGCTCTATATCATCAAATGCATCCATATCTGAATCCTCATCAGAGTCAGTTCGTCAGTGTGACTTCAGCAATGTCAGCCAGTTGCCGTGGAGGACATCTCCTTCATACAATAGACTCATAGAGGATCAAGGTTACCATCCTTTTCCTCCCAACCATGTCCCTAACCAGCCAGGAACCTGTGGTTTGTTATTTGTCAACATCCTAATGATCATCCAAATCATTTTCACTTTAGTTGAGTGCTCCATTGCTTCTCCAGAACCTGGATAAAGTAGCTGATTAACTTTTAGCTTGGGACTCTGTCTTTTGGTGATATAGCAGTCAGGAAGTATAACTGTGTCTGTCAGATGTAGAGACCACCTTTTACCCTTCTCTTAGAAGGCATCTCTGGCATTTTTCAACATCATCACCATCAACTTCTTGAAGCATGATTCCGTGGGCAGTATGGATTGACACTTTACCTGTGAAGTCATTTATTAGTGAATCAAATTGTCAAATTCCGAGTGGAATACAGCGGGCCCAGATGGTGACCTGATGATCTGACTGGATAGCTGTGTTGATGACTGCATCACTGCCTCTGCTAGTGCTGTCTCCAGTTCCAGCGTAAATGAATAACTCTCACAATGCCCCAACCTGTTCAAAAAAGTCACGAGCTTCTCACTCCTGTAAAGATGTCGTAGAGAAATGCACATAGGATATTGTTTGAGAGTTTCCAAGATCCATTGTAGCAGCGCGACAAATGTCTTGCCCTATGGATTGAACAAGTCTCTGGATTTGAGGGGTAGTGGGTGTTGCCTTTCCAGTAAAAATGTAGCACAGGAGCTGTTGAAGACATCTGGGATGACATCTTCCGGTGCCATTAGATCAGAGGACTTGGTGGCCATTTAGGATCCAGTGCCTTTGAGAAACATCTAAAATGGACTGTCGTAATTGTGTACCTGTGGTCTCAATCATATCCATTGATGCCAACTCGAAGGCATGCTTCACTGTGTATGGGTATCGATGTCTGAGCTAACAAAATGTATGATTGGAACTTTCCCATGTCACAGAATGATAGCTTGTCTTTAAATGGTTCATGACTTTCAATTGTTTTTTAAGCTTGTGGCTCCGATAGTCTGTGATTACGGTTTCACTGTCTTCTAGGATGTCAATGTATATTTTTCTCAAATCGGACAGCTTCAAAATGTTCAGATTTGTAATACATCCTTCTGTACATCTTACATACAGCTTCAAATGCCTTCTTATGATCTGCTTCTAAATTTATCATAAATTTTGCTTCTTGATTTGTACTTTGCCATTTCTCTGCTTTCTGCATGTATTGTATGCGACAGTTCTTGTGTATTTCGCTTCACAAGCAAAGAGATCATTCCCCTGATTCTTGTTCGAAGTTTATCATCAGTTTTTCTTCTCTCCATCTCAAGCACTGACTTCCATCCATCATATTCAAACTGGCTGAGGCCCTGGCTACTCCAGCTACCTTAACTTTAATCTTTTTCCGATTCTCTGAACCACAGAAAATAGTCAGGTTTGAATATAATCTTGTCACTTGAACTTCTGCGGCTCATGCGCTGTTGTGTAACATTTGTGGTCGTGAGATGAACTTGCAGCACATTTAAGCCTGTCAAGGTTCATTGTGAAACGTTTATAACACTGCCAGTGAAAGCCATGATGCTCTCCTATCACATCAGGGATCAGTCACATGCTTCCTTCATCATGTGGCAAATGATGGAGGTTGTGCCAGTCGCATTTCTTTCACCTCCTGTGGTTTGGCCAGTTTCTTTTCTCCATCCTTATCTTCTGACAGCAAGTGTAATTCACCATATTTCAAACTCTTGATATGAACTATGCACACAGGAACTACAGGAGGTTCGCCACTTGTACGTTTTCGTTTTGATGGTGGCTCTTCCATCATGTCACTTCAATCAGAACACGTCAACTGGAAATAAATATTGATACGTAAATGCATGTAGCATAGATTCTATCAGTCAGGGTTTTCATGTGTGAAACTGATGAAAAGTTAACATTTTGAGGGTACCGTCAGATATGGTTGGAAAATGGATTGGTCCCAGTTTATTCACTGTTACCAGCTGAATTCATGCTCAGGGTACCCGAAGGCTTCAGTAAAATATGGGTCGAAGGGTTGTGGGGGGGGGGGGATGCACGTGCACCATATCTGGCCCATGGCCTATTTCAAAGAACTTAGATGCAGAAGTAGGCAATTTGGCTGATCAACGCCAGAACTATTATGACCAACTTCTGGTTATTTGTCTGTTCTCTATCCTTTTTTTTTAATGCTGAGTTGTTGTTAAAGGCCCTGTCACACCTTGACGTTTAGCCAGCGTATGGCAAGGTATCAAAATGTAAAACGCTGGTGTACGCTGAACTATTGATTTTTTTCTTCCAGTTTTGGACGTATTCATAACCAGTTGGACGTATGCATAACGTATTAGTAACGCACACAGAACGTTTCGATAACATATAGATAACTTATACCAACGAATGCTGAGCATGTTGTCGGCGTTCACAACCTATGCCCAACGATAGTCTAACTTATGCATAGCGCGCGGCAGCTTATTGCCGACGATCACGTGGCGTAGCCTATTAAAAGGCTGCGGCTCGACGATTCAAAATCATAACCGCACTAGACATCGAAGTGTCAAACCGCTATCACACCTTGACGTTTTAGCCAGCGTATGCCGACGTATGAAAAATTTGCCGAATACGCTGGCACACGTCGAATACGTTATGGGTAACTTTTGTATACGTTAAGAGCACGCTGCATACGTCGAAGTACGCCGAGTACGTCGACAAATTTTCAGCATGTTGAAAAATTTTCGACGTATCCAGCGTATGACGCACACGTTCCGCATACGCTTGGCCATAAGTTGTAGGCAAGTTACGCGATCGTTGACACCACTATGACCACGTCACTTGAGATAAGTTTCATAAGTCGAAAACACGTCGAAAGGTAATGTTATTGCTCAGTGTTCCAGACTCCATGTTTTTATTTTATATATAAAATATTTAATTCTTTGCATAACACTGACGCTAAACATTACCTCGACGTGTTTCGACTTATGAGTAACTTACAAGTGACGTGTGTCAACGTGTGTCAACGATCGCGTAACTTGCCTACAACTTATGGCCAAGCGTATGCGGAACGTGTGCGTCATACGCTGGATACGT
>CM068955.1:106204573-106221875 GCA_035128595.1 Eptatretus atami
GCAGAGAAGAAAACTGATGATAAACTTCGAACAAGAATCAGGGGGAATGATCTCTTTGCTTGTGAAGCGAAATACCACAAGAACTGTCGCATACAATACATGCAGAAAGCAGAGAAATGGCAAAGTACAAATCAAGAAGCAAAAATTTATCAGATAAATTTAGCTTGCCGACGCCGCTCCTCTGCAGGAATGGCACCGGTCTTTTTCCTGATGGCGCAACAGCGAGGCTTCGAGCATGGTCTCTCACAGTTCCCCAGCCAACAGTCAATGGCCACGTCACGCGACCAGTTTTGGCCTCACAAGAACACTAAGAATGGTGCTTCACTGTGTCATGGAGCAAGCAGTAATGCCTTCTCTCCAACTGCCGATTCGACCTGCTCACTTCGGCTTTGTGTCCCGGCCCTTCATTCGTGTCCTGATTCCATCGTCTAACTCCCTCCTTCTGGGTACACTCCATCATCATTCACTTGAGAGGCGTGGTTTGGCTGTGTTTTGTATTTCCTGGAGGCGGAGGTTTTTCTTGCTGCTTGCTGTGCAGTTCTTGGTTGTCGTCTTAAGTACGTATCCTTTTTTTATCGCCGGTCTGAAATGCATAAAACATAGAAAAGGTACTGGGCAAATCGAATACTGGGAGAAATGTATTTCCTTAAACACTAAACCTAATTAACACAGCCACCCCCCCTATTGGCGCCACTTAACACTTAAGCCTCACAGTTTCCGCGATTTAAATTACATCAGACATGTCTCTACATGTCCTATAGGACCAAAGCAAACTTATACAAATCGCTACCTTTCTATGAAATGATTCCTCCACTACACACCAGCAAACATAACAATATCTTGATTGGATAAGGTGCCCACCCCCTTATATTGAAGCATTGTAAATTAGCTCAGCGGTGTTAAGCAATCACTCAGGTAACCACATAGCCAAGTTAATTGGCCTCCGCCTGTGGTATATTATAGTGATTCTGATTATTTCGAAGAGTAATTTATCAGCTGTGTCCTGTAAGGGTATTTCCTGCTGCTGGTAGTGCATTTCACAGATAGAATTCGAACGGATAGAGGCACCAAGGAAGTTTTCAAGAGACTGCTTGGAGATGTAGTTATGGAAGCACCTGTCGTGGGGATGGGTATAAATATATTTCAAAGCGCCATAATATCCCTTGGGCAGCAGGTCCAAGACAATCATATAAGAAGTGGATAGCATGATGGTACGGACCTAAGTATCCTTCCGGAACAGGCCTGCCTCACAAACTGGGTGACCAAGCAAGGAGGTAGACTGACCGAGAGAGGCCACAAGAGGCTACATGGCACTTTGAAAGAGCTACTGGCTTTTATTGGCAAAGACATGGTCATGGGTTACAGAGGCACCAACTTCCCAAGCACTCCCACAGTCTGCATAACTGTATGGTAGGAGTGGCAAGAAGGAAGCAATACTTCAAAAAGCCAACCTTGTTCCATTCTGAAGGTAGTACAGAAAAAATACTTCGGGAATTCTGAAGGCATGTGGAGCAGAGTTTTGTGGTCTGATGGGAAACTTTTGGCCTAAATGCAAAAGGGTAATGTTTCTCTAAGCAAATCCAATACAGCACAATAACATCAAAGAAGCACCACCCTACTGTGAAGGTAAATGGTGTGGCAGCGATGCATGTTTTATGGGGATGTTTTCTCTCAGCAGCGACTGGGGCACTTGTCAGAAATGAAGGGAAAATGGAATGAGCTAAAATAGAGAAAAATCCTGAAGGAGAAACCGGCTGCTCCTCTGAAGAAATCTGCAATTTGGGACGGAAGTTCCATCGTTCGCATGGACGACGTACCGAAGCATGCAGCCAAAGCTAAACTGAAGTGGTTAAGGATCATAAATATAGATGTCGTTTGAGTGGCCTCAGTCAGTCATGACTATCATCAATTGAAAATCTGTGGCGTAGACTTGAAGTTGCATTCCATCAATGTTCCCACACAAATTAGCTGACATGAACAGTTTCGTACAGAAGATTGCAAATATTCCCAATCCAGTTTGCAATGTTGGAAGACTACCCAACACACTCCAGCTGGAATTGCTTCTCAAAGGTCTTCCACGCAATTTATTAACGTCAGTGGGGGTGGACAGTTTATCAACCGAGATATTCTAGTTTTGTTTTTTTATTCATTTTCTGAATATTTGTATACATTTGTTTTTTGAATTGGAAGTTGTGGAGTTACAACGTGTAGATATTCGTGGATAAAGTCCTCGATTTAATTCCAGCTTGTAAGACACATAAAGTGAAAGTTTGAAAGGGGGTGTAGACTTTCTAATAGGGAACTGCACATCTACATATAACTTACTAGAAAATTACCTGTCCTCAGTGAGAAAAGTTTTTAAGGTGATCGCTCAAATTAAAAATATTTCACGGACTTCAATAAGGTTAATTGTGTTGCACTCCTGGTTTTCACTCAAAGCCAAAGCTCTAAGCTAACTTATACCGACACCGCAAAATTGCTGGTGCAATATCAGAAGGCAGAGGTTCGATTTGTCGAAAAAGATGATAAAATATAACTTTTAAATTGTTTATTCATGAAGGTCGTCAGTCGTTTTTTGGAGCATGCTCATGAATGGAGAATCGCCTCGTCCACTTTCTGCCGGTACTCCAGGGGGCCTCATCTGGCCATTCCCATCTCCTGTGATGCCAATCAACCTGCTGCAAACATGAGGCATGTGGTTCGGCTGTTGGCATCCTCCACTCATGACGCTCTCGGCTGAGAGAATGGTGAGCAGGATCAGTGTCAGGAAACGAGCCACATGTCCATACACCTGCAGCTCACTCTCATGGAGTAAACGGTACTAATCTCATCTGAGTCTCAGCAAACGCTTGTGGGACCCAAATTCTGACAAGCAATCGCCAGGGATTCTCTGAAGAGATCTGATACGAAGGAGTTAATTATTTGTTTGAAATTCCTTGGTCAGAAGTCCAAGTCTCCATCCATAGAGCAGACTGGAAGCACCCAGGACTTAAAGACTTGGACATTCGTCCTTCTGCATAGGTGTTCCGACAGTGCTACACCCCATGATCCAGTGAATCCATGACTCCCAGACCCGACCCAAATCTTTTGACTCTGGCTCACAACTGCAGAGACTGAAATACACTGCCAAGGTAAGTGAATGTCTCTCTGACTCAACGGCTCGCCACAGACAGGTACAAGACAAGATGAGCACACCAGATGTCTATGAAACCTGGTATTATTTTTGACCCGGAGACTCATAATCCCAGCAGCTTGACTCCTCATTCAGCCTCGAGGGCCCCCATAAGGATATCCTGAGTCTCCCAAAGATGACTGCGTCATCAGGAGCAAATCAAGATCCGAGATTTGACATTCCTAAACGATGCACCGCAGCTTGATCTCTCTGACATCCTCCCCAGAATCCAGTCCTGCAAACGCTGCAAGGTGGGTGCAGTACACGCCCTGAAAACTCCAGTAATAACTGGAATATGTTGGAGATAGAGCACACACCTCACAGCCTTTTCAGTACCAGATATTAAGTTTAGAAATCAAGTTGATCATTTTTGCTGGGACCGTACAAAGACTGAGAATCTCCAGAGGGCATCCATTCACTGAATTGAATGCTTTGCAGAGATGAACATATAGGCTGCAAACAGACCCTGCTGAAACTCTCGCCTGCATTCGTGAGGACAAAGAGCAATAGATACGGTCAATTGTTGACCTCTTTGGTGTAAAGCCGAATACTCTGGGTGCTGTTGCTTCAAGCAGTGGTGGAAACCCGAGGCAATAATTATCGAGCAAAGGCTTTGGCCCAGCACTGAGCACCGTCATCCTGGTAGTTGTTGCAGTCCTGTTGATCACCCTTCCCTTTCCAGAGAGGGACAACAAGGCTCTTGCCAGTCAGTTGGATGATGCCTGTGTTCCAGTAGTACTGCAGCATAGCAAACAATTGTTCAATTTGCATAAAAGCACCAAAATTGGCTGACAGAGCACAATCTCGGGTGGCTCCTAGTCTAGAATTGTTCGGAATACATTATTCTACGTTGTATCAATTTTGTGCTTTTTGCAAATTTGAAAATTGATCTGAAATATCAGACTACGCTGCTGGACTACAGGCAGAGCACATTACTGCATGCATGTTGAGTAAGATATCAACAGCCTTGGAAGCTTAGCATGGATGCCCACAATCCCAGGAACTTGCTCCTTTTCAACAGGTTCAGCACAGCTTTGTTTCCAAACTAAGGGGTTCACAGTTAATTGGTGGTCAGCAATGTGGATATTAATACCATGATGTTCAACTCACAGCTGGTGTGTCAGACTGGTCCAGCCGCTAAAGTAATGGCCCAGCGGTTCTTCTTTTAGACTCCTCTGTCAAAGAGCTCACCACCCTCTGCTCTAACTGCACGACACGAGGGACAGGCTTGGAGAGAGCGATGCATGGATTCCCCTGTAGCAGGACGAGAATCATTGTCACAGGTGATTCTCTGCCCTTCATAGATTCCTCACACATACGTCCCTGTCCGCCTCTAGCGCGTATAGTTTTTACACTTTAGTTCCCTGAAGCTCGGTTCTGCCGTTAAGCCTGGCACTGCAACTTTGGTCAATGGTATCCAGTGTCCTTGGGAGACAAAGTTCTCTTTACCTGATGGTGAATTCCAAAACACCCACCGGCAACATAAAGGATGGTATCAAAGAAGGCACTCCACAACTTTTGAGGATCCACTAACTCAGACCCTTGATCCCACTCAACGACTGTTCGAAACTCCTCAGTTACAACTCCATCTTGAGCTTGCCACATTCAGCTGAGGCTAAGATGGTCCCATTTCTGGAGTTGAGCCGCAGCTTCAGAGTTGCTGCAACAAGCCTGTGGTGGTTTGGAACTGAGCCTCTGGTAGACCCTCCATTTCTGGAGCATCCTCCACACATCACGAGCACATGGTCAATCTATTTTGCCAAACCACCAGCATTGGAATACAGGTCGCAGGATGTGGCTGTGGCACTGAAACCATGCAAACACCTGAGTCCACGACATCTTATGAAGTCAGGAACTTGGTGCTCTTCTGGTTCATGTTACGGACCATGGGGACCAACACGTCTCATAACATCCTTTCAGTGCCAGTCGATATTTTGAAGTCCCCAAGATGAGAAGAGTATCTCACCTGGGATACTCGATCTAGCATGGCATAGAATGTCTCCTTCACTGTGAGATAACTCACCTCAGTCGGAGCTTACACACAAGACCAGGGAAGAGACACCCAGAGATGAATCGTCAGTCTCATGATAGCCTGGTGTTGGCTCAGTGGCTAGGGTGACTGGCTTCGCATCCTAGTGTTCCGTGAGTTGAGCCCTGTTGGCTGTGAATTAACAACAGGTGGGGTTGATTCAGCCTGCCATTCTTCAGGTTGGCAAAATGAGTACCATTGTACTGGTTGTGGGTCACAGATCAGTGGCAAGACGCTGCGCTTCCAAGAAATTATAGCTAATCGACAGCCAAGCTGCATACGCAAGAACAGAACAATCTCATAATATGCTTTGTTGACCGTGTTACTGATTATCATCGGAGTCAGCTTGTTGGACACAGCTACAGCAACTCTTGGTTGGTAACCTGAAGCGACCAGACCAGTAGTAGGTGTAACACACTCCATGATCTCATCACTTATCCGGTCTACGATCTCTCAAATTACTGACTGATGTTCAAATGCTGAGCTCAGATGACAGCAGACAGGTGATCATCCTCCTTAGAGTGAGGACATTCCAGGATCCACCAAGAGGACCGTCTTGTTTTAACCTGAAGAGACCGCCGTCTGGTGGACGACAACTCAGCACCACCCCGGCACACAACACATAACCTGACACGCAGGGTCCCCGTGGTTTTCCTCCTGTCTTCAAATAATAGGGGGGTCCAAAGGCTTTGCTCCAATCCCATAATCTAGTGAGCCCCTGCGAACGGCAGTGCACAAGAGCTACTCCATGGATGGGTTTTCTTAGGTTGTTTGTGTTTTTTGTATGTGTCGCGGAATGAAGTGTTTTACAGTGTTTTTATGCCTCCGTGATGAAGTCGACGGAGGCATTATGTTTTCGGGTTGTCCGTCCGTACATACGTCCTTCCGTGCTAATTTTCTCTTTTCTTGAAACTGCTTATCCGATTGACACTAAATTTTCACTGTTGGTGTGACTACTCGTGTAAATGTTTTAATGATATATATGACATGATAGGTCATGTGGTGTGTGGTAGCCATGTTGGAAAAAGGAAAAACTTTGGACCTCTGTATCTCTGAAACTCACTCCATGGAAAAAATTGAAACTTGACCATGTCAAGTACTCCCAATGGGAAAGTGGTTTATTTTTTTTGATGATGTCATTGGTGGCTTTGTTATGACAATCATAATTGCATGCGTCGAACACTTTATTGAATCAGTATGAAAAATTTTGAGGGTCATCTTGGGCTAAATTGTATGGCGGTGGGATAGGGGGGGAGGGGGGTATGGGGGCGGGGAATTGGTCATCGGTCATGTGTGGTTCTGCAGCCATATTTTTTGTTTTTAACATAAAATTCTTCAAAAATTTCCTTCTCGAAACGGTTGAACAGATTGTAAGCAGAACTTTACAGGTATGATCACACTATCCATGAGGAACAAAAAGTTTCCACCTATGACATCATAGGTCACGTGGTTTGGCAGCTATGATTTTTTTGAAGCATAAACCTTTAAAAATCCCATCCAGAACAGCTTGAGAGATAGAGAAAACTTCACCACATGTTCCCCAAGCCTGTGGGGATACCAGGGTGTTCACGATATATTAACAGGCCACATGGTCTGACAGCCATATTGGTTTGAACAAAAATCTAATAAAATTTATTTTTCTTGAACCACTTCATTAATCGACGTTGAACTTCACAATGATGATATAGTAGTCGTGGGGAATATATGTTTTAATTCAACCTGATTGGATGCATGGTCTGGTAGCTAGAATTGTTTAATATTTGAATCTGGGTTTAGGGATTTAAATCAAACTTGGTACAAGTATGTATATAGATGTAATAGTTTTGGCGGAGGCATACTGGTGATGTTGCGATGTCGGAATGCCTTCTAATTTAAAATCCATGACTCGCATATTTTGTTATCATTCAATAATCATTTAATTTTTACCTTTTTATTTTTACCACTTACCTTTTTAAAGCGTGTTTGTTCACATCTCCCATCAAATTTCTCTTTCAAAGCTAGAGTTCTGCTCCATTTGTTTCAATGCCACAAAATGCTGACAACTCATTAACTCGCTTCATTTTGTCTGAATACATTTCCTTTTCTCTGCACACTATATGAATCCTAGTTTCAAGGAACTTTGCAGACAAACCAGGAGTGTTCCCAAATCACATGCTCTGTGCAGCTCAGAGAAGTGGAGCCAAGATTATCTGCCAGATGATGAGGCATCATGTTGCGGCATCATCTGGCCAGTAGACTCGTGAACATCTTTCATCCAGGTTATGGCCTAACCTTCTGGCAGCAAGCCTGTGGAAACACTGACTCCAATGGTACCCTCTAGCAGGCATTGCAGAACCAGGAAAGCAACTCGCAAGGCAGAAAGAACCCAAAAACCCACAACCGTCCAACTTCAGCTGTCCCAGAGCTTGTAACCTATCAGCGCAAGGGCCCAAATGGAATTGTGGCTGTACCACTTGGGCTGCTGTGAGCAGCCTTCCATCTAAAACATCCCACGCTGTCCTTTGCAAACATTAGGCGAGCTATTGCCGCCAACCTGAATAAATGACAATTTTTTTCTGAATGTGCAGGGGCATGATGATGCAACTCGCGCGTTGAATTCAGAATGCAACTCGGTCTAATTTCTTTTTTCTTGCAGCATCATGGGTAGAGCTCCTATTTTTTTCGTTTTTTTTTTTTAATTTTTATTTTCGTCATAATCTTTGTACTTCTCTGCAAAATCCTGGTCTGGTTGTTGTGGCATCCGTTTCATTTTCATTAGGATTTTTGTAAACTTGATTTCACAACCCAAGCGTCATAAAATACCAAAATAAAAAAATTGGTGCCTTGAGTCTGCATTATTCAGTCCAAGCAGGGGTATGCGTTGCTGACCGGGATGGGGGGAGACACGGCGCTTTTTGAGCCGTATATGACATTGAAAAGCTGTGGAGTTATTGGTCTTAGGGTGGTTACCTTTTGCCTGCAGGCCGGCAGCAGCATATGCATACACATGCACATCAACATACACTTTCCTCAAAATGGACGTCAAGGACCCAGGCAAAATAACATTCTTTTCCTGTCGTAATACTTGGCAGACTACGCACAAACAAACACAAAAACATTCAAAATATGGATGTAGATGAGACCATTTGATGATGTACAGTGCCTATAGAAAGTCTACCCCTTTCAAAATTTCACCTTTTGAGCCTTATAGCCTGGAATTAAATTGGGTTAAATCAGACTTTCCACCTTTATTTACACATTGTAACCCACAACTTCCAAGTGAAAAACAAATTCGACAAATTTCAGAAAATTAATTTAAAATAGAAAGTAGAATATCGTGGTTGGATCAGTGTCCACCCCTTGAGTTAATACTTGGTGACGCACCTTTGACGGCAATTACAGCTGTGAGTCTGTTGGGATAGGTCTCCACCAACTTTAGACACCTTGATTGGCAATATTGCCCATTCTTCTGTAAAAACTGTTCAAGCTCAGTCAAGTTGTGTGAGGGCGTTGATGGACAGCAATCTTCAAGTCATGCCATGGATTTTTGATTGATTTAGGTCGGGGCTTTGATGGGGAACTCAAGCATATTTATTTTTGTTCCTTCACCACTCCAGTGTAGCTTTTGGCTTGTGTTTGGTGTTATCATGCTGAAAGGTGAACTTCCGTCCCAATTTCAGCTTTTTGCAGAGGGCAGCAGGTTTTCCCTCAGATTTTTTTGTATTTTGCTCCTTCCATTTTCTTTTCTATCCTGACAAGTGCCCCAGTCTCTGCTGATGAAAAACATCCCATAACATGATGCTGCACCACCATGCTCACAGTTGGGATGGTGTTCTTTGGGTGATGTGTGTGTTGGTTTGCGTCAAACATAACATTTTGCATTTAGGCCAAAAGTTCCATCTTGGTTTCGTCAGACCACAAAACTTTTTGCCACATGGCTTCAGAATCTCCAGAGTGGTGTTTATCATACCTCAAATGGACTCAAGTTGGCTTTTTTGAGTGATGGCTTCCTTCTTGCCACCCTACATGCAGGCCAGACTTGTAGAGTGCTTGGTATTGTTGTCACATACACACAGTGACCAGTTTTTGCCATAATGGCATTGCTCTTTCGAAGTGCCATTGTCTTCTTGGTAGCCTCTCTGATCAGTCTCCTTTCTTGGTCATTCAGTTTGGAGGGACGCCTGATCTAGGCAGGGTCTTGTGGTACCATATGCCTTCCACTTTTAATGATTGTCATTGTCTGTGCATCAAGGGATATTTAAGGCTTTGAAGTATTTCAAACCATCCCCTGATCTGTGCCTTTCCACAACTTTATACCGGAGTTATTTTAAAAGCTCCTTGTTTTCATCGTTGAATCTTTGCTGTAAAATGCACTACCCAGCAAGGAAACCTCCAGGGACAGCTGATTTATTCTGAAATAATCAGAATCACTGCAATTTAAAACATATAGAGGCCAATTAACTTGGTGTGATTTTGAATGTGATTACACCTGTGCTAATTTACAATTGCTCTCACAAGAGGGATGAACACTTTCCAACCAATATATTGTAGTTTTGTATTTTTAATTAATTTTCTGGAATTTGTAGAATTGTTTTTCACTTGGAAGTTCTGGGTTATGATGTGTAAATAAAGGTGGAAAAAGTCTGATTAATTCCACGCTAAAAGGCAACAAAAGGTAAAAAAAATAGTTTGAAAGGGGGTGTAGACTTTCTATGCACTGTAATTGTAGAAGACTTAAAACTAAAAAGAGAGTATTCTTTGGCCATGTGTGCAGTTTGTGTGCCTTTTCGGTAAACCATTTGAAGTTCAAAGTCATCCTTTGGATGCATGACGATACATGCTGTTGCCTGTTACAGAGTCAATGGTGTTTACATTGTAAAGCATTTAAAACAAATGTTGTTCCTTTTTTTATTTTTGTCATTTGCATTCAGACAAGACGTCGGAGGCTACATCGGATGTATGTGTTTTTACCAATTTATATCAAATCAAGGTTTATCGTGTACTTAAATATTTTATTGATCACATAAGTGGTGGAATAAGTAAAAGAAGAACAATCATAATAGTAGTTTGAGCATTTGCCTCATTGTGTACTGTTCAAATCTCTGTACGACTGATTAGTTCAATATGTATACAAACGTCCCCTTGTTCTGCATCTTGTAAATGAACAGACTCCTTATTGTGAGCCTTCATTATTGTAGAAAATAAGATGCCATGATCAAGCCATAAGCTTGACTTTTACCAATGTAATGAAATATTATTATATTTAGTTTAATATCATTGCATGTTCACTATTAATGGGGGAGGAGGGCAAGGGGAAGGGAAGAAATAAATATTTGTAAGATGGTTGATTGCAGCTGCATGATGTTTGTTTTCCAGGAAGAGGCCAAGAAGACATTGCCAAGCTGGAAATCTTCAAAAGTTTTCGAGTCTACGTTAGACCAGATGACTTTGGCAGCCAAATGATCCCTGCATCACCCGATCAAGAAATTGTTCCTTTAGGCACCTCCGAAATAAACAACAAACAGAATCTTCACCCACCAAATGTGAAGGCAAATGGTTTAAATTCATTCACAGACATTTGTCAAGAAGAGCAACAGCAGAGTAATGCATATGCATACTCATGTCCTGAAACAATGGAAGAAAAAGAAAACCTGTTCATTCCAAAGGTGAAGAAACTGGAGGATTTGAGGTCTACCAGGACTTAAACAGCATTAAGCGCAAGCTTGACCAAATGCTGAGTCCTGATGATGAATATCGCTGAACAAAAAACGAGTCTGCAAGTTCGCCAGGGCACACCTTGGACTGGCATAACCAGCATTGTTAAAACTTTGAGAATTGAGGCAGATCCTGTTGCAGAAATCCAGTGACCACCACTACTCCACCCCAGCCAAGTCGAGCATCTAAAGGTGGCACTAGTAGTTTGGATCAGCCTGGTGTGGCCAAGAATTTGCTTTTGAAAATGCAGAGTCAAGCAAAGCCTAGCTTAAATGTTCTTACCATCAGTCCAAAAATGACACAGACAGAATATGTAGCCCCAACGTCTCATCTGAAAGCTCGCTTATAGAGCTCTTTGTACCAGAATTTGACCACAGTGGGCGAGACATGTCGTTTGAAAATGAGGAGATGGAATGCAAACAAGATAGGACTGCAGAGAAATACAACCAGAGAACATATTTTACAATCCCATCCATCCTGTATATGATTAAGCTCTTTTGAAGCTTGAAGTTCCCAGCAAGTGCTTGCCCATTCTAACGCCGCTCATCCATCATTTTCATGAGTCTGGATAACCACGTGAACAGCGTGAGGGTCAGTCCCTCTTTGTCAGCCTTCCAGTCATGTTTCTCCCTGACTACACTACAAAATTCACCGATGCCCAGCACATCTCTGTTGGAGGACAACCATCTTTCTGTAAGGATAATTTTGTGTTGTGCTGTGTTGCTTGCCATGTTTGCTTTAAAACTTCAGTTTAAAATTGCTGTCCTATTCCATGGATTTTTTTATTCATACATACACTCCTGTGCAAAAGTTTGGTTATTTTTCACTTTTGTGGTGTGTGTCATTAATCATTAGTGGGAAGGTGGAAGTGAAGTGTGCAATATAGGAATATAATAAATAAATGTCTGCAAAAACAATTTAATAACACAGTTATGTTTAAGTGTGGATAATAAATTGGGAAATTGAAATTATTTTTTATTTTTGCGACATATTATCACAGCAAAAGTACCCGTCCCAATTGACGGGAAGAGTTGAAGTTAATCGTCAATTTAAATTATTTCATGGACTTTAAAAAGGTTAATTGTGTTGCGCTCAGCACGGGATTTATGGTAGTGGAGGCCCCGGGGCACACATGAGTGGTGGTGGCCCTTTATGCCACCAACGATGAAGTAAAGCAGTGGTTTTCAACCTTTTTCACTGATGCCACCCTAAACTCTTATATCGTGTTCTGAACCCCTATTCAATTTTCTATTTGTATAATTGCCTGAAGAATATTGTAGGCTCCACAAGTTAAATTATTGGATAAAATACATAATTTGAGTTTTTTTTTTTTGCGGTCTTTTATTACCACCAATGGATTCCAGCCACAACTGAAGATTGGCAAAGCGTGCAATTAGCCTGTCAAAAAGATATTGTATTACTGTTACAACTTCCAAGCTACATTTGATTTAATTTGAGTAATGGAACTATAAGTAGCGAAACGAGAAGCATTTCTTTAAATGTTCCTGGTATCGGATTCCACAAACTCAGAAAGTAAAAATCCCCTGACCAAGTGAATGTGGACTATATTAGTGAAACAATTTCCAATTAAACTTGTCAAATTCCCATTGAATGCCCAATTTTGTAGCAATTTGCTACACTGGTTAATATTGGGTTAATAAGCTATAATTCACAACAACAATCAGACACTTACGTGTGACATTGCACGATCCGATAGTGATGTGACACATGTAGGCAGACAGAGACTGATTAAACATGGATAGTGATAGTGACACATGTAGGTACCTTACGAGCCTTTTGACAGCAAAGTCGCGATCTAAGTCAGAGAAGCCAATATCAAACAGTTAGTTATATTCTATTGACAAGAGAACATGACAATAATCAGGATGAGCCCTTGGTGGTGGAGACCTGGTATGTGTGGGTGTGGAGGCCCGGGGCACATGCCCTGGTTGCCTTGCGTAAATCCAGCCCTGATTGCGCTCTTGATTTCACTCCGAGCCAAAGCTCTGAGCTACTTATATTGCCCACCGAGAAATGGTGGTGCAGTATTTGGTGCGGAGGTTGGATTTGTCCAAAAGAGGGAAAATAAAGCTATTTTAAATTGTGTGTTATGCCATCAAGATCTGTATTAAACATATTTTAATACAGATGATCATGGTGATTTTAAAGATTCCTGGAAGGGAACAATATTGTCTGACTATATTGCATTAACAAAAATAAAATGAAAATAAAAATAACCAATCAACAGATTTTCAAACATAGCACGGAAGCAGTCGCCATAAACGGGACACAGACAGACAGACAGACAGATAGACAAACGCATAGCCAGACACCACGGTTTGCATTGTATATAAGATGTGCTAGTAATATCACTTACCACAAAGAAAATATGCAGGAAATGGTTTGTGGATCTTTGTACAGTAAATAATAATAATTGACGCAATCAACACCAGTTACAGAAAATCAAATGAAGTTCCAAACTGGTGAATATGTGAAATTAGTTTTCATTAGCTTGTTCCCTTGAAAGTGTTTGAGTGGGTTCATAATGGTGTTAAGGAAGCAGCACTCAACACAAACATTGTGTAAAGACCCAAATCTGAGAAGAAGGGAAACAAGAAAATAGGACAAAAGCTGAAGATCTCCTGCACTGGTGTGAGTATACTTTATAACGCCCGTAATAAACTGGCTCGGCAAAACAAGCAAACACCAGGAGGACCCAGAAGAACCTCTCCAAAGCAATACAATCACTTGAAGTTGCTCAGCTTATGCAATAGAAATAGAAGAAATAAATCCAGCAGTTGACCAATGAAATGAGAATAGGTGTGAACGTTAACATCTCGTCCAGCACTGTGAGGAGAAGGCCGATTGCAACAGGTCTCCATGGCAGAATTGCAGTAAAGAAACCACTGCTGAGACCACAGAATAATGAGAAAGACTGGAATTTGCAAGGCAACACCTAGATTGGGTGTTTTAAACGATGAAATCCAGTACTTGGTTAGATGAATTGAAGTTTAAACTTTTTGGATCGAAGAGAAGCCAGTTTGTCTGCCAAAGACCTGGAGACCGTTACGGCATGCAATGTTTGCAGCCTATTGTTAAACACAAGGGAGATTATGTGACTGTCGAGGGTTGTTATCTCAGCTTTTGTTGTTGACAAACTTGTTCAAATCAATTGGACACTAATAAAAAGAAGTACAGGCAGACACTGCACACTATGCAGTTCCTTGTGGAAATCGTGCAATTGGAATAGGATTCATTTCGAACAGGATGATAATCCAAAACACACTTCCAAGATCATAAAACAATATTGCGAGAGCAAGGTTACAGTTGGTATGCTCCAAGTGTGAGAATCCATCCATCCATTGGGACCATACTCTGGACAGAGTGTTGTGCTGCCTAAGCAGTCTCCTTGGTATTCAGCACAATCCTGGATGGGTCACCACTCGCGCAGGAATCACAGCATGCTGGCACTCATTTTGCCGACCTCGGAAGGATGACAGGCAGTCAACCCCCTGGTATTAATTGAACAGCTGAGTGGATTTGAACTCAGGATCCTAAGCCCACCACCCTAACCATTAAAGCCAACATCAGGCATGAGTGTTGGAATGGCCACCCATAGTCCCGACAGTTGTGCCATCGAGACCTTATGGGATTACCTGGAAACAGAGAAGAGCAAGAGGACCCAATTAAACTTACAGAACTGTTGAATGAACGACAGGATATTTGGCACATATTCCTGTAAGAGTGCTTCAGTCAAATACAGGAAGTGTAGGTAAAAGAGTGATGGCACTCAAGAAGGCAAAGGGTAGATGCACAAAGTATTGACTGATATTATAAATGACACTGTTCTTGTTATTTAGTTCAGCAGTTTGTTTCATGCATTTATAAAGGCTGTTGATTTACAATAATAAATGCGTACGACTGTTATAACTGATAATTTGATGATTTTGCCCAAAAGTATGGATACCATTTACATAACCCATACTCTTGCACAGTACTGTTTTCTATATCCATCTTTTGGAACGTCTGAAAGTTGCATGTTTTGTTTTGCCAATTCCAACTGACTTGTGTTGCTGTTGACCAATCATAATTTCTTCACGTTTCAGACAACCTGCCCCATCACTGTACATACACCATTTCGCACACCAAAAACTGTGCGCCGTGGTGTTGCCAATCATAACAAAAGTATTCACATCTTCGGGACTCCAGACTACCTTGCACCTGAACGGCTACTCGGAATTCCTCACGGTAAAGCATTTTCAAGCAGACGTGCTTCCCAATTCGATTCCATGGAATAGTTCATGAAGAACTCCAGACTTTTGAAAATTTATAAATAAATATGTTTGCAAAGTCGAAGATACGTGTAATTGTTTTGGGAGGAGCAAATAATACATCCTCACAGATGGGTTAATCCTCTCCTCCTCCCCCCAGTATTACAGACTGGTTAATTCTCCCTTTTAGGCCATGGCCAGATATGGCCACGTGCACCCCCCCCCAAAACCTTCAACCCATATTTTTCTGATGCCTTACGGTCCCCTGAGCATGAATTCAACTGGTAACAGTGAATAAACTGGGACTCACTATCCATTTCCAACCATATCTGACGGTACCCTGAAAATGTCAACTTTTCCTCAGTTTCGCACATAAAAAATCCCCTGACCGATAACATCACTGCAGTTGCCCAATAAGCATTAATATTAACAAATTATATATCAAATGAAAGATTATCACATGCAGATTTTCAAAATAGAGTCATCTGTCAAATTTAATAGCGTTAGTTTGTCCCAAGAAGTGATGAAGAGGAGTACCTCGCCTTTCTTTTGACAACTCAGATTCAACTCAGATATCTGAAAAAATAACGTATATTCATGCTCATTTTACCTGACACAACAAATAAATATTTCTATGATTATCACAAATTTTACTACCTTTCTATTGATACCAAAATTTCCCACACCAACTAAAGATGTACCAGTCTTACGTCTTAAACATAAGTACATCACTGTTGCAACACCCAACATGTAGTCACCAGAAAGACGTAAGACTGAGAAAATATCCTTACTTCACATAAATAAATATAAATTATAAGTTTATTTAAGAAAACAATTGAAACTTATTATGTCATGTCCACAAATGTATCATGTGCATGGATTGCGCATTATATCATTATCGCTGTCTCATCACTCTCCAATGCCTGCTCTATATCATCAAATGCATCCATTCTGAATCCTCATCAGAGTCAGTGTCGTCAGTGTGACTTCAGCAATGTCAGCCAGTTCCTGGGAGGACATCTCTTCACAATACTAAGATAAGTTACCATTTCTCCAACCAGTCAAAAAGGAACTTGTTTTGTTTCAAATCCTAATGATCATCCAAATCATTTTCACTTTAGTTGAGTGTCCATTGCTTCTCCAGAACCTGGATAAAGTAGCTATTAACTTTAGCTTGGGACTCTGTCTTTTGGTGATATAGCAGTCAGGAATTATAACTGTGTCTGTCAGATGTAGAGACCACCTTTACCCTTCTCGAGAAGGCATCTCTGGGCATTTCAACATCATCACCATCAACTTCTTGAAGCATGATTCCGTGGGCAGTATGGATTGACACTTTACCTGTGAAGTCATTTATTAGTGAATCAAATTGTCAAATTCCGAGTGGAATACAGCGGGCCCAGATGGTGACCTGATGATCTGACTGGATAGCTGTGTTATGACTGCATCACTGCCTCTGCTAGTGCCTCCAGTTCCAGCGTAAATGAATAACTCTCACAATGCCCCAACCTGTTCAAAAAAGTCACGAGCTTCTCACTCCTGTAAAGATGTCGTAGAGAAATGCACATGAGGATATGTTTTGAGAGTTTCCAAGATCCATTGGTAGCAGCGCGACAAATGTCTTGCCCTATGGATTGAACAAGTCTCTGGATTTGAGGGGTAGTGGGTGTTGCCTTTCCAGTAAAAATGTAGCACAGGAGCTGTTGAAGAACATCTGGGATGACATCTTCGTGCCATTAGATCGAGGGACTTGGTGGCATTTAGGATCCAGTGCCTTTGAGAACCATCTAAAATGGACTGTCGTAATTGTGTACCTGTGGTCTCAATCATATCCATTGATGCCAACTCGAAGGCATGCTTCACTGCTGTATGGGTATCGATGTCTGAGCTGAACAAAATGTATGATTGGAACTTTCCCATGTCACAGAATGATAGCTTGTCTTTAAATGGTTCATGACTTTCAAGTTTGTGTTTAAGCTTGTGGCTCCGATAGTCTGGATTACGGTGTTCACTGTCTTCTAGGATGTCAATGTATATTTTTCTCAAATCGGACAGCTTCAAAATGTTCAGATTTGTAATACATCCTTCTGTACAATCTTACATACAGCTTCAAATGCCTTCTTATATCTGCTTTAA
>CM068955.1:106221900-106234231 GCA_035128595.1 Eptatretus atami
CTTGAACAAGTCTCTGGATTTGAGGGTAGTGGGTGTTGCCTTTCCAGTAAAAATGTAGCACAGGAGCTGTTGAAGAACATCTGGGATGACATCTTCCGGTGCCATTAGATCAGAGGGACTTGGTGGCCATTTAGGATCCAGTGCCTTTGAGAAACCATCTAAAATGGACTGTCGTAATTGTGTACCTTGGTCTCAATCATATCCATTGATGCCAACTCGAAGGCATGCTTCACTGCTGTATGGTATCGATGTCTGAGCTGAACAAAATGTATGATTGGAACTTTCCCATGTCACAGAATGATAGCTTGTCTTTAAATGGTTCATGACTTTCAAGTTTGTGTTTAAGCTTGTGCTCCGATAGTCTGGATTACGGTGTTCACTGTCTTCTAGGATGTCAATGTATATTTTTCTCAAATCGGACAGCTTCAAAATGTTCAGATTTTGTAATACATCCTTCTGTACAATCTTACATACAGCTTCAAATGCCTTCTTATGATCTGCTTCTAAATTTATCTGATAAATTTTTGCTTCTTGATTTGTACTTTGCCATTTCTCTGCTTTCTGCATGTATTGTATGCGACAGTTCTTGTGGTATTTCGCTTCACAAGCAAAGAGATCATTCCCCTGATTCTTGTTCGAAGTTTATCATCAGTTTTCTTCTCTGCCATCTCAAGCACTGACTTCCATCCATCATATTCAAACTGGCTGAGGCCCTGGCTACTCCAGCTACCTTTAACTTTAATCTTTTTCCGATTCTCTGAACCACAGAAAATAGTCAGGTTTGAATATAATCTTGTCACTTGAACTTCTGCGGCTCATGCGCTGTTGTGTAACATTTGTGGTCTGTGATGAAAATTGCAGCACATTTAAGCCTGTCAAGGTTCATTGTGAAACGTTTATAACACTGCCAGTGAAAGCCATGATGCTCTCCTATCACATCAGGGATCAGTCACATGCTTCCTTCATCATGTGGCAAGATGATGGAGGTTGTGCCAGTCGCATTTCTTTCACCTCCTGTGGTTTGGCCAGTTTCTTTTCTCCATCCTTATCTTCTGACAGCAAGTGTAATTCACCATATTTCAAACTCTTGATATGAACTATGCACACAGGAACTACAGGAGGTTCGCCACTTGTACGTTTTCTTTGATGGTGGCTCTTCCATCATGTCACTTCAATCAGAACACGTCAACTGGAAATAAATATTGATACGTAAATGCATGTAGCATAGATCTATCAGTCAGGGGTTTTTCATGTGTGAAACTGATGAAAAGTTAACATTTTGAGGGTACCGTCAGATATGGTTGAAAATGGATTGAGTCCCAGTTTATTCACTGTTACCAGCTGAATTCATGCTCAGGGTACCCGAAGGCTTCAGTAAAATATGGGGTCGAAGGGTTGTGGCGGGGGGGGGGGATGCACGTGCACCATATCTGGCCCATGGCCTATTTCAAAGAACAGATGCAGAAGTAGGCAATTTGGCTGATCAACGCCAGAAACTATTATGACCAACTCTGGTTATTTGTCTTCTCTATCCTTTTTTTTTAATGCTGAGTTGTTGTTAAAGCCCTGTCACACCTTGACGTTTTAGCCAGCGTATGGCAAGGTATCAAAATGTAAAACGCTGGTGTACGCTGAACTATTGATGTTTTTTTCTTCCAGTTTTGGACGTATTCATAACCAGTTGGACGTATGCATAACGTATTAGTAACGCACACAGAACGTTTCGATAACATATAGATAACTTATACCAACGAATGCTGAGCATGTTGTCGGCGTTCACAACCTATGCCCAACGATAGTCTAACTTATGCATAGCGCGCGGCAGCGTATTGCCGACGATCACGTGGCGTAGCCTATTAAAGGCTGCGGCTCGACGATTCAAAATCATAACCGCACTAGACATCGAAGTGTCAAGCCGCTATCACACCTTGACGTTTTAGCCAGCGTATGCCGACGTATGAAAAATTTGCCGAATACGCTGGCACACGTCGAATACGTTATGGGTAACTTTTGTATACGTTAAGAGCACGCTGGCATACGTCGAAGTACGCCGAGTACGTCGACAAATTTTCAGCATGTTGAAAAATTTTCGACGTATCCAGCGTATGACGCACACGTTCCGCATACGCTTGGCCATAAGTTGTAGGCAAGTTACGCGATCGTTGACACACGTTGACACACGTCACTTGTAAGTTACTCATAAGTCGAAACACGTCGAGGTAATGTTTAGCGTCAGTGTTCCAACTCCATGGTTTTTATTTTTATATATTTTTCTTTGGCATGATGGTGATGTTGACACTTCGATTTATAGTGCGTTATAATATAATATAATTAATAGGCTGCCGCTCAACCACTTAAATCATAACCGCACTAGAAATTGAAGTGTCAACATCACCGTCATGCCGAAACAAAAAATTTTTTTTTTTTAAATCATTGAGTCTGGACCATGACGGGTTCCTCCTGTGTGAACCCCATTTTTTATATACCAATTCCCCTAACACTGCCAATACGCCATTATACGGTAGCTGTAAGTTAGTAACACGTTCAGCAAGTTCTGTGTCGTCCGGAAGACGTCAAATACATCTACATACGTCAATGTGCGTTGGAGATACGTTACACATAGTCAAAGCACGTTACTCATAGGTTCAAAGCACGTTACTCATAGGTTAGAAATAAGTTTCCGGTACGCTAAACATTACCTCGACGTGTTTCGACTTATGAGTAACTTACAAGTAACGTGTGTCGACGTTGTCAACGATAGCTGTCAACGATAGCAAAGATAGCTCTCTCTCTCTCTCTCTCTCTCTCTCTCTCTCTCTCTCTCTCGCTCTCGCTCTCGCTCTCGCTCTCTCCTCTCGCTCTCTCCTCTCGCTCTCTCCTCTCGCTCGCTCAGTCTCGCTCAGTCTCGCTCAGTCTCGCTCAGTCTCGCTCAGTCTCGCTCAGTCTCGCTCAGTCTCGCTCAGTCTCGCTGCTCTGTCTCGCTCTGCCGCTCTGTCCGCTCTGTCTCCGCTCTGTCTCGTCTGTCTCGCTCTGTCTCGCTCTGTCTCGCTCTGTCTCGCTCTGTCTCGCTCTGTCTCGCTCTGTCTCGCTCGTCTCGCTCTCTCTCTCTCTCTCTCTCTCTCTCTCTCTCTCTCTCTCTCTCTCTCTCTCTCTCTCTCTCTCTCTCTCTCTCTCGCTCTGTTTCTCACACATGCTCTGTCTGTTTGCCTGTCTCTTCTCTCTTCATTCTTCTCTCTCTCTCATTCTTTCTCTCTTTAAATTCTACAGATGTTGAAGTCCTACACATCAAATATTGGATACTGAGCCCTTCCGTCTATATCAGTGTTTCTCAACCTTTTTTGTCCCACGCCCCACTTTGATTTTCAAAAAAATCATACGGCCCCACCATGATTGGAGACACGACAGTATATACTACATATGTATTCAAAAGGCTTTATTAAAACTTTATTGCAAATTTTATTCAATTGCTACTCACTTTCAATGGGAGCCCTGCCCTGACGCTGGCTGCAGATTTGTTTGATTTGAGGAACCAATTTTGTCAGTTTCAGCCTAAATCACCACGTTTCGTGATTTCCAGTCGATTTATCTTAGCTTGCAGCAAATCGGGGTAACAACACTAAATCCACATTCGACTAAATAAGATGATGGAAATTTATCAATACTTCCCTTGCCAAAGTCGTCAAGTTTGGTATTTATTTTCGCTCTCCTCAGACAGCCACATCATGGTTCCTTTGATCTTGAAAAGAGTTTCACAGACTCATCTTGTTGTGACTCTCATAACTCCTCTTGGTATGCTCTGGTACTTCAGATAAATCCACCAGAAATTGCTGAGTCAACAAGAAGGAACTCGTAGCAAAGCTATGAAAGCGATCATATATTGATTCATTAATTCTGAAGCTCATGCACCACCAAAAATATTGCCTGCCTCACCGGTGGGGCGTGAGCCCCACCTGAGAAACACTGGTCATATATCGTCTATTTCTTGCACAATTTCATTTAGAAATGTGAAAATAATGTCCTAGCCAGCATGCAAGAAACCAAAAAATGTTGGATTTGCAGTTTTTACCTACATTGAAAGTTTAAACTAAATGTGATTTGAAAAAAATGTATCGTTTGTCATTGCAATTCAATGCAAGTGTATAAACTAAAAGTATTGTGCTGTTGTTCATATTTTAGGCATTGCTGTGGACTGGTGGGCTCTAGGTGTTTGTTTATTTGAGTTCTTGATGGGAGTACCACCATTCAATGATGAAACACCACAGCAGGTTTTTTCAGAACATCCTTCAAAGAGGTAATCCTTTCCTTTTGGGCTGTTAGATCATTATGCCATCACTTCTCATCCTTTCTTTCATGGTATTAACAAGATAGTGATGACATGAAATGTAATGTTGAAGTGGACATCATACTGTCGGTTTGGTTGATGAGATGCGTCGTACCGCATGGTAAATTTTCTCGCATCACAGACAACATATATTGTCTCATTTTCTCCATAGACATCCCATGGCCTGTTGACGAGGAGGCTTTGTCGTACGATGCGCATGATGCAGTATCGAGGCTTCTGGAGATAGATCACACCAAACGCGAAGGGTTTAACAGTAAGAATTTTCTTCAGTTTATTTCTTTTAACTTTCAGTAGATGTTTCTCTTGAACTCGTAAACACGAGCCAATGTAGTTTTGCCTATCTTTTTATTGTGGCCTCTTCACCAACCAGTGCTACCAGGAACATCCGCTGTTTGCAAAAGTTGCATGGGACCGACTGCTCGAGCAACCTATGCTTCGTGCCGCAGCCCGATGATGAAACGGACACGACGTACTTCAGGCCAGGAATGAGGCACAGCATCTGAAGGGTCTCAGTTCAGTTTTTGATGCTGAGAGGATAGCCGAGCATGCAGGTACGTAGGTGAGACCACATTATCCGTGAATCGCAATGCATGATGCTTGCCCATGAAGTCGTGCTCTCGTTTTGCTTTTTAAATTCCATTATCCTATTCATGCCAATCAACTTTTCCACCCCTATATCTAGATTAAATTGGTTTGTTTGGATTGTAATAAAATGACAGACACTTGCAGAAGGTTTCATCGTGCTGTGTACAATTGTAAACATTTGTTGATTACTGTTTTCTTATTTATCTTCAAGTCATTTATGGTCATGCTTCATGGCTCCCTTGTGTCTTTTCTGTTTTAACCTCGTGGTTATTTGTGTTATTGTATATTATAAGGGACGGGTCTCTGCCACTGAACCGCGTCCTCTCTTCCTTTGTTGTGCTCTTCATGTCTTTACTGTAAAAACCAAATACAAATTTGCACTCGCATTAAAAATGTTTTGAGAATGCATGATTTATTTGTTTAATTCTGCGAACCTTGATTTTAAAACGTGGTGTATTTTGAATAATTGTGAATATCCTCCCCCCCACCCCCCACCTCCTTCACTTATTTTAATGTAATACTCTCAGAAATAAACGTGTGTACAGTTTTGTGGGGCTTGTTTTATCTCCGTCATTGTCATCTTGCGCTCATGATTTTAAAAAAGCGAAAATTTCAATGATGTCTGCTTATTTGAAAGCTCAGCTATTGTAAATATCATTCTGGAAGGAAAATAGTAAGTTCTTAGATGTTGTTTCATTGAGATGCTGATTGTTAAACTTTTGCGCACTCCATCACTCAAAATTAGTTCATAAAATGGACCACCATTGATCTCCGGCCAGTTGGGGTACCCCAGCAGGATGGAGTGTGGCATGGCATCGGTCACTTTGAATCACGAAAAAGGCTTTCCTTGCAATTTTGAACAGTATTTGTGACTTTCGTAGGCTGCTCCACCTAATGTGGCCCTTTTGGTACCTCCGTCGTTAGAAATGTCGTGTGCCTCTGCTCAGCTTTTGTGGTGTGAGATTTTGGAGGTAATGCTCGGAAAACGTTTTATTTCGTTGGTTTAAAATGATCTTTGTCTTAGAACTGCACAATGAAAGAATCGTGTGACTGGTGTCAGTTAATGATATTCATTCTCCAAGAAACAAATGGACTGCTTTGATATTTATACCAGGCATATTCAAAAAGGTTAAAATCAATATACTCACAATAATCTAAGCCAAAAAAAAAGGAGATGTCTGAGTGACAGTAATGTAGCCGTTGTGTCGTCCGATGTCTGCTAAGGCAAGGAGCATGAAAGTGTTCTCTAAAGCCAGAAAATGACTCCATGTTGCATCCATAAATACATAAACATCATTGAAAAAAACATTGAAGCAATCAAATAAAATATATCGAAAACAATTTTCAGTGGTTATGAAGGGATTGTGTGGAGAGCATGTGGATTAATCTGTTGCAAGAAATGTTTTTGTGTTTAAAAACAGCTTCAACATGTGGGTAAGCAAAGTTGGACACCACAATATTATGATTTGTATGTGTCACAGGTAATTATTGCAAGGTATATAGTGTGTTGTTGGACAACGAATGGTCAATAAGGATTATGAATATATCACACATGAAGGCCTCAAGCATGGAACGTCTCTCGGTTAAGCTCCAAGATGTCCGTCAAGAGTTTGAAAGTGATATTGTAGTGCCACGTTGACTGATTTGTGGGACCCACATTTGAAGAATATTCTGGGCAGAGTGAATCAAAAATCTCTGAAGAAGGGACCCGAGCTGTGATCCAGGCAGTTGAAAAGTCGATCAATCAGTAACCAATTACTGAAGTTCTTACTTTAGGCTATTTATTCCAAAAAACTTTTGAGATTTGTGATCGTTTCAGTTTCCATTTACCTGGTTGTGGTCACTTCCTTTGTCCTCTGAGAGATCTACTTCAAAAAGTGAAGTAATCATTCTGGATTTGTCTGTGCTGCGCAATTTTATATTATCAGATGTTTGTCGGTTGTTGTTCGTATCGAGCTCACTCTTGCAGGCCCCCCTACATTACAATGTCAGCCACAAATTAAGTCAAGAGGGCGCATTTATCGCTGCTTGTATATATCCCGTACCACAAACGGGTTTCATTAACAGACATGAATATTCAAGGCAGACTACGTAAAGTTAAACTTACCATAACTTCAAGAACATTTTCAAGCCGCCATGTTTTCCACGTTCTGTAACCGGAATTAATTGCTTTCGCTTCGGTCTCTGCCGTTTCGCGACGGAAATAACGATGTTGCTCCATTCCCCACTGTTCTTTTTCGGGATTGACCGGTTCTTGTTTCCGTCACGACGTTCTTGTGTGTTAGAATAAACATGTTGGTTCGGTTAAGTCTGCTATTGCGACCGTAATTACTGTGTTGGTTTCAATTTCGGACGCTTTTTCATCAATTTTAGCTGTTTTGTAACAAGAATGACGGGTTTTTCATTCCGTCTGACAACGTTGGCGTCCGTTTGTTAGGGGGGCCTGTCTGTGTATTCTTTTTTTCATGCTCATTCTATTTATTTCGATCCGCCATCTCAGGCTCGGAATAATTTGGGCCTACACGTTTTTTTCATCTTTTTTGCTTTTTCCCACAACTGCTTACATTACCCATGACGTGTCTCCAATTACTTCTGCCCATTAGTCATCATCCTCGCTTTAATTCCTTCCTCATACCTTCTGTTTAATGCAACTAAAAATATATAATGACAAAAACTTCTTGTTCTTCTTGTTCTTTTTCTTCTTCTTGTTCTTCTCGTTGTTCTTCTTCTTGTTCTTCTCGTTGTTCTTCTTCTTGTTTTTCTCGTTGTTCTTCTTCTTGGACCTCTTGTTCTGCTGTTGTTCTTTTCCATAATTTTAACCATTTTAAATGGCAGTTGCTTTTGCCTCCATTTTTAATTGCATTGTGCTTCGTTTTCCCAACTTTTATCCCAGGTATTGTTACTTCTGATCCCTCAGTTTTATCCTTTCCCTTTCTCGCTCCAAAAAAATACAAACAAAAAAAAAAACCTTCTTCACTCCAAAGAAACCCCAACAAAAGCAACGCATGGATTATTGTTGGGCTAAAAATATCAGATAGCCCTAGTAAATCTTTTTCCACTTTAATCCGAAACCAAGCCATCTCGCTTATTTGTCAGTTATGTACCCCAGTGAGAATCTAATTACAAATTCTGACGAGGTAAAAAATACAATGCGAAAGTTCTATTCAGAACTATTTTCAAAAATAGATGTTTGAGGATAAGATGAAACACTTTATCTCCCATCCCTGACCGAGACTTAACATCTGGAGCTTGGATGTGCCATTAACCCTTTCTGAAGTCGAATGAGCACTGGGGAAATGGATTCTGGAAAGGCACCAGAAATTGATGCGTACAGCTGAATTTTTATTGGAATTTTGCGACCTGAGTGGTCCGGAACTTTTGAATGGTTATCCAGGAATCATTGCGATCTGGTGTAACGCCATTGTCTTTGGCGAGCAGTGGTGAGTCTCCTCCCAAAGTTGGGTGATCTCCAGCGGATGGAAAATTGGTGACCGGTTTCAATACATGCACTGACGACAACTTTCTCAAAAGCGATGGCAATTCGTTTGAAGAAAGTCATTGGTGGGTTCGTCCTTCCTGATCAGACTTTACTGTATCCCCAGTCGTTCCATCTACGACAACATTGTTTTGGTTTGGGATCTAATGTATGGCTTGCTTGATCAAAATGACTGAATATTTACTGAAAACAAAAATGACACAAGCCCCAAACAGTGCCTGATTTAATCACAAAAACTCTTAATTGCGGAAATTCCCACGTCAACTACCCCTGAAGACGTGCCCAAGTGTAGTGACATGGTTGAGAAAGAACCTCATGTGCTAAACCTGTGGCAAACTCTGACACTCCTGCCCCTCCTCCTCCACATTACCTGAGGTTGTATCAGAGCCTCCCCCCTTCCTTACGTTGGCTGGAATAGAGCAGGCTGATACCTACACATCAGGATACACGAGCATAGCTTGTGACAGGAAATTTGAAAATTTTCCATACGGTGCTTCCGATATATTGAGGAGGAATCGTATGATATTGAGGAATTCCCCACAAACAAGGAATCTAACATCTTTGTGTCACAAATCCCACAAATTCCTGAACCAGACTTTCAGTTAAAAAAATATTTGATATTAAGGATCATTTTTTTCTGATTTACATAGGTTCATTGAAACGGCAAGAATATGATCGCCGACGACTGGGGCAGCCACGAACCTCTGTACAGAGTATGGTCCCCCAATGGATGGATGGATTTTACTGAACCACAATGCAGTAGGCTTAAAAAAACATTGTTAAAGATAAGGAACTAAAACTTTGATCTGCATTTATTTTATTTATGTTTGTTTTTACATCACCATTGTAACCTTTGGGAAGCCTTTAATATAAATGGTAGCGTTAGCCAATCTTGGATGCTTCAAATAGACACGGATACTGCCTTACAAGGCCAAAAAAAAAAAATTAGACGTAGTTTTTCTTGCAGGAAACCTATTCCACTTCCAGCATCCCACAGTGAGTGGAACCAATGATGAAGAGGACTGCTACTTTAGCGATTCAACCCTCTCACAGCAGGAGTTACCTTTCCAGTAAATCCCCACTTTTACCTGCTCCAACTGTCATTCAAGAATAATCCAGTCACTTGCCCGCTAGGATTTTTGATAAATAATCTCTCCTCTTCAATCCATAGGGCAAGACATTTGTCGCGCTGCTACCAATGGATCTTGGAAACTCTCAAAACATATCCTCATGTGCATTTCTCTACGACATCTTTACAGGAGTGAGAAGCTCGTGACTTTTTTGAACAGGTTGGGGCATTGTGAGAGTGATGATCTGACTGGATAGCTGTGTTGATGACTGCATCACTGCCTCTGCTAGTGCTGTCTCCAGTTCCAGCGTAAATGGATAACTCTCACAATGCCCCAACCTGTTCAAAAAAGTCACGAGCTTCTCACTCCTGTAAAGATGTCGTAGAGAAATGCACATGAGGATATGTTTTGAGAGTTTCCAAGATCCATTGGTAGCAGCGCCGACACAATGTCTTGCCCTATGGATTGAACAAGTCTCTGGATTTGAGGGGTAGTGGGTGTTGCCTTTCCAGTAAAAATGTAGCACAGGAGCTGTTGAAGAACATCTGGGATGACATCTTCCGGTGCCATTAGATCAGAGGGACTTGGTGGCCATTTAGGATCCAGTGCCTTTGAGAAACCATCTAAAATGGACTGTCGTAATTGTGTACCTGTGGTCTCAATCATATCCATTGATGCCAACTCGAAGGCATGCTTCACTGCTGTATGGGTATCGATGTCTGAGCTGAACAAAATGTATGATTGGAACTTTCCCATGTCACAGAATGATAGCTTGTCTTTAAATGGTTCATGACTTTCAAGTTTGTGTTTAAGCTTGTGCTCCGAGTCTGGATTACGGTGTTCACTGTCTTCTAGGATGTCAATGTATATTTTTCTCAAATCGGACAGCTTCAAAATGTTCAGATTTTGTAATACATCCTTCTGTACAATCTTACATACAGCTTCAAATGCCTTCTTATGATCTGCTTCTAAATTTATCTGATAAATTTTTGCTTCTTGATTTGTACTTTGCCATTTCTCTGCTTTCTGCATGTATTGTATGCGACAGTTCTTGTGGTATTTCGCTTCACAAGCAAAGAGATCATTCCCCCTGATTCTTGTTCGAAGTTTATCATCAGTTTCTTCTCTGCCATCTCAAGCACTGACTTCCATCCATCATATTCAAACTGGCTGAGGCCCTGGCTACTCCAGCTACCTTTAACTTTAATCTTTTTCCGATTCTCTGAACCACAGAAAATAGTCAGGTTTGAATATAATCTTGTCACTTGAACTTCTGCGGCTCATGCGCTGTTGTGTAACATTTGTGGTCTGTGATGAACTTGCAGACATTTAAGCCTGTCAAGGTTCATTGTGAAACGTTTATAACACTGCCAGTGAAAGCCATGATGCTCTCCTATCACATCAGGGATCAGGTCACATGCTTCCTTCATCATGTGGCAAGATGATGGAGGTTGTGCCAGTCGCATTTCTTTCACCTCCGTGGTTTGGCCAGTTTCTTTTCTCCATCCTTATCTTCTGACAGCAAGTGTAATTCACCATATTTCAAACTCTTGATATGAACTATGCACACAGGAACTACAGGAGGTTCGCCACTTGTACGTTTTCGTTTTGATGGTGGCTCTTCCATCATGTCACTTCAATCAGAACACGTCAACTGGAAATAAATATTGATACGTAAATGCATGTAGCATAGATCTTATCAGTCAGGGGTTTTTCATGTGTGAAACTGATGAAAAGTTAACATTTTGAGGGTACCGTCAGATATGGTTGGAAAATGGATTGAGTCCCAGTTTATTCACTGTTACCAGCTGAATTCATGCTCAGGGTACCCGAAGGCTTCAGTAAAATATGGGGTCGAAGGGTTGTGGCGGGGGGGGGGGATGCACGTGCACCATATCTGGCCCATGGCCTATTTCAAAGAACTTAGATGCAGAAGTAGGCAATTTGGCTGATCAACGCCAGAACTATTATGACCAACTTCTGGTTATTTGTCTGTTCTCTATCCTTTTTTTTTAATGCTGAGTTGTTGTTAAAGCCTGTCACACCTTGACGTTTTAGCCAGCGTATGGCAAGGTATCAAAATGTAAAACGCTGGTGTACGCTGAACTATTGATGTTTTTTTCTTCCAGTTTTGGACGTATTCATAACCAGTTGGACGTATGCATAACGTATTAGTAACGCACACAGAACGTTTCGATAACATATAGATAACTTATACCAACGAATGCTGAGCATGTTGTCGGCGTTCACAACCTATGCCCAACGATAGTCTAACTTATGCATAGCGCGCGGCAGCGTATTGCCGACGATCACGTGGCGTAGCTATTAAAAGGCTGCGGCTCGACGATTCAAAATCATAACCGCACTAGACATCGAAGTGTCAAGCCGCTATCACACCTTGACGTTTTAGCCAGCGTATGCCGACGTATGAAAAATTTGCCGAATACGCTGGCACACGTCGAATACGTTATGGGTAACTTTTGTATACGTTAAGAGCACGCTGGCATACGTCGAAGTACGCCGAGTACGTCGACAAATTTTCAGCATGTTGAAAAATTTTCGACGTATCCAGCGTATGACGCACACGTTCCGCATACGCTTGGCCATAAGTTGTAGGCAAGTTACGCGATCGTTGACACACGTTGACACACGTCACTTGTAAGTTACTCATAAGTCGAAACACGTCGAGGTAATGTTTAGCGTCAGTGTTCCAGACTCCATGGTTTTTATTTTATATATTTTTTTCTTTGGCATGATGGTGATGTTGACACTTCGATTTATAGTGCGGTTATAATATAATATAATTAATAGGCTGCCGCTCAACCAATCTCTCTCTTT
>CM068955.1:106238277-106250285 GCA_035128595.1 Eptatretus atami
TCAAAATAGAGTCATCTGTCAAATTTAATAGCTTATGTTTGTCCCAAGAAGTGATGAAGAGGAGTACCTCGCCTTTCCTTTTGACAACTCAGATTCAACTCAGATATCTGAAAAAATAACGTATATTCATGCTCATTTTACCTGACACAAACAAATAAAATATTTCTATGATATCACAAATTTTACTACCTTTCTATTGATACCAAAATTTTCCCACACCAACTAAAGATGTACCAGGTCTTACGTCTTAAACATAAGTACATCACTGTTGCAACACCCAACATGTAGTCACCAGAAAGACGTAAGACTGAGAAAATATTCCTTACTTCACATAAATAAATATAAATTATAAGTTTATTTAGAAAAAACAATTGAAACTTATTTTTGTCATGTCCACAAAATGTCATTGTGCATGGTTGCGCATAATATTCATTATCGCTGTCTTCATCACTCTCCAATGCCTGCTCTATATCATCAAATGCATCCATATCTGAATCCTCATCAGAGTCAGTGTCGTCAGGTGTGACTTCAGCAATGTCAGCCAGTTGCCGTGGGAGACATCTCCTTCATACAATAGACTCATAGAGGATCAAGGTTACCATCCTTTTCCTCCCAACCATGTCCCTAACCAGCCAGGAACCTGTGGTTTGTTATTTGTCAACATCCTAATGATCATCCAAATCATTTTCACTTTAGTGAGTGCTCCATTGCTTCTCCAGAACCTGGATAAAGTAGCTGATTAACTTTTAGCTTGGGACTCTGTCTTTGGTGATATAGCAGTCAGGAAGTATAACTGTGTCTGTCAGATGTAGAGACCACCTTTTACCCTTCTCTTGAGAAGGCATCTCTGGGCATTTTTCAACATCATCACCATCAACTTCTTGAAGCATGATTCCGTGGGCAGTATGGATTGACACTTTACCTGTGAAGTCATTTATTAGTGAATCAAAGTTGTCAAATTCCGAGTGGAATACAGCGGGCCCAGATGGTGACCTGATGATCTGACTGGATAGCTGTGTTGATGACTGCATCACTGCCTCTGCTAGTGCTGTCTCCAGTTCCAGCGTAAATGAATAACTCTCACATGCCCCAACCTGTTCAAAAAAGTCACGAGCTTCTCACTCCTGTAAAGATGTCGTAGAGAAATGCACATGAGGATATGTTTTGAGAGTTTCCAGAATCCATTGGTAGCAGCGCGACAAATGTCTTGCCCTATGGATTGAACAAGTCTCTGGATTTGAGGGGTAGTGGGTGTTGCCTTTCCAGTAAAAATGTAGCACAGGAGCTGTTGAAGAACATCTGGATACATCTTCCGGTCCATTAGATCAGAGGGACTTGGTGGCCATTTAGGATCCAGTGCCTTTGAGAAACCATCTAAAATGGACTGTCGTAATTGGTACCTGTGGTCTCAATCATATCCATTGATGCCAACTCGAAGGCATGCTTCACTGCTGTATGGGTATCGATGTCTGAGCTGAACAAAATGTATGATTGGAACTTTCCCATGTCACAGAATGATAGCTTGTTCTTAAATGGTTCATGACTTTCAAGTTGTTGTGTTAAGCTTGTGGCTCCGATAGTCTGGATTACGGTGTTCACTGTCTTCTAGGATGTCAATGTATATTTTTCTCAAATCGGACAGCTTCAAAATGTTCAGATTTTGTAATACATCCTTCTGTACAATCTTACATACAGCTTCAAATGCCTTCTTATGATCTGCTTCTAAATTTATCTGATAAATTTTTGCTTCTTGATTTGTACTTTGCCATTTCTCTGCTTTCTGCATGTATTGTATGCGACAGTTCTTGTGGTATTCGCTTCACAAGCAAAGAGATCATTCCCCCTGATTCTTGTTCGAAGTTTATCATCAGTTTTCTTCTCTGCCATCTCAAGCACTGACTTCCATCCATCATATTCAAACTGGCTGAGGCCCTGGCTACTCCAGCTACCTTTAACTTTAATCTTTTTCCGATTCTCGAACCACAGAAAATAGTCAGGTTTGAATATAATCTTGTCACTTGAACTTCTGCGGCTCATGCGCTGTTGTGTAACATTTGTGGTCTGTGATGAACTTGCAGCACATTTAAGCCTGTCAAGGTTCATTGTGAAACGTTTATAACACTGCCAGTGAAAGCCATGATGCTCTCCTATCACATCAGGGATCAGGTCACATGCTTCCTTCATCATGTGGCAAGATGATGGAGGTTGTGCCAGTCGCATTTCTTTCACCTCCTGTGGTTTGGCCAGTTTCTTTTCTCCATCCTTATCTTCTGACAGCAAGTGTAATTCACCATATTTCAAACTCTTGATATGAACTATGCACACAGGAACTACAGGAGGTTCGCCACTTGTACGTTTTCGTTTTGATGGTGGCTCTTCCATCATGTCACTTCAATCAGAACACGTCAACTGGAAATAAATATTGATACGTAAATGCATGTAGCATAGATCTTATCAGTCAGGGGTTTTTCATGTGTTAAACTGATGAAAAGTTAACATTTTGAGGGTACCGTCAGATATGGTTGGAAAATGGATTGAGTCCCAGTTTATTCACTGTTACCAGCTGAATTCATGCTCAGGGTACCCGAAGGCTTCAGTAAAATATGGGGTCGAAGGGTTGTGGCGGGGGGGGGGATGCACGTGCACCATATCTGCCCATGGCCTATTTCAAAGAACTTAGATGCAGAAGTAGGCAATTTGGCTGATCAACGCCAGAACTATTATGACCAACTTCTGGTTATTTGTCTGTTCTCTATCCTTTTTTTTTTAATGCTGAGTTGTTGTTAAAGGCCCTGTCACACCTTGACGTTTTAGCCAGCGTATGGCAAGGTATCAAAATGTAAAACGCTGGTGTACGCTGAACTATTGATGTTTTTTCTTCCAGTTTTGGACGTATTCATAACCAGTTGGACGTATGCATAACGTATTAGTAACGCACACAGAACGTTTCGATAACATATAGATAACTTATACCAACGAATGCTGAGCATGTTGTCGGCGTTCACAACCTATGCCCAACGATAGTCTAACTTATGCATAGCGCGCGGCAGCGTATTGCCGACGATCACGTGGCGTAGCCTATTAAAAGGCTGCGGCTCGACGATTCAAAATCATAACCGCACTAGACATCAAGTGTCAAGCCGCTATCACACCTTGACGTTTTAGCCAGCGTATGCCGACGTATGAAAAAATTGCCGAATACGCTGGCACACGTCGAATACGTTATGGGTAACTTTTGTATACGGTAAGAGCACGCTGGCATACGTCGAAGTACGCCGAGTACGTCGACAAATTTTCAGCATGTTGAAAAATTTTCGACGTATCCAGCGTATGACGCACACGTTCCGCATACGCTTGGCCATAAGTTGTAGGCAAGTTACGCGATCGTTGACACACGTTGACACACGTCACTTGTAAGTTACTTATAAGTCGAAACACGTCGAGGTAATGTTTAGCGTCAGTGTTCCAGACTCCATGGTTTTTATTTTATATATTTTTTCTTTTGCATGATGGTGATGTTGACACTTCGATTTATAGTGCGGTTATAATATAATATAATTAATAGGCTGCCGCTCAACCACTTAAATCATAACCGCACTAGAAATTGAAGTGTCAACATCACCGTCATGCCGAAGAACAAAAAATTTTTTTTTTTAAAATCATGGAGTCTGGACCATTGACGGGTTCCTCCTGTGTGAACCCCATTTTTATATACCAATTCCCTAAACACTGCCAATACGCCATTATACGGTAGCTGTAAGTTAGTAACACGTTCAGCAAGTTCTGTGGTCGTCCGGAAGACGTCAAATACATCTACATACGTCAATGTGCGTTGGAGATACGTTACACATAGGTTCAAAGCACGTTACTCATAGTTCAAAGCACGTTACTCATAGGTTAGAAATAAGTTCCGGTACGCTAAACATTACCTCGACGTGTTTCACTTATGAGTAACTTACAAGTAACGTGTGTCGACGTGTGTCAACGATAGCTGTCAACGATAGCAAAGATAGCTCTCTCTCTCTCTCTCTCTCTCTCTCTCTCTTCTCTCTCTCGCTCTCGCTCTCGCTCTCGCTCTCTCCTCTCGCTCTCTCCCTCTCGCTCTCTCCTCTCGCTCGCTCAGTCTCGCTCAGTCTCGCTCAGTCTCGCTCAGTCTCGCTCAGTCTCGCTCAGTCTCCTCAGTCTCGCTCAGTCTCGCTCTGTCTCGCTCTGTCTCGCTCTGTCTCGCTCTGTCTCGCTCTGTCTCGCTCTGTCTCGCTCTGTCTCGCTCTGTCTCGCTCTGTCTCGCTCTGTCTCGCTCTGTCTCGCTCTGTCTCGCTCGTCTCGCTCTCTCTCTTCTCTCTCTCTCCTCTCTCTCTCTCTCTCTCTCTCTCTCTCTCTCTCTCTCTCTCTCTCTCTCTCTCTCTCGCTCTGTTTCTCACACATGCTCTGTCTGTTTGCCTGTCTCTCTCTCTCATTCTTTCTCTCTCTCTCATTCTTCTCTCTCTTAAATTCTACAGATGTTGAAGTCCTACACATCAAATATTGGATACTGAGCCCTTCCGTCTATATCAGTGTTTCTCAACCTTTTTTGTCCCACGCCCCACTTTGATTTTCAAAAAAATCATACGCCCCACCATGATTGGAGACACGACAGTATATACTACATATGTATTCAAAAGGCTTTATTAAAACTTTATTGCAAATTTTATTCAATTGCTA
Source organism: Eptatretus atami (assembly GCA_035128595.1). Lineage (NCBI taxonomy): Eukaryota > Metazoa > Chordata > Myxini > Myxiniformes > Myxinidae > Eptatretus > Eptatretus atami. Next base: position 106,242,979 of record CM068955.1, read on the forward strand.
CTCACTTCAATGGGAGCCCTGCCCTTGACGCTGGCTGCAGATTTGTTTGATTTGAGGAACCAATTTTGTCAGTTTCAGCCTTAAATCACCACGTTTCGTGATTTCCAGTCGATTTATCTTAGCTTGCAGCAAATCGGTAAACACACTAAATCCACATTCGACTAAATAAGATGATGGAAAATTTATCAATACTTCCCTTGCCAAAGTCGTCAAGTTTGGGTATTTATTTTCGCTCTCCTCAGACAGCCACATCATGGTTCTTTGATCTTGAAAAGAGTTTTCACAGACTCATCTTGTTGTGACTCTCATAACTCCTCTTGGTATTGCTCTGGTACTTCAGATAAATCCACCAGAAATTGCTGAGTCAACCAAGAAGGGAACTCGTAGCAAAGCTATGAAAGCGATCATATATTGATTCATTAATTCTGAATCCTCATGCCCCACCAAAATATTGCCATGCCTCACCGTGGGGCTGAGCCCCACTTGAGAAACACTGGTCTATATCGTCTATTTCTTGCACAATATTCATGAGAAATGTGGAAAATAATGTCCTAGTCCAGCATGCAAGAAACCAAAAAATGTTGGATTGCAGTTTTTTACCTACATTGAAAAGTTTAAACTAAATGTGATTTGAAAAAAATGTATCGTTTGTCATTGCAATTCAATGCAAGTGTATAAACTAAAAGTATTGTGCTGTTGTTCATAATTTTAGGCATTGCTGTGGACTGGTGGGCTCTAGGTGTTTGTTTATTTGAGTTCTTGAGTGGAGTACCACCATTCAATGATGAAACACCACAGCAGGTTTTTCAGAACATCCTTCAAAGAGGTAATCCTTTCCTTTTGGGCTGTTAGATCATTATGCCATCACTTCTCATCCTTCTTTCATGGTATTAACAAGATATGATGACATGAAATGTAATGTTGAAGTGGACATCATACTGTCGTTGGTTGATGAGATGCGTCGTACCGCATGGTAAATTTTCTCGCATCACACAGACAACATATATTGTCTCATTTTCTCCATAGACATCCCATGGCCTGTTGACGAGGAGGCTTTGTCGTACGTAGCGCATGATGCAGTATCGAGCTTCTGGAGATAGATCACACCAAACGCGAAGGGTTTAACAGTAAGAATTTCTTCAGTTTATTTTCTTTTAACTTTCAGTAGATGTTTCTCTTGAACTCGTAACACGAGCCAATGTAGTTTTGCCTATCTTTTTATTGGTGGCCTCTTCACCAACCAGTGCTACAGGAACATCCGCTGTTTGCAAAGTTTGCATGGGACCGACTGCTCGAGCAACCTATGCCATTCGTGCCGCAGCCCGATATGAAACGGACACGACGTACTTCCAGGCCAGGAATGAGGCACAGCATCTGAAGGTGTCTCAGTTCAGTTTTTGATGCTGGAGAGGATAGCCGAGCATGGCAGGGTTACGGTGAGACCACATTATCCGTGAATCTGCAATGCATGATGCTTGCCCATGAAGTCGTGCTCTCGTTTTGCTTTTTAAATTCCATTATCCTATTCATGCCAATCAACTTTTTCCACCCCTATATCTAGATTAAATTGGTTGTTTGGATTTGTAATAAAATGACAGACACTTGCAAAGGTTTCATCGTGCTGTGTACAATTGTAAACATTGTTTGATTACTTGTTCTTATTATCTTCAAGTCATTTATGGTCATGCTTCATGGCTCCCTTGTGTCTTTCTTTTTAAACCTCGTGGTTATTTGTGGTTTTATGTATATTATAAGGGACGGGTCTACTGCCACTGAACCGCGTCCTCTCTTCCTTTGTTGTGCTCTTCATGTCTTTACTGTAAAAACAAATACAAATTTGCACTCGCATTAAAAATGTTTTGAGAATGCATGATTTATTTGTTTAATTACTGCGAACCTTGATTTAAAACGGTGGTGTATTTTGAATAATTGTGAATATCCCCCCCCCACCCCCCACCTCCTTCACTTATTTTAATGTAATACTCTCAGAAATAAACGTGTGTACAGTGTTTGTGGGCTTGTTTTATCTCCGTCATTGTCAATCTTGGCGTCATGATTTTAAAAAAAGAGTTTCAATGATGTCTGCTTTATGAGGCTCAGCTATTGTAAATATCATCTGGAAGAAATAGTAAGTTTCTTAGATGTTGTTCATGAGATGGCTGATTGTTAAACTTTTGCGCACTTCCATCACTCAAAATTAGTTCATTAAATGGACCACCATTGATCTCCGGCCAGTTGGTACCCCAGCAGGATGGAGTGTGGCATGGCATCGGTCACTTTGAATCACGAAAAGAGCTTTCCTTGCAATATTGAACAGTATTTGTGACTTTCGTAGTGCTGCTCCACCTAATGTGGCCCTTTGTACCTCCGTCGTAGAAATGTCGTGTGCCTCTGCTCAGCTTTTGTGGTGTGAGATTTTGGAAGTAATGCTCGGAAAACGTTTTATTTCGTTGGTTAAAATGATCTTGTGCTTAGAACTGCACAATGAAAGAATCGTGTGACTGGTGTCAGTTAATGATATTCATTCTCCAAGAAACAAAATGACTGCTTTGATATTTATACCAGGCATATTCAAAAGGTTAAAAATCAAGATACTCACAATAATCTAAGCCAAAAAAAAAGGAGATGTCTGAGTGACAGTAATGTAGCCGTGTGTCGTCCGATGTCTGCTAAGGCAAGGAGCATGAAAGTGTTCTCTAAAGCCAGAAAATGACTCCATGTTGCATCCAATAAATACATTAACATCATTGAAAAAACATTGAAGCAATCAAATAAATATATTCGAAAACATTTTCAGTGGTTATGAAGGGATTGTGTGGAGCATGTGGATAATCTGTTGCAAGAAATGTTTTTGTGTTTAAAGAACAGCTCAACATGGTGGTAAGCAAAGTGGACACACAATATTATGATTGTATTTGTTCACAGGTAATTATTGCAGGTATATAGTGTGTTGTTTGACAACGGAATGGTCAATAAGGATTATGAATATATCACACATGAAGGCCTCAAGCATGGAACGTCTCTCGGTTAACTCCAAGATGTCCGTCAAGATTTGAAAAGTGATATTGTAGTGCCACGTTGACTGATTGTGTGGACCCACATTTGAAGATATTCTGGGCAGAGTGAACAAAATCTCTGAAGAAGGGACCCGAGCTGATGATCCAGGCAGTTGAAAAGTCGATCAATCAGTAACCAATTTACTGAAGTTCTTACTTTAGGCTATTATTCCAAAAAACTTTTTGAGATTTGTGATCGTTTCAGTTTCCATTTACCTGGTTGTGGTCACTTTCCTTTGTCCTCTGAGAGATCTACTTCCAAAAAGTGAAGTAATCATTCTGGATTTGTCTGTGCTGCCGTCAATTTATATTATCAGATGTTTGTCGGTTGTTGTTCGTATCGAGTGCTCACTCTTGCAGGCCCCCCTACATTACAATGTCAGCCACACATTAAGTCAAGAGGGCGCATTTATCGCTGCTTGTATAATATCCCGTACCACAAACGGGTTTTCATTAACAGACATGATATATTCAAGGCAGACTACGTTAAAGTTAACTTACCATAACTTCAAGAACTTTTCAAGCCCCATGTTTTCCACGTTCTGGTAACCGGAATTAATTGCTTTCGCTTCGGTCTCTGCCGTTTCGCGACGGAAATAACGATGTTGCTTCCATTCCCCACTGTTCTTTTTCGGATTGACCGTTCTTGTTTCCGTCACGACGTTCTTGTGTGTAGAATAAACATGTTGGTTTCGTTATATCTGCTATGCGACCGTAATTACTGTGTTGGTTGTCAATTTCGGACGCTTTTCATCAATTTTAGCTGTTTTTATAACAAGAATGACGGGTTTATTCAGTTCGTCTATCTATACGTGGCGCGTCCGTTATGTTGAAATGTAAGGTCGCTGTGCTATTCTGATTATTTCTTTCATGCTCATTCTATTTATTTCGATCCGCCATCTCAGGCTCGAATAATTTTGCCCTACACGTTTTTTTTCATCTTTTTGCTTTATTTCCACAACTGCTTACCATACCCATGATACTCTTCTCCAAATCTCTGCCCCATTAGTCAATCATCCTCGCTTTAATTCCTTCCTCATACCTTCTGTTTAATGCAACTAAATATATAATGACAAAAACTTCTTGTTCTTCTTGTTCTTCTTCTTTTCTTCTCGTTGTTCTTCTTCTTGTTTCTTCTCGTTGTTCTTCTTCTTGTTTCTCGTTGTTCTTCTTCTTGGACCTCTTGTTCTTGCTGTTGTTCTTTTCCATTAATTTTAACCATTTTAAATGGCAGTTGCTTTTGCCTCCATTTTTAATTGCATGTGCTTCGTTTTCCCAACTTTTATCCCAGGTATTGTTACTTCTGATCCCTCAGTTTTATCCTTTCCCTTTCTCGCTCCAAAAAATACAAACAAAAAAAAACCCTTCTTCACTCCAAAAAACCCCACAACAAAGCAACGCATGGATTATTTGTTGGCTAAAAATAATCAGATAGCCCTAGTAAATCTTTTTTCCACCTTTAATCCGAAACCAAGCCATCTCGGCTTATTTTGTCAGTTATGTACCCCAGTGAAATCTTAATTACAAATTCTGACGAGGTAAAAAATACAATGCGAAAGTTCTATTCAGAACTATTTTCAAAAATAGATGTTTGAGAGATAAGATGAAACACTTTATCTCCCATCCCTGACCGGACCTTAACATCTGGAGCTTGGATGTGCCATTAACCCTTTCTGAAGTCGAATGAGCACTGGGTGAAATGGATTCTGGAAGGCACCAGAAATTTATGGCGTACCAGCTGAATTTTATTTGAATTTTGCGACCTGAGTGGTCCGGACTTTTGAATGTTATCCAGGAATCATTGCGATCTGGTGTAACGCCATTGTCTTTGGCGAGCAGTGGTGAGTCTCCTCCCAAGTTGGGTATCTCCAGCGGATGGAAAATTGGTGACCGGTTTCAATACCATGCACTGACGACAACTCTTCTCCTGCAAAAGCGATGGCAATTCGTTGAAGAAAGTCATTGGTGGTTCGTCCTTCCTGATCAGACTTTTCTGTATCCCCAGTCGTTCCATCTACGACAACATTTTTTTTTGGGATCTAATGTATGGCTTGCTTGATCAAAATGACTGAATATTTTTGACTGAATACCAAAATGACCACAGCCCCCAACAGTGCCTGATTTAATCACCAAAAACCTTAATTGCGGAAATTCCCACGTCAACTACCCCTGAAGACGTGCCCAAGTGTAGTGACATGGTGAAGAAGAACCTCATTTGCTAAACCTGTGGCAAACTCTGACACTCCTGCCCCTCCTCCCCCACATTACCTGAGGTTGTATCAGAGCCTCCCCCCTTCCTACGTTGGCTGGAATAGAGCAGCTGATACCTACACATCAGGATACACGAGCATAGCTTGTGAACAGGAAATTTGAAAATTTTCCATACGGTGCTTTCCGATATATTGGAGAGGAATCGTATGATATTGAGGAATTCCCCACAAACAAGGAATCTAACATCTTGCTGTCACAAATCCACAAATTCCTGAACCAGACTTTCAGTTAAAAAAATATTGATATTAAGGATCATTTTTCTGATTTACATAGGGTTCATTGAAACGGCAAGAAGTATGATTCGCCGACGACTGTGGCAGCACCGAAACTCTGTACAGAGTATGGTCCCAATGGATGGATGGATTTTACTGAACCACAATGCAGTAGGCTTAAAAAAACATTGTTAAAGATAAGGAACTAAAACTTTGATCTGCATTTATTTTATTTATGTTTGTTTTTACATCACCATGGTACCTTTGGAAGCCTTTAATATAAATGGTAGCGTTAGCCAATCTTGGATGCTTCAAATAGACACGGATACTGCCTTACAAGGCCAAAAAAAAAAAATTAGACGTAGTTTTCTTGCAGGAAACCTATTCCACTCCAGCATCCCACAGTGAGTGGAACCGAATGATGAAGAAGACTGGCTACTTTAGCGATTCAACCTCTCTCACAGCAGGAGATTACCTTCCAGTAAATCCCCACTTTTACCTGCTCCAACTGTCATTTCAAGAAATAATCCCAGGTCACTAGCCTCGCTAGATTTTGTAAATAGGAATATTCCATTACTTTACTAAATATCAATGCTCCTTCAAAAAGCACAGACTGACGAGCCTTCTATGACACGTTATGACCCCACATGAGACACCTTTGCAGGTCTAATTGCATCATAATGGGGGGCAACTTTAATTGCACTCTACAACCTGAGTGCAATCAGAACGGTGCAGAACTCACCCCGGATCGGCCAGACCGCTCTGTTGATACCGTAAGACATTTTGATTTTCAAGATATCTGGTGGGTACAAAATACAAACACCTATCAGTTTGCCTGTTTAAGGTTGCGAACAATCAGTGGCCCTCGTTAGCTTGACAGGTTTCACGTAAATTTGCTCTTTACCTATCTCTCCCCGACCACGGAAATTCTCCGTCTGGTTCCCTGACCACCACCTCATTATCATATTGGGTTACTTCCAAATTGCAACTCTTTGGAAATTCATCTTTTCTGTTTTTGAAAAACGCCTCCTTTAGGAGTGCTTTTGAAAGTGTATGTCCAGCTTGATGGGATCCAAACCCAACTTCAAGGACTAGCAATTATGGTGTGATAAACAAAAGTCCAAATTTGGAGCTTCTGTCTAGCAATTCTGCTTTCTATCCACACAAGTGGAATGCAAGAATAAAAGCCGACTGATAGAAGGAAATTTTATATACTTCAAACTAGTTTTAAAAAACCGACCCTAACCGAAACAAAAACTTCGACTGGTTGTAAAAGAAGTCCCTTCTCAATAATATAATTGGCAACCAAACCCAAGGAGCGCTAACAAGATTACGTTTTCAACACACCTTCACCTCTTGGATACCCCAACCTGCTTTTTCTTCTGACCTTAAATCAAAACTTCCTCATTCCCTAATTACTGCTTTGAAACGTCCTTATAACTCAGTCACTACTATCCCTGTCAAAATTAAGAAAGATGCAAAAAGTTCTCTTTCTAACCTTTAACAGGCAACAGAAGTGATTTAGAAATTCTTTCCCCTTTGTGATGTATTTTCACTCTAACCCCCAGCAAAGGTTTTCTGCAGGCATCCGCCTCTGGGAAATCTGCATGTGATAATCTTTCATTTGATATATAATTTGTTAATATTAATGCTTATTGGGCAACTGCAGTGATGTTATCGGTCAGGGGATTTTTTATGTGCGAAACTGAGGAAAAGTTGACATTTTCAGGGTACCGTCAGATATGGTTGGAAAATGGATAGTGAGTCC
>CM068955.1:106279522-106302089 GCA_035128595.1 Eptatretus atami
AGCTTGACCAATTCCCGCCCCCATACCCCCCTCCCCCTATCCACCGCCATACAATTTAGCCAAGATGACCCTCAAAATTTTTCATACTGATCAGATAAAGTGTTCGACGCATGCAATTATGATGTCATAACAAAGCCACCAATGACATCATCAAAAAAAATAAACCACTTTCCCATTGGAGTACTTGACATGTGCCAAGTTTCAATTTTTTCCATGGAGTGAGTTTCAGAGATACAGAGTCCAAAGTTTTTCCTTTTTCCAACATTGCTACCACACACCACATGACCTATCATGTCATAATTATCATTAAAACATTTTACACGATGTAGTCACACCAACAGTGAAAATTTAGTGTCAATCGGATAAGCAGTTGCAGAGAAAAGAGAAAATTAGCACGGAAGGACGTATGTACGGACGGACAACCCGAAAACATAATGCTCCGTCGACTTCATCAGCGGAGGCATAAAAACACTGTAAAACACTTCATTCCGCGACACATACAAAAAAACACAAACAAACCTAAGAAAAACCCACTCCATGGAAGTAGCTCTTGTGCAGCTGCCGTTCGCAGGGTGGCTCACTAGATTATGGGATTGGAGCAAAGCCTTTGGGACCCCCCTATTATTTGAAGACAGGAGGAAAACCACGGGGAAACCCTGCTGGGTCAGGTTATGGTGTGTTGCCGGTGGTGCTGAGTTGTCGTCCACCAGACGGCGGTCTCTTCAGGTTAACAAAGGCGGTCCCTTGGGTGGATGCCTGGAATGTCCTCACTCTAAGGGAGGATGATCACCTGTCTGCTGTCATCTGAGCTCCAGCATTTGAACATCAGTCAGTAATTTGAGGATCGTAGACCGGATAGTGATGAGATCATGGAGGGTGGTTACACCTACTACTGGTCTGGTCGCTCTCATGGTTACCATACCCCAGGAGTTGCTGTAGCTGTGTCCAACAAGCTGACTCCGATGATAATCGAGGTAACACCGGTCAACAAGCATATTATGAGATTGTTCTGTTCTTGCGTATGGCAGCTTGGCTGTCGATTAGCTATAATTTCTTGGAAGCGCAGCGTGCCACTGATGCTGTGACCACAACCAGTACAATGGTACTCATTTTGCCAACCTCGGAAGAATGGCAGGCTGAGTCAACCCCACCTGGTGTTAATTCAGCAGCCAACAGGGCTCGAACTCAGGAACCTAGGATGCGAAGCCAGTCACCCTAGCCACTGAGCCAACACCAGGCTATCATGAGACTGACGATTCATCTCTGGTGTCTCTTCCCTGGTCTTTGTGTAAGCTCCGACTGAGGTGAGTTATCTCACAGTGAAGGAGACATTCTATGCCATGCTAGAGTCTCGAGTATCCCAGGTGAGATACTCTTCTCATCTTTGGGACTTCAAAGTATCGACTGGCACTGAAAGGGATGGTTATGAGACGTGTTGGTCCCCAGGGTCCGTAACCATGAACCAGAAGAGCACCAAGTTCCTTGACTTCATAAGATGTCGTGGACTCAGGGTGTCTGGTTCATGGTTTCAGTGCCCACAGCCACATCGCTGGACCTGGTATTCCAATGCTGGTGGTGTGGCAAAATAGATTGACCATGTGCTCGTTGATGGTTGCTGGAGGATGCTCCAGACTGGAGGGTCTACCAGAGTGCTCAGTTCTCAAAACCGACCACAGCTTGTTGCAGCAACTCTGAAGCTGCGGCTCAACTCCAAGAGAATGGGACCATCTTAGCCTCAGCTGAATGTTGCAAGCTCAAGGATGAGTGTGTAACTGAGGAGTTTGCGAACAGGTTGAGTGGGGATCAAGGGGGTCTGGATGTTTCAGTGGATCCTCAAGAGTTGTGGAGTGCCTTCTTGAATACCATCCTTGATGTTGCCGGTGGGTGTTTTGGAATTCACCATCAGGTAAAGGAACTTTGTCTCCCAAGGGACACTGGATACCATTGACCAAAGTTGCAGTGCCAGGCTTAACGGCAGAACCGAGCTGTTCAGGGAACTAAAGTGTAAAACTATACGGTCGCTGAGGGCGGACAGGGAGGCGTATGTGTGAGGAATCTATGAAGGGGCAGAGAATCACCTGTGGACGAGTGATTCTCGTCCTGCTTACAGGGGAATCCATGCATTGCGCTCCTCCAAGCCTGTCCCTCGGTGTCGTGCAGTTAGAGCAGAGGGTGGTGAGCTCTTGACAGAGGGGTCTAAAATGAAGAACCGCTGGCCAGTTACTTTGAGCGGCTGGACCAGTCTGACACACCAGCTGTTGAGTTAGACATCAGGGTATTAATATCCACATTGCTGACCATCCAATTAACTGTGAACCGCCTTAGTTGTTGGAAACAAAGCTGTGCTGAACCTGTTGAAAAGGAGCGAAGTTCCTGGGATTTGTGGCATCCATGCTAAGCTTCCAAGGCTGTTTGATATGCTGTACCATATCATTGCATGCAGTTATGTGCTCTGCCTGTAGTCCAGCAGCGTAGTCTGATATTTCAGATCAATTGTTCAAATTTGCAAAAAGCACCAAAATTGGTACACATGTAGAATAATGTATTCCGAACAATTCTAGATATGGAGCCACCGAGATTGTGCCTTGGTCAGCCAATTTTGGTGCTTTTATGCAAATTTGAACAATTGGTTTGCTATGCTGCAGTACTACTGGAACACAGGCATCATCCAAACTGACTGGCAGAGGGGCCTTGTTGTCCCTCTCTGGAAAGGGAAGGGTGATCAACAGGACTGCAACAACTACCGAGGGATGACGGTGCTCAGTGCTGGGCAAAGCCTTTGCTCGGATAATTATTGCTCGGGTTTCCACCACCTGCTTGAGCACCAGCACCCAGAGTATTCGGCTTTACACCAAAGAGGTCAACAATTGACCGTATCTTTGCTCTTTGGGTTCCTCACCGAATGCAGGCGAGAGTTTCAGCAGGGTCTGTTTGCAGCCTATGTTCATCTCTGCAAAGCATTCAATTCAGTGAATGGGATGCCCTCTGGGATTCTCAGTCTTTGTGGGTCCCAGCAAAACTGATCAATCTGATTTCTAAACTATAATCTGGTACTGAAAGTGCTGTGAGGTGTGGTGGCTCTATCTCCAACATATTTCCAGTTATTACTGGAGTTTTCAGGGGTGTACTGGCACCACACTTTTCAGCGTTTGCAGGGACTGGATTCTGGGGAGGATGTCAGAGAGATCAGCTGCGGTGCATCGTTTAGGAATGTCAAGATCTCTGATCTTGATTTTGCTGATGACGCAGTCATCTTTGTGGAGACTCAGAGTATCCTTATGGGGGCCCTCGAGGTGCTGAATGAGGAGTCAGAGCTGCTGGATTATGAGTTCCTGGGTCAAAAATAAGACCAGGTTTTCAATGACATCGTGTGCTGCCATCTTGTCTGTACCTGTCTGTGGCGAGGCGTTGAGGTCAGAGAGACATTCACTTACCTTGGCAGTGATATTCAGGTCTCTGCATGTTGTGAGCCAGAGGTCAAAAGACGTTTGGGTCGGGTCTGGGAGTCATGGATCACTGGATCATGGGTGTAGCACTGTCGGAACCTATGCAGAAGGACGAATGTCCAAGTCTTTAATCCTGGTGCTTCCAGTCTTGCTCTATGGATGCGAGACTTGGACTCTGACCAAGGATTTCAAACAAATAATTAACTCCTTCGGTATCAGATCTCTTCAAGAATCCTGGCGATTGCTTCAGAATTTGGGTCAACAAGCGTTTGCTGAGACTCAGATGAGATTAGTTACCTGTATACTCCATGAGAGTGAGCTGCAGGTGTATGGACATGTGCTCGTTTTCCTGACACTGATCCTGCTCACCATTCTCTCAGCGAGAGCGTCATAGTGGAGGATGCCAACAAGCCGACCACATGCCTCATGGTTGCAGGCATTGATTGGCATCACAAGGAGATGGGATGGCCAGATGGAGGCCCTGGAGTACCGGCAGAAAAGTGGACGAGCGATGCTCCATTCATGAGCATGCTCCAAATAACTGACCTGACGACCTTCATGGAATAACACAATTTAAAAGTTATATTTTATCATCTTTTCGACAAATCGAACCTCTGCCTTCTGATATTGCACCACAATTTTGCGGTTGTCGGTATAAGTAGCTTAGAGCTTTGGCTGTGAGTGAAACCAGGAGTGCAACACAATTAACCTTATGAAGTCCGTGAAATATTTTTAATTTGAGCGATCACCTTAAAAACTTTTCTCACTGAGGACAGGTAATTTTGCTAGTAAGTTATATGTAGATGTGCAGTGCCTATAGAAAGTCTACACCCCCTTTCAAACTTTTCACCTTTTTGTGTCTTACAGCCTGGAATTAAATCAGACTTTATCCACGAATATCTACACGGTGTAACTCACAACTTCCAATTCAAAAACAAATTATACAAATTTCAGAAAATGAATAAAAAACACAAAACTAGAATATCTCGTTGGATAACTGTCCACCCCCATGGATTAATAATTGGTGGAAGCACCTTTGAGAGCAATTCCAGCTTGTGAGTGTGTTGGGGTAGGTCTCCAACATTGCAAATCTTGATTGGGGAATATTTGCCAATTCTTCTGTACGAAACTGTTCATGCTCAGCTAAGTTGTGTGGGAACATTGATGGAATGCAACTTCAAGTCCTGCCACAGATTTCAATTGGATTTAGGTCATGACTGACTGGGCCACTCAAGGACATCTATATTTATGTTCCTTAACCACTTCAGTGTAGCTTTGGCTGCATGCTTCGTGTCGTCGTCATGCTGAAACGTGACTTCCGTCCCAATTTCAGATTTTTTGCAGAGGGCAGCGGTTTTCCTCTAGGATTTTTCTCTATTTTGCTCCATCCATTTTCCCTTCTATTCTTGACAAGTGCCCCAGTCGCTGCTGATGAGAAACATCCCCATAACATGATGCTGCCACCACCATACTTCACAGTAGGGGTGGTGTTCTTTGAGTGATGTGCTGTATTGGATTTGCGTGAAACATACCCTTTTGCATTTAGGCCAAAAGGTTCCATCAGACCACAAAACTCTTTGCCACATGGCTTCAGAATCTCCGAAGTGTTTTTTTGTATACCTCAAATGGGAATCAAGGTGGCTTTTTTGAGTAATTGCTTCCTTCTTGCCACCCTACCATACAGATCAGACTTGTGGAGTGCTTGGGATATTGGTGCCATCTGTACACAGTGACCATGTCTTTGCCATAAAAGCCTGTAGCTCTTTCAAAGTTGCCATTAGCCTCTTGGTGGCCTCTCTGGTCAGTCTCCTCCTTGCTTGGTCACCCAGTTTGGAGGGAGGCCTGTTCTAGGAAGGATCTTGGTGGTACCATATGCCTTCCACTTCTTAATGATTGTCTTGACTGTGCTCCAAGGGATATTTATGGCCTTTGAAATATATTTATACCCATCCCAGACCGGTGCCTTTCCATAACTTAATCCAGCAGTCTCTTGAAAACTCCTTGGTGCCCATGGTCGAATCTTTGCTGTGAAATGCACTACCCAGCAGAGGAAACCTACAGGAACAGCTGATTTTACTCTGAAATAATCAGAAATCACTATAATATACCACAGGCGGAGGCCAATTAACTTGGTATGTGGTTCTGAAGGTGATTGTAACACCTGAGCTAATTTACAATTGCTAATATAAGGGGGGTGGGCACTTATCCAATCAAGATATTGTTATGTTTGTGGGTAGATGGAGGAATTTCATAGAAAAGGTAGGATTGTATAAGAGTTGCTTGGTCCATGGACATGTAGGAGACATGTCGATGTAATTTAAATCGGGAAACTGTGAGCTAGTGTTAAGTGTCGCCATATGGGGGGGGGGGGTGCTGTGTTAATTAGGTAGGGTTTAAGGATAATTTCTCCCAGTATGTGATTGCCCCAGTGACCTTTTGCTATGTGTTTGCATTTCAAGACCGGCGATAAAAAAGGATCACGTACTTAAGACGACAACCAAGCTGCACATGCAAGCAGGCAAGAAACTCCGCCTCCAGGAATGACAACCAGCAAACCACGCCTCTCAAGTGAATGATTGATGGGTGTGACCTCAGAGAGGAGGGGAGTTAGGATTGGAGTCAGGACACGAGAGAAGGAGCGGGACAAAAGCGAGTGAGGCAGGATCGGCAGTTGGAAGAGAAGGGCATTACTGCTGGCTTCCCCATGACACAGTGAAGGCTGCACGATTCTAGTTGTCTTGTGAGGCAAACTGGCTCGCGTGACGCTGGCCATTGACTGTTGGCTGGGTAATGTGAGACCATGCCTCGAAGCCTCGTGTTGCGGCATCAGGGAAAAAGACGGTGCCATTCTGCAGAGGAGCGGCGTCGGCAAGTACGATCAATAAAGAAGTTGCATGGCGGTTTCTGAGCCCCGAGTTGAGTATCACCACCTGAATTGCCTCCTGTACGTTTCCCGCTCAGACAGCGCTTGCGCCATTTTTGTGCATGTTTTCCCACGCAGTTACGACATGCTTTGGCGAATCCCAAACTTCAGAAACTCATCTCCAGCCTGACTCCTCATCTCGGGCCCGACATAGTTTGGCGAATCCCAAACTTCAGAAACTCATCTCTATCTCTAGCAAGAGCATAGCAGGAAATGAGCAATTCAATCAAAGAAGGAAAATATTAATCCAGAGAAGGGCAGGAAACAGGAAGGAAAGGCAGGGTACTGAATTGTGCGACACTGCAATGCAGTACACTACATTGAAGAGATCAATCTCAGGTTCTTTCTGCCTTCTGGATTGCATTCATGGTTCTGCAGTGTCTACTAGAGCAGTTTCTCAACAACCTGTCCATGGACCGGTGGAGGTCCACCGCAGCGCCTTTGCTGGTCAGTCTGAAAATAGATTAAAAAACAAGAATGGCACTCTGACATTTGATGTTGACAGATATGCATCTGCCCACATTATTACATCATAATAGATCCTTGTAAAAAAAATTAAAAAAAACTTAAATAAGAACCGTGATTGAAAGAATTAAATAATTCTGACTGCTAGACCATGTGTCGATTAGGTTGAAATTTAAAACATATTCCCCAATCAAGAGAAATGATATTATTAAAAGATTTTCGTTAAAACCAACATGGCTGCCAGACCAAGTGACATTAAATATTTGTGAACAACCTGGTATTCCCAAGGCTTGGGTAAAACACTTTAAGTTTCCCTCGATTTGTCAAGTGGTTCTGGAGGTTTGAATAGATTTTTCTTCAAAAATAAATAAATAAATAAATAAATAAAAACATAGCTGCCAGACCATGTGACCTATGATGTGAATCTTTACAACATATATTACCAAGGTAGGACATCATGTGTGTGAACTTTCAGATCGATCTCATAAGCCATTTCTGGAGAACAAATTTTTGAAGATTTTTATTTTCAATCCAATATGGCTGCCAAACTAGTGGACCGATGCATCATAAATTTACCTTCTCCATCTAAATGGGTGAGGGAACAGGTTTGTAAAGTTCATGTTAAGATAAAGTTGCGTTTTTCTATCCCTTATCCACATTATCCAAGATGGCTGCGTGCAGCAATGCGTGAGGAGGTATTTGTGAAGTTTCATGTCGATCGATGAAGCAGTTCAAGAGACAACTATAATATTTTCCTCCAATCCAATATGGCTGCCAACCATATGACCTGGCAATTATTCGTGAACACCCAGGTATTCCCAAGGCTTGGCAATCGCGTGTGTGAAGATTCCCCTCAATCTGTCAAGCCATTGTGAAGAGGGTTTTAAAGGTCAGGTAGGTATGGGAGCATGTGCCACAACAGCGCGTCGCTGCGACCACTTTCCACCGGTACTCCAGGGGCCTCCGTCTGGCCATCCCCCAGGCAGATGCCAGTCCCACCCATCTCTTGAGATTCCGGTCAACTGCTGCAACCACGAGGCACGTGATAGGCCCATTGGCCTCCTCCACTCACGAGACTCCCTCGCTGAGAGAATCTGGTGAGCAGGATCAGAGTCAGGAAAACGAGCCACATGTCCATACAGCCGCAACTGACGCTCACGGACTATGCAGGCAACAAATCTCATCGAGTCTCTCTCAGCAACCGCTCGTTGGACACAAAATCCGACCAGCAATAGCCAAGGATTCTCCGAAGAGACCCGGTACCAAAGGAATTAATTCTCCGTCTCAGATCCTTGGTCAGAGTCCAAGTCTCGCATCCATAGAGCAAGACTGGAAGCACCAAGGACCTGAAGACTCAGACTTTCGTCCTCCCGCACAGGTACCGGCAGCGCCACACCCATATCCAGTGAGTCCATGACTCCCCAGCCCGACCAGACGTCTATTGACCTCTGACTCACAGCCAGCAGAGACATGAATATCACTGCCAAGGTAAGTGAATCTCTCCACGACCTCAACATCCTCACCACAAACAGACACAGACAGGACAGCAGCATCCAAGATGTCATTGAAAGCCTGGATCTTAGTTTTGACCCAAGAAACCCGTAATCCCAGTGGCTCCGACTCCTCATTCAGCACCCAAGGGCCCCCAAAAGGATATCTAAAGTCTCCGCAAAGATGACTGCATCATCTGCGAAATCAAGGCCGAGATTTGACATTCCCAAACGATGCACCGCAGCTTGATCTCTTTGACATCCTCCCTAGATCCAGTCCATACAAGTGCTGAAAAGTTGTGGGCCAGTACACACCCCTGACACCTCCAGTAACAACTGGAAATAAGTCAGAGATGGTACCACCACTTTCACAGCACTCTCAGTAGCAGAGTAGAGTTCAGACATCAGATCGATCAGTTTTGGTGGCACCCCACGAAGACCAAGAATCCTCCGGAGGGCATCCGATTCACTGAATCGGACGCTTTACAGAGATCAACATAGGCTGCAAGCAGCCCCTGCCGAATTCTCATCTGTGTTCGGTGAGGACCCGAAGAGCAAGGATACGGTCAATCGTTGACCTCTTGGTGTAAAGCCGACTGCTCTGGACGC
This sequence comes from Eptatretus atami, assembly GCA_035128595.1. Taxonomy (NCBI): domain Eukaryota; kingdom Metazoa; phylum Chordata; class Myxini; order Myxiniformes; family Myxinidae; genus Eptatretus; species Eptatretus atami. The sequence goes on from CM068955.1 coordinate 106,288,456, forward strand.
TGGTGCTCAAGCAAATGTGGCGAACCCTATCAAGAATTATCCGAGCAAAGACCTTGCCCGGCACTGAGAGCAGCGTCACCCCTCGGTAGTTGTTGCAGTCTTGGCGATCACCCTTCCCTTTCCAGAGAGGGACAACAAGGCCCTCTTCCAATCAGTTGGATGATGCCTGTGTTCCAGCAGAGCACAAAACTGCATGCAACGACACGAGTGCAGCATTTCCATCAGCCTTGAGAAGTTCAGCATGGATGCCACAGATAGTCCGTCGGTCAATGTAAAAAAACCAAATTTTCATATAGAATCTTGGCAACTATGTTTAATTCAATCTAAATAAATCACTGATCAGAAAAAAGTTGTTGCCAGTTTTTTCTGTGTGGTCCCAGGGTCATTTTTGGTACAAAATAAACTTTGGTGTGAAAAATGCGATAATATTTGACCAAAAATTTAGTTTCTTTAGGAAGTATACCGTATGACCCCTTAAAATGATCAAGATGATCCAATCTACTATGAGAGTATGTTTCCATATAGTCATGAGTCCCTGTGTGTGAATATTGTGCAGTTAAATGCTATTAATGTATAATTCTTCACTACAAGTACCAGCCATGGAGTCTCAAAAAGATGAGCATTTGAAAGTGACATGAGTGGCATGATGACATGAGTGTGACAAAGTGACTTGTCATTAGTGACATCATACTCCAGTAGCTGCTTCTCGATGTCAGAGACTCCAGCTTCACTAGGAATGCCTGGTGTGCTGTGTGGATGTCCTGGTCGGCCCTGCATGCATCAGTCAACTCCTCCTGCTGACCGTAGGAGTCACGCACTGCAGGATGGTCTTCCAGGAATGCACCCAGCCAGAGTCGAACAGTGCTTGCAGTGTTACTTGGTGAGCTTGAAGAGCCCTGTTGTGATGGTTGCCATTGATAATCTGGGTCACCGTGACACTGCTGTACAGGTCTGCTTCCTGCCACGCATCATCAAGGCCGCTCCCCTCAATTGTCCTGCCCAAGCACCGCAGGGCACATAGCACAGTGTGAAATGCACCAGGGCATAGTACCCACTTGTTCTTGTACTGCGGGTCAAGGTACTTACTTATCGTGTCCACAAAAACAGCAGTTACAGTACACATGGCTAGATGTTGGTTCAGCCAAGCCAAAGCTGAGCACATTGCTGACCCTTATAATTAAACTCTGCCAAATCCGATGCTGTGCAGGGCTGTTACAGCAGGGGGCATGTCAGGAGATGCTGCATGGTTCGTGATTCAGTGCCACAGTTACACACAGCATCCCTGTCATTTAAGTATCCCCATTTGGAGAGAGTGACTTTTGTTCAGGCTGCCTTAACCAACACTACGGATCGTCTGTATATCCTGGCAGGCATAGCCCCACCAGAGATACGACGAAGTGCGCAAGTAAGAAAGAGCGTCAACAACAGGCTACAGATGAAAGACATCCTCTCTTTTGGCCATATGCCAGCCCAAAGCCGTCTGAAGTTAGAAAGAGCTTCCTAAGGTATGTCACCCCCTTGAAACATCAGCACAAGGCAGGGAAAGAGTTATTCAATGGGAGAAAGACTGAGCAACCTTCCATTAACAACAACAATGGAGCTAAATGTGAGTGAGGCACTCCCCCTGGAGCAGATTCAGCTATGCAATGTGGAAATGCTGAAAGACTAAGATCTGGGTTGGACGAACAAAAGTCACTCTCTCCAAATGGGGATACTAAATGACAGGATGCTGTGTGTAACTGTGGCACTGAATCACGAACCATGCAGCATCTCCTGACATGCCCCCTGCTGTAACAGCCCTGCACAGCATCGGATTTGGCAGAGTTTAATTATAAGGGTCAGCAATGTGCCAGCTTTTGGCTGAACCACATCTAGCCATGTGTACTGTAACTGCTGTTTTTGTGACACAGATAAGTAAGTACCTTGACCCGCAGTACAAGAACAAGTGGGTACTATGCCCTGGTGCATTTCACATGTGCTATGTGCCCTGCGGTGCTTGGGCAGGACAATTGAGGGGAGCGGCCTTGATGATGCGTGGCAGGAGCAGACCTGTACAGCATGTCACGGTGACCCCGATTATCAAATGGAACCATCACAACAGGGCTCTTCAAGCTCACCAAGTAACACTGCAAGCACTGTTCGACCTCTGGCTGTGGTGCATTCTGGAAGACCATCCTGCAGTGCGTGACTCCCTACGGTCAGCAGCAGAGGAGTGACTGATGCATGCAGGGCCGACCAGGACATCCACACAGCACACCAGGCATTCCTAGTGAAGCTGGAGTCTCTGACATCGAGAAGCAGCTACTGGGAGTATGATGTCACTAATGACAAGTCACTTGTCACACTCATGTCACTCATGCCACTCATGTCACTTTCAAATGCTCATCTTTTTGAGACTCCATGTGCTGGTACTTGTAGTTGAAGAATTATACATTATAGCATTTACTGCACAATATTCACACACAGGGACTCATGACTATATGGAAACATACTCTCATAGTAGATTGGATCATCTTGATCATTTTAAGGGGTCATACGGTATACTCCTAAAGAAACTAAATTTTTGGTCAAATATTATCGCATTTTTCACACCAAAGTTTATTTTGTACCAAAAATGACCCTGGGACCACACAGAAAAAACTGCAACACATTTTTTCTGATCAGTGATTTATTTAGATTGAATTAAAACATAGTTGCCAAGATTCTATATGAAAATTTTGGTTTTTTTACATTGACCGACGGACTATCTGTGGCATCCATGCTGAACTTCTCAAGGCTGATGAAATGCTGCACTCGTGTCGTTGCATGCAGTTTTGTGCTCTGCCTGAACACAGCATCATCCAACTGATTGGAAGAGGGCCTGTTTGTCCTCTCTGGAAAGGAAGGTGATCGCCAAGACTGCAACAACTACCGAGGGGGTGACGCTGCTCTCAGTGCCGGCAAGGTCTTTGCTCGGATAATCTTGATAGGGTTCGCCCCATTTGCTTGAGCACCAGCGCCAGAGCAGTCGGCTTTACCCAAAGAGGTCAACGATTGACCGTATCCTTGCTCTTCGGGTCCTCACCGAACACAGATGAGAATTCGGCAGAGGGCTGCTTGCAGCCTATGTTGATCTCTGTAAAGCGTCCGATTCAGTGAATCGGATGCCCTCCGGAGGATTCTTGGTCTTCGTGGGGTGCCACCAAAACTGATCGATCTGATGTCTGAACTCTACTCTGCTACTGAGAGTGCTGTGAAATGTGGTGGTACCATCTCTGACTTATTTCCAGTTGTTACTGGAGGTGTCAGGGGTGTGTACTGGCCCCCACACTTTTCAGCACTTGTATGGACTGGATTCTAGGAGGATGTCAAGAGATCAAGCTGCGGTGCATCGTTTGGGAATGTCAAATCTCGGCCTTGATTTCGCAGATGATGCAGTCATCTTTGCGGAGACTTTAGATATCCTTTTGGGGGCCCTTGGGGTGCTGAATGAGGAGTCGGAGCCACTGGGATTACGGTTTCTTGGGTCAAAACTAAGATCCAGGCTTTCAATGACATCTTGATGCTGCTGTCCTGTCTGTGTCTGTTTGTGGTGAGGATGTTGAGGTCGTGGAGAGATTCACTTACCTTGGCAGTGATATTCATGTCTCTGCTGGCTGTGATCAGAGGTCAATAGACGTCTGGTCGGCCTGGGGAGTCATGGACTCACTGGATCATGGGGTGTGGCGCTGCGGTACCTGTGGCGGGAGGACGAAAGTCTGAGTCTTCAGGTCCTTGGTGCTTCCAGTCTTGCTCTATGATGCGAGACTTGGACTCTGACAAGGATCTGAGACGGAGAATTAATTCCTTTGTACCGGGTCTCTTCGGAGAATCCTGGCTATTGCTGGTCGGATTTTGTGTCCAACGAGCGGTTGCTGAGAGAGACTCGATGAGATTTGTTGCCTGCATAGTCCCTGAGCGTCAGTTGCGGCTGTATGGACATGTGGCTCGTTTTCCTGACTCTGATCCTGCTCACCAGATTCTCTCAGCGAGGGAGTCTCGTGAGTGGAGGAGGCCAATGGCCTATCACGTGCCCGTTGTTGCAGCAGGTTGACCGGAATCTCAAGGAGATGGGATGGGACTGCATCTGCCTGGGGGATGGCCAGACGGAGGCCCTGGAGTACCGGTGGAAAGTGGTCGCAGCGACGCGCTGTTGTGGCACATGTCCCATACCTACCTGACCTTTAAAAACCCTCTTCACAATGGCTTGACAGATTGAGGGGAATCTTCACACACGCGATTGCCAAGCCTTGGGAATACCTGGGTGTTCACGAATAATTGCCAGGTCATATTGTTTGGCAGCCATATTGGATTGAGGAAAATATTATAGTTGGCTCTTGAACTGCTTCATCGATCGACATGAAACTTCACAAATACTCCTCACGCATTGCTGCACGCAGCCATCTTGGATAATGTGGATAACGGATAGAAAAACGCAACTTATTGATTAACATGAACTTTACAAACCTGTTCCCTCACCCATTTAGATGGAGAAGGTAAATTTATGATGTCATCGGTCACATAGTTTGGCAGCCATATTGGATTGAAAATAAAAATCTTCAAAAATCTTGTTCTCCAGAAATGGCTTATGAAGTCATCTGAAAGTTCACACACATGATGTCCTACCTTGGTAATTATATTGTAAAGATTACATCATAGGTCACATGGTCTGGCAGCTATGTTTTTATTTATTTATTTATTTATTTATTTTTGAAGAAAAATCTATTCAAACCTCCAGAACCACTTGACAAATCGAGGGGAAACTTAAAGTGTTTTACCCAAGCCTTGGGAATACCAGGTTGTTCACAAATATTTAATGTCACTTGGTCTGGCAGCCATGTTGGTTTTAACGAAAATTCTTTTAATAATATCATTTCTCTTGATTGGGAATATGTTTAAATTTCAACCTAATCGGACACATGGTCTAGCAGTCAGAATTATTTAATTCTTTCAATCACGGTCTTATTTAAGTTTTTTTTAATTTTTTTTACAAGGATCTATTATGATGTAATAATGTGGGCAGATGCATATCTGTCAACATCACAATGTCAGAGTGCCATTCTTGTTTTTAATCTAATTTCAGACTGACCAGCAAAGGCGCTGCGGTGGACCTCCACCGGTCCATGGACAGGTGTTGAGAAACTGCTCTAGTAGACACTGCAGAACCATGAATGCAATCCAGAAGGCAGAAAGAACCTGAGATTGATCTCTTCAATGTAGTGTACTGCATTGCAGTGTCGCACAATTCAGTACCCTGCCTTTCCTTCCTGTTTCCTGCCCTTCTCTGGATTAATATTTCCTTCTTTGATTGAATGCTCATTCCTGCTATGCTCTTGCTAGAGATAGAGATGAGTTTCTGAAGTTTGGGATTCGCCAAACTATGTCGGCCGAGATAGAGGAGTCAGGCTGGAGATGAGTTTCTGAGTTTGGGATTCGCAAAGCATGTCGTAACTGCGTGGGGAAACATGCACAAAAATGGCGCCAAGCCGCTGTCTGAGCGGAAACGTACAGGAGGCAATTCAGGTGGTGATACTCAACATCGGGGCTCAGAAACGCCATGCAACTTCTTTATTGATCGTACTTGCCGACGCCGCTCCTCTGCAGAATGGCACCGTCTTTTCCCTGATGCCGCAACACGAGGCTTCGAGCATGGTCTCACATTACCAGCCAACAGTCAATGGCCAGCGTCACGGAGCCAGTTTGCCTCACGAAGAACACTAGAATCGTGCAGCCTTCACTGTGTCATGGGAAGCCAGCATAATGCCCTTCTCTTCCAACTGCCGATCCTGCCTCACTCGCTTTTGTCCCGCTCCTTCTCTCGTGTCCTGACTCCAATCCTAACTCCCCTCCTCTCTGAGGTCACACCCATCAATCATTCACTTGAAGGCGTGGTTTGCTGGTTGTCATTCCTGGAGGCGGAGTTTCTTGCCTGCTTGATGTGCAGCTTGGTTTGTCGTCTTAAGTACGTGATCCTTTTTTACGCCGGTCTTGAAATGCAAACACATAGCAAAAGGTCACTGGGGCAATCACATACTGGGAGAAAATTATCCTTAAACCCTACTAATTAACACAGCACCCCCCCCCCCATATGGCGACACTTAACATTAAGCTCACAGTTTCCCGATTTAAATTACATCGACATGTCTCCTACATGTCCATGGACCAAGCAACTCTTATACAATCCTACCTTTTCTATGAAATTCCTCCATCTACCCCCAAACATAACAATAATCTTGATTGGATAAGTGCCCACCCCCCTTATATTAGCAATTGTAAATTAGCTCAGGTGTTACAATCACCTTCAGAACCACATACCAAGTTAATTGGGCCTCCGCCTGTGGTATATTATAGTGATTCTATATTTCAGAGTAAAATCAGCTGTTCTGTAGGTTTCCTCTGCTGGGTAGTGCATTTCACAGCAAAGATTCGACCATGGGCACCAAGGAGTTTTTAAGAGACTGCTGGATTAAGTTATGAAAGGCACCGTCTGGGGATGGGTATAATATATTTCAAAGGCCATAAATATCCTTGGAGCACAGTCAAGACAATCATTAAGAAGTGGAAGGCATATGGTACCACCAAGATCCTTCCTAGAACAGGCCTCCCTCCAAACTGGGTGACCAAGCAAGGAGGAGACTGACCAGAGAGGCCACCAAGAGGCTAATGCAACTTTGAAAGAGCTACAGGCTTTTTATGGCAAAAGACAGTGTCACTGTGTACAGATTGGCACCAATATCCAAGCACTCCACAAGTCTGATCTGTATGTAGGGTGGCAAGAAGGAAGCAATTACTCAAAAAGCCCACCTTGATTCCCATTTGAGGTATACAAAAAACACTTCGGAGATTCTGAAGCATGTGGCAAAGAGTTTTGTGTTCTGATGGAACCTTTGGCCTAAATGCAAAAGGGTATGTTTCACGCAAATCCAATACAGCACATCACTCAAAGAACACCACCCCTACTGTGAAGTATGGTGGTGGCAGCATCATGTTATGGGGATGTTTCTCATCAAGCAGCGACTGGGGCACTTGTCAGAATGAAGGGAAAATGGATGGAGCAAAATAGAGAAAAATCCTAGAGGAAAACCGCTGCGCCTCTGCAAGAAATCTGAAATTGGGACGGAAGTTCACGTTTCAGCATGACGACGACACGAAGCATGCAGCCAAAGCTACACTGAAGTGGTTAAGGAACATAAATATAGATGCCTTGAGTGGCCCAGTCAGTCTATGACCTAAATCCAATTGAAAATCTGTGGCAGGACTTGAAGTTGCATTCCATCAATGTTCCCCACACAACTTAGCTGAGCATGAACAGTTTCGTACAGAAGAATTGGCAAATATTCCCCAATCAAGATTTGCAATGTTGGAGACCTACCCCAACACACTCACAGCTGGAATTGCTCTCAAAGGTGCTTCACCCAATTATTAACTCAGTGGGGTGGACAGTTATCCAACGAGATATTCTAGTTTTGTGTTTTTATTCATTTTTCTGAAATTTGTATAATTTTTTTTGAATTGGAAGTTGTGAGTTACAACGTGTAAGTATTCGTGGATAAAGTCTGATTTAATTCCAGGCTGTAAGACAACAAAAGGTGAAAAGTTTGAAAGGGGGTGTAGACTTCTATAGGCACTGCACATCTAACATATAACTTACTAGCAAAATTACCTGTCCTCAGTGAGAAAAGTTTTTAAGGTGATCGCTCAAATTAAAATATTTCACGGACTTCATAAAGGTTAATTGTGTTGCACTCCTGTTCACTCACAGCAAAGCTCTAAGCTACTTATACCGACAACCGCAAAATATGTGGTGCAATATCAGAAGGCAGAGGTTCGATTGTCGAAAAAGATGATAAAATATAACTTTTAAATTGTTATATTCATGAAGGTCGTCAGGTCAGTATTTGGAGCATGCTCATGAATGGAGCATCGCCTCGTCCACTTTCTGCCGGTACTCCAGGGCCCTCATCTGGCCATCCACTCTCCTTGTGATGCCAATCAACCTGCTGCAACATGAGGCATGTGGTCGGCTTTTGGCATCCTCCACTCATGACGCTCTCGCTGAGGAATGGTGAGCAGGATCAGTGTCAGGAAAACGAGCCACATGTCCATACACCTGCAGCTCACTCTATGGAGTATACAGGTAACTAATCTCATCTGAGTCTCAGCAAACGCTTGTTGACCCAAATTCTGACAAGCAATCGCCAGGATTCTCTGAAGAGATCTGATACCGAAGGAGTTAATTATTGTTTGAAACCTTGGTCAGAGTCCAAGTCTCGCATCCATAGGCAAGACTGGAAGCACCCAGGACTTAAAGACTTGGACATTCGTCCTTCTGCATAGTTCCGACCAGTGCTACACCCATGATCCAGTGAATCCATGACTCCCCAGACCCGACCCAAACGTCTTTGACCTCTGGCTCACAACATGCAGAGACCTGAATATCACTGCCAAGGTAAGTGAATGTCTCTCTGACCTCAACGCCCTGCCACAGACAGGTACAGACAAGATGGCAGCACACAAGATGTCATTGAAAACCTGGATCTATTTTTGACCCAGGAGACTCATAATCCAGCACTCTGACTCCTCATTCAGCACCTCGAGGGCCCCCATAAGGATATCCTGAGTCTCCACAAAGATGACTGCGTCATCAGCAAATCAAGATCAGAGATCTGACATTCCTAACGATGCACCGCAGCTGATCTCTCTGACATCCTCCCCAGAATCCAGTCCCTGCAAACGCTGAAAAGTGTGGTGCCAGTACACCCCTGAAAACTCCAGTAATAACTGGAAATATGTTGGAGATAGAGCCACCACACCTCACAGCACTTTCAGTACCAGATTATAGTTTAGAAATCAGATTGATCAGTTTTGCTGGGACCCCACAAAGACTGAGAATCCTCCAGAGGCATCCCCATTCACTGAATTGAATGCTTTGCAGAGATGAACATAGGCTGCAAACAGACCCTGCTGAAACTCTCGCCTGCATTCGGTGAGGACCCAAAGAGCAAAGATACGTCAATTGTTGACCTCTTTGGTGTAAAGCCCGAATACTCTGGGTGCTGGTGCTCAAGCAGGTGGTGGAAACCCGAGCAATAATTATCCGAGCAAAGGCTTTGCCCAGCACTGAGCACCGTCATCCCTCGGTAGTTGTGTGCAGTCCTGTTAGATCACCCTTCCCTTTCCAGAGAGGGACAACAAGGCCCCTCTGCCAGTCAGTTTGGATGATGCCTGTGTTCCAGTAGTACTCAGCATAGCAAACCAATTGTTCAAATTTGCATAAAAGCACCAAAATTGGCTGACCAAGGCACAATCTCGGGTGGCTCATATCTAGAATTGTTCGAATACATTATTCTACATGTGTACCAATTTTGGTGCTTTTATGCAAATTTGAACAATTGATCTGAAATATCAGACTACGCTGCTGGACTACAGGCAGAGCACATAACTGCATGCAATGATATGAGTACAGCATATCAAACAGCCTTGGAAGCTTAGCATGGATGCCACAAATCCCAGAACTTCGCTCCTTTTCAACAGGTTCAGCACAGCCTTTGTTTCCACAAACTAAGGCGGTTCACAGTTAATTGGATGGTCAGCAATGTGGATATTAATACCCATGATGTCTAACTCAACAGCTGGTGTCAGACTGGTCCAGCCGCCTCAAAGTAACTGGCCAGCGGTTCTTCATTTTAGACTCTCTGTCAAGAGCTCACCCCCTCTGCTCTAACTGCACGACACCGAGGGACAGGCTTGAGGAGCGCAATGCATGGATTCCCTGTAAGCAGGACGAGAATCACTCGTCCACAGGTGATTCTCTGCCCCTTCATAGATTCTCACACATACGCCTCCCTGTCCGCCCTCACGACCGTATAGTTTTACACTTTAGTTCCCTGAACAGCTCGGTTCTGCCGTTAAGCCTGGCACTGCAACTTTGGTCAATGGTATCCAGTGTCCCTTGGGAGACAAAGTTCCTCTTTACCTGATGGTGAATTCAAAACACCCACCGGCAACATCAAGATGGTATTCAAGAAGGCACTCCACAACTCTTGAGGATCCACTGAAACATCCAGACCCCTTGATCCCCACTCAACCTGTTCGCAAACTCCTCAGTTACACACTCATCCTTGAGCTTGCCAACATTCAGCTGAGGCTAAGATGGTCCCATTCTCCTTGGAGTTGAGCCGCAGCTTCAGAGTTGCTGCAACAAGCCTGTGGTCGGTTTTGAGAACTGAGCACTCTGTATGACCCTCCAGTTCTGGAGCATCCTCCAGCAACCATCAACGAGCACATGTCAATCTATTTTGCCACACCACCAGCATTGGAATACCAGGTCAACGATGTGGCCTGTGGGCACTGAAACCATGAACCAGACACCCTGAGTCCACGACATCTTATGAAGTCAAGGAACTTGGTGCTCTTCTGGTTCATGTACGGACCCATGGGGACCAACACGTCTCATAACCATCCCTTTCAGTGCCAGTCGATACTTTGAAGTCCCCAAGATGAGAAGAGTATCTCACTGGATACTCGAGACTCTAGCATGGCATAGAATGTCTCCTTCACTGTGAGATAAACTCACCTCAGTGGAGGTTACACAAAGACCAGGGAAGAGACACCCAGAGATGAATCGTCAGTCTCATGATAGCCTGGTGTTGGCTCAGTGGCTAGGGTGACTGGCTTCGCATCCTAGGTTCCTGAGTTCGAGCCCTGTTGGCTGCTGAATTAACACCAGGTGGGGTTGTACTCAGCCTGCCATTCTCTCCGAGGTTGGCAAAATGAGTACCATTGTACTGGTTGTGGTCACAGCATCAGTGGCACCGCTGCGCTTCCAAGAAATTATAGCTAATCGACAGCAAGCTGCCATACGCAAGAACAGAACAATCTCATAATATGCTTGTTGACCGGTGTTACCTCGCATTATCATCGGAGTCAGCTTGTGACACAGCTACAGCAACTCCTTGGTATGGTAACATGAGAAGCGACCCAGGGAACCCCCAAGTAGTAGTGTAACCACCCTCCATGATCTCATCACTATCCGGTCTACGATCCTTCAAATTACTGACTGATGTTCAAATGCTGGACTCAGATGACAGCAGACAGGTATCATCCTCCCTTAGAGTGAGGACATTCCAGGCATCCACCCAAGGGACCGCCTCTTGTTAACCTGAAGAGACCGCCGTCTGGTGGACGACAACTCAGCACACCCCGGCACACAACCATAACCTGACCCAGCAGGGTTTCCCCGTGGTTTTCCTCCTGTCTTCAAAATATGGGGGGTCCAAAGGCTTTGCTCCAATCCCATAATCTAGTGAGCCACCCTGCGAACGGCAGCTGCACAGAAGCTACTTCCAGGAGTGGGTTTTTCTTAGGTTTGTTTGTTGTTTTTTGTAGTGTCGCAATGAAGTGTTTTTACAGTGTTTTTATGCCTCCGCTGATGAAGTCGACGGAGGCATTATGTTTCGGGTTGTCCGTCCGTACATACGTCCTTCCGTGCTAATTTTCTCTTTTCTCTGCAACTGCTTATCCGATTGACACTAAATTTTCACTGTTGTGTGACTACTCGGTGTAAAATGTTTTAATGATATTATGACATGATAGGTCATGTGGTGTGTGGTAGCCATGTTGGAAAAAGGAAAACTTTGGACCTCTGTATCTCTGAAACTCACTCCATGGAAAAAATTGAAACTTGGCACATGTCAAGTACTCCCAATGGAAAGTGGTTTATTTTTTTTGATGATGTCATTGGTGGCTTTGTTATGACATCATAATTGCATGCGTCGAACACTTTATCTGATCAGTATGAAAAAATTTTGAGGGTCATCTTGGCTAAATTGTATGGCGGTGGATAGGGGGGGAGGGGGTATGGGGGCGGGGAATTGGTCATCGCGTCATGTGTGGTTCCTGCAGCCATATTTTTTTGTTTTTAACATAAAATTCTTCAAAAATTTCCTTCTCCGAAACGGTTTGAACAGATTGTAGCAGAACTTTACAGTATGATCACCTATCCATGAGGAACAAAAAGTTCTCCACCTATGACATCATAGGTCACGTGGTTTGGCAGCTATGATTTTTTTGAAGCATAAACCTTTAAAAATCCCATCCAGAACAGCTTGAGAGATCGAGAGAAACTCACCCACATGTTCCCCAAGCCTTGGGATACCAGGGTGTTCACGAATAATTAACAAGGCACATGGTCTGACAGCCATATTGGTTTGAACAAAAATCTTAAAAAAATTTATTTTTTCTGAACCACTTCATTAATCGACGTTGAATTCACAATGATGATATAGTAGTCGTGGGGAATATATGTTTTAAATTCCAACCTGATTGGATGCATGGTCTGGTAGCTAGAATTGTTAATATTTTGAATCTGGGTTTAGGATTTAATCAAACTTGGTACAAGTATGTATAATGATGTAATAGTTTTGGCGGAGGCATACCTGGTGATGTTTGCGATGTCGGAATGCCCTTCTAATTTTAAATCCATGACTCCGCATATTTTGTTATCATTCACATAATCATTTAATTTTTACCTTTTTATTTTTACCACTTACCTTTTTAAAGCGTGTTTGTTCACATCTCCATCAAATTTCTCTTTCAAGCTAGTAGTTCTGCTCCATTTGTTTCAATGCCACAAAATGCTGACAACTCATTAACTCGCTTCATTTTGTTCTGAATACATTTCCTTTTTCTCTGCACACTATATGAATCCTAGTTTCAAGGAACTTTGCAGACAAACAGGAGTGTTCCCCAAATCACATGCTCTGTGCAGCTCCAGAGAAGTGGAGCCAAGATTATCTGCCAGATGATGAGGCATCATGTTGCGGCATCATCTGGCCAGTAGACTCGTGAACATAACCCTTTCATCCAGGTTATGGCCTCTAACCTTCTGGCAGCAAGCCTGTGGAAACACTGACTCCAATGGTACCCTCTAGCAGGCTTGCAGAACCAGGAAAGCACTCGCAAGGCAGAAAGAACCCCAAAAACCCACAAACCGTCCAACCTTCAGCCTGTCCCAAGAGCTTGTAACCTATGTTCCACGCAAGGGCCCAAATGGAATTGTGGCTGTACCACCTTGGGCTGCTGTGAGCAGCCTTCCATCTAAAACATCCACGCTGTCCTTTGCAAACATTAGGCGAGCTATTGCCGCCAACCTGAATAAATGACAATTTTTTTCTGAATGTGCAGGGGCATGATGATGCAACTCGCGCGTTGAATTCAGAACTGCAACTCGGTCTAATGTTCTTTTTCTTGCAGCATCATGGGTAGAGCTCCTATTTTTTTTCGTTTTTTATTTTAATTTTATTTTTTCGTCATAATCTTTGTACTTCTCTGCAAAATCCTGGTCTGGTTTGTGGCATCCGTTTTCATTTTCATTAGGATTTTTGTAAACTTGATTCTCACAACCCCAAGCGTCATAAATACCAAAAATAAAATAAATTGGTGCCTTAGGTCCTGCATTATTCAGTCCAAGCAGGGCTATGCGTTGCTGACGGGATGGGGGGAGACACGGCGCTTTTGAGACGTATATGACATTGAAAAGCTGTGGAGTTATGGTCTTAGGGTGGTTACCTTTTGCCTGCAGGCCGGCAGCAGCATATGCATACACAATCTCTTCT
>CM068955.1:106302284-106317311 GCA_035128595.1 Eptatretus atami
TGTGTATGCAATATGGCTGCTGCCGGCCTGCAGGCAAATGGTAACCACCCTTAAGACCAATAACTCCACAGCTTTTCAAGTGTCATATACAGTCTCAAAAGCGCCGTGGTTCCCCCATCCGCCGGTCGCCAACGCCAAAGCCCCCTGGCTTGGACTGAATAATGCAGGGACCTAAGGCACCAATTTATTTATTTTGGTAATTTATGACGCTTGGGGTTGTGGAGAATCAAGTTACAAAAATCCTAACTGAAAATGAAAACGGATGCACAACAACCAGACCAGGATTTTGCAGAGAAGTACAAAAGATTATGACGAAAAAATAAATTTAAATAAAAAACGAAAAAAATCAGGAAGCCTCACCCATGTGCTGCAAGAAAAAGAACATTAGACCGAGTTGCAGTTTCTGAATTCAACGCGCGAGTTGCATATGCATGCCCCTGCACATTCAGAAAAAAATTGTTATTTATTCAGGTTGGCGGCAATAGCTCGCCTATGTTTGCAAAGGCAGTTGGGAGTTTTAGATGGAAGGCTCTCACGCGCCCAAGGTGGTACAGCACAATCCATTTGGGCCCTTGCGTGGAACATAGGTTACAAGCTCTTTGGGACAGGCTGAAGGTTGGACGTTTTGTGGGTTTTTGGGTTCTTTCTGCTGCGAGTTGCTTTTCCTGGATTCTGCAATGCCTGCTAGAGGGTACCATTGAGTCAGTGTTTCCACAGGCTTGCTGCCAGAAGTGTTAGAGGCATAACCTGGATGAAAGGGTTATGTTCACGAGTCTACTGGCCAGATGGATGCCGCAACATGATGCTCATTCATCTTGGCAGATAATCTTGGCTCCACTTCTCTGGAGCTGCACAGAGCATGTGATTTGGGGACACTCTGGTTTGTCTGCAAGTTCTGAAAACTAAGGATTCATTATATAGGTGTGCAAGAAAAAGGAAATGTATTCAGAACAAAATGAAGCGAGTAATGAGTTGTCAGCATTTTGTGGCATTGAAACAAAATGGAGCAGAACTACTACTTGAAAGAGGAAATTTGATGAGATGTGAACAAACACGCTTAAAAAGGTAAGTGGTAAAATAAAAAGGTAAAAATTAAATGATTATGTGAATGAAATAACAAAATATGGCGGAGTCATGGATTTAAAATTAAGAAGGGCATTCCACATCGCAAAACATACAGGTATGCCTTGCCAAAACATATTACATCATTATACATACTTGTACCCAAAGTTGATTTAAATCCCTAAACCCAGATTTAAATATTAACAATTTTAGCTCAGACCATGCATCCAATCAGGTTTGGAATTTAAAACATATATCCCCACGACTACTTATATCATCATTGCTGAAGTTCAACGTCGATTAATGAGTGGTTCAGAAAAATAAATTTTTTTAAGATTTTGTCAAAACCAATATGGCTGTCAGACCATGTGCCTTGTTAATATTCGTGAACACCCCTGGTATCCCCAAAGGCTTGGGGAACATTGTGGGTTGAAGTTTCTCTCGATCTCTAAGTGTTCTGGATGCGGATTTTTAAAGGTTTATGCTTCAAAAAAAATCAAGCTGCCAAACCATGTGACCTATGAATGTCATAGGTGGAGAACTTTTTGCTTCCTCATGGATAGGTGATCAATACTGTAAAGTTCTGCTACAATCTGTTCAAACCGTTCGGAGAGGAAATTTTGAAGAATTTTATGTTAGAAAACAAAAAAATAATGGCTGCATGAACCCACAACATGAACCGATGACCAATTCCCCGGCCCCATACCCCCTCCCCCTATCCACCGCCATACATTTTAGCCCAAGATGACCCTCAAAATTTTTCAATACTGAATCAGATAAAGTGTTCGACGCTGCAATTATGATGTCATAACAAAGCCGACCAATGACATCATCCAAAAAAAAATAAACCACTTTCCCATTGGGAGTACTTGACATGTGCCAAGTTTCAATTTTTTCCATGGGAGTGAGTTTCAAGATACAGAAGGTCCAAGTTTTCCTTTTTCCAACTGGCTACCACAACACCACATGACCTATTCATGCAATATATCATTAAAACATTTTAACACGAGTAGTCACACACACCTAGCATGAAAATTTAGTGTCAATCGGATAAGCAGTTGCAAAGAGAAGAGAAATTAAGAGGAAGGACGTATGTACGGACGGACACCCGAAAACATTAAATGCTCCGTTCGACTCATCAGCGGAGGCTAAAACACTGTAGAAAACACTTCATTCACGCGACATCATAAAAAAAAAACAAACAACTAAGAAAAACCCACTCCATGCGAAGTAGCTTTGTGCAGCTGCCGTTCGCAGGGTGGCTCACTAGATATGGGATTGGAGCAAGGCCTTTGGACCCCCTATTATTTGAAGACAGGAGGAAACCACGGGTGAACTACCCTGCCTGGGTCAGGTTATGGTGTTGTTGCCGGGGTGGGCTGAAGTTGTCGTCACCAGACGGCGGTCTCTTCAGGTTAACAAGAGGCGTCCCTTGGGTGGATGCCTGGAATGTCCTCACTCTAAGGGAGGATGATACCTGTCTGCTGTCAATCTGAGCCCCATTTAACATCAGTCAGTAATTTGGGGAGGATCGTAGAACCGGATAGTGATGAAGATCAATGGGGGTGGTTACACCTACTACTGTCTGGTCGGCTCTCATGGTTTACCTACCAAGGATTGACTGTAGCTGTGTCAACAAGCGACTCCGATTGATAATCGGGTAACACCGGTTCACAAGCATATATGAGATTGTTCTTTCTTGCGTATTGGCAGCTTGCTGTCGATTAGCTATTAATTTTCGTTGAAGCGCAGCGGTGCCACTGATGCTGTGACCCACAACCAGTACAATGGTACTCATTTTGCCAACTCGGAAGAATGGCAGGCTGAGTCAACCCCAGCCTTGGTGTTAATTTCAGCAGCCAAACAGGGCTTCGACTCAGGAACTAGGATGCGAAGCCGTCACCCTAGCCATGAGCCAACACCAGGCTATCATGAATGACGATTCATCTCTGGGTGTCTCTTCCCTGGTCTTGTGTAAGCCCGACTGAGGTGAGTATCTCACAGTGGAAAGGAGACATTCTATGCCATGCTAGAGTCCGAGTATCCCAGGTAGATCTCTTCTCATCTTGGGGACTTCAAAGTAATCGACCTGGCACTGAGAATAGGAGATGGTTTATGAGATCGTGTTGGTCCCACATGGGTCCCTAACCATGAACCAGAAGCACCAAGTTCCTTTGACTTCATAAGATGTCGTGGACTCAGGGTGTCTGTTTCATGGGTTCAGTGGCCCACAGCCACATCGCTGGACCTGGATTCCAATGCTGTGGTGTTGGCAAAATAGTTGACCATGTGCCCGTGATGGTTCTGGGGGATGCTCCAGAACTGGAGGGTCTTACCAGAGTGCTCAGTTCTTCAAGAACCGACCACGGTTGTTGCAGCAACTCTGAAGCTGCGGCTTCAACTCCAAGAGAATGGACCATCTTAGCCTCAGCTGGTGTTGGCAAGCTCAAGGATGAGTGGTGTAACTGAGAGATTTGCGAACGGTTGAGTGGGGGATGCAGGGGGTCTGGATGTTCAGTGGATCCTCAGAGTTGTGGAAGTGCCTTTCTTGAATACCATCCTTGGATGTGCCGTGGGTGTTTTGTAATTCACCCTCAGGTAAAGAGGAAACTTGTCTCCCAAGGACACTGGATACCATTGACCAAAGTTGCAGTGCCAGCTTTAACGGCAGAACCCGAGCATGTTCAGGGGAATAAAGTGTAAAAAACTTAACGGCGGCTGAGGGCGGACAGGAGGCGTATGTGTGAGGAATCTATGAAGGGCAGAGAATCACCTGTGAACGATGATTCTCGTCCTGCTTAAGGGAATCCATGCATTGCGCTTCCTCCAAACCTGTCCTCGGTGTACGTGCAGTAGAGCAGAGGTGGTGAGCTCTTGACAAGGAGGTCTAAAATGAAGACCGCTGGGCCAGTTATTTGAGCGGCTGTGACCAGTCTGACACACCAGCTGTTGAGTTGACATCATGGTATTAATATCCACATTGCTGACCTCCATATAATTGAACCGCCTAAGTTTGTGGAACAAGGCTGTGCTGAACCTGTGAAAAGGAGCGAGTTCTGGATTGTGGCATTCAGCTAAGCTCCAAGGCTGTTTTGATATGCTGTACTCATATCATTGATGCAGTTATGTGCTCTGCCTGTAGTCCAGCAGCGTTAGTCTGATATTTCAGATCAAATGTTCAAATTTGCATAAAAGCACCAAAATTGTAAATGTAGAATAAATGTTATTCCGAACAACAATTCTAGATATGGAGCCACCCGAGATTGTGCCTTGGTCAGCCAATTTTGGTGCATTTTGCAAAATTGAACAATTGGTTTGCTATGCTGCAGTACTACTGGATAACAGGCATCCATCCAAACTGACTGGCAGAGGGGCCTTGTTTGTCCCACTCTGGAAAGGGAGGGTGATTCACAGGACTGCAACAACTACCAGGGATTGACGGTGCTCCAGTGGCTCTGGGCAACCTTCTCGGATAATTATCTCGGGTTTCCACCACCTGCTTGAGCACCAGCACCAGAAGTATTCGGCTTTACACCAAAGAGGTCACAATTGCCGTATCTTTGCTCTTTGGGTCCTCACCGAATGCAGGCGAGAGTTTCAGCAGGTCTGTTTGCAGCCTATGTCATCTCTGCAAAGATTCAATTCAGTGAATTGGGATGCCCTCTGGAGGATTCCTCAGTCTTTGGGGTCCCAGCAAAACTGACAATCTGATTTCAAAACTTAATCTGGTACTGAAGGGGTGCTGTGAGGTTTTTTGTTTTTTGGGTGGCCTAAATTTCCCTCCAAACATTTAAATTTTTTTCCAGTTTATTACTTGGGAGTTTTTTTTTGTTCCAGGGGGGTTGTACCTGGCACCCACACTTTTCAGCGTTTGCAGACGGATTCTGGGGAGGATGGTCAAGAGATCAGCTGCGGTGCATCGTTAGGAATGTCAAGATCTCGATCTGATTTGCTGATGACGGCAGTCATCTTTGTTGGAGACTCAGGATATCCTTATGGGGCCCTCGAGGTGCTGAATGAGGAGTCAGAGCTGCTGGGATTATGAAGCTTCCTGGGGTCAAAAATAGATCCAGGTTTTCAATGTACATCTTGTTGCTGCCATCTTGTCTTACACTGTCTGTGGCGATGGCGTTTGAGGTCAGAGAGCACTTCACTTACCTGGCAGTATGATATTCAGGTCTCTGCATGTTGTGAGCAGAAGGTCAAAAGAGTTTGGGTCGGGGTTGGGGAGTCATGGATTCACTGGATCAGGGTGTAGCACCTGTCGAACTATGCATGAAGGACGAATGTCCCAGTCTTTAATCCTGGGTGCTTCAGTCTGCTCTATGGAATGCGAGACTTGGACTCTGACCAAGGTTTCAAACAAATATTTAACTCCTTCGGTATTCAGAATCTCTTCAAGAATCCATGGCGATTGCTTGTCAGAATTTTGGGTCAACAAGCGTTGCTGGACTCATGATGAGATTAGTTACCTGTATCTCCATAGAGTGAGCTCAGGTGTAATGACATGTGGCTGTTTCCTGACACTGATCCTGCTCATACCATTCTTCTAAGCGAGAGCGTCATGAGTGGAGGATGCCAAAGCCGACCACACCTCATGCGTTGCAGCAGTTGATTGGAACAAGGAGATGGGATGCCAGATGAGGCCCCTGGAACCGCAGAAAGTGGACGAGGCGATGGCTCCATTCATGAGCAATGCTCCAAATAGACTGACCTGACGACCCTTCATGAATAAACACATTTAAAAGTTATATTTATCATCTTTTCGGACAATCGAACCTCTGCCTCTGATATTGCACCACATTTTGCGGTTTGTCGGTATAAGTTAGGCTTAGAGCTTTGGCTGTGAGGAAACAGGAGTGCAACACAAATTAACCTTTTGAAGTCCGTTGAAAATTTTTAATTTGAGCGATCACCTTAAAATTTCTCACTGAGGACAGGTAAGTTTGCTAGTAAGTTATATGTAGATGTGCGTGGCCTATTAGAAGTCTACCCCCCTTTCAAACTTTCACCTTTGTTTCTTACAGCCTTGGAATTAAATCAGACTTTATCCACGAATATCTACCACGTTGTAACTCACAACTTCCAATTCAAAAACAATTATACAATTTCAGAAAAATGAAATTTAAAAAAACACAAAACTAGAATTATCTCGTTGATAACTGTCCACACTCATGAGGTTAAAATGGTGGAAGCACCTTGAGAGCAATTCAGCTGTGAGGTGTGGGGTAGGTCTCCAACATTGCAAATCTTTGATTGGGAATATTTGCCAATTCTCTGTACGAAAACTGTTCATGCTCAGCTAAGTTGTGTGCGGAACATTGATGGAATGCAAACTTCAAAGTCCTGCCCAAGATTTTCAATTGGTTTAGTGTATGACTGACTGGGCCACTCAAGGACATCTATATTTATGTTCCTTAACACTTCAGTGTAGCTTTGGCTGCATGCTTCGTGTCGTCTCATGCTGAACGTGACTCGTTCCCAATTTCAGATTTCTTGCAGAGGCACGGTTTTTCCTCTTAGGATTTTCTCTATTTTTGCCTCCATCCATTTTTCCACTTCTATTCTGACAAGTCTCCAGTCGCTGCTGATGAGAAACATCCCATAACATGATGCTGCACCACCATACTCACAGAGGGGTTGGTGTTCTTTGAGTGATGTGCTTTGTAATTGATTTGCGTGAAACATACCCTTTTCATTAGGCCAAAAAGGTTCCATCAGCACACAAACTCTTGCCACATGGCTTCAGAATCTCCGAAGTGTTTTTTGGTATACCAAATGGGAATAAGGTGGGCTTTTTTGAAGTAATTGCTTTCCTTCTTGCCAGCCCTACCATACAGATCAGACTTGTGGAGTGCTGTGATTGGCTGCCAATCTGTACACAGTGACCTTTTTGGTCTTTTTTGCCCCCATTAAAAAGGCCCCCGTAGCTCTTTCAAAGTTGCCAATTGCCTCTTGGTGGCCTCTCTGTCAGTCTCCTCTTGCTGGTCACCACAGGTTGGAGGGAGTCCTGTTCTAGGAAGGATCTTGGTGGTACTCATTGCCTTCCACTTCTTATGATTGTCTTGAACTGTGCTCAAGGTATTTATTGGCCTTTTTGAAATATATTATACCCATCCCAGACGGTTGCTTTCATAACTTAATCCCAGCAGTCTCCTTGAAACTTTGGTGCATGCGTCGAATCTTTGCTGTGAAATGCACTACCACAGCAGAGGAAACCTACAGGAACAGCTGATTTTTTAACTCTTGAAATAATCAAGAATCACTAATAATATACCACGGCGGAGGCCAATTAAACTTGGTATGTGGTTTGAAGGTGATTGTAAACACCTAGCATAATTACAATTGCTAAATATAGGGGGGTGGGCACTATCCAATCAAGATATTGTTAGTTTGTGGGGGTAGTGGGGAATTTCATGAAAAGGTAGGATTGTATAAGAGTGCTTGCGTCATGGACATGTAGGAGACATTCGATGTATATTAAATCGGGAAAACTGTGTGGCTTAAATGTTAAGTGTCTCCATATGGGGGGGGGGGTGCTGTGTTAATTAGTAGGGTTAAGGATAATTTCTCCGTATGTGATTGCCCCATGACCTTTTGCTATGTCTTTTGCATTTCAAAGACGCGGCGATAAAAAAGGATCACTACTTAAGACAACAACCAAAGCTGCACATGCAAGCAGGCAAAAACTCCGCCTCCAGGAATGACAACCAGCAAACACGCCTCTCAAAGTGATATTGATGGGTGTGACCTCAGCAGAGGAGGGGAGTTAGGATTGGAGTCAGGACACGAGAGAAGGAGCGGGACAAAGCGAGTGGGCAGGATCGCAGTTGGAAAGAGAAGTTGCATTACTGCTGGCTTCCCCATGACACATAGAAGGCTCACGATCTAGTGTTCTTTCGCGAGGAAACTGGCTGCTGACGCTGGCCATTGACCTGTTGGCTTGGTAATGTGAGACCAGCCTCGAAGCCTCGTGTTCGCATTCAAGGGAAAAAGACGGTTGCATTCTGCAGAGTGAGCGGCGTCGGCAAGTACGCATAAAGAAGTTGCATGCGTTTTTGAGCCCCGATGTTGAGTATCACACCTGATTGCCTCCTGTACGTTTCCGCTCATACAGCGGCTTGCGCCATTTTTGTGCATGTTTTCCCACGCAGTTACGACATGCTTGGCGAATCCCAAACTTTCAGAAACTCATCTCGCACTGACTCCTCTATCTCGGGCCCGACTAGTTTGGCTAATCCCAATTAGAAACCATCTCTATCTCTAGCAAGAGCATAGCAGGAAATGAGCAATTCAATCAAAGAAGAAGAATATTAATCCAGAGAGGGCAGGAACAGAAGGAAAGGCAGTGTAACTGAATTTTGTTGCGACACTGCAAATGCAGTACACTAAACAATTGAGAGATCAATCTCAGGTTCTTTCTGCCTTCTGGATTGCATAATGTCTGGCTGCAGTGTCCTACTAGAGCGTTCTCACAACCTTCCCATGGACCGGTGGAGGTCCCGCAGCGCCTTTGCTGGTCAGTCTGAAATTAGATTAAAAACAAGAATGGCACTTCTGACATTGTGAATGTACAGATATGCATCTGCCCACATTTACATCATATAGATCCTTGGTAAAAAAAATTAAAAAAAAACTTAATAAGAACCGTGATTAAAGAATAAATAATTCGGACTGCTAGACCATTGTGTCGCATTAGGTGAAATTTAAACATATCCCCAATAAGAGAAAGATATTATTAAAAATTTTCGTTAAAACCAACATGGCTGCCAGAACCAAGTGACATTAAATATTTGTGAACAACCATGGTATCCCAAGGCTTGAGGTAAAACACTTTAAGTTTCCCCTCGATTTGTCAAGTGGTTCTGGAGGTTTGAAATAGATTTTTTTCTTCAAAAAAATGAAATAAATAATAAATAAATAAAAACATAGCTGCCAGACCATGTGACTATGTGTGAATCTTCACATATATTCCCAAGGTAGGACATCAATGTGTGTGAACTTTCAGATCGATTCAATAACCATTTCTGGAGAACAAGATTTTTGAAGATTTTTATTTGCAAATCCAATATTGGCTGCCCAAAACTAATGGACCGATGACATCATAATTTACCGTTCTCCATCTAAATGGGTGAGGGAACAGTTTTGTAAAGTTCATGTTAATCAGAATAAGTGCGTTTTTCTATCCGTTATCCACATTTATCCAATGATTGGGCGCGTGCAGCAATGGCGTGAGGAGAGTTTGTGAAGTTTCATGTCGATCGATGAAGCAGTTCAAGAGACAACTAATATTTCTCCATCCAATATGGCGCCAAACCATAATCCTTGGCAATTAATTCGTGAACACCCAGGTATTCCCAAGGCTTGGCAATCGCGTGTGGAAGAGTTCCCTCAAATCTGTTCAGCCATTGTGAAGAGGGTTTAAAGGTCAGGTAGGTATGGAGCATGTGCCACAAACAGCGCGTCGCTGCGACCACTTTCCACGGTACTCCAGGCCTCCGTCTGTGGCCATCCCCCAGGCAGATGCCAGTTCCCATCCCTATCTCCTTTTGAGATTCCGGTCCAACCTGCTGCAACCACGAGGCACTGAATAGCCATTGCCTCCTCCACTCACGAGACTCCCTCGACTGAGAGAATCTGGTGAGCAGATCAGAGTCAGGAAAACGAGCCCAATGTCATTATACAGCCGCAACTGACGCTCACGGACATGCAGCAACAAAATCTCATCGAGTCTCTCTCACAACGCTCGTTGGACACAAAATCCGACCACATAGCAAAGATTCTCCGAAGAGACCGGTACAAAGGAATTATTCCTCCGTCTCAGATCCTTGGTCAGAGTCCAAGTCTCGCATCATAGAGCAAGACTGGAGCACCAGGGACCTTGAAGACTCAGACTTTCGTCCTCCCGCACAGGTACGGCATGCGCCACAAACCCATGATCCAGGAGTCATGACTCCCTCAGGCCCGACCAGACGTCTATGACTTGAATGCACAGCCACCAGGAGACATGAATATCACTGCCAGTAAGTGAAATCTCTCCAACAATGACCCTCAACATCCTCAGCACAAACAACACCAGACAGAGACAGCAAGCATCAAGATGTCATTGAAAGCCGGATCTTAGTTTGACCCAAGAAACCCGTAATCCCAGTGCTCCGACTCCTCATTCAGCACCCCAAGGGCCCCCCAAAAGGATATCTAAAAGTCTCGCAAAGATGACTGCATCATCTGCGAAATCAAATAGGCCGAATTTGACATTTCCCAACGATGCACCGCAGGCTTGATCTCTTGACATCCTCCCTAGAATCCAGTCATTACAAGTGGCTGAAAAAGTGTGGGGGCCAGTTACAAACCGCCTACACCTCCAGTAACAACTGGGAATAGCAGAGATGGTACCACCACATTCACAGCACTCTCAGTAGCAGAGTAAGTTCAGAATCAGATCGAACAGTTTTGGTGGCACCCACGAAGACCAAGAATCTCCGGAGGGCATCCGCCGATTCATGAATCGGACGCTTTACAGAGATCAACATAGCTGCAAGCAGCCTGCCGAATTCTCATCTGTGTTCGTGAGGACCCGAAGAGCAAGGATACGGTCAATCGTTGACCTCTTTGGTGTAAAGCCGCACTGCTCTGGGACGCTGGTGCTCAAGCAAATGGGGGCGAACCTATCAAGGATTATCGAGCAAAGACCTTGCCGGCACTGAGAGCACGTCACCCCTCCGTAGTTGTTGCAGTCTGGCGATCACCCTTCCCTTTCCAGAAGGGGACAACAAGGCCCCTCTTCAATCAGTTGGATGATGCTGTGTTCCCAGGCAGAGCAAAAACTGCATGCAACGACACGAGTGCACGCATTTCCATCAGCCTTGAGAAGTTCAGCATGGATGCCACAGATAGTCCGTCGGTCAATGTAAAAAACCAAATATTTCATATAGAATTTGGCAACTAATGTTTAATTCAATCTAATAATCACTGATTCAAAAAAAAATGTTGTTGCCAGTTTTTCTGTGTTGGTCCCAGGGTCATTTTGGTACAAAATAAACTTGGTGGAAAATGCGATAATATTTGACCAAATAATTTTAGTTTCTTTAGGAAGTTACCGTATGACCCCTTAAAATGATCAAGATGATCCAATTACTAGAGAGTATGTTCCATATAGTCATTGGTCCCTCGTTGTGAATATTGTGCATTAAATGCTATATAATGTATAATTCTTCACTAGCAATACCAGCACATGGCAGTCCAAAAAGATGAGCATTTGGAAAGTTGCATGAGTGGCAGAGATGACATGAGTGTGAGCAAAGTGACTTGTCATTAGTGACATCATACTCCAGTAGCTGCATTCTCGATGCAGAGACTCCAGCTTCACTAGGAATGCCCTGGTGTGCGTGTGGATGTCCTGGTCGGCCCTGCATGCATCAGCAACCCTCTGCTGCTGACCGTAGGGAGTCACGCACTGCAGGAATTTGGGGGTCTCCGGGAAGGAATTCAGCACCCAGCCGAGAGTCGACACAGTGGCTTGCAAGTGTTACTTGGTGAGCTTGAAGAGCCCTGTTGTGATGGTTGCCATTTGATAATCTGGGTCCACCGTGACATGTTCTGTGTACAGGTCTGCTCTTTGCCACCAATCAATCAAGGCCGCTCCCCTCAATTGTCCTGCCAGCACCGCAGGGCACATAGCACATAGTGAAATCACCAGTGGCATAGTACCCACTTGTTCTTGTACTGCGGGTCAAGGACTTACTATCGGTGTCACAAAACAGCAGTTACAGTACACATGGCTAGATGTGGTTCAGCAAAGCTGAGCACATTGCTGGACCTTATAATTAAAACTCTGCCAAATCGATGCTGGTGCAGGGCTGTTACAGCAGGGGCATGGTTCAGGAGAATGCTGCATGGTTCGTGATTCAGTTGCCACAGTTACACACAGCATCCCTGTCATTTAAGTATCCCCATTTGGAGAGAGTGACTTTGTTCGTCAACACCAGATCTTAGTCTTTCAGGCCATTTCCACCATTCATAGCTTGAATCTGCCTCCAGGGGAGTGCCTCACTCACATTTACTCCATTGTTGTTTTATTGGAAGGTGTCTCAGTCTTTCTTCCAATTGAATAACTCTTTCCTCGCTTGTGCTGATGTTTCAAGGGGGTGACATCCTTTAGAGCTCTTTCTAGACTTAGACGGCTTTGGCTTGGCATATGGCCAAAAGAGGATGTCTTTCATCTGTAGCCCCAGTTGTTGACGCTCTATTTCTTACTGCTGCACTTCGTCGTATCTTCTGGTGGGGCATGCCTGCCAGTATTACAGAGGCGATCACGTAGGTTTGGTTAAGGCAGCCTGTAATGAGGCGGGCAGCTAAATTTGAGAACGGGTCTAGCTTATTTGCATGTGTAGCTCGTTCCCTACAGGACAAGCTCATATCGGCCGTTGAGTAGCAAAGAAGCTAGTGCAGTGGACTCATGTCTGTGGCTAGCAGCCCAGTTGAACAGTGAGCTAGTGATGAATGTTGTTCCTCGCACTCACTTTGCAACTTGGTCCTTCTCAATAGATCTAAAAGAGAGACATCTATCTAGGTTACCCCTAGGTAGATGGGTATTTCACAGTGTTCAAGAGGATTCCTGACCGTCGACCTGCAGTTGCGCATTGGCTTTCGCGATTCGCAGGTGGAGGCACACACCTGTGTCTTGGTGGATTTGCACGGAGGTGGTTCTCTTTCATAGTAGGTGTTACTCCTGCAGAGCGTATGGAAGTCTCTCTTCAACAACTTTGAAATCGCATCCTTGTGCACGCTATTCCAAGGTCGTCTGCATAGATGAAACGCGGTTTCTACACTGTTGGTTGGTCATTGGTGTAGATGTTAAGAGGAGTGGTGCGAGCACACTCCCCTGTGGGAGGCCATTCTTGAGTCCTCGCCATCTGCTTTTCTTACCTCCTGTTCAACAAAGAAGTGTCTGTTCTCGAGATGCTTCAATCAACTCTTGTCAGGCGAGTGTCTTTTGTGTCTCCAGGAATCTTGTAAGAAGACTCTGTGGTTGACTGTGTCATAGCACTGAAGAGGTCGACAAACACCACACCATTACCATCCTTCTCTCATAACCATCTTCGATGTTACTGGGTTAAGTGAGTACTTGGCTAGTTGTGGACTTGCTGGGACGGGAACCTGCTTGTTCAGGGATGAGGGTCCATCGACACGCAGGACCAAATTTTGTTAAAGGGGATCAGTGTTCGATAAAGCTTAAAGGTGTGACTCAGGAGTGAGATGTTCGGAAATTCTTTAGGAGCGGATGGTCTCCGGTTTCAAGCAGTGCTATAATGTGGGCTTTCTTTCCAGATCTTAGGGAGCTTGTTGTTACTTAAAGTGGGCTGTCCACAGCTTGACGATTTAGCCAACCTATGCCGATGTTATGAAAATTTGCCTAATACGCTGGCACACGTCTAATACGTTATGGTAGGTTTGTATAACGTTAAGAGCGCTGAAAAACATGCATAATGTCGTTGTACGCTGGCTTTAATCGTTGAACTTTGTGGTTTTCTCAAATTTTCGTATGCTTAAAATTTTACGACATACTCGGCGTTTGCTAACACGTTCCGTACGCTGGCCATAAGTTTAGGCACGTTATGCGATCATTGACACACGTTATTATATGTTACTCATATGTGGAAACACGTTGAGGTAACATTGCCGTACCGCGAAACTATTCATTAAACTATAGTAACGTTTTATAAGCACGCTACACAACGTTGTTCACAGCTCGCACGCGCTACTAGAAGTTTCTCATACATCGAAACACATAAAGTAATGTTTAGGAACCCGTGACATTATTTATAATCTTGAGTAACGTGCTTGGGAATTAGTTGTAGAGCATGTCCTACGAACAAATAAGTATGTAGACGTATTGACGTCTTCAAGACGACCACAGAACTTACTGAACGCGTTTCTAACAAACAGCTGACGTAAGAAATGACGTATTCGCAGCGATTAGGGAATTGGTATATAAAAGGGCCTTCGCAGGAAGACCCCGTCTTTTTTTTAGACTTCGTGGTGAGTACATGTCGATGTCATCCAAGGATGGAGGATACGGCAAGCTGAGACGACAATACCTTACCTGTCCTCTGACATCAACATGCCTCATCGAGTTGACACTGTACCAGTTGCGTGCCAATAGAGCCGGGAGAAGAAGACGTGAACGGAGGAGAAGGAACTGGGTGAGACCATGGATCGGGAGGCGAGCCATACGGCATATATGACCAGCTCATGGTGGAACTCTGTACGAGGACCATGCAATCCTTCATCAAACTTCTGCGAATGCCCCAGCGATGTTCGACGAGCTGCTAGCCAGAGTGGGTCCAAGGATAACCAAGCATTATTATTAAATCATTTTCAATAAGTCCAGTGGAAGCGATTTAACTCGTTCAATGGAAACGATTTCAATTGCCGAGCACCAGCGTCAAAAACAATAGCGCGAGTGACAGCCGTTTATTAAAATAGTTTAGTGGCAGTCAATGTGATAGCAAACGTCACGTAATCGTAAACGATGCGCTCCCACGTATATGCATACGCTGAACTATCGTTGGATAGGTTGTGACGCTACTAAACACGATAAGCAATCGTTGGTATAACTAATCTAAAGTTATCGAAGCGTTCTGTGTTCATTACTAGTACATTATGCATTTGTCAAAGTTTCTATTTGTCAAAGTCTTTTTTAATAATTTCAATAATAAAACAAAGAAATATTTCATCTTCGGAATGAGGAAATAAAATTAGCCCTTGTAGAACATCGAACAACGCTGCAAAGTATTCTCCTATTCGTTGACGCAAAGAGGATCCATCATCCCCCACAGCCTCCGCATCACGCTCACATACTACCACTGACATAGACATACAGCTACTACCAATGCTACTACCACTACGACTACTACTATTATTACTGTCACGCACACCTACTACTAGTAATAGTACTGCTAC
>CM068955.1:106324362-106336389 GCA_035128595.1 Eptatretus atami
GCTTATTGGACACAGCAACAGCAACTCCTTGAGCATGGTAACCATCAGAGCCACCAGACCAATAGGAGGTGTAACCACCCACCATGATCTCGCCGCAATCCGGTCTCCGAGCCTCAGAGAGTGCTGCAATACCAATGTCCAAACGCTTGAGCTCAGATGATAACAGAGACAGGTTATCATCCTCTCTTAGGGATAGGACATTCCCGAGAGAGATAAAAATTGACACCGAAGATTTTTTCAATATCAATATCATCCTGTAGTCACAAAAAAAAACTACAACATAATTACATAGTTTGCAAAACATGGACATGTATCCTCAACATATGCCCCTGCACAGATATTTTCAAAAGTTGTGTCCGAGTTATGACAAAACTAGGTGGATGAGTTTTGGTACGTGACAAGAAGAAGCCGGCATTAGATTTGGTTCAGGGTTCAGACCCAGATCCGGCCTATCGTGGGACACAAACGTAAACTGTTAAGGCCTGGCGGAGATAGTGCTCGAACCGAATGCCATTCTTGTGCTGTTGCGGCTGAGCCTTCAAATGGCTGCGGTTGTTGTTTGATTTTGCTGCTTCGTGTACTTTTATGCATATTTGTTATTGCTTTGAGAAATATTTTGTGTCTCTAAAAGTGGGGAAACAAAAAGTTCCTGTGCATCATTTACAACGGTGTGAAATGCGAAGTGAAAACAAATATATTATTTGTTTGGTCATAAATCAATATTCATCCGTTGATAAACATGAAATCCGTACATGAGAATGTCACCAGGTGTGAAAAACATGTCTCTCCGAGGCTCGAGAAGAGGAGCAAGGAAGGAGATTGGGGACATATCTGTGCAAGAGTGTCAGTGCCGCTAAGCAGTCTTCATTGGCTGGTTTGAGGCACAATCCTGACGGGTGGCACTCCGACGCAGTATACAGCATGCTGGCATAATTCTGATCGAAGAGGGTGTGGTTAAAAAGTCAGTTAACAGCCTCGGTATTCGAATGTCCACAACATTTGCGGCTTGAAGATGTCATTCTAGATCTGTACTAAGCCTGCCGCTATCGGCCAACAACGCTGGCCTGGTTTGGAAGACTGTGCAATCGTCCGTTCCATTTCATCCCAC
This sequence comes from Eptatretus atami, assembly GCA_035128595.1. Lineage (NCBI taxonomy): Eukaryota > Metazoa > Chordata > Myxini > Myxiniformes > Myxinidae > Eptatretus > Eptatretus atami. Next base: position 106,325,471 of record CM068955.1, read on the forward strand.
ACATGTTCTTTGAGAGAAAGATCAGGCAAAACTGCTGCCAGGAGTGCGAGAATGTTTTGTTGTGCGATGAAGTCAGTGACCACTTTGTGAGTGAGGGTGTGCCTTCCTGCTTGAAGTGTGATGTGATGTCCATGAACGCAAGAAGCGGGAGGATTGAGGAGGAGCTTCATCACAGCACTGAATACCTGTCAATGCCATTAAATGACCCTTCAGCTGGGTTCTTGTGATGGGCGGTAAACCATCACATTCCACTGCCGGATGACGAATGTTGCACAACGCACGAGTCAGCATAACATTCCATTCCTCGTCGATAAACACGACAACAGTCATCACTATGTCAATATGGAACCTCAAACTCATCCTGCAAAGAATACGCAAGCTCGGTCTTTTGTCCTGAACCTCAAACGTTGTCTACACCAAAGCGAGGCAGACATGTCGATGACTTGGCAACAAATCGGACGTACTGCTGGTTGTCATGGTCATATGTTACTTCTCACATAACCGATTCCTGACATTTCTAGCGCTGGTTGGTCGTCAGGATAAGGATCTGCGAGTCATCAAACTTGCTGTCTGGAACTGATTCCGAAGTGCACCACCGGATATGGTTATTCTAACCGCGTGACGTCACAACATGGTCAACCCAGAATGTTGACAGTCTCTGAGACGTTATCGACAAACCGGCAAACATAGAGTGACTGTATGGTGCCCGCTGAGCACCAAAAATGCCAATCACAAACGTTTGTGGCATTCTTGTCTTAACCAGCATGCCAACAGCACGTCGACATTCATATTTCCGTGTAATTATGGTCAGCAACGTTTACGGAGTTTTTTAGACTCAATAAAAATATTTTTTCACAAGCTGTTATTGGTTCACCGATCGTGCAACATTGCAAATTTGCTCGTAACACGGCGCAGCAACTGTCCACGCCAACTCAGTAATACGTGCATGGCAATTTGGCTGCAGTGCACCGTATCGCACATGCAAATTCCAGATGTTCACGGGTATACTGGGGACATGTTACACGCACACTGTTGGCTGACTATTATTTACTAGGGGTACATGCAAGTTCATTTTTTAATCATTTTTATCCCTGCCTGATTTATTGTCACCGGGTCGTCCGTCCATCGTCCGTACGTCCGTCCGGCTGGCTGGGCGTCACATTTATAGCTTGTGAGTGCGATAACTCATAAACTGTTCGCCATTCGATTTTGAATTGGGTGCACATGTACCACCTGGAAGAAGACCCTATTGTTTTGGGCATGGCGGATCCAAGATGGCCCGCTGGGGCGTCATATTGAAAAAAAATTTTTTTTGCATAATCGATTTGAATTTGGGTCAACACATGGTACCAACCCTGAAAAGGAAGAACCCTAATTATTTGGGTGTGGCCGATCCAAGATGGCCGACTGGGGCGTCGTCCGACCGTCGGCTGGCTGGCTGGGCGTCAACATTTATAGCTGTGAGTGCGATAAACTCATAAAACTGTTCTCCTAATCGATTGAAATCTTGGGTCAACATGTCCACCTGAAAAAGGAAGAACCCTATATGATTTTGGGCGTGGCCGGATCCAAGATGGCCGACTGGGGCGGCCATCTTGAAAAAATGTTTTTTGTAATAATGGAAAACGCTTATCTGATTTCAATCTATTTTTCAATAGCGGGGCTTCCCCATCTCTGTGGTATTTTTTTAATGGTGCACAGGAACTTTTTTCATTTGTATATATAATTTTTGTGTGTCCCTCGGTGTCTTTCTAAACTCGAAAGTGTTTTCCTGTTGTAGAATAATACATGTTCTTTGAAACCACTGCATTGATTTCTTCAATAACAAAAAGGGATTTAAAACAGGAATCCTTTATGTTTCAACGACACAAATGTTTCTTCCCAAGAAATCTATATTTGCTTTCCCAACTTCCGCATTTTTATCCACCGCCAGTGGCGGAAGGGGGATATTGTTGTCACCGGGTCCGTCCGTCTACCGTCGTCCGGTTCTGGCTGGGCTAAACATTTATAGCTGTGAAGTGGCGTAACTCATTTAACTGTTCGCCATAATCGATTTGAAATTTGGGTCACACCATGTACCACCTGAAGGAAAGAACCGCCTATTGATTTTGGGCAATGGTCCGGATCCAAGGATGGCCGACTGGGGCGGTCATCTTGAAAAAAAATTTTTTTGCCATATCGATTTGAAATTTGGGTCACACATGTACCACCTGAAAAGGAAGCAACCTATTGATTTTGGGCGTGCCGATCCAAGATGGCCGAACTGGGGCGGTCGTGCCGGCTGGCTGGCTGGGCGTCAACATTTATAGCTGTGAGTGCGATACTCATAACTGTTCTCCTCCATAGTGGATTTGAAATTTGGGTCACACAATGTAACCACCTGAAAAGGAAGAACCCTATTGATTTTTGGGCTGGCCGGATACAAGATGGCCGACTGAGGCGGCCATCTTGCCAAAAAATGTTTTTGTAACAATGGAAAAAACGCTTATCTGATTTCAAATTATTTTTCACTAGCGGGGGCTTCCCACATCTCTGATGGTATATTTTTTAATGGTGCACAGGAACCTTTTCCATTTGTATATTATAATTTTGTGTGGTCCTCGTGTCTTTCTTAAAACCTCGAAAGTGTTTCTCTGTTGATAGATAATACGTTAACCTTGGAAACCACTGCATTGAATTTCCTTCAATACAAAAAGGGATTTTTAAACAAGGAATCCTTTTGGTTACTGACACAAATGTTCTTCCAAGAAAATCGACTATTGGCTTTCCAACTTACCATTTTTATCCCCCGCCCGTGGCGGAAGGGGGATATTGTTTGTCACCCGTCGTCCGTATCGTCGTCCGGCTGCTGGGCGTCAAATTTATAGCTGTGAGTGCGATAACTCATAACCTGTTCGCCATAATCGATTTGAAATTTGGGTCACACATGTACCATTGAAAAGGAAGAAACCCTATTGATTTTTGGCGTGGCCGGATCCAAGATGGCGACTGGGGGCGGTCGTCGTCCGTGGCCGTCATTCACCGGCCTGGCTGGCTGGCGTCAACATTTTATAGCTGTGAGTGTGAAACTCAAAACTGTTCGCCATATCGATTTGAAATTTGGTCAACACAATGTACCAACCTGAAACGGAAGAACCCTATTGATTTTGGCGTGGCGGATCCAAGATGGGCCGACTGGGGCGGTCGTCCGGCTGGCTGGCTGGCGTCAAACATTTATAGCTTGAAGTGTGATAACTCATAACTGTTTGTCCATATCGATTTGAAATTTTGTCACCCTGTACCACTGAAAGGAAGAACCCCATTGATTTTGGGCGTGGCGGATCCAGATGGCTGAACTGGGGCGGCCTCTTGATAAAAATGTTTTTCGCCATACGATTTGAAATTTGAGTCACACATGCACCACTGAAAAGGAAGAACCCTATTGATTTTGGGCGTGGCCCGGATCCAAGATGGCTGACTGGGGTGGCCATCTTGATAAAAAATGTTTTGTAATAAATGGAAAAACCGCTTATTCTGATTTCAATTATTTCTTGGTTACTACGTTCTCACCCTGGGGAACTTTTCAAGATTTGGAATGACCAAATGGTGTCTTGTTTCCCAATTCACCTCCTCATTATCTGGAATATGTTTGACCTTTTTCATTCAACTGGCGGGGGATTCCCCATCTCAGGCTGATGGTAATAATTTATAATTCGATGAAAGCAAGGAGCACAACGTTAAAGCTTGAGGTCGTGCTTCTTCATTTCTTGAAAGATAGGCTTTAAAAACAGGCCATTTTTATGGTTAAATGGATCTAAAACTTTTGTTCCAAGTAAATCAATTATTAGCATTCGGCATAACATTTTTTATTCAATGACAGCCTGGAACCCTTTTAATATGAATTCTTTACAAAGGAACTTAGCAGGATGAGTTCCATTTGGCCCATCAAATCCTGCAGCTATTATTACTAAGTTCTGGTTGTTTGTCCATACTTCTATTCTTTATAAATGCTGAGTTTCCCAAAGCAAAGAAGCAGCACGTACCATTTTTTAAGTCTTTGGTAGACTCTGCTGGGGTTCGATCCACTGATTCTCAGTCTAGAGTGGGTGCTCTAACCATTTATGCCACTGAGGTTGGTCAAGTTCTTGTCAATTTTCATTAAGGCTGTTCAAGTTCTTGCCTTTTATAACTCTATCTCTACTCATAAAAGGTAGTGTGCGTTCCTCCATAACTCCAAAACCATAAACTTAGCAGCCTGAACTTTGCTGACATACTAAGGGAACTCCAGGAAGTGCATGAACTGAAGATTTGGGTGTTTGGGTAAATAAAACTTCTTTTGAAGAATAATTTAACTTCCTTATTTAATATATGTTCATTAGGGCGCATCTTGGCTGCCTCGCTATTTGGGGTTTAAGGCGTCTCCTGGGTAAGCCTCGCCAGGGTGTAAGCCGCCATAATTGTTGGTCTGCTCAACCAAACCTGCCTTGACTTGGAAGCGGGCAGCACCGATTTCTTAACGCAACAAGGTTTTTGTTTTTTCCACTTTTCTCAACTCATGTTATCGAATGCCTGTTCATAATGCTACAAATTGGCTGTGTACATTGCTTAATAAGTGATATATTTTCAAACTTAGGAGCTTGACGATTTCATGCCTTAGGGGCCCTGTACACCTTGACGTTTAAGCCAGCCATGGCAACGTAATAAAAATTGTCTAAAACGTTGACGTACGCTGAAATTTGATGTTTTTTTTTGAGTTTTTGGCGTATTCAAACGTGTTGGTCGTTTTGCATAACATATTAGTAAGGGCACAGACGTTCGTTGTGTTATACATAACTTTTACCAACGAATGCTTACCTTGTGATCGGCGTTCAAAACCTAAGACAAGCGATAGTTTCAAACTTACCCTTTGCGCGCTATACGTATCGCCGGCGAACATCGTGGCGTAAGCCTGTTGAAGAACTTGCCGGCGCCGATTGAAATCAATAACTGCCCGAGATTTTGAATTGTCAACAAATCGCAGTCACACTTGACGATTTTGCCAGCGTATGCCATTCTAATGAAAAATGGGTTTACACGCTAGGGCACACGTCAAATACCGCTATAGGAAAGTTGAGTATACGTTAAGTTATCTCGAAAATCATTGAAGTACGCTGCCATATTACCTAGTCCGTTCGATACGGTCGGTGAAATTTCAAGCATGCTGAAAATTTAAGAACGTACTCGACGTAAGGCTCACACGTTTCGCATGCGTTTGGCATCTGTCTTGCACTTTCCGCGTCGTTTAAACACGGCGAACACACGTTACTTGAGGCTTAGTCATAAGTCGAAGCACGTCAAGTTAATGGAACCAATACTTGAAACCCAATTTATAACCGTTTGAGTAACGTGCTTTGAAACAATGAGTAACGTCGCTTAGCGCTATGTTTAACGTGCTGGAAAGTATGAGTAACGTGCATTGAAGCTAATGTATAAACTGGCTGAACGCAATGGCTAGCCGTGCTATGAACGTAAGAGTAACGTGCGTTTAACCTAATGTGTAGCATGTTTTGAACCTAAGTAAAAACGTGCATGCTAACCATTGAATAACATGTATGAACCTATTTGGTAACTTGTATACGCAACATTGTCGTATGTAGACGAATTAAATGACGTCTTCGGACAACCACAGAACTTACTGAAAAGTGTTTTAACTTACATCTACCGTGTACTACGTAATTGGCAGCGTTTAGGGGAATTGGTAACATACAATGGGCCTTCACAAAGGAACCCATCATTGTTCCAGACTCCCATGTTGAGTAGATGTCAATGCCAGTAGTATCAGTAGTAGTAATCTATTAGCAGTAGTTGGTGTGCGTGACAGTAGTAATAGTAGTAGTAGTTGTAGTAGTAGCATTGGTTAGTAGTAGAATGTCTACATAGTAGTAGTAGTGGTATGTCTATGTCAGTAGTAAGTAGTAGTTAATGGTCTATGTCAGAGTAGTAGTAAGTAGTAGTAGTAGTTAGTGGTAGTATGTCTATGTCAGTAGTAGTTAGTAGTAAGTTGTAGTAGTAGTTATTGGTAGTAGTAGTAGTATGTCTATGTCAGTAAGTAGTAGTAGTAGTAGTAGTAGTATGTCTATGTCAGTAGAAGTAAGTAAGTAGTAGTATGTCCTATTAGGTAGTATAATAGGTAGTAGTTGTAGTAGTAGTATTGGTAGTATAGTAGTCCATGTCAGTAGTAGTATGTGAGCGGTGATGGGGAGGGTTGTGGGTGATGATGGATACCTCTTATCGTCAACACGAATAGAGACTACTTTGCAGCCATTGTCGATGTTCTTTTCGGCTAATTTTTTTTCCTCAATTCCCATACGATGAAAATATTTCTTTGTTTTTACTTTTTAAGTATTTAAAGACTTTGAAATATGCATAATGTACTAAGTAAATGAAACACAGAACGCTTCGAGAACTTATACATAAGTTATACCAAACGATTGTTTAATCGTGTTTAGGCGTCCACAACCTAATGCCCCAACGAGTAGTCCAGCGTATGCATAGCGTATAATTCCCAAGCAGTTATTCTAGGTTATAAATAAAGTCACGGGTACCCTAAAACATTACTTTGAATGTTGTTTGACGTATGAGGCACTTTCAGTAGCGTGTTGCAGTGTGAACAACGTTCGTGTGCGTGCTTACAAAACGGTTACTCAAGGTTAGAAATAAGTTTCGGGTACGCGAAGTTACCTCTACGTGTTTCGACTATGAGTAACATACAATTAACGTGGTGTCAACGATCGCATAACGTGGCCTAAACCTTATGCCGGCGTAGCGGCAACGTGTGAGCAAAACGCCGAGTAGCGTAAAATTTTAAGCATTCGAAAAAGAGAGAAACAGCGAAAAAGTCAACGATTAGACCAGCGTACAACGACCTTATGGCAGTGTTTTTCCCAGGGTATTCCTAACGTATACAAAACTTACCCATAACGTATTCGACGTGTTGCCAGCGTTTCGGCAAATTTGTAAAAAAATCGGCAATACGTTCGCTAAATCGTCAAAAGGTGTGACAGCCCCTTTACCTCTAACGTGTTTCGACTTAATGAGTAACATAACAATTAACGTGTGTCAACGATCGACATAACGGTGCCAAACTTATGGCCGCGTAGCGGAACTGTGAGCCAACGCCGAGTACGTCATAAAATTTTAAAAGCATTCGAAAAAGAGAGAACAAAGCAGCAAAAAGTCAACGATTAAAGCCAGCGTACAGACGACTTATGGCAGTGTTTTTCAGGGTATTCTACGATACAAAACTACCAATAAACGTATTCGACGTGTGCCAGCGTATTCGGCAAATTGTAAAAAAAAAACGGGCATACTTCGCCTAAAATCGTCAAGGTGTGACAGCCCCTTTATATGATACGATTTTCCACACGATCTACTCATGGACAAATTAAAGTAACATCATCGAAATATTCATTTCGGTTTTGAGGTCGGATATCGCCGGACTAAATAAGTGTTTGTAAATCTGGAGTGACATCTGAAATATAAGAAATAAGAGTCTTATAACTAAAGCCGATATACCTCTTTACATTAGAGCAAAGCAAGCTATGTTCCCTCTCTCATACATACACAAGGAAATGTGAAATTTTCAAAGCAATTAACTTATCTTTTCTACTGTTTGGAGAATTATATGAGTGAAGAAAAATTGGAAGAATGTGCAAATTAACGAGCTTCATTGAGCAATATGATTTAATGCATTCACTGTTCGATCTCGTGCCCCAGAGGACTGCTTATCCAAACACTGCCACTATCTGCTGTATATCTTTCAGGGGTTTTCGAGGTCTCTACAGGGAATCAAAGCAAGTTGGTGAAAAACGGAACGGTTTAAAAATAAAGTTACGTTTGGGCGAGGAGCGCGAAGATGTACCACATGACGTGTGCACAGAACGAGCAGGCAAATAGTGGAATTATCTGCAGATGTTTATACACGGGGGGCGATTTTAACTTTGCGATGTCTCCAGGGTTGTTATCATTAAGCAGTAACTCTTTTATGGATCAAATCATAATGTGAACAAATTCATTCTATTTCATTAATCTGCTGAAGCCTCGTAAGACCGGCTTTAAAGTTAAAGGGATCCTCCGAGCATGCAGCAACAGTCTGCGCCAGCGTTCCCTTGATGAAGCATTTAATGGAGTCTTCTTGACTGCTGAACCTGTCCCTCTCTCTCCCACCTCTCCTCTGACCCACTCTGCCTCCTCACCGCTCTCTTCTTCTCTAGAAACCACTCTCTATTATCTATCTCCCCATATCTATCTCCCTCTGCTCCCTATCTCGCTCCTTCCCGATCTGCCTTTATCGTTTATCTCCCGATCGTCCCTATCTCCTCCTCTCTCCTCCATCCCTAAAATCTCCCTCTGTCTCCCTATCTCCCTATCTCTATCCTCCCTCCCAATCTCCCTCTCTCCCTGTCTCGCCAGATATCTCTCTTTTCTTTCTATCTCACTGTCTCCCTCTATCTCCTATCATCCTTATCTCCCTATCTCGCCTATCTCCCTGTCTCTCTATCTCCCTCTCCCCCTCTCTATCTTCCTATCTCCCTCTCTCCTATCCCCTCTCTCTCCTCTTCCCTCTCCCTCTCCATCCACTTCCTATCCTCCCTATCCTCTCTCCCTAATCTCTCCCTCTTCCCTTATCCCCCTCTCCCTTTAATCCTCTCCCTTTTTTCCTTCTTTTTCCTCCTATCTCTCGTCTCCTTCTCTCTCCCTATCTCCCTCATCCCCTCTCTCTCCTCTCTCCTAATCCCCTTCTCCCTCTCTTCCTCGCTCCTCCCTATTTCCTCTCTCCCCTCTCCCCCTCTCTCCCTATCTCCCTCTTCCTATCCCTCTCTATCTCCTATCTGCCTCCTCTCCTGTTTCCTCTCTCCCTGTCCCTGTCTCCTGTCTCCATATCCCCTCCTCTCCTCCTTCCCCTATCCTCCTTCTCTCCCTTCTCCCTATCTCCCTCTCTATCCCCTCTCTCTTCTCTCTCCCTAATCTCTTCCTGCTTCCTCTCCTATCCCCCTCACTTATCCTCCTATCTCCCTCTCTCCCGCCTCGCTCCCCGTCTTCTCCCTATCCTCTCTCCTATCTCTCTCATCTCCCTCTCCCCTCGTCTCATTATTCCTCATCTGCCGGCCTCTCTCCTCTCTTTCCCTAATCCTCTCTCCTCTCCATATCTCCCTCTCTCTTCTCTTCTCTCCCTCTCCCTCTCTCTCCTCCTATCCCCCTATCTCTCTCCCCTCTCCCCTCTTCCTATCTCTCCTCTCTCTCTGTCTCTTCTCTCTCCCGTCTCTCCTCTCTCTCCCTATCTCCCTCTCCTCCGCTCTCTCCCTCTCTCCCTATCTCTCCTCTCTCTCCCTATCCCCCTCTCTCCATATCTTCCCTCTCTCTCTCTCTCTCTCCATCCCCCTCTTCATATCTCCCCTCTCTCCATATCTCCTCTCTCCTTATCTCCTCTCTCTCCCTCCTCACTCTCTCCCTGTCCCCTGGTTCCCTGTCCCCTCTGCTCCCCATTACTCTCTCTCCCCTCTCCCTGTGTACCCTCTCTATCTCCCTATCTCCCTCCCTCCCTTCCTATCCCCCTCTCTCCCTATTCCTATATCTAACCTCTCTCCTATCTCTCCGTCTCTTCCTCTCTCCTATCCCACTCTTATCTCCCTATCCCTCTCTCACCTATCTCTCCCTCTCTCCCTTCCCCTATCCCTCTTCTCCCTCTCTCCTCTCTCCTCCCTCGTCTCCCTAATTTCCCTATCTCCCCTCTCCCCCTATCCTCTCTCCCTCTCTCCCTCTCTCGCCCTCTCCCGTCTCTCCTTCCCCTCTCTCCTATCTCTCATCTCCCTCTCCCCCTCTCTCCATATCTCCCTCTCTCCCTCTCCTATCTCCCTCTTCCCCCATCCACCCTCTCTCCATATCTCCCTCTCTCTCTCTCCCCTCTCCCCTCTCTCTCCCTATCCCCCTATCTTCCCCTCTCCCCCTTCTCCATCCTCTCTCTCCTCTCCCCTCTCTGTCCTATCCCCTATCTTGCCCGGTCCCCTGCCCCCCCCCTGCTCTCTCCGCATCTCCTCTGCTCCAATCTTCCCTATCAACTCCCTCTTCCATCTCCTCCGATCTCCTACTTCATCTTCTCTCCCCTCTCTCCCTATCTCCCTCTCCCCTCTCTCTCCCTATCTCCAATCCCCCTGTCTCCCTCGCTCTCGCTCTCTCCCTATCCCCCTTCTCCTTCCATACTCCCTCTCTCTCCTCTCCCTCCTCTCCCTTCTCTCCCTATTCTCTCCCCCCTCTTCCCTCTCTCCCTATCTCCTCTCCCCATATACTCCCTATCACTCTCTCTCCATCTCCCTATCTCCTAACTCTCTCACTCTCTCCCCCTCTCTCCTATCCCCTCTCCCACCTCTCTCCTATCTCCCTATCCCCTGTCTCCCCTATCTCCCTATCTCCCCTATCTCTCCTCTCTCTCTGTCTCTTCCTCTCCTCCCTCTCTCCCTCTTCCCTAGTCTCCCCTCTCTCTCCAATCCCTCTCTCGATAATCTCCCTCCTCTCCCTATCTCCCATCTCCCTCTCTCCTGTCCCCTGTCTCCATACCTATTCTCCCTATCTCCTGTCTCCTGTTCCTCCATATCCCTCTCTCCTATATCTCTCTCTCACCCCTCTCTCCCTCTCTCCATATCTCCCTCTCCCCCTCTCCCCTATCTCCCTATCCCCTCTCTCCATATCTTCCATCTCCCCTCTCCCTCCTCCCTCATTCCTTCTCCTCTCTCTCCGCTCTATCCTATTTCCCTCGTTTCCCTATATCTTCTATATAGGAGGGAACCACGGGGTAACATCCCCTGGGTCAGATTGCGGGAGAGTTGTGTCGGAGTGGTGCGGAGGTGTCGTCCACCAACGCGGTCTCCTTGGGGTTACCTGGCGGTTCCCTTCGGGTGGGTGCT
>CM068955.1:106411137-106423316 GCA_035128595.1 Eptatretus atami
TAATTATATACACTCGACCGGTCAAAAGTTTCAGAACACGCCCATTTTTTTAGTTTTTACTGAAATTTAAGCAGTTCAAGTCCAGTGAATAACCTGAAATAGTACAAAGCTAAGCGATAAACTGCCAGATGTTTAAAAAAAAGCTTTAGGATACCAAAAACTGAAAAATAATGTAGATTTCAGAGTTGTTAAAAAGGCCCTTTTCAGGGAACAAGTAATGGGTTAGAAACTGCAGCTGTTCTGCAGCAATGGAAGTAATTAAGCTTGAAAGTTGATGCAAACAATTCCTGCAGGTGTCCCCACTTTTGTTGATTAGTTGCAAACCCTCTGCCTGTACAAAAGCAGCGTTGGAACAGGCTGTGTTGTTACACCCTCAAAGCATTATTTGGACAATATTGCACTGCAGGAAGTAGTATATTGCTATCATAATGGCAAGACAAAGACAATTAACAAGGGAAGACAAACAGACCATTATAACCCTTAAAAGTGTAGGTCTTTCCTTTGGAGAAATTGCAAAATAAGCTAAGGTGTCAGTGAGTACAGTTTCCTACACCATCAAAAGGCACTTGAAAACTGGAGGAAACTGACAAGAAGAGGTCTGGCAGACCCAAAGCCACAACACAATCAGAAGACAAGTTTCTGAGAGTCAACAGCTTGCATGACAGGTGGCTCACAGGAGGGCAACTTCAAGCACAGCTGAACACTGGTCAAAGTAAGGAAGTCTCAGTTTCAACTGTGAAGAGAAGACTTCGAGCTGCAGGTTTGACAGGTCGAGTGGCAGTAAGAAAGCCATTGCTAAGATGGCAAAATAAGAAAAAGAGGCTTTCCTGGGCCATGAAGCACCACCAGTGGACTACTGAAAACTGGAAGAAGGTCTTATGGACCGAAGAATAAAAATTTGATATCTTCGGTTCATCACGCAGGGTTTTTGTACGCCATCGAGTAGGCTAAAGGATGGTTCCTCAGTGTGATACCAACTGTCAAACATGGAGGAGGAAGCATGATGATCTGGGGCTCTTTTGCCGGATCCAAGTGGGCGACTTGCAGCGAGTGACTGGCACCCTGAACCAAAAGGGCTACCACAGCATTTTGCAGCGCCATGCAATACCCCCTGGTCTACGCATAGTTGATCAGGGGTTCATCCAACAGCAAGATAACGACCCAAAACATACCTCCAGGCTATGTCAGAACTACCTTAGAAGAAAAGAACAAGACGGTAGGCTTCAAATCATGGAATGCCAGCACAGTCTCCAGACTTAAACCCATCAAGCTGGTTTGGGATAAACTGGACAGAAGGGTGAATGCAAAGCAACCTTCAAGTGCAATACATTTGTGGGAACTTCTGAACAGTGTTGGGAAGAACTTTCTGAACAATATTTGATTTCCATTGTAGAAAGAATGCCACGAGTATGTTTGGCTGTTATATCTGAAAAAGGTGGCTACTTTGATGAGTCAAAAATTTAGATTAAATTTTGTTAAACAAAACGATTCCATGATTTATTTTTTTATCTGCAATTGTTTATTTGTTCTATGTTTTAATTTCAGAGTACATTGCAACTTTAAACTGCTTAAATTTCAGTAAAACTGGAAAAATGGGGGTGTTCTAAACTTTTGACATATATGTAGAGTACATATGTACATATGTGTATACATATATATTAGGGTGGTCCAAAATCATAAGGGAAAAATTCAAAATTTGAATATTCTTGGGGCATGTTGATTATTTTGTTCTACCTGACTAGAAAATACTCCTGGCCAAATTTGCCACAGTTCCAAAAATATTTAGGGGTCCATCAAGAGGAAGGAAGTTGTTACATCCGGTGGGGGTTGCTACATCCGGTGGGAGAGAAGAAGACGTCAGTGGGAGAGAGGGAGACGTCAGTTGAGCTTTCGGTTCGCTGTCGGTCGGTGTTAAAAGTACTCTTTTATTTTTCTTTTTTTTTATCTCTAATTTTTTCTTCTTCTTTTTGATTCCCAGAGTGAGTGAGTATGGCGTGTTCTACACGGAAAAGCACGGAACTGTTCCTCTTGGATCAACCATTGGAGAAATTCACCGACCGCCAGTTGCCCACTGCCCACTGAGAACATTTTATGCCCTTTCCTTTCATTTTTCCTATTAGTATTGTGACATTATAATGAATCCGTTGAGAGACTTTGATGGACCTAAACCACCTCCAAATCTGGTAATTTTTGTTTTCTTTGCGTTTTTTCAACGTCAGGAACGATTTGGCAAACATGCCCGCGAGAATTCGAACTTTCATTTTTTTTGGACCAACCCTAATATATATATATATATACACACGATGACGTGCATCAATTACAACTCACGTGAAACATGAAAACTCGGCAATCACACAATGAAGAATTTGCAAAGTACTTGGAACCCAAAGGGAATGGACGTGAAACAAAGTGCCAACTACAGAAAAAATAGAATTAAAGAAGAACACCGTATGCCAACCAACCATGCTTCAGATTTATGCTACTTCATGTTTGACGGGTTTGAGGAGCAACACAGAAATGAAGAATGGTATGCTCACGAGCTAATATCTCACCAACAAACACAACTGTAAATGATATCAATACTCACATGATTCAAAAGTTCCCAGGTGAATCGTATGAATACAAAAGGTATTATAGAAGGCAATGAACATGAATACTCAATCAAATTCATTCACAACTTGGAATCATTCGGATTACCACAGCATAAGCTCATCTAGACAAAATAGTGCTGCATCATGCTCCTTCGCAATTTTGACCCGAAAAATGCACATTGCAACGGAACACTATACATTATAAGAGGACTCCACCCTCTCGTAATCAAAGCCGAGATCACGGCTGCAATACACCCAGGGAAAAGGCTATTCATCCCAAGGACTCCACTCATGCCAAGCAATAACTTGTACCCATTTGGAATGCGCCGACAACGATTCCCCATTAAACTGGCATTTGCATTACGGTGAATAAGGTTCAAAGTCAGACACTCCACAGGGTGGGGATATTCCTACCAACAGATATGTTCTCTCACAGCCAATATATGTAGCCATGAGTCGAGCCACATCAAACAACAATCTCTGCATTACTACGCAAGACACTGTAAGCAACCGCAATATTATTTATGTACAAGGAAATTTTGTAAGACCTAACACCTCTGCTGACTTTATCGCACCTCACTCAACATATCAATTGCAGTTGCATTTATGAACTGGTCCATGCAGACACTTCCTATTCGAACTAACTCAGGAAAAGCGCAAGTTTTGTTGTTTTTCACGTGTCAAATAATATGGGGCTTCACCGTTTCAAAATGTACCAAGCTAAAAAGTATAGCAATCCAGAGTGATGTATACCAAGTACAATATAACTGAGTTTAGTGGACGTTGACGCTTCGTCTGAGGGGATAACAAACACTTATCTCCATTATAGTAGAGAAGGTTATATTACAGATAGACAGATATGCCTTATTATGTTCCAAATGTACCTATGCGTATCCTTTCCATATTATCATATCCAGGACCAATGGCATTTGTGAATAAACAACACCGCCACTGTCGACAAGTCTTTCTAATCTTCCTCATTAGAAGTAAATGTACATACTCGCTCATTATCACCTGTAAATGCACGACATTTTCAAAAAAAAATGCTGTGACAACATATTCGGTGTCTCCGCGTGATTATCTTCAATTACAACCCATCAAAGCCACTCAGGAATCAACGCCTCATTCGGAAAAAAATGGCACGCAAAAAAGGAACGAAATCATGACTGCAGATCTCTGAACCACGAAAGACAACATAATCACGTGACCAATACCACCTCTGCCACCCGTCCATGGACGTGTAATGTACTTGTAAAAATTAAACATTTCATTTTTTAAAGTTTCTTCAACCGTTTTGCTTGGTGAAGCCGCTTGACGCGCGTTAAGTTTCAATGGTGACACCGTGGTTCTATACTGGAGGTAGGTCATCAAAAATAAATTATTTGATCATAATGAGTAAAAATGTTTTCAGTTATGCAATAATGAATCGCTATATCACGGCAAGAGAGCCAAGAGGTACGCATGCTTGCTCTGTGTAGCCTGGATTAGAATCCCAGGGCAGGTCTAATCTGTCCTCTGGTGTTTCAAGGCCAGGTGATTCATCAGTGTGTGTGTCATCTCTCGGATGGATGATAAACTGGGCGTCACATCTGTCGGAATCCCTCACCCCCTCCCCTCTCTCACCCCTACCCCACCCTCTCTCTCCCTCCCAACCCTACCCCATCCATCTCCCTCTTTCCGATCCTCCCCTCTTCCCTCCTTCTCTCTCACCCCTCCCCCGCTCCCAGCTTTTCTTCTCTAATGCGGGGACTTGCATGTACGAATCAGATTCGGAGTGAGCCGACCGGTGGGGTGCAAAGGTCGCTGCATGTAGTACGAGCATGCATGCAGGCAGACCTTTGCTAGGAAGACAGTGTGGGTTTTAAATGCTCATGCCCCAGGTCTCAAGTGTGTGTGTGTGTGTGTGTGTGTGTGTGTGTGTGTGTGTGTGTGTGTGTGTGTGTGTGTGTGTGTGTGTGTGTGGTGTGTCGTTGATTGGTATCTACATATGTGGGTTTCAGAATGTGGAATGGAGTCCTCCCAGGGCGGGCTCAAAGTATCCACCTTCATTTCAGTAAGGGGTCACGATTCACGGACCAAGCTGTGAAGTTTTCTGTTCTCAAAGTTTTGTGCCGAGGCCTCGCTTCAGGATCGTCACTGAGCCAAGGACAGCTTCCAACTGTAGTTCATTGTGTAGTAATATTCCCAGGTATGTTTTTTAATATATCTGTGAGGTTCTTCATCATCATTCCAGTGAGGTTCTTCGTCATCACTGGTACAACTTTGGCATTCTTCAGTTCCAGGATGTTTTAACTTCATTCTTGAGGTCTTGGTATTTGGTCGTTTTGATTTCTGAATCGTTTAGTCCAAAATCACTGGTATTAACACCTCAATTAGCAATGCCTTCTTCTCTTTTTTTGTACCCAAGTTATGATATCTGGTCGCAATGCTTTGTTTTTGATGTTCACGCTCGATGGGATAACAAGGTCGTACGTGAGCGCTACTTCCGTGTCTTCAGTGGTTGCTTTTGGTTCATGGTCCATTAATTATCTGGAATGGGATATCAAAGTTTTTGCAGATGTACCAGCGAATTACTTTACAAACTCTGTTAAGTCGTCGTGTGTACAGCTGTTCTGACAATTTTTTTTTTTGTGTTCGGTCATTAAGCATAGCATATCATTCTCTTTGCTAACCCCATCCACACCTCACCTTTCTATCTTTTTTTTTTCCTCCTCCTACCCCACCCCCCCCCCCTCACTCACTTTCTCTCTTGCTCCTCCTCTTCCAGTGTATAGCAACATTTAGTGAGGTATCGCTCTCTCTCCCCCCCCACCCCTTCCTCCTTCCGAGCTTCCTCTCCCCTCCCTCTCCTCTCCTCTCCCATCTTTCTCCTCTTCCTTCCCCTCTCCCTCTATCTCTCCCTTAATATCTCAATCAATGAAGTGACAGCTTGTATTTGCAAGTCAATAAATACAACATTTGATTGTCATGCAACAGTTTTTGTATTTGTCCTCCTCCCTTTTCTCCCTCTCTCCATGTGGATACACCTCTGGTTTACTTCGACACATTGGGATGACTTGAGCAGAGTACTTTTACAAATAAAATTGTTGTGGAAATGGTGCCTTGGGGTAAATAATGCTTAGAATGATGCAGTTACTTCCTTAAAGTGAACGCCTGGAGTAAGTGTCAAGTAATTTATCGTGCTAATAGATATGCATCGCTTTTATGTCCAGTTAGATATCGTCATGGGGGTGGCCACCAAGGTTAACCCCCCTGACCCCAAATTGTGGTGATGGGCAGTTAACACCGCCAGCCTTCGGAGGGCTGAGCAGTTCCTTATTAATAGGAGGCGGACACGTTGATCCTCAGAGATTATAACGCATGCGGAGGGCAGGGTGCAATGGCGAAGGGACGGAGGCACGGGAAAGCACAGCACAGAGGGGGTTTATACTTGAACCCCACTACAAATATATGGATACAGCTTCTTAAAAGTAATGCTTTTAATGAAAATAAACAAATATTTACAAAGGACAGCAATCCAAAAGGGTAATGATAATAATGAAATAAATAAATTCTACAGTCAAGGAACCTCTTCACAAAGACTCAAATACAGACAAAGGGAAAACAAAATAAAAAGAAAACCCCTACTTTTGAGTATTCTTGTACTTAGCTTGGCCCAGAGCTAGTTCTTGTGGAACTTGGAATTGAGGCACTTCTATTCGCATGTGCAGACGCACCCAACAAAATGGCGCTTTGTTGCTTCTCTCATAGAGGGGCAAATGCACGCCACGCAATCCGTGAGCGGCACTCCACACAAAGGCTCAGAGCCCAGTGCAACGGCTTTGTGCGCCGATCGTCCTCACCCACCCAACCAAGAGCCAAACACCAGCGTCTTGCTTCACCACACGAGCCAAATCGCCTCACACGAATACAAGGATCGTGCCGTCTTCCTCAGCGTGCGCTCCTCTCCAAAACAATGCGCAACCAACCCTGAACTCCACTCTCCTCTGTCCTATTTGGTCTTCCAATGATGCCTACCATGCACTCTTCTTTAGGCGTCTCACGTCCAACAATCCTCCGCCTTGGGGCGTAGCCTGCTTGCACAAAGCCCGGGAAGGTGGGGCTTCTGCCTGCTCGGCACGCCTGGCTAACCTCTGACGTCACGCCCAATCATCCCTCGGGGGCATGACTTCGCCTCTTGTCACCCTTTGAAGGTGGAGTTTTCTGCCCGCTTGTAGTCTTTTAGGGACGTGTTCCCCACCTTTATTGCCGATCTTCAAATATAAAAACATGGGAAAAAAAAATATCACAGAGGGGCGATTACATACTGGGGAAGCTTATTCTTAAACCCGAGCTAATTAACACGCACACCACCCCCGTCGTGTGGTGACACGTAATACTTAAGCTCACAGGTTCCTTACTTAGTCACATTGAGATGCCTCCTACACATCCACAGACCAAACTACTCTATTCAATGCTAAATTCCCAATTAAATTCTTCCATCTACCCACAACCGTAACAATATCATCCACCTATCCTAATGTCTGTGTCCAAAATTACCAAACATTTTGACCAGTGTTTACTGTTTTAACCTCTGCAATGTCATTTATGTGCTTTTTAGCATTCCATTCGTTAGGCCTTGAGGCATAGGTCATGGCAAGAAACAGTCAGAACATCACAACACCTCAAAGCTTCGGGGTGGGAGATCACAGAGGGTCGCTCCGCTCACCCGACCAAAACAGCATCCAATGGTGAGTGAGGGGGAAGGGAGTAGAGCATCGTCGGTGCCGACGCTCTCTCTTGCGCCTCAGCCCACAGCATGGGACGTTCACCTCCGCCTTCTGCTGGAACTGTGCAAACCATCCTGCAGGCCTCGATGGGTTTGCCACAAATCGCTTCAGTCTTGTCCTTCCCACGGTGTGGCTGACTGGGCCCTTAGGCTTAGGGTAATAAGGAATCCCCATCATTCATTTCGTGCATGGGCACGTAATCAGGAGGGGTTAAGGGGTCGTTATCATTTATTACATCTTGTATATTCCCCTTCCCTAACCATTTATTATAATATATGCTTGGTCACAGGGAAATTCTGGTTGTGGTAGTTATTCTTGGACGATTAATAAATGACCCGCTAAGGGATTAATTGGCGCTGGTTCACAACATCCCAGACCTGGAACACATCAGGCTTGCTCAGCCTAATTAGCGCAGAACTTGTGATACCCGATTGGGGAAAACTTATTGCATCAAACACTTATGAGAATGTCAGCAGCACCAACCTCTACATTTCAAATAGGTCTTATCAATTTCGAAACACAGATACAGACAGCAAGTTCATCTTATTCTCAGCCAGAGTCACTGTGACATGAGTGCAACTCATTTGATTTCCAACCGAATCAGTACTTACAAAAGCAAGGAGCTCACAAGTGACAATATCTGGCCAGGAGTGCGAGAAGGAGCATTCTTCTTTCCATGCATAGACGGTGTGTGCATGATGTCTGCCATGTTGATTTCTGGTAGAACAAACGTGCAGCGTCAATCATCAAACAAAATCTTGAAAAGGTATATTTTCTTTTGAAACTGAACAAACTTGAGTGCAGGAATACTCATCAAATTGGTACAGGTGGAGCTTCTTACCACGATTAAGGCACACTTTGGACAAGCCAAAGTCAGTGAGTTTGACATGACCATCGTTCGAAATCAGCATATTGTCTGGCTTCAGGTCCCTGAAAAGGATGCACAAGTGTGAAGAAAGCAAGTTGTAAAATCCAGTGTAAAGCAGGGGTCTCCAACACTTTGTAAAGTACCTGAACATTTGTAAAGAGGTAAAGAGATAGGTGTACATGTCCATGATATACAGTATATTTAAATTTTTTATGTGAAAAGGTAAAACGTTTTTATGTCCGGTAATAAGTGTTTCACCTCAACACAACAAATTTGCTAAACTACTTGAAAATTGCTTGTGCCATTTGGTCATGGATTATAAGAAGCAGCCATTTGAATGAAGGAAGAAAAAAGGAGAAAGAAAGAAAGATATCATTGTTTGACTATGAGATCAAACAAACAAAAAATATGCATAATAATACACTGGTCAATACAAGACTGTATACCGGTCGGCCATTAGATTACAGATAAAATGTGATCATATAGCTGCCATATTGGGACTTCCCCAAATCAAAACTTCACTGCTCGCAAAGCATTAGGACTTGTTATTTTGAGACTTTCAGGCATCATGTCAGGAATAATAAATGTTGTATATGCAATACGAACAAAGTGCTAAGGCGGAACCATAACAGGGATGCGGTGAAGCATGTAAAGCACCTTAAAGTTTGTTAATACCGGTACGCGTCCATCGTTAATGATCGATATACTTGTTTAAATCCACTTTCAAACTGCCCTGTATAAACCTCATCACTCGACTCTTGAACCAGAATCAGTAATCCATGCCAGTGTGTTTTTTATTTATCTTTTTCATAAAAAAACAGTCATTCATCTTGCACAAACAAAAAAATCTAAATGAAATTCCCATGTGACATGCAATGTTGGTCAGTATCAATTATCTGTCCATGTACTTACAATAAAAGGCAGAAACTTAAATCTACACTGCACGCCCGATGCCATGATAACGACACCATTGCCACAGGATCACAGTGCAAATTGCATATGTGAGCACAATGTCACTTATTAAAATAAGGATACTCTTAACAATATTCACCTTTTTTAAGGTGTTCTGGAAACTAAACAGTCAGAAGAGTATCAACCTTTGGTCTGGTGATTTGGCCAGTTGTATCAAGGCAGGATTCAAAGTGATCAGAGCAGACTTTTTTTCTTCTGTTTGTTTTTGCTACAGTGAACCCTCAAATATCACGGGTTTTTATATTGCAAGTTTCAACCATCGCGGGCAACCTATTGTGTTCCGATTTTGTTGTGGCGAGAATTCATTTTGACCAAATCATGTCTTTTGAGCTGAGAAGAGTCATTGTTTGCTGCCCGTGCATGTATGATCGTCTCCCATTACAGCCTCGAGTTGTTTTTTCGCGCACCGTTTTTAATAGAGCCCACATGTAAAGCGGTTGACAAAATTAATTGTGCCAAAAGGAAGAAAAAAGTTATGATGTAGGGCGTAAAGATAGAGTTGTCAGATTGGTTGGCTTGAGGTGAAAGTGCAGCATCTGTGGGACGCCATTAAGGAATCAATGAATCGACTGTGTGGTGTATCCATGAAATCAAGTCAAATACCCTTCAAGTGCTGCCGCCTTGTATTGAAAGGATGGGGGAAAAATCATAATAATAAAAAATTTAAACCGCTCGTTTGGATGAAGACCAAACAGAAAAAAGTGCCTTTGAGTGGACCCGTGATACAGGAGAAATCATTGCGATTTACCAACATTACAATGAGGCAGCCGAAGGCTGCAGTTCAACCAAGCCAACCCACAAGCTCCACATCAGCAAGGGCTGGTTGGGAAAGTCAAATAAGATTTGGCTCCATCATGTAAATTAGTCGGGGCAGCAGCATCGGCTGACAATGATGCTGCAAAAAACTACCCACCTCATGGAACTAATTGAAGCGAAGGGATTTATGCTGGAGGAGGTTTTAATGCTGACGAGATGGATTATTCTGGAAGAGTAAGCCATCTGATAACTTCCTCTCCAAGCAGGAAAGATCTTCTCTGGGTTCAAGGTAAGGTGGTTAAGGATCGTCTTACCCTTGTCCTTTTGGCATGCTGCAGGCGACTTCATGGTAAAGCTAATGCTGCTCTTCCGATCACTGAATCCCGCTCCCCCTCTTCTCCCCGCTATAACAGCAGCATCATAATCTCGAGCGAAGTCTTGTGTTTTCAATTTATGGCAGAGTACAGTCCGAATACATAATGTTCTTACCCTCACCCACCTTGATGTTTTAGATTAATTAAAAAGGTAAAATCTTGTTTTTGCTTAATTTACACCGTATATATATATACATATATATATATTTTTATTTATTTATTTTTTTTAATTTTATTTTCATGTATATTTCAATGTTAACATGATTTACATTAAATACATCAATTATATGTATATATATATGATATATTATATAATGTAATATAATACATTATATATAATACACGACACAAAACAAGGAATACAAGACCTCTCAAGTGGATTGACTTCAGTTTTCCTCAAAATAGATGGGGAACACCTGTGTAAAAGTCAGGGAGTTCTGAGACTGTTTTCTTGCCTGTGGTCAAGTTTTGCACATCACTCCGACATATTTGAATGCCCTGACAGTCATTGGTTAGATGCTGGAAGATTGAAATACCTGTGCCACGAAAAGAGTCATTGGCACTTGTTGAGCTAGGTTGTTGCTCAATGTTGTCAATGGCAGATGTAGTGAAGATAGCTGATCTCAATTTTGATGGGCAGACAACTTGTTCCACTTCAAACTACTGTGCGCACGCACAGGTTGCCATTTCAGCGGATAGATCTACGCATTCTGTCGAATGAAATGCACAAACCTAAGCTGTGCAAGAAGTCAATCAACTCGTTTTTCATGAACTTTGGGCTTGGGCATGAACTGCCACTCCAAGTAAATGGCCAGAGGTGTCTCTCTGTTTGTTCCTAACATGGCAGGTTGAATTTCTACTTTCACTTGCTCACTCTGTTAAGCTGTCACCTTGGATCTGAGAAATTGAGAGTGCTGCTTGATTCTTTGCAGCATTGTTGCTTTTTAGGCTTGGACCTTGCAGGATCATGTGAATCAATGTTACAAGAGATTGTGGTACCATCTTCATACGAGCAGTCAATGTCAAATGAGCCTGTGAAATGATGCTGATTTTCAAACAAGGCTTTGTTAACAATTTTGGCTGCTTTAAGCAAGATGGATGGCTTCATCCTTATCATCATATATGTCATTTATGTGTCATCGGCATCCTTCAGATATAATCATATCTAGTATGCTTCTCTTAATGCAATACCTAAGTAGTTACTGAAAGCAGAAATATATTTTACCTTCCGAATAAGTCTGTAGATCAGGAAATGTGCAAGCAGCCTATTCTTCATTCTGCACTGTGAACCTGGAAGTCTTCTTGCATGCCCAATTGTCATAAATGTTGTGCATCGAGCTTCATCAGGTCAGCTAGTTTGAAGACTTGAATTTGCCTGTGATTCGGCAGTCTTCCATGTACTCTGGTAACTCTGCAAACACAAATCCATGTCTGACGCAGTCATTTGCACTTTTCCTCCTTCATCTGACAGTGGGACTCTGCCTTTCTATACAGCTGTTCTGCAGCAATGGAAGTAAATTAAGCCTTGAAAGTTGATGCAAACAATTCCTGCAGGTGTCCCCACTTTTGTTGATTAGTTGCAAACCCTCTGCCTGTACAAAAGCAGCGTTGGAACAGGCTGTGTTGTTACACCCTCAAAGCATTATTTGGACAATATTGCACTGCAGGAAGTAGTATATTGCTATCATAATGGCAAGACAAAGACAATTAACAAGGGAAGACAAACAGACCATTATAACCCTTAAAAGTGTAGGTCTTTCCTTTGGAGAAATTGCAAAATAAGCTAAGGTGTCAGTGAGTACAGTTTCCTACACCATCAAAAGGCACTTGAAAACTGGAGGAAACTGAC
>CM068955.1:106423326-106438518 GCA_035128595.1 Eptatretus atami
CACAACACAATCAGAAGACAAGTTTCTGAGAGTCAACAGCTTGCATGACAGGTGGCTCACAGGAGGGCAACTTCAAGCACAGCTGAACACTGGTCAAAGTAAGGAAGTCTCAGTTTCAACTGTGAAGAGAAGACTTCGAGTTCCAAAGGTGGGAAAAAAAGGAATGAAAGAGTGAAAGGTTGAGCAGTGATTCGTGATTTTGGTAGTTTTACCAGAAGGGGGTTTTGGCGGACCGAGCGCCCTGTTGAAATGTGGTGGGACAAACACAGAGAGCAGCAGGGGGCGAGGCTGGAGAGGGAGACGGTAGAGACAGAAAGACCACCGACCAACCTGCGGTGATGAGAGTGAGAGGCCCAAAGACTATCCTCATTGCGGGAGATGCCAATGATCCGAAATGCTCTGGTTTTTCACAGCGTGAAGCCGAGAAAGTGGGAGGCAGCAGCACCAGCCCAGAGGGAGAGCAGTACTCCATCAGGCTGCGGCCAAAAAGCTTGTAAGTGGTCAGGAGCTCAGGCTGGGCCGAGGAAGGACTGCACGACGGAGGATTCCCAGTCGGCTGACTGGCTTTTGGAGGCCGAGGGTTGAAATGTGGCTTTCCCAGGAAAGGTCATGGCAGATAGTGAGACCCAGAAGCTTGAAAGAAAGGACTTCTTCCAGAGGATTGTTGAGAAAATGGTATGTGGGGGGGGGGGGTTCTAAACGTCCTTCGGAAGACATAGTGAGAGTGTGAGATTTGTCCGGATTGAAAGACATGTTCCACGTGTTGGACCAGTTGTTGATTTTATCCAGATCAGCAGTAGAGCGAAGAAGCTGCTGCTTGCCGGTTGAGGATGACCTATGGTATGCAGAGGTGGAGTCATCAGCAAAGAGATATAGAGGATTTTTCCAGAGAGTCGGAGAGATCATTGATGAAAACCAGAAAAAGAACAGGGCCCAGAGCGCTACCTTGAGGAACTCCACCCTGGACAGGAAGGGGGATGAAGCAACTCCATTTACGGCCACACGTTGACTGCGACAGGAGAGGAAGTCTGCGAACATGAGTGGAGATGGCCTTTGCTCACCTGTTCAGATGTACATTTGTTTTGCAATTACACTCCCATCATCATCATAATCATTCATCTTGTAGCCTACTCATTTCACCAATCTTGGAAGGATGACCGGCTGAGTCAACCCACCTGTTATAAACTGCCAAGTGGGATTTGAACTCAGACCTAGGATCCAAAGCCACCACCCGAACCATTAAGCCAACACCAGGCTTGCAGTGTATTGCCAATTCTAATCGCCAATGATAGTCTCAGATTGGACGCCATTGTCTACAAGGTAGACATTACCGCAGGTAACGTCTACATCCATACTTATGTTGAATTCCCATTCTCTACCAATGCACACTCACAAAATTTCTCATTTGGCGAGACATCGACGATCTCGTCTGGAGGACAGGTACCTTGCTTGTGACAGGTAACTGAGCTGTGATTCCAACCAGGTAGACAGCTCTGAGGTGAGTGTCGTACCTCAAATCCATCTGCCAGCTCGGTCCTGCGTATAATTCTCTGTTAATTTTGGGTAATTATGTGTGTAAATATAATCTGGAGATGAGTTTTGTTTGCTGCTGTTTTCTTTCACTACAGGTGATGGAGTATCTTGTCGGAGGATTTAAAGTCCTTGCTTCATGTGTATGGCTACTTGACGAGGAAATGGCCATCAAGTATATTGCAGAGGTAGCTTTAGCACTGGATTACCTACACAGGCACGGCATAATAACAGGTAATGAACACATGGCATTCTAGACTGGGCTACACTTTTGCTTTTCTCAAGTTTTGCTGGCTTGTCAATTAGCCATGTGTTTTTATTACTTGTGAAGTCGAAGATTCGCAAGTATATTGCGTTGGCCTGTCTGTTATTCTCTGTTTGTCTGTCTGTCTATGTCAATCGCCGCACGTCACATTTATACTTCTGATCGTCACAAAACTTCACCATTGGTGGAGGAGTAGCGACATGCTGGAAGCCTATTGTTTCTGAGGTCACAGGTCGAGTTCACATAAATCATCAATTTTCAACCGATTCACTTGATGTCTATGTATATCATCTATATATTACTAAAATTCTCATCTTGTATGTATGGATGTTCCAGAAATGCAGCCAAAACGGTACACGATAGCGCAAAATTTTTAGTGCCATCTTACTCACCATTCGCCTGCGGTGTGCAGTGTCAAGTTTCGTTCAAATCAGGCAACGAAAAAAATTATTAAAAAAATCAATTGCCAATTCAGTCAAGTACTCTTCGGAGAATTTGAACAATGCAAACAACCTCAGCGGTATAGTTCGCTGGAGCTATCTTTTTTTCTTTCTTTTTTTGATGGGAAATGATGTTTTTTATCAACCGCTGGCACAACGGTAACCCAACGCGTTCACGGGCCGTCTAGTATTGTATATCAAACTGTAAAACACGGGTGGACGGTGAATCCGAGTCGAGGGAAGACTTGGTCAACCCTGTGAGTGTCTATTAATTACGTACTGTTTGAACATGAGTTGGACCATGAGTATGTCGATTAATTACTCATTAATGGGAACTTGACTACATCTATTAATTATGGATTATTTGAACATTCCGTTTAGACTTTGAGACCATTTATACATTTACCCCTTACCCCCTTTAGAACTTTTAAACCTTAAGACCTTTAGGCCCCTATAGATCCATTATTACCTTTGTAGTACAGTCGCTATGCTACAATTAGGCATGAATCGTGCTCTCTGATGTAATGAGTTAACTTTGTATGTACTTTACTGAACACCTGATTCTGATTGATGAGATGGAGTCACTGCAGTAGAGTGACTGAGTTCTTTCTTGAACACATGATAATCTTTGAACTGAGTCACTCCATTTCAAGTTTGGCGAATGCTATGTGTTGTTATGATTTTGCTTGTGAAAGAGCAAGATACTTCATTTTTTCATCCATCAAACACAAGTTTGTCTGCTGCAAGGATGACATCGTTTCATGGGAATCTACTTGAATCCGGTCAAAGTAAAATTGCACTACTTTAGTTTCGGCCGTTCATTTCGATTTGGGGGTTTCGTTATCAGAACAATATGGCGAAAAATAGTTCACTGAGTGTTCACATTTCTGATATGATCATGGATACTAACCATTGCTTTGGAAGGAAGTTTCTTGGGTTTGTAGATAATTTGAATGACATGAAAGTACCCAAAACTACTGGTCACTGAATGTGATTTCACATGATAAGTAGCTCTTCATCATTTTTTCAGTACTTTCTCACTGCAGAGGTTTGATTACATTGTGTGTACAATATGACATTATATTTAACTTTACTTGACCATCTAACAAGTATGTGTGTGTATATATAATATATATGCATATGTTTCCTCTGCTTTTAATGGTGTGCGCCATTACAATGCTGAGTATAAGTTTGGGGTTGCAATGACATGATTGTTTTGCATTTCACTTTTTTCTAGATTGCTGTGACCAGACTAATGCACAAGGAAATTTAGGCAGGAGGATTGAGAGCAGCAAGGGGCATCAATGTCATCTTCACCTCTATCACGGACTGGTCTCTCTGTGCCCTTTGCCAGGTCAACACCAAGAACCTCTGTAGTGTTCAACAGATTATCTGCATCCCAAATCAGAATCTTGGTGTTTATTCAACACTTGGAGGCAATCTTCACAGATTCCATCATCTGGGCTCTATGCCTATGACTGTAAATTTGGACTTGATGAAGGGGATGGCATTGAACAAACTTTTCAAAAAAGAAGGAGCCTGCTTTTCACAGGTCGTGCAGCCTGAAGTTTAATACAACAAAACTGAAGAGGGTAGAAATGAAAATGCATGCCAGCAGCTGAAGACGATCACTGTTGGAGTGGAACCAAATTCACGAGAAAACAAACATCATCTGGTGGAGCCACAGAAGTGACCTGTGTCCTGTGTGACTCTGAGTCACCTCTAAGGACCTATGGAAGCCATGAACTTTTAAAATGGACTCTCGTCAATGAAAATGTGCATACAGCTAAAGGACAGCAAACTTCTGGCCAAGCTCGGTGCAGAGGATTTAATTTAGCAAGAAGATAAATATTATCCCAGTGCCTCATCAAACTTTATAGAAAGGCAGAGTCCCACTGTCAGATGAAGGAGAAAAGTGCAAATGACTGCGTCAACATGGATTTGTGTTTGCAGAGTTACCAGAGTACATGGAAGACTGCCGAATCACAGGGCAAATTCAAGTCTTCAAACTAGCTGACCTGATGAAGCTCGATAGCACAACATTTATGACAATTGGGCATGCAAGAAGACTTTCCAGGTTCACAGTGCCAGACTGAAGAATAGGCTGCTTGCACATTTCCTGATCTACAGACTTATCTGGAAGGTAGAAAATATAGTTTCTGCTTTCAGTAACTACTTAGGTATTGCATTAAGAGAAGCATACTAGATATGATGATATCTGAAGGATGCCGATGACACATAAATGACATATATGATGATAAGGATGAAAGCCATCCATCTTGCTTAAAGCAGCCAAAATTGTTAACAAAGCCTTGTTTGAAAATCAGCATCATTTCACAGGCTCATTTGACATTGACTGCTCGTATGAAAAGTGTACCACAATCTCTTGTAACATTGATTCACATGATCCTGCAAGGTCCAAGCCTAAAAAGCAACAATGCTGCAAAGAATCAAGCAGCACTCTCAATTTCTCAGATTCAAGGTGACAGCTAACAGAGTGAGCAAGTGAAGTAGAAAATTCAACCTGCCATGTTAGGAACAAACAGAGAGACACCTCTGGCCATTTCTCTGGAGTGGCAGTTCATGCCCAAGCCCAAAGTTCATGAAAAACGAGTTGATTGACTTCTTGCACAGCTAGGTTTGTGCATTTCATTCGACAGAATGCTAGATCTATCCGCTGAAATGGCAACCTGTGCGTGCGCACAGTAGTTTGAAGTGGAACAAGTTGTCTGCCCATCAAAATTGAGATCAGCTATCTTCACTACATCTGCCATTGACAACATTGAGCAACACCCTAGCTCAACAAGTGCCAATGACTCTTTTCGTGGCACAGGTATTTCAATCTTCCAGCATCTAACCAATGACTGTCAGGGCATTCAAATATGTCGAGTGATGTGCAAAACTTGACCACAGGCAAGAAAACAGTCTCAGAACTCCCTGACTTTTACACAGGTGTTCCCCATCTATTTTGAGGAAAACTGAAGTCAATCCACTTGAGAGGTCTTGTATTCCTTGTTTTGTGCGTGTTTATATATAATGTATTATATTACATTATATAATAATATCATATATATATACATATAATTGTGTATTTAATGTAAATCATGTTAACATTGAAATATACATGAAAATAAAATTAAAAAAAATAAATAAATAAAATATATATATATGTATATATATATACGGTGTTAAATTAAGCAAAAACAGATTTTACCTTTTTAATTAATCTAAAACATCAAGGTGGGTGAGGGTAAGAACATTATGTATTCGGACTGTACTCTGCCATAAATTGAAACACAAAGACTTCGCTCGAGATTATGATGCTGCTGTTATAGCGGGGGAGGAAGAGGGGAGCGGGATTCAGTGATCGGAAAGAAGCAGCATTAGCTTTACCATGAAGCGCCTGCAGCATTGCCAAATAGGACAAGGGTAAGACGATCCTTAACCACCTTACCTTGAACCCCAGAGAAGATCTTTCCTGCTTGGAGAGGAAGTTATCAGATGGCTTACTCTTCCAGAATAATCCCATCTCGTCAGCATTAAAACCTCCTCCAGCATAAATCCCTCGCTTCAATTAGTTCCATGAGGTGGGTATTTTTTGCAGCATCATTGTCAGCGATGCTGCTGCCCCGACTTAATTTACATGATGGAGGCCAAATCTTATTTGACTTTCCCAACCAGCCCTTGCTGATGTGGAGCTTGTGGGTTGGCTTGGTTGAACTGCAGCCTTCGCGGCTGCCTCATTGTAATGTTGTAAATCCGCAATGATTTTTCTCCGTATCACGGGTCCACTCAAAAAGGCACTTTTTCTGTTTGGTCTTCATCCAAACGAGCGGTTTAAATTTTTTTATTATTATGATTTTTCCCCCCATCCTTTCAATACAAGCGGCAGCACTTGAAGGGGTATTTGACTTGATTTCATGGATACACCACACAGTCGATTCATTGATTCCTTAATGGCGTCCCACAGATGCTGCACTTTCACCTCAAGCCAACCAATCTGACAACTCTATCTTTACGCCCTACATCATAACTTTTTTCTTCCCTTTGGCACAATTAATTTTGTCAACCGCTTTACATGTGGGCTCTATTAAAAACGGTGCGCGAAAAACAACTCGAGGCTGTAATGGGAGACGATCTACATGCACGGGCAGCAAACAATGACTCTTCTCAGCTCAAAAGACAGATTTGGTCAAAATGAATTCTCGCCACAACAAAATCGGAAACAATAGGTTGCCCGCGATGGTTGAAACTTGCAATATAAAAACCCGTGATATTTGAGGGTTCACTGTAGCAAAAACAAACAGAAGAAAAAAAGTCTGCTCTGATCACTTTGAATCCTGCTCTTGATACAACTGGCCAAATCACCAGACCAAGGTTGATACTCTTCTGACTGTTTAGTTTTCCAGAACACCTTAAAAAAGGTGAATATTGTAAAGAGGTATCCTTATTTTAATAAGTGACATTGTGCTCACATATGCAATTTGCACTGTGATCCTGTGGCAATGGTGTCGTTATCATGGCATCGGGCGTGCAGTGTAGATTTAAGTTTCTGCCTTTTATTGTAAGTACATGGACAGATAATTGATACTGACCAACATTGCATGTCACATGGGAATTTCATTTAGATTTTTTTTGTTTGTGCAAGATGAATGACTTGTTTTTTATGAAAAAGTAAAAAAAAAAAAACACACTGGCATGGATTACTGATTCTGGTTCAAGAGTCGAGTGATGAGGTTTATACAGGGCAGTTTGAAAGTGGATTTAACAAGTATATCGATCATTAACGATGGACGGTACCGGTTATACAAAACTTTAAGGTGCTTTACATGCTTCACCGCATCTCCCTGTTATGGTTCCGCCTTAGCACTTTGTTCGTATTGCATATACAACATTTATTATTCCTGACATGATGCCTGAAAGTCTCAAAATAACAAGTCCTAATGCTTTGCGAGCAGTGAAGTTTTGATTTGGGGAAGTCCCAATATGGCAGCTATATGATCACATTTTATCTGTAATCTATTGGCCGATCCGGTATACAGTCTTGTATTGACCAGTGTATTATTATGCATATTTTTTGTTTGTTTGATCTCATAGTCAAACAATGATATCTTTCTTTCTTTCTTCCTTTCTTTCTTCCTTCATTCAAATGGCTGCTTCTTATAATCCATGACCAAATGGCACAAGCAATTTTCAAGAAGTTTAGCAAATTTGTTGTGTTGAGTGAAACACCTTATTACCGGACATAAAAACGTTTTACCTTTTCACATAAAAAATTATAAATATACTGTATATCATGGACATGTACACCTATCTTCTTTACCTCTTTACAAATGTTCAGGTACTTTACAAAGTGTGGAGACCCCTGCTTTACACTGGATTTTACAACTTGCTTTCTTCACACTTGTGCATCCTTTTCAGGGACCTGAAGCCAGACAATATGCTGATTTCGAACGATGGTCATGTCAAACTCACTGACTTTGGCTTGTCCAAAGTGTGCCTTAATCGTGGGAAGAAGCTCCACCTGTACCAATTTGATGAGTATTCCTGCACTCAAGTTTGTTCAGTTTCAAAAGAAAAATATACCTTTTCAAGATTTGTTTTTGAAGATTGACGCTGCACGTTTGTTCTACCAGAAATCAACATGGCAGACATCATGCACACACCGTCTATGCATGGAAAGAAGAATGCTCCTTCTCGCACTCCTGGCCAGATATTGTCACTTGTGAGCTCCTTTGCTTTTGTAAGTACTGATTCGGTTGGAAATCAAATGAGTTTGCACTCATGTCACAGTGACTCTGGCTGAGAATAAGATGAACTTGCTGTCTGTATCTGTGTTTCGAAATTGATAAGACCTATTTGAAATGTAGAGGTTGGTTGCTGTGACATTCTCATAAGTGTTTGATGCAATAAGTTTTCCCCAATCGGGTATCACAAGTCTTGCGCTAATTAGGCTGAGCAAGCCTGATGTGTTCCAGGTCTGGGATGTTGTGAACCAGCGCCAATTAATCCCTTAGCGGGTCATTATTAATCGTCCAAGAATAACTACCACAACCAGAATTTCCCTGTGACCAAGCATATATTATAATAAATGGTATGGGAAGGGGAATATACAAGATGTAATAAATGATAACGACCCCTTAACCCCTCCTGATTACGTGCCCATGCACGAAATGAATGATGGGGATTCCTTAATTACCCTAAGCCTAAGGGCCCAGTCAGCCACACCGTGGGAAGGACAAGACTGAAGCGATTTGTGGCAAACCCATCGAGGCCTGCAGGATGGTTTGCACAGTTCCAGCAGAAGGCGGAGGTGAACGTCCCATGCTGTGGGCTGAGGCGCAAGAGAGAGGCGTCGGCACCGACGATGCTCTACTCCCTTCCCCCTCACTCACCATTGGATGCTTTTTGGTCGGGTGAGCGGAGCGACCCTCTGTGATCTCCCACCCCGAAGCTTTGAGGTGTTGTGATGTTCTGACTGTTTCTTGCCATGACCTATGCCTCAAGGCCTAACGAATGGAATGCTAAAAAGCACATAAATGACATTGCAGAGGGTTAAAACAGTAAACACTGGGTCAAAATGTTTGGTAATTTTGGACACAGACATTAGGATAGGTGGATGATATTGTTACGGTTTGGGGTAGATGGAAGAATTTAATTGGGAATTTAGCATTGAATAGAGTAGTTTGGTCTGTGGATGTGTAGGAGGCATCTCAATGTGACTAAGTAAGGAACCTGTGAGCTTAAGTATTACGGTGTCACCACACGACGGGGGTGGTGTGCGTGTTAATTAGCTCGGTTTAAGAATAAGCTTCCCCAGTATGTAATCGCCCCTCTGTGATATTTTTTTCCCCATGTTTTTAATTTGAAGATCGGCAATAAAGGTGGGGAACACGTCCCTAAAACGACTACAAGCGGGCAGAAAACTCCACCTTCAAAGGGTGACAAGAGGCGAAGTCATGCCCCCGAGGGATGTATTGGGCGTGACGTCAGAGGTTAGCCAGCGTGCCGAGCAGGCAGAAGCCCCACCTTCCCGGGCTTTGTGCAAGCAGGCTACGCCCCAGAGGCGGAGGATTGTTGGACGTGAGACGCCTAAAGAAGAGTGCATGGTAGGCATCATTGGAAGACCAAATAGGACAGAGGAGAGTGGAGTTCAGGGTTGGTTGCGCATTGTTTTGGAGAGGACGCGCACGCTGAGGAAGACGGCACGATCCTTGTATTCGTGTTGAGGCGATTTGGCTCGTGTGGTGAAGCAAGACGCTGGTGTTTGGCTCTTGGTTGGGTGGGTGAGGACGATCGGCGCACAAAGCCGTTGCACTGGGGCTCTGAGCCTTTG
Organism: Eptatretus atami; assembly: GCA_035128595.1. Taxonomy (NCBI): domain Eukaryota; kingdom Metazoa; phylum Chordata; class Myxini; order Myxiniformes; family Myxinidae; genus Eptatretus; species Eptatretus atami. Next base: position 106,432,898 of record CM068955.1, read on the forward strand.
TGTGGAGTGCCGCTCACGGATTGCGTGGCGTGCATTTGCCCCTCTATGAGAGAAGCAAAAAGCGCCATTTTGTTGGGTGCGTCTGCACATGCGAATAGAAGTGCCTCAATTCAAGTTCCACAGAGACTAGCTCTGGGCCAAGCTAAGTACAAGAATACTCAAAAGTAGGGGGTTTTCTTTTTATTTTGTTTTCCCTTTGTCTGTATTTGAGTCTTTGTTGAAGAGGTTCCTTGACTGTAGAATTTATTTATTTCATTATTATCATTACCCTTTTGGATTGCTGTCCTTTGTAAATATTTGTTTATTTTCATTAAAATGCATTACTTTTAAGAAGCTGTATCCATATATTTGTAGTGGGGTTCAAGTATAAACCCCCTCTGTGCTGTGCTTTCCCGTGCCTCCGTCCCTTCGCCATTGCACCCTGCCCCTCCGCATGCGTTATAATCTCTGAGGATCAACGTGTCCGCCTCCTATAATAAGGAACTGCTCAGCCCTCCGAAGGCTGGCGGTGTTAACTGCCCATCACCACAAATTTGGGGTCAGGGGGTTAACCTTGGTGGCCACCCCCATGACGATATCTAACTGGACATAAAAGCGATGCATATCTATTAGCACGATGAAATTACTTGACACTTACTCCAGGCGTTCACTTTAAGGAAGTAACTGCATCATTCTAAGCATTATTTACCCCCAAGCACCATTTCCACAACAATTTTATTTGTAAAAGTACTCTGCTCAAGTCATCCCAATGTGTCGAAGTAAACCAGAGGTGTATCCACATGGAGAGAGGAGAGAAAGGGAGGAGGACAAATACAAAAACTGTTGCATGACAATCAAATGTTGTATTTATTGACTTGCAAATACAAGCTGTCACTTCATTGATTGAGATATTAAGGGAGAGTAGAGGGAGAGGGGGAAGGAAGAGGAGAAAGATGGGAGAGGAGAGGAGAGGGAGGGGAGAGGAAGCTCGGAAGGAGGAAGGGGTGGGGGGGGAGAGAGAGCGATACCTCACTAAATGTTGCTATACACTGGAAGAGGGAGAGCAAGAGAGAAAGTGAGTGAGGGGGGGGGTGGGGTAGGAGGAGGAAAAAAAAAAGATAGAAAGGTGAGGTGTGGAGGTGGGGTTAGCAAAGAGAATGATATGCTATGCTTAATGACCGAACACAAAAAAAAAATTGTCAGAACAGCTGTACACACGACGACTTAACAGAGTTTGTAAAGTAATTCGCTGGTACATCTGCAAAAACTTTGATATCCCATTCCAGATAATTAATGGACCATGAACCAAAAGAACACCATGAAGACACGGAAGTAGCGCTCACGTACGACCTTGTTTTCCCATCGAGCGTGAACATCAAAAACAAAGCATTGCGACCAGATATCATAACTTGGGTAAAAAAAGAGAAGAAGGCATTGCTAATTGAGGTGTTAATACCAGTGATTTGGACTAAACGATTCAGAAATCAAAACGACCAAATACCAAGACCTCAAGAATGAAGTTAAAACATCCTGGAAGCTGAAGAATGCCAAAGTTGTAGTGTGATGAAGGAACCTCACTGGAATGATGATGAAGAACCTCACAGATATATTAAAAAACATACCTGGGAATATTACTACAAATGAACTACAGTTGGAAGCTGTCCTTGGCTCAGTGACGATCCTGAAGCGAGGCCTCGGCACAAAAACTTTGAGAACAGAAAACTTCACAGCTTGGTCCGTGAATCGTGACCCCTTACTGAAATGAAGGTGGATACTTTGAGCCCGCCCTGGGAGGACTCCATTCCACATTCTGAAACCCACATATGTAGATACAATCAACGACACACACACACACACACACACACACACACACACACACACACACACACACACACACACACACACACACACACACACACACTTTGAGACCTGGGGCATGAGCATTTAAAACCCACACTGTCTTCCTAGCAAAGGTCTGCCTGCATGCATGCTCGTACTACATGCAGCGACCTTTGCACCCCACCGGTCGGCTCACTCCGAATCTGATTCGTACATGCAAGTCCCCGCATTAGAGAAGAAAGGCTGGGAGCGGGGGAGGGTGAGAGAGAAGAGGGAAGAGGGGAGGATCGGAAAGAGGGAGATGGATGGGGGTAGTGTGGGAGGGAGAGAGAGGGGTGGGGTAGGGTGAGAGAGGGGGAGGGGGTGAGGGATTCGACAGATGTGACGCCCAGTTTATCATCCATCCGAGAGATGACACACACACTGATGAATCACCTGGCCTCTGAAACACCAGAGGACAGATTAGACCTGCCCTGGGATTCTAATCCAGGCTACACAGAGCAAGCATGCGTACCTCTTGGCTCTCTTGCCGTGATATAGCGATTCATTATTGCATAACTGAAAACATTTTTTACTCATTATGATCAAATAATTTTATTTGATGACCTACCTCCAGTATAGAACCACGGTGTCACCATTGAAACTTAAACGCGCGTCAAGCGGCTTCACCAAGCAAAACGGTGAAGAAACTTTAAAAAATGAAATGTTTAATTTTTACAAGTACATTACACGTCCATGGACGGGTGGCAGAGGTGGTATTGGTCACGTGATTATGTTGTCTTTCGTGTTCAGAGATCTGCAGTCATGATTTCGTTCCTTTTTTGCGTGCCATTTTTTTCCGAATGAGGCGTTGATCCTGAGTGGCTTTGATGGGTTGTAATTGAAGATAATCACGCGGAGACACCGAATATGTTGTCACAGCATTTTTTTGAAAATGTCGTGCATTTACAGGTGATAATGAGCGAGTATGTACATTTACTTCTAATGAGGAAGATTAGAAAGACTTGTCGACAGTGGCGGTGTTGTTTATTCACAAATGCCATTGGTCCTGGATATGATAATATGGAAAGGATACGCATAGGTACATTTGGAACATAATAAGGCATATCTGTCTATCTGTAATATAACCTTCTCTACTATAATGGAGATAAGTGTTTGTTATCCCCTCAGACGAAGCGTCAACGTCACTAAACTCAGTTTATTGTACTTGGTATACATCACTCTGGATTGCTATACTTTTTAGCTTGGTACATTTTGAAACGGTGAAGCCCCATATTATTTGACACGTGAAAAACAACAAAACTTGCGCTTTTCCTGAGTTAGTTCGAATAGGAAGTGTCGTGCATGGACCAGTTCATAAATGCAACTGCAATTGATATGTTGAGTGAGGTTCGATAAAGTCAGCAGAGGTGTTAGGTCTTACAAAATTTCCTTGTACATAAATAATATTGCGGTTGCTTACAGTGTCTTGCGTAGTAATGCAGAGATTGTTGTTTGATGTGGCTCGACTCATGCTACATATAATTGGCTGTGAGAGAACATATCTGTTGGTAGGAATATCCCCACCCTGTGGAGTGTCTGACTTTGAACCTTATTCACCGTAATGCCAAATGCCAGTTTAATGGGGAATCGTTGTCGGCGCATTCCAATGGTACAAGTTATTGCTTGGCATGAGTGGAGTCCTTGGATGAATTAGCCTTTTCCCTGCGTGTATTGCAGCCGTGATCTCGGCTTTGATTACGAGAGGGTGGAGTCCTCTTATAATGTATAGTGTTCCGTTGCAATGTGCATTTTTCGGGTCAAAATTGCGAAGGAGCATGATGCAGCACTATTTTGTCTAGATGAGCTTATGCTGTGGTAATCCGAATGATTCCAAGTTGTGAATGAATTTGATTGAGTATTCATGTTCATTGCCTTCTATAATACCTTTTGTATTCATACGATTCACCTGGGAACTTTTGAATCATGTGAGTATTGATATCATTTACAGTTGTGTTTGTTGGTGAGATATTAGCTCGTGAGCATACCATTCTTCATTTCTGTGTTGCTCCTCAAACCCGTCAAACATGAAGTAGCATAAATCTGAAGCATGGTTGGTTGGCATACGGTGTTCTTCTTTTAATTCTATTTTTTCTGTAGTTGGCACTTTGTTTCACGTCCATTCCCTTTGGGTTCCAAGTACTTTGCAAATTCTTCATTGTGTGATTGCCGAGTTTTCATGTTTCACGTGAGTTGTAATTGATGCACGTCATCGTGTTGTAATATATATATATATATTAGGGTTGCCAAAAAAAATGAAAGTTCGAATTTCTCGCGGGCATGTTTGCCAAATCGTTCCTGACGTTGAAAAAACGCAAAGAAACAAAAAAATTACCAGATTTGGAGGTGTTTAGGGTCCATCAAAGTCTCTCAACGGATTCATTATAATGTCACAATACTAATAGGAAAAATGAAAGGAAAGGGCATAAAATGTTCTCAGTGGGCAGTGGGCAACTGGCGGTCGGTGAATTTCTCCAATGGTTGATCCAAGAGGAACAGTTCCGTGCTTTTCCGTGTAGAACACGCCATACTCACTCACTCTGGGAATCAAAAAGAAGAAGAAAAAATTAGAGATAAAAAAAAGAAAAATAAAAGAGTACTTTTAACACCGACCGACAGCGAACCGAAAGCTCAACTGACGTCTCCCTCTCTCCCACTGACGTCTCTTCTCTTCCCACCGGATGTAGCAACCCCCACCGGATGTAAAACTTCCTTCCTCTTGATGGACCCCTAAATATTTTTGGAACTGTGGCAAATTTGGCCAGGAGTATTTTCTAGTCAGTAGAACAAAATAATCAACATGCCCCAAGAATATTCAAATTTGAATTTTTCCCTTATGATTTTGGACCACCCTAATATATATGTATACACATATGTACATATGTACTCTACATATATGTCAAAAGTTTTAGAACACCCCATTTTTCCAGTTTTTACTGAAATTTAAGCAGTTTAAAGTTGCAATGTACTCTTAAATTAAAACATAGAACAAATAAAAATTGCAGATAAAAAAATAAATCATGGAATCGTTTTGTTTAACAAAATTTAATCTAAATTTTTGACTCATCAAAGTAGCCACCTTTTTCAGATATAACAGCCAAACATACTCGTGGCATTCTTTCTACAATGGAAATCAAATATTGTTCAGAAAGTTCTTCCCAACACTGTTTCAGAAGTTCCCACAAATGTATTGCACTTGAAGGTTGCTTTGCATTCACCCTTCTGTCCAGTTTATCCCAAACCAGCTTGATGGGGTTTAAGTCTGGAGACTGTGCTGGCCATTCCATGATTTTGAAGCCTACCGTCTTGTTCTTTTCTTCTAAGGTAGTTCTGACATAGCCTGGAGGTATGTTTTGGGTCGTTATCTTGCTGTTGGATGAACCCCTGATCAACTATGCGTAGACCAGGGGGTATTGCATGGCGCTGCAAAATGCTTGGTAGCCCTTTTGGTTCAGGGTGCCAGTCACTCTGTGCAAGTCGCCCACTTGGATCCGGCAAAAGAGCCCCAGATCATCATGCTTCCTCCTCCATGTTTGACAGTTGGTATCACACTGAGGAACCATCCTTTAGCCTACTCGATGGCGTACAAAAACCCTGCGTGATGAACCGAAGATATTCAAATTTTTATTCTTCGGTCCATAAGACCTTCTTCCAGGTTTCAGTAGTCCACTGGTGGTGCTTCATGGCCCAGGAAAGCCTCTTTTTCTTATTTTGCCATCTTAGCAATGGCTTTCTTACTGCCACTCGACCTGTCAAACCTGCAG
>CM068955.1:106439212-106451410 GCA_035128595.1 Eptatretus atami
TTTTTTTATCTGCAATTGTTTATTTGTTCTATGTTTTAATTTCAGAGTACATTGCAACTTTAAACTGCTTAAATTTCAGTAAAAACTGGAAAAATGGGGGTGTTCTAAAACTTTTGACATATATGTAGAGTACATATGTACATATGTGTATACATATATATTAGGGTGGTCCAAAATCATAAGGGAAAAATTCAAAATTTGAATATTCTTGGGGCATGTTGATTATTTTGTTCTACCTGACTAGAAAATACTCCTGGCCAAATTTGCCACAGTTCCAAAAATATTTAGGGGTCCATCAAGAGGAAGGAAGTTGTTACATCCGGTGGGGGTTGCTACATCCGGTGGGAGAGAAGAAGACGTCAGTGGGAGAGAGGGAGACGTCAGTTGAGCTTTCGGTTCGCTGTCGGTCGGTGTTAAAAGTACTCTTTTATTTTTCTTTTTTTTTATCTCTAATTTTTTCTTCTTCTTTTTGATTCCCAGAGTGAGTGAGTATGGCGTGTTCTACACGGAAAAGCACGGAACTGTTCCTCTTGGATCAACCATTGGAGAAATTCACCGACCGCCAGTTGCCCACTGCCCACTGAGAACATTTTATGCCCTTTCCTTTCATTTTTCCTATTAGTATTGTGACATTATAATGAATCCGTTGAGAGACTTTGATGGACCCTAAACCACCTCCAAATCTGGTAATTTTTGTTTTCTTTGCGTTTTTCAACGCGTCAGGAACGATTTGGCAAACATGCCCGCGAGAAATTCGAACTTTCATTTTTTTTGGACCACCCTAATATATATATATATATACACACGATGACGTGCATCAATTACAACTCACGTGAAACATGAAAACTCGGCAATCACACAATGAAGAATTTGCAAAGTACTTGGAACCCAAAGGGAATGGACGTGAACAAAGTGCCAACTACAGAAAAAATAGAATTAAAGAAGAACACCGTATGCCAACCAACCATGCTTCAGATTTATGCTACTTCATGTTTGACGGGTTTGAGGAGCAACACAGAAATGAAGAATGGGTATGCTCACGAGCTAATATCTCACCAACAAACACAACTGTAAATGATATCAATACTCACATGATTCAAAAGTTCCCAGGTGAATCGTATGAATACAAAAGGTATTATAGAAGGCAATGAACATGAATACTCAATCAAATTCATTCACAACTTGGAATCATTCGGATTACCACAGCATAAGCTCATCTAGACAAAATAGTGCTGCATCATGCTCCTTCGCAATTTTGACCCGAAAAATGCACATTGCAACGGAACACTATACATTATAAGAGGACTCCACCCTCTCGTAATCAAAGCCGAGATCACGGCTGCAATACACGCAGGGAAAAGGCTATTCATCCCAAGGACTCCACTCATGCCAAGCAATAACTTGTACCCATTTGGAATGCGCCGACAACGATTCCCCATTAAACTGGCATTTGGCATTACGGTGAATAAGGTTCAAAGTCAGACACTCCACAGGGTGGGGATATTCCTACCAACAGATATGTTCTCTCACAGCCAATTATATGTAGCCATGAGTCGAGCCACATCAAACAACAATCTCTGCATTACTACGCAAGACACTGTAAGCAACCGCAATATTATTTATGTACAAGGAAATTTTGTAAGACCTAACACCTCTGCTGACTTTATCGCACCTCACTCAACATATCAATTGCAGTTGCATTTATGAACTGGTCCATGCACGACACTTCCTATTCGAACTAACTCAGGAAAAGCGCAAGTTTTGTTGTTTTTCACGTGTCAAATAATATGGGGCTTCACCGTTTCAAAATGTACCAAGCTAAAAAGTATAGCAATCCAGAGTGATGTATACCAAGTACAATATAACTGAGTTTAGTGGACCGTTGACGCTTCGTCTGAGGGGATAACAAACACTTATCTCCATTATAGTAGAGAAGGTTATATTACAGATAGACAGATATGCCTTATTATGTTCCAAATGTACCTATGCGTATCCTTTCCATATTATCATATCCAGGACCAATGGCATTTGTGAATAAACAACACCGCCACTGTCGACAAGTCTTTCTAATCTTCCTCATTAGAAGTAAATGTACATACTCGCTCATTATCACCTGTAAATGCACGACATTTTCAAAAAAAATGCTGTGACAACATATTCGGTGTCTCCGCGTGATTATCTTCAATTACAACCCATCAAAGCCACTCAGGAATCAACGCCTCATTCGGAAAAAAATGGCACGCAAAAAAGGAACGAAATCATGACTGCAGATCTCTGAACCACGAAAGACAACATAATCACGTGACCAATACCACCTCTGCCACCCGTCCATGGGACGTGTAATGTACTTGTAAAAATTAAACATTTCATTTTTTAAAGTTTCTTCAACCGTTTTGCTTGGTGAAGCCGCTTGACGCGCGTTTAAGTTTCAATGGTGACACCGTGGTTCTATACTGGAGGTAGGTCATCAAAATAAATTATTTGATCATAATGAGTAAAAAATGTTTTCAGTTATGCAATAATGAATCGCTATATCACGGCAAGAGAGCCAAGAGGTACGCATGCTTGCTCTGTGTAGCCTGGATTAGAATCCCAGGGCAGGTCTAATCTGTCCTCTGGTGTTTCAGAGGCCAGGTGATTCATCAGTGTGTGTGTCATCTCTCGGATGGATGATAAACTGGGCGTCACATCTGTCGGAATCCCTCACCCCCTCCCCCTCTCTCACCCCTACCCCACCCTCTCTCTCCCTCCCAACCCTACCCCATCCATCTCCCTCTTTCCGATCCTCCCCTCTTCCCTCCTTCTCTCTCACCCCTCCCCCGCTCCCAGCTTTTCTTCTCTAATGCGGGGACTTGCATGTACGAATCAGATTCGGAGTGAGCCGACCGGTGGGGTGCAAAGGTCGCTGCATGTAGTACGAGCATGCATGCAGGCAGACCTTTGCTAGGAAGACAGTGTGGGTTTTAAATGCTCATGCCCCAGGTCTCAAAGTGTGTGTGTGTGTGTGTGTGTGTGTGTGTGTGTGTGTGTGTGTGTGTGTGTGTGTGTGTGTGTGTGTGTGTGTGTGTGTGTCGTTGATTGGTATCTACATATGTGGGTTTCAGAATGTGGAATGGAGTCCTCCCAGGGCGGGCTCAAAGTATCCACCTTCATTTCAGTAAGGGGTCACGATTCACGGACCAAGCTGTGAAGTTTTCTGTTCTCAAAGTTTTGTGCCGAGGCCTCGCTTCAGGATCGTCACTGAGCCAAGGACAGCTTCCAACTGTAGTTCATTTGTAGTAATATTCCCAGGTATGTTTTTTAATATATCTGTGAGGTTCTTCATCATCATTCCAGTGAGGTTCTTCGTCATCACTGGTACAACTTTGGCATTCTTCAGCTTCCAGGATGTTTTAACTTCATTCTTGAGGTCTTGGTATTTGGTCGTTTTGATTTCTGAATCGTTTAGTCCAAAATCACTGGTATTAACACCTCAATTAGCAATGCCTTCTTCTCTTTTTTGTACCCAAGTTATGATATCTGGTCGCAATGCTTTGTTTTTGATGTTCACGCTCGATGGGATAACAAGGTCGTACGTGAGCGCTACTTCCGTGTCTTCAGTGGTTGCTTTTGGTTCATGGTCCCATTAATTATCTGGAAATGGGATATCAAAGTTTTTGCAGATGTACCAGCGAATTACTTTACAAACTCTGTTAAGTCGTCGTGTGTACAGCTGTTCTGACAATTTTTTTTTTGTGTTCGGTCATTAAGCATAGCATATCATTCTCTTTGCTAACCCCACCTCCACACCTCACCTTTCTATCTTTTTTTTTTCCTCCTCCTACCCACCCACCCCCCCTCACTCACTTTCTCTCTTGCCCTCCTCTTCCAGTGTATAGCAACATTTAGTGAGGTATCGCTCTCTCTCCCCCCCCACCCCTTCCTCCTCTTCCGAGCTTCCTCTCCCCTCCCTCTCCTCTCCTCTCCCATCTTTCTCCTCTTCCTTCCCCCTCTCCCTCTATCTCTCCCTTAATATCTCAATCAATGAAGTGACAGCTTGTATTTGCAAGTCAATAAATACAACATTTGATTGTCATGCAACAGTTTTTGTATTTGTCCTCCTCCCTTTCTCTCCCTCTCTCCATGTGGATACACCTCTGGTTTACTTCGACACATTGGGATGACTTGAGCAGAGTACTTTTACAAATAAAATTGTTGTGGAAATGGTGCCTTGGGGGTAAATAATGCTTAGAATGATGCAGTTACTTCCTTAAAGTGAACGCCTGGAGTAAGTGTCAAGTAATTTATCGTGCTAATAGATATGCATCGCTTTTATGTCCAGTTAGATATCGTCATGGGGGTGGCCACCAAGGTTAACCCCCCTGACCCCAAATTGTGGTGATGGGCAGTTAACACCGCCAGCCTTCGGAGGGCTGAGCAGTTCCTTATTAATAGGAGGCGGACACGTTGATCCTCAGAGATTATAACGCATGCGGAGGGGCAGGGTGCAATGGCGAAGGGACGGAGGCACGGGAAAGCACAGCACAGAGGGGGTTTATACTTGAACCCCACTACAAATATATGGATACAGCTTCTTAAAAGTAATGCATTTAATGAAAATAAACAAATATTTACAAAGGACAGCAATCCAAAAGGGTAATGATAATAATGAAATAAATAAATTCTACAGTCAAGGAACCTCTTCACAAAGACTCAAATACAGACAAAGGGAAAACAAAATAAAAAGAAAACCCCCTACTTTTGAGTATTCTTGTACTTAGCTTGGCCCAGAGCTAGTCTCTGTGGAACTTGGAATTGAGGCACTTCTATTCGCATGTGCAGACGCACCCAACAAAATGGCGCTTTGTTGCTTCTCTCATAGAGGGGCAAATGCACGCCACGCAATCCGTGAGCGGCACTCCACACAAAGGCTCAGAGCCCCAGTGCAACGGCTTTGTGCGCCGATCGTCCTCACCCACCCAACCAAGAGCCAAACACCAGCGTCTTGCTTCACCACACGAGCCAAATCGCCTCAACACGAATACAAGGATCGTGCCGTCTTCCTCAGCGTGCGCTCCTCTCCAAAACAATGCGCAACCAACCCTGAACTCCACTCTCCTCTGTCCTATTTGGTCTTCCAATGATGCCTACCATGCACTCTTCTTTAGGCGTCTCACGTCCAACAATCCTCCGCCTCTGGGGCGTAGCCTGCTTGCACAAAGCCCGGGAAGGTGGGGCTTCTGCCTGCTCGGCACGCCTGGCTAACCTCTGACGTCACGCCCAATCATCCCTCGGGGGCATGACTTCGCCTCTTGTCACCCTTTGAAGGTGGAGTTTTCTGCCCGCTTGTAGTCGTTTTAGGGACGTGTTCCCCACCTTTATTGCCGATCTTCAAATATAAAAACATGGGGAAAAAAATATCACAGAGGGGCGATTACATACTGGGGAAGCTTATTCTTAAACCCGAGCTAATTAACACGACACCACCCCCGTCGTGTGGTGACACGTAATACTTAAGCTCACAGGTTCCTTACTTAGTCACATTGAGATGCCTCCTACACATCCACAGACCAAACTACTCTATTCAATGCTAAATTCCCAATTAAATTCTTCCATCTACCCCACAACCGTAACAATATCATCCACCTATCCTAATGTCTGTGTCCAAAATTACCAAACATTTTGACCCAGTGTTTACTGTTTTAACCTCTGCAATGTCATTTATGTGCTTTTTAGCATTCCATTCGTTAGGCCTTGAGGCATAGGTCATGGCAAGAAACAGTCAGAACATCACAACACCTCAAAGCTTCGGGGTGGGAGATCACAGAGGGTCGCTCCGCTCACCCGACCAAAAACAGCATCCAATGGTGAGTGAGGGGGAAGGGAGTAGAGCATCGTCGGTGCCGACGCCTCTCTCTTGCGCCTCAGCCCACAGCATGGGACGTTCACCTCCGCCTTCTGCTGGAACTGTGCAAACCATCCTGCAGGCCTCGATGGGTTTGCCCACAAATCGCTTCAGTCTTGTCCTTCCCACGGTGTGGCTGACTGGGCCCTTAGGCTTAGGGTAATTAAGGAATCCCCATCATTCATTTCGTGCATGGGCACGTAATCAGGAGGGGTTAAGGGGTCGTTATCATTTATTACATCTTGTATATTCCCCTTCCCATACCATTTATTATAATATATGCTTGGTCACAGGGAAATTCTGGTTGTGGTAGTTATTCTTGGACGATTAATAAATGACCCGCTAAGGGATTAATTGGCGCTGGTTCACAACATCCCAGACCTGGAACACATCAGGCTTGCTCAGCCTAATTAGCGCAAGACTTGTGATACCCGATTGGGGAAAACTTATTGCATCAAACACTTATGAGAATGTCACAGCAACCAACCTCTACATTTCAAATAGGTCTTATCAATTTCGAAACACAGATACAGACAGCAAGTTCATCTTATTCTCAGCCAGAGTCACTGTGACATGAGTGCAACTCATTTGATTTCCAACCGAATCAGTACTTACAAAAGCAAAGGAGCTCACAAGTGACAATATCTGGCCAGGAGTGCGAGAAGGAGCATTCTTCTTTCCATGCATAGACGGTGTGTGCATGATGTCTGCCATGTTGATTTCTGGTAGAACAAACGTGCAGCGTCAATCATCAAAACAAATCTTGAAAAGGTATATTTTTCTTTTGAAACTGAACAAACTTGAGTGCAGGAATACTCATCAAATTGGTACAGGTGGAGCTTCTTACCACGATTAAGGCACACTTTGGACAAGCCAAAGTCAGTGAGTTTGACATGACCATCGTTCGAAATCAGCATATTGTCTGGCTTCAGGTCCCTGAAAAGGATGCACAAGTGTGAAGAAAGCAAGTTGTAAAATCCAGTGTAAAGCAGGGGTCTCCACACTTTGTAAAGTACCTGAACATTTGTAAAGAGGTAAAGAGATAGGTGTACATGTCCATGATATACAGTATATTTATAATTTTTTATGTGAAAAGGTAAAACGTTTTTATGTCCGGTAATAAGTGTTTCACCTCAACACAACAAATTTGCTAAACTACTTGAAAATTGCTTGTGCCATTTGGTCATGAGATTATAAGAAGCAGCCATTTGAATGAAGGAAGAAAGAAAGGAAGAAAGAAAGAAAGATATCATTGTTTGACTATGAGATCAAACAAACAAAAAATATGCATAATAATACACTGGTCAATACAAGACTGTATACCGGATCGGCCAATAGATTACAGATAAAATGTGATCATATAGCTGCCATATTGGGACTTCCCCAAATCAAAACTTCACTGCTCGCAAAGCATTAGGACTTGTTATTTTGAGACTTTCAGGCATCATGTCAGGAATAATAAATGTTGTATATGCAATACGAACAAAGTGCTAAGGCGGAACCATAACAGGGATGCGGTGAAGCATGTAAAGCACCTTAAAGTTTTGTATACCGGTACCGTCCATCGTTAATGATCGATATACTTGTTTAAATCCACTTTCAAACTGCCCTGTATAAACCTCATCACTCGACTCTTGAACCAGAATCAGTAATCCATGCCAGTGTGTTTTTTATTTTATCTTTTTCATAAAAAACAAGTCATTCATCTTGCACAAACAAAAAAAATCTAAATGAAATTCCCCATGTGACATGCAATGTTGGTCAGTATCAATTATCTGTCCATGTACTTACAATAAAAGGCAGAAACTTAAATCTACACTGCACGCCCGATGCCATGATAACGACACCATTGCCACAGGATCACAGTGCAAATTGCATATGTGAGCACAATGTCACTTATTAAAATAAGGATACCTCTTTACAATATTCACCTTTTTTAAGGTGTTCTGGAAAACTAAACAGTCAGAAGAGTATCAACCTTTGGTCTGGTGATTTGGCCAGTTGTATCAAAGCAGGATTCAAAGTGATCAGAGCAGACTTTTTTCTTCTGTTTGTTTTTGCTACAGTGAACCCTCAAATATCACGGGTTTTTATATTGCAAGTTTCAACCAATCGCGGGCAACCTATTGTGTTCCGATTTTGTTGTGGCGAGAATTCATTTTGACCAAATCATGTCTTTTGAGCTGAGAAGAGTCATTGTTTGCTGCCCGTGCATGTATGATCGTCTCCCATTACAAGCCTCGAGTTGTTTTTCGCGCACCGTTTTTAATAGAGCCCACATGTAAAGCGGTTGACAAAATTAATTGTGCCAAAAGGAAGAAAAAAGTTATGATGTAGGGCGTAAAGATAGAGTTGTCAGATTGGTTGGCTTGAGGTGAAAGTGCAGCATCTGTGGGACGCCATTAAGGAATCAATGAATCGACTGTGTGGTGTATCCATGAAATCAAGTCAAATACCCCTTCAAGTGCTGCCGCCTTGTATTGAAAGGATGGGGGGAAAAATCATAATAATAAAAAATTTAAACCGCTCGTTTGGATGAAGACCAAACAGAAAAAAGTGCCTTTGAGTGGACCCGTGATACAGGAGAAATCATTGCGGATTTACCAACATTACAATGAGGCAGCCGAAGGCTGCAGTTCAACCAAGCCAACCCACAAGCTCCACATCAGCAAGGGCTGGTTGGGAAAGTCAAAATAAGATTTGGCCTCCATCATGTAAATTAGTCGGGGCAGCAGCATCGGCTGACAATGATGCTGCAAAAAACTACCCACCTCATGGAACTAATTGAAGCGAAGGGATTTATGCTGGAGGAGGTTTTAATGCTGACGAGATGGGATTATTCTGGAAGAGTAAGCCATCTGATAACTTCCTCTCCAAGCAGGAAAGATCTTCTCTGGGGTTCAAGGTAAGGTGGTTAAGGATCGTCTTACCCTTGTCCTATTTGGCAATGCTGCAGGCGACTTCATGGTAAAGCTAATGCTGCTCTTCCGATCACTGAATCCCGCTCCCCCTCTTCCTCCCCGCTATAACAGCAGCATCATAATCTCGAGCGAAGTCTTGTGTTTTCAATTTATGGCAGAGTACAGTCCGAATACATAATGTTCTTACCCTCACCCACCTTGATGTTTTAGATTAATTAAAAAGGTAAAAATCTTGTTTTTGCTTAATTTACACCGTATATATATATACATATATATATATTTTTATTTATTTATTTTTTTTAATTTTATTTTCATGTATATTTCAATGTTAACATGATTTACATTAAATACACAATTTATATGTATATATATATGATATATTATATAATGTAATATAATACATTATATATAATACACGACACAAAACAAGGAATACAAGACCTCTCAAGTGGATTGACTTCAGTTTTCCTCAAAATAGATTGGGGAACACCTGTGTAAAAGTCAGGGAGTTCTGAGACTGTTTTCTTGCCTGTGGTCAAGTTTTGCACATCACTCCGACATATTTGAATGCCCTGACAGTCATTGGTTAGATGCTGGAAGATTGAAATACCTGTGCCACGAAAAGAGTCATTGGCACTTGTTGAGCTAGGGTTGTGCTCAATGTTGTCAATGGCAGATGTAGTGAAGATAGCTGATCTCAATTTTGATGGGCAGACAACTTGTTCCACTTCAAACTACTGTGCGCACGCACAGGTTGCCATTTCAGCGGATAGATCTAGCATTCTGTCGAATGAAATGCACAAACCTAAGCTGTGCAAGAAGTCAATCAACTCGTTTTTCATGAACTTTGGGCTTGGGCATGAACTGCCACTCCAAGATAAATGGCCAGAGGTGTCTCTCTGTTTGTTCCTAACATGGCAGGTTGAATTTCTACTTTCACTTGCTCACTCTGTTAAGCTGTCACCTTGGATCTGAGAAATTGAGAGTGCTGCTTGATTCTTTGCAGCATTGTTGCTTTTTAGGCTTGGACCTTGCAGGATCATGTGAATCAATGTTACAAGAGATTGTGGTACACTTTCATACGAGCAGTCAATGTCAAATGAGCCTGTGAAATGATGCTGATTTTCAAACAAGGCTTTGTTAACAATTTTGGCTGCTTTAAGCAAGATGGATGGCTTCATCCTTATCATCATATATGTCATTTATGTGTCATCGGCATCCTTCAGATATCATCATATCTAGTATGCTTCTCTTAATGCAATACCTAAGTAGTTACTGAAAAGCAGAACTATATTTCTACCTTCCAGATAAGTCTGTAGATCAGGAAAATGTGCAAGCAGCCTATTCTTCAGTCTGGCACTGTGAACCTGGAAGTCTTCTTGCATGCCCAATTGTCATAAATGTTGTGCATCGAGCTTCATCAGGTCAGCTAGTTTGAAGACTTGAATTTGCCCTGTGATTCGGCAGTCTTCCATGTACTCTGGTAACTCTGCAAACACAAATCCATGTCTGACGCAGTCATTTGCACTTTTCTCCTTCATCTGACAGTGGGACTCTGCCTTTCTATAAAGTTTGATGAGGCACTCGGGATGATATTTATCTTCTTGCTAAATTAAATCCTCTGCACCGAGCTTGGCCAGAAGTTTGCTGTCCTTTAGCTGTATTGCACATTTTCATTGACGAGAGTCCATTTTAAAAGTTCATGGCTTCCATAGGTCCCTTAGAGGTGACTCAGAGTCACACAGGACACAGGTCACTTCTGTGGCTCCACCAGATGATGTTTGTTTTCTCGTGAATTTGGTTCCACCTCCAACAGTGATCGTCTTCAGCTGCTGGCATGCATTTCATTTCTACCCTCTTCAGTTTTGTTGTATTAAACTTCAGGCTGCACGACCTGTGAAAGCAGGCTCTTCTTTTTTGAAAAGTTTGTTCAATGCCATCCCCTTCATCAAGTCCAAATTTACAGTCATAGGCATAGAGCCCAGATGATGGAATCTGTGAAGATTGCCTCCAAGTGTTGAATAAACACCAAGATTCTGATTTGGGATGCAGATAATCTGTTGAACACTACAGAGGTTCTTTGGTGTTGACCTGGCAAAGGGCACAGAGAGACCAGTCCGTGATGAGAGGTGAAGATGACATTGATGCCCCTTGCTGCTCTCAATCCTCCTGCCTAATTTCCTTGTGCATTAGTCTTGGTCACAGCAATCTAGAAAAAAGTGAAATGCAAAACAATCATGTCATTGCAACCCCAAACTTTATACTCAGCATTGTAATGGGCACACCATTAAAAGCAGAGGAAACATATGCATATATATTATATATACACACACACTACTTGTTAGATGGTCAAGTAAAGTTAAAATAATGTCATATTGTACACACAATGTAATCAAACCTCTGCAGTGAGAAAGTACTGAAAAAAATGATGAAGAGCTACTTATCATGTGAAATCACATTCAGTGACCCAGTAGTTTTGGGGTAACTTTCATGTCATTCAAATTATCTACAAACCCAAGAACACTTCCTTCCAAAGCAAATGGTTAGTATCCATGATCATATCAGAAATGTGAACACTCAGTGAACTATTTTTCGCCATATTGTTCTGATAACGAAACCCCCAAATCGAAATGAAACCGGCCGAAACTAAAGTAGTGCAACTTACTTTGACCGGATTCAAGTAGATTCCCATGAAACGATGTCATCCTTGCAGCAGACAAACTTGGTGTTGATGGATGAGAAAATGAAGTATCTTGCTCTTTCACAAGCAAAATCATAACAACCACATAGCATTCGCCAACTTGAAATGGAGTGACTCAGTTCAAAGATTATCATGTGTTCAAGAAAGAACTCAGTCACTCTACTGCAGTGACTCCATCTCATCAATCAGATATCAGGTGTTCAGTAAAGTACATACAAAGCTTAACTCATTACATCAGGAGCACGATTCATGCCTAATTGTAGCATAGCGACTGTACTACAAAGGTAATAATGGGATCTATAGGGGCCTAAAGGGTCTTAAGGTTTTAAAAGTTCTAAAGGGGGTAAAGGGGGTAAATGTATAAAATGGTCTCAAAGTCTAAACGGAATGTTCAAATAATCCATAATTAATAGATGTAGTCAAGTTCCATTAATGAGTAATTAATCGACATACTCATGGTCCAACTCATGTTCAAACAGTACGTAATTAATAGACACTCACAGGGTTGACCAAGTCTTCACCTCGACTCGGATTCACCGTCCACCCGTGTTTTACAGTTTGATATACAATACTAGACGGCCCGTGAACGCGTTGGGTTACCGTTGTGCCAGCGGTTGATAAAAAACATCATTTCCCATCAAAAAGAAAAGAAAAGAAAAAAAAGATAGCTCCAGCGAACTATACCGCTGAGG
>CM068955.1:106451420-106491942 GCA_035128595.1 Eptatretus atami
TGTTCAAATTCTCCCGAAGAGTACTTGACTGAATTGGCAATTGATTTTTTTAATAATTTTTTTCGTTGCCTGATTTGAACGAAACTTGACACTGCACACCGCAGGCGAATGGTGAGTAAGATGGCACTAAAAATTTTGCGCTATCGTGTACCGTTTTGGCTGCATTTCTGGAACATCCATACATACAAGATGAGAATTTTAGTAATATATAGATAGATATACATAGACATCAAGTGAATCGGTTGAAAATTGATGATTTATGTGAACTCGACCTGTGACCTCAGAAACAATAGGCTTCCAGCATGTCGCTACCTCCACCAGATGGTGAAGTTTTGTGACGATCAGAGTATAAATGTGACGTGCGGCGATTGACATAGACAGACAGACAAACAGAGAATAACAGACCAGGCCAACCAATATACTTGCGAATCTTCGACTTCACAAGTAATAAAAACACATGGCTATTGACAAGCCAGCAAAACTTGAGAAAAGCAAAAGTGTAGCCCAGTCTAGAATGCCATGTTGTTCATACCTGTGTATTATGCCGTGCCTGTGTAGGTAATCCAGTGCTAAAGCTACCTCTGCAATATACTTGATGGCCATTTCCTCGTCAAAGTAGCCATACACATGAAGCAAGGACTTTAAATCCCCTCCGACAAGATACTCCATCACCTGTAGTGAAAGAAAACAGCAGCAAACAAACTCATCTCCAGATTATATTATCACACATAATTACCCAAAATTAACAGAGAATTATACCAGGACCGAGCTGGCAGGATGGATTTGAGGTACGCACACTCACCTCAGAGCTGTCTAACCTGGGTTGGAATCACAGCTCAGCTATAAACTGTCACAAGCAAGGTACCTGTCTCCGACGAGATCGTCGATGTCTCGCCTCAAATGAGAAATTTTTTGGAGTGTGCATTGGTAGAAATGGGAATTCAACATAAAGTGATGATGTAGACCGTTACCTGCGGTACATGTCTACCTTGTAGACAATGGCGGTCCAATCTGAAGAACTATCATTGGCGATTAGAATTGGCAAATACACTGCAAGCCTGGTGTTGGCTTAATGGTTCGGGTGGTGGGCTTTGGATCCTAGGGTCCTGAGTTCAAATCCCACTTGGCAGTTTAATAACAGGTGGGGTTGACTCAGCCGGTCATCCTTCCAAGATTGGTGAAATGAGTAGGCTACAAGATGATGATTATGATGATGATGGGAGTGTAATTGCAAACAAAGTACATCTGAACAGGTGAGCAAAGGCCATCTCCACTCATGGCTCGCAGACTTCCTCTCCTGTCGCAGTCAACGTGTGGCCCTAAAATGGAGTTCTTTCATCCCCCCTTCCTGTCCAGGCTGGAGTTCCTCAAGGTAGCGCTCTGGCCCTGTTCTTTTTCTGGTTTTCATCAATGATCTCTCCGACTCTCTGGAAAATCCTCTATATCTCTTTGCTGATGACTCCACCCTCTGCCATACCATAGGTCATCCCTCAGACCGGCAAGCAGCAGCTTCTTCGCTCACTGCTGATCTGGATAAAATCACAAACTGGTCCAACACGTGGAACATGTCTTTCAATCCGGACAAATCTCACACTCTCACTATGTCTCTTCGAAAGGACCGTTTAGAACCCCCCCCCCCCACATCCATTTCTCAACAATCCTCTGGAAGAAGTCCTTTCTTTCAAGCTTCTGGGTCTCACTATCTGCCATGACCTTTCCTGGGAAAGCCACATTTCAAACCTCGCCTCCAAAGCCAGTCACCGACTGGGAATCCTCCGTCGTGCAAGGTCCTTCCTCGGCCACCTGAGCTCCTGACCACTTACAAAGCTTTTGGCCGCAGCCTGATGGAGTACTGCTCTCCCCTCTGGGCTGGTGCTGCTGCCTCCCACCTTTCTCGGCTTCACGCTGTAGAAACCAAGGCATTTCGGATCATTGGCATCTCCCGCAATGAGGATGAGTCTTTGGGCCTCTCACTCTCTCACCGCAGGTTGGTCGGTGGTCTTTCTGTCTTCTACCGTCTCCTCTCCAGCCTCGCCCCCCCTGCTCTCTCTGTGATTTGTCCCCACCACATTTCCACAGGGCGCTCAAGGTCCGCCAACAACCCCCTTCTGGTAAAACTACCAAAATCACGAATCACTGCTCACCTTCACTCTTTCATTCCTCTTTTTTCCCACCTTGGAATAAACTCCCTCACTCTATTCATTCCCATTCTTCCATCCAGACCTTCAAAACAGCTGTTCACCACCACCTCTTATCATCCCCCATCCAAATCCTCGATCTTTTCTACCCCCGATAATCCACCCAGCCCACCTCCTTCAAATTCCCTGCTTTCCTTCCTGAAAGTCCCTGTAATGTCCATCTTCTATTCCCCATGTTCCCCGTCCCATCCCTCTCCCTTCCACAGATCTCCAAATGTCTCTGTTCCCCACTATTTTGTCCTTCCCACTCCCTCCCCTCCTGTCTCATGCCCCCCCTTGATGTGTTGTGTGTTAGCTCTCAATGAGCCTGACAAGGGTATACAAAAAAAAAAAAATAAAAAAAAAGGTAAATAAATCACGGATAAATTTAAAGGATGAAACAAAAGAATCACTTTGTCACAGCACAAGCAGGAGCTGCGCATCAAACGACACAGTTCCTCACCAGGTAAATATTATTGGCCGTCTGAAGAGAATAATACAGGTGCACAATGAAGGGACTTTTGCTGAGCGCCAACGCATTCCGCTCTGCCTGGACTTGATGGACCATGTTCTTGTTGACCATTTCCACCTTCTTCATAACCTGAGAGATGGGACGGGGTATCACGGGTGTAGCTGAACGTTGACATTGTCATCTGAAGCCGGTACACAAGAAAAAAAAAAATAAAAACTTGATGTTAACTTGGCAAAAGGTGAGTGAACAAGCAACGACAGTACAAGGCTAAAGTAATGTACTGAAACACTTGTTGCACCTGTGGAGTGATTGCAAAGGAAGAGCCGTTTGATCACAACCACCGGGGTGTGTTCCATCACCAATCAGCTTGCTAACGCTTGCCAAGCCTGCCGTTCCTCAAGTCTCCTCGGAGTTCTTGCTCGAGTGCTTAAGCCACTCGGCGAGCGCTCTACAAGCTCATTGGCAATGGGAACACACACCTGGCGTTACAGGTAAAAAGCACTCCACAAGGGAATTACAAAATACTCACCAGAAACAACCGGCCCTGGGGACTCTCAGGAAGGCAACGAAAGTCGAACATGAAAACACGAACACTAACTCGACCTGCGAAAGGGAAAGGAGGATCGAAGCTCACTCACCTTGACAGCATAGAGGCGATCGTCTCCGCTCCTTCGAGCGAGGTACACCTTGCCAAAGGCTCCGCGGCTCACGGGCTTCAACACTGAGAACTCTTTGATGCTGGGAGCCTTGGGAACTTTCACGACGATATCATTCTCGTCGCCATTCACAACGTTCTCATGGTCATTATCGGGCATTTCACAGCTGCTCTCCTCGGCCATTGTTAATTAATCAGACGGGTATTGATTTTTTCAACCTCGGCCCAACCTCCTTATTTAAATCTTCCGTGTGTTGTTTGTTTTTGAAATTTAAACTCCAGACAGCGCGGGAAAGGCTTCGAGCTCCAGCAGGACCCCATCGGGCCTGTCCGCAGATAGTGCCTGTAACAAACAATCGTCTTTTTCCTCTTAACGATCGTTTACTTCTCCGTTTTCGGTTTTATAACACATACTTTTTCGATACTGGGTACAATTTAAAGGTATGAAAGGGGTGAAAAAACCGAAATAAACAAAATATCCTCGAAATGGCGAGGAGCGAATATAAATATTTCTGCTAACTACACCGTCGGGACTGCCACACGCAACAAAGCAATGACAAAATGTAAAACGCTAAAAAATGAAGAAAACAGGATAAACCTTTAAAATAAAAAGTGGAAAGCAAGTCATTCGGAAGAAAGGCACGGAAAAAAAGAAACCACAACCTTATAATTAATGTTAGTCAAAGCATTTTGTTGAACACTTCAGAACTACGACGATCTATATAGCCTGTAAATGGCCAGGTTAAACGTGAAATTGAACTCGTTCAGTATATAATCCACTCAACATGAAATAAATAGAGCAGCACAATTTGTTGAACACTTCAGAACTACGACGATCTATATAGCCTGTAAATGGCCAAGGTTTAAACGTGAAATTGAACTCGTTCAGTATATAATCCACTCAACATGAAATAAATAGAGCAGCACAGATAATAAAGTGTGAAACCGTTAATTTTCTTCTCGTTCGTTCATTTCAGAGCGTTTCAGATGTCACCGCGTCATCGCCGGAAGCGGTTGATCACCTCGATATTCAATGACGCTTAATAAATAAATGACGTGCTTTAAAAATACAGTTCGAATTATCTATTATTGTCGATCGTAATTAAATAGCTGGGAGTGGTAAAATATTGGCTTCACCGGAAGTGACGTAAGAGATTGTGTGAACATGGATTTCTCTTTCAGCGCTCCAACAATATTGCGACATTGAAAAATAAATCGATAATGGAGCGAAAAAGGCTAAACGAATATTTTTGTGGGGCCCAAACCATTCCCTTCCCACTTGGGATCATTAATATTACCTTTCACGTAGCGTACAAAGGCTGAGGTATAATACAGAGCGATTTTTAAATATTATTAAAAAATAATCAAACGTTTTTGTTTTCAACCTTTTTTGTTTTTGACGAAAACACTTAAACTGTTGTAAGTTTGACGGAGATTCGTTTGCCGTCTCTGAGAAAAATGGCGACGACAGAACACACACACACACACACACACACACACACACACACACACACACACACACAACACACCACACACACAAACAAACACCACAATATACACACACACACACACAACAACACACACACATATACAAACACACACACACACACAATATAAAACACACACACAAACAATATACAAAACACACAACATACAAACACACACACAAACACACATATACAAACACACACATATACAAACACACACACACATATACAACACACACACACATATACAAACACACACACACATATACAAAACACCACACACAACACACACATATACAAACACACACCACATATACAACACACACACACAACTATACAAAACACACACAACACATATACAAACAACACACACATATACAAACACACCACACAATATACAAACACAACACACACATATACAAACACACACACAACATATACAAACACACACACACCACACACTATACAAACACACACACACCACACATATACAAACACACACACTATACAAACACACACAACACACATATACAAACACACAAAACACACACATATACAAACCACACACAAACACACACACACACAAACACAAACACACCACATATACAAACACACACAACACACATATACATACACAACATACAAACACACACACAACACACACATATACAAACACACACACACATATACAAACACACATCACACACACATATATACATACCACACATACAACACACACACAACACACACATATACAAAACACACACACATATACAAAACACACACAACACATACAAACACACATACACACATACAACAACATACATACACAACATACAAAACACAACACACATACACACCACATATCAAAACACACACAACACACACACATATACAAACACAACACAAACACACACATATACACAACACACCAAACACACAATATACAAACACACACAAAACACACACATATACTACACACCACACATACAAACACACACACAACAACACACACATACACACACACACAAACACACACACACTACATACATCACATACATACACACACACAACACAACACATACAACACACACATACCACACACAACACACACATATACACACACACTACAAACACACATTATACACACACACAAACACAACTATACACACACACAAACACAACAATACACAAACACACACACACATATACAAACACACACACACATACAAACACACCATACAAACACACAAACACACAATACAAACACACATATACAAACACACATATACACAAACACACCTACACACACACCAAACACACACACACATACATACACACACACACATACAAACACACACATATACACACACACAACACAACACAAAAACACACACATATACAAAACACACACAAGCACACACCACATACAAACACACACACATATACAAACACACACACACATATACAAACACACACACACACATACAAAACACACACATATACACACACACATACAAACACACACATATACACACACACACATATACAAACACACACAAACACAACAATATACAAAACACACACACACATATAAAAACACACACACACATACAAACACACATATACAAACACACAAAACACACACATACATACAAACACACATATACAACAACCAAACACAAACACAACATACACATACACTCACATACATACACACACACACAAAACACACACCATATAAAAACACACACATACAAACACACAACACACACAACATACACACAGACACATACACACAACACAAACACAAACACACACATTACAAACACAACAAACACACACACATATACAAACACACAACACACACATATACAACAACACACACCAACCACACAATATACAAACACACACACACATACAAACACATATACAAACACACAACACACACACACACATATACAAACACACACACACATATACAACACACACATATACAAACACACACATACAAACACACCACACCAAACACACACACATACATACACTCACATACACACACACAAAAACACACACACAAACACACACATATATACACCACACAACACATACACACATACAAACACCACAAACCAACATATACAAACAAACACACAACAAAAACACACAACACACACATACACACACATACAAACACACACCATATACACACACACATATACAAACACACACACACATATACAAACACACACATATACAAACACACACCATATACAAACACACACACAATACAAACACACACACACATATACAACACACATATAACAACACACAACACACACACAAACACACACATACAAACCACACACATCAAAAACACACACATATACACACACACATACAAACACACACATATAACACACACACACATATACAAACACACACAAACACACACACATACAACACACACACATATCAAACACACACACACATAAACAAACACACCACACACATACAAACACACATATACAAACACACAAACACACACATACATACAAACACACATATACAAACACAAACACACCACACACATACACATACACTCCACATAACACACACACACAAACACACACACATATAAACACACACATACAAACACACAAACACCACACACATACACACAGACACATACAAACCACACATATACACACACAAACACAAACACACACATATACAAACACACACAAACACACACACATATAAACACACACACACACATATACAAACACACACACACAAACACCACATAACAAAACACACACCAACATACAAACACATATACAAACACACAAACACACACCAACATATACAAACACACACACACATATACAAACACACACATATACAAACACCACACATACAAACACACACACAACAAACACACACACACATACACTCACTACACACACACAACACACACACAACACACATATACACACACACAACACACAATACCAATATACAAACACCACAAACCCACACATATACAAACAAACACACACATCAAACACACAAACACACACATACACACACATACAAACACACACATATACACACCACACATATACAAACACACACACACATATACAAACACACACATATACAAACACACCACACATATACAAACACACACACATATACAAACACACACACACATTACAAACACACACTATACAAACACACGAACACACACACACACACATACAAACACACACACACACATACAAACACACACACATCAACACACACACACTATACAAACATACACATACATATACAAACACACACACACACATACACATATACAAACACACATATCAAACACACACACACACACACACACACATACAAACACACACAACAAAACACACACACACACACACACATACAAACACACACCACACACACAATACAAACACACACACACACACACATACAAAACACACACACACACACCTCTAATAGTATAACACTAGCAAAGTACCCGCCCATGGGCGGGTACAGTTATCTGTTGAATGGCGTTGGTCCCGTCTCGATCTGATGAAATTGAGAAATTGACGTTATCCAGTGACCTTGACCCCGTGACCTTTGACCTTGACCTGATGTCCCCTTATGTCCGCTCCCAAGGATCACATATGCCAAGTTTCATCTCATTCTATCCAACGGTTTGGCCGTCTATAAAGGACAAACAAACATGAAAAAATTGACGTTTTAGTCTATTTATGACGTCATAACTCGAAACCGGAAGTCGAAGTGAATGTCGTCAATGAACTGTGTCATTTAATTTTGATTATCTGTCGAATGGCGTTGGTCCCGTCTCGATCGGATGAAATTGAGAAATTGAAGTTACCCGGTGACCTTGACCCCTTGACCCGTGACCTTTGACCTTGAACTTAACCCCCCCCCCCCCCATGTCCGTTCTCATGTCCCATGTCCCAAGGATCACTCATGCCAAGTTTCATCTCATTCCATCCAACGGTTCGGCCGCCTAAAAGGACGAACAAAAACAAACACACATACATACAAACATATTCTATTTTTTTAGTACTAGTACGGGCCGTAGGGCGGCCCGTAGGTGAGTGCCAGTATGTGCAGCCCTCTCTCGCCCCCCTCTCTCGGCCCTCTCTCGCCCCCCACTCTCATCCCCCCTCTCTCGCCCCCCTCTCTCACCCCCTCTCTTCCCCTAGTCTCGCCCTTCCTCTCTCTCCCCCCTCTCTTGCCCCCCCTCTATCTCCCCCGCTCTTGCCCCCCTCTCTCCCCCCTCGTATCACCCTTCCTCTCTCCCCCTCCTTCTCACCCCCCTCTCTTGCCCCCCTCTCTCCCCCTAGTCTCGCCCTTCCTCTCTCCCCCCCTCCTCTCTCGCCCCTCTCTCTCGCCCCCACTCTCATCCCCCCCTCTCCCGTCCCCCTCTCTCGCAGATATTGGTCGACAGATAAATGGCCGTAACTTGGAACCGCTCGTCCAATAATATCAAAACTCGAAAAGGCACATCCGCGGGTCCCCAGCAATATTCCTGGCAATTTTCAATCAGATCAGACCGTCAATCATGCAAAAAATAAATAAATAAATATAAACAAACATTAATTGTGACGTCATTCGTGATGTCATAGCACCGTGTCTTGTCATTGGTCGACAGATAAATGGCTGTAACTTGGGAACCGCTTATCCGATTAATATCAAACCTTGAAAAGGCACATCCGCGGGTCCCCAGCAATATTCCTGTCAAGTTTCAATCAGATCGGACTGTCAATCGTGCAAAAAAAAAAATAATAATATAATAATAATAATAAAATAAATAAATAAATAAACATTAATTGTGACGTCATTCGTGATGTCATAGCACCGTGTCTTGTCATTGGTCGACAGATAAATGGCCGTAACTTGGGAACCGCTTGTCCGATTGACATCAAACCTCGAAAAGGCACATCTGCGGGTCCCCGGCAATATTCCTGGCAAGTTTCAATCAGATCGGACCGGTGGTCGTCGAGAAACGGCAGTCGCAGACAAACAGACAACAGACAGACACACACACAGAGATTGCTGGAATTATAGATAGATAGTAGATGTATATTCAACCCCACTGCCTTCCCCTCTCCCTCTCTCCCCCTCCCTCAACCCCCCCCCCCCCCTTTCTCTTCTCCCTCATATACATAAACATGATGAACATTTGTTTTAACCTTCATGACTACAGTTACATCACAGGTCCGACGTGACATTTATTCAGAAAGACAAATGCTGAGAATGACCGTCAATCACTCGATTTTATTCACATGGGAATGGTGTCCAGTACATGTACATTGTACAGTATTTACAGTGTTGTCTTCAGGTACTGAGGTGAAGGTGAAACATGTACATTGTACAGTATTTACAGTGTTGTCTTCAGGTACTGAGGTGAAGGTGAAACATGTACATTGTACAGTATTTACAGTGTTGTCTTCAGGGTACTGAGGTGAAGGTGAAACATGTACATGTACAGTATTTACAGTGTTGTCTTCAGGTACTGAGGTGAAGGTGAAACATGTACATGTACAGTATTTACAGTGTTGTCTCAGGTACTGAGGTGAAGGTGAAACATGTACATGTACCAGTATTACAGTGTTGTTTTCAGGTACTGAGGTGAAGGTGAAACATGTAATGTACAGTATTTACAGTGTTGTCTTCAGGTACTGAGGTGAAGGTGAAACTGTACATGTACATTGTACGTATTTACAGTGTTGTCTTCAGGTACTGAGGTGAAGGTGAAAACATGTACATGTACAGTATTTACAGTGTTGTCTTCAGGTGCTGAGGTGAAGGTGAAACATGTACATGTACAGTATTTACAGTGTTGTCTTCAGGTACTGAGGTGAAGGTGAAACATGTACATGTACAGTATTTACAGTGTTGTCTTCAGGTTACTGAGGTGAAGGTGAAACATGTACATGTACAGTATTTACAGTGTTGTCTTCAGGCTGAGGTGAAGGTGAAACATGTACATGTACAGTATTTACAGTTTGTCTTCAGGTGCTGAGGTGAAGGTGAAACTGTACATGTACAGTATTTACAGTGTTGTCTTCAGGTACTGAGGTGAAGGTGAAACATGTACATGTACAGTATTTACAGTGTTGTCTTCAGGTACTGAGGTGAAGGTGAAACTGTACATGTACAGTATTTACAGTGTTGTCTTCAGGTGCTGAGGTGAAGGTGAAACATGTACATGTACAGTTTTACAGTGTTGTCTTCAGGTGCTGAGGTGAAGGTGAAACATGTACATGTACAGTTATTTACAGTTTCTTCAGGTGCTGAGGTGAAGGTGAAACATGTACATGTACAGTATTTACAGTGTTGTCTTCAGGTGCTGAGGTGAAGGTGAAACATGTACATGTACAGTATTTACAGTGTTGTCTTCAGGTACTGAGTGTGAGGTGAAACATGTACATGACAGTATTTACAGTTTGTCTTCAGGTGCTGAGGTGAAGGTGAACATGTACATGTACAGTATTATAGTGTTGTCTTCAGGTACTGAGGTGAAGGTGAAAATGTACATGTACAGTATTTACAGTGTTGTCTTCAGGTACTGAGGTGAAGGTGGAAACATGTACACTTACAGTATTACATGTTGTTTCTTCAGGTGCTGAGGTGAAACATGTACATGTACAGTATTTACAGTGTTGTCTTCAGGTGCTGAGGTGAAGGTGAAACATGTAAAACCAAACCCAGTCCAGGGTTGTGAGTGTGATCGGTTTCAAGAGGAACCAGGTCCAGCTGTTATGTATTTACATATGCCCACCATTTCCTTGTTCAAACAGCGCGTCATAAACCAACCGACGCCTCACCTCAGGTCCTCACCACGCTCACCACCACGCGACAGCGGTCAGCACGATCACCACAAACACCTTCTAAAAATTCCCACAACAACCTATGCCCGACATCTTCACCACATACGCGACCAACCACTTCAGTCTCTTCACTACATTCGCTTCAACCACTCCAAATGTTTCAACGCCTTCACCACAACCTCCACAGTGCTTCCTCTACCTCACAACAACCGCTACAAACCACCCCAACCACAGTTATAGCTCCCTGGACGCTCAACACAGTGCCTGAGGCCGCTGGGGGAATGGGCGATTTTGCAAGCCGGGGTGTTTCGGCGTGTAACTCGAAGCGCGACCATGCACTGGGATTCGTTCAATGACGTCCGGGTAGCTTCGGCCTTCTGCAAGAGAACGACGCTTCAACTGAGTTCAGGGCACGTTCAGGGCCAAAGAACGCTCATGAAAACCCTCGGCCAATGTAAATTATGTAGTTGTGTGGAGTTGCCTGGCTGAGAAGTAACTGAGGCCATTTTCGGTTCTGGAGTCTGGCAGGGCATGACGATGGCGCGGGGTGACGGCTACGCGCCAATGGGGGAGCTTGGAAATGCCGACAGGCTCTTTTGATCCACTTTCTGGCGCCTCCTACACTCCGGACTCTATAAAGGAGAGCAAATCAGGATCAATCTCTCTCTTTCGTCCAGACCCTCCTTCGTTCAGGCTCTTTCATCCAGGTTCTCTCCTTCGTCCATCCTCCAAACCGAATCTCTTTACCGAGCCAAGCGCAACCGAGCGAGATGAGCAGCGCGGAGCGAGCACTTCCCAAGACGTGCCGGGTCATCCCCGGGTCATCAGCGCTCAGTTTCGGCTGCGTTCCACGGTCAATATTCATAACGCTGACACACTTTCTAACACGTCCCCGTTAAGCTTTCTCTCATGCATCTTTTCTCAATCTGTACCTCATCCACCAAAAGAACATGACCAATGTGCACCTTTTATACCTTCCTCTTGTATCATGTTGCACCACATTTTTGCACCTCCACTCATATACTGTAGACACCTCAGTTTTCTCCCCTCCTCCCCCTTCCCAAGCGATTGGGTTGCGTAGGTCCGTTGACCGCGCCAGATACAACGAGATCGGCTACACCTCAACCGAGTCTCCTCTTTCTGAGCTTACTCTAATTTCTTCGGGTGTGCATGCGTAGGATGGCACCTGTAACCTGTGTAACATAAGTAAGATTGTACAAGGTTATTGGGTTAACTCTGCACTGTGTCTCTTTTGTAAACAAGTGTATTTTATTTTGCCGCAACCACAAATTCCTTGCTTTCCCCTGCTGTACATTTTTTTGTGGATAAACCCATTACTGTGTCACAATTTTCCTCACCTTGTTGTAATATATTGCTTGTTATAAGTGTACCCAGCTCGTTTACGTCTTTTCCTTCATTGGTACAGAATGGTCCACACATTAGCTTCGCCGGGAAGTATTACCCCAACAATCTGTTTATTAGCCGGTGCGTACTTGGCAGCTCCGCTCGGCTGCACCTGATATGGTAAGTGTAATGCAAGTACGAATCGAGGGCACTTGACCATAATTGACCGGCCGTCCACAGGTGAGTTATCACGTGAAGTAGTGTAACCCTGCCCAGATTGGCGATGCCAATCGGCGTTCGTTGTTGCTTAGCAACGTGCCGGGGCGCAGAGATATCCGTGCCTGGTGGCCTCGGGACTGGTCGTTCGAGAGGGACTCAAGCACTTTCCCTCATAGCGAGCCTCAAACCCCGAGTCCACAACAACATACAAACTCGTCCTGTGTTTTTTCAGAGTCATCGGTGTTGTACTGTTGCCTATTGTTTTGATGTTGTGTATTGGTATTGTTTGAATGAGTGTGATCGGTGTTAAATGTGTCATCAGTGTTAAATGTATGATCAGTGTTGTTTGAATGAGTGTGATCGTGGTTAAATGTGTCATCAGTGTTAAATTTATGAACAGTGTTGCTTAACGGGTGTGATTGGTGTTAATATGTCATCAGTGTTAAATGTATGATCAGTGTTGTTTGAATGAGTGTGATCGGTGTTAAATGTGTCATCAGTGTTAAATTTATGAACAGTGTTGCTTAACCGGGTGTGATTGGTGTTAAATATGTCGTCAGTGTTAAATGTATGATCAGTGTTGTTTGAATGAGTGTGATCGGTGTTAAATGTGTCATCAGTGTTAAATTTATGAACAGTGTTGCTTAACCGGGTGTGATTGTGTTAAATATGTCATCAGTGTTAAATGTATGATCAGTGTTGTTTGAATGAGTGTGATCGGTGTTAAATGTGTCATCAGTGTTAAATTTATGAACAGTGTTGCTTAATCGGGTGTGATTGGTGTTAAATATGTTCAGTGTTAAATGTATGATCAGTGTTGTTTGAATGAGTGTGATCGGTGTTAAATGTGTCATCAGTGTTAAATTTATGAACAGTGTTGCTTAATCGGGTGTGATTGGTGTTAAATATGTCATCGGTGTTAAATGTATGATCAGTGTTGTTTGAAGAGTGTGATCGGTGTTAAATGTGTCATCAGTGTTAAATTTATGACAGATGTTGCTTAACCGGGTGTGATTGGTGTTAAATATGTCATCAGTGTTAAATGTATGATCAGTGTTGTTTAAATGAGTGTGATCGGTGTTAAAATGGTGATCGGCAATGTTTAAATGAGTGTGATCGATGTGAGATGTATGGTCGTGTTGTTTAAATGAGGTGTGATCCGGTTTAAATGTGTGATCAGTGTTAAATGTATGATCGGTGTTGTTTAAATGAGTGTGATCCATGTTAAATGTGTCATCATTGTTAAATATATAATCAGTGTTGTTTAACTGGGTGTGATCGGTGTAAGATGCATGATCAGTGTTGTTTAACTGGGTGTGATCCGTGTTAAATGTTGGATCAGTGTTAAATGTGTGATCCGTGTTAAATGTGTGATCAGTGTTTAAATGTATGATCAGTGTTGTTTAACTGGGTGTGATCGGTGTAAGATGCATGATCAGTGTTGTTTAAATGAGTGTGATCCATGTTAAATGTGTCATCAGTGTTAAATATATGATCAGTGTTGTTTAACTGGGTGTGATCAGTGTTGCTTAACTGGGTGTGATCGGTATTAGATGTATGATCAGTGTTGTTTAAATGAGTGTGATCGGTGTTGTTTAAATAAGTGTGATCGGTGTTAAATGCATGATCAGTGTTGTTTAAATGAGTGTGATCGGTGTTAAATGCATGATCAGTGTTGTTTAAATGAGTGTGATCCATTTTGATGAAATGATTGTGATCAGTGCTGCTTAAATGAGTGTGTTCTGTTTTGTTTAAATGAGAGTAATCGACGCTGTTATAAAATGAGTGTTATTGCGTTGTTGGAATGAAATATCCCAATAGATGGCGCGAAACGAGAGCAAATTCTCGTATCCATTGGCCTC
Source organism: Eptatretus atami (assembly GCA_035128595.1). Taxonomy (NCBI): domain Eukaryota; kingdom Metazoa; phylum Chordata; class Myxini; order Myxiniformes; family Myxinidae; genus Eptatretus; species Eptatretus atami. The sequence goes on from CM068955.1 coordinate 106,466,515, forward strand.
TGTCTCTCTCCGCCCTGATCGCCTGCATGGCTTTGAAGTGAAGGGTGATTGCTGGTCCATTGCTCATCATCATAGCATGTTGGTCCAATCCGCACACTCATTTAAACCAGGAAATGTAAACCGTTTTTGGGGGAACGGAAGGGACGAAGAATGGGGTTGGGGGGGGGGCAATGGAATGAAGTAAAATCTGGAATCATGTTTTTTTGAAAGAACAAAGAATGTTATCGAATTGGGGTCGACGATAAGGAGATGGTGGACCGGGTCTATATACAGTATGCACCCTCATGGTAATACAGGCCATGTAGGTGGTGGGTTTTTCCTGATTGTAATGAGGATTGACATCCGGTGTTAAGAAAATAAATTGCATAAATACATAACATAATGGTTTCACGAGTTATGAAGATGTGATGGTGGAGAACATAGAGGACCGTGGGAAAGGGATGCCAAAGTGAAATTGGAGGGGAAGGGGCGAAGATAGAGGGAGGGACTGGGACAGTGAAGCGTCTGAGGGGGAGGGAGAAAGACAGAGGCACATGGACGGGGATAGAGGAGCAGAGAGGGAGGCAGCGGAGGAGCGAGGTGGTTGGGGTAGGAGGAGAGGAGGAGAGGGAGGGGGCGCACTCGAAGCGTGTCCGGCCCGTGTGGAGGAGCAAAGGAGGGAAGAGCAGTGACGTCCTCAATCCAATCCTCGCTCCCGTCGTACGTCGCGTCCATCCAGAGAGGCTTTGTCCGAGCGGCGCTCCTGAGCGTCCGTGGGGGCGTGTGAATGCAGAGCAGGCTGGCTGGCAGGTCCGGACCCCCTTACGAGCCCTCGGGGCCGGGATCCCAAACCGAGCCATGCCACCGCGCGTCCAGCGCATCCGGCCCCGGTAAGAGACCCTCCTCTTCTAGACCCAAATCATGGCGCGATACGTGGATCGTGAGCCGTCAGAGGGATGCGCGAAGTGAAGGATCTCCGTCATCCCTGCGGCACGTTTAACTCTTCATTCATTAAATCTCGGCGTCCGGGGGTCTCGTCTCGGCGATCATGCTCAAAGCCGAGGCCAGGGCGGACCGGCCGCCTCTGCGCAGCGCGTCTCCACACCGCAACGCGTACCGCACCGAGTTCCAGGCCATCAAGCGCTCGTTCGACCGAAGCATTGACCCCGAAAGCGATGGCAAGGAAGTGACCCCAAGCAATGGGTCTCAGGCGCCGAGCCGTCAGCGGGGTCGGCAGTACGGCACGAACGTGGATCGCATCAAGAGTATGCTCATGGCGATGCAGACTGGGCCCCCGACCACAACCACTGGGACCGAGCAAGCTGATAAGGATGGTCTTCCAACCGTCGTCAAGCAGAAAGCTCGTGCCTTTTCGAGAACACCTCAATCCCCGAGTCGTGGACGACATCCGGGAAGTGGACCGGCTTCGCCAAGCCGTGGTACACGCTCTGGAGGTCGAGGTAGACACAGTTCCCCCAAGGTGGTTGAAGATAGTCCCGGATCTCCACAACGACGAGAAAGTCGAGGGAAGGAACGTACGTCCCGTGTCGAGGAGGTCATGCCAGAATTGGCACACCGTTTCTCAGAAGCAAGGCGCATTTTCCAAATTAGCGAAGGTGGTAGGACCCGTGCACCCAAGCTATCTCCAGTTGGAGGTTCACCTGCTGGTGCACCTTCCTCTCCTCGGGATGACCAGTACGGTGGTGCTGCACCTGCAGAGCTTCGTGGAAGTGTCGGGGGAAGTACCGAATCCTTGGACAGTATCCTGGATGCGGCGTCACCCACAGTGAGCCAATTGACCGCAGTGTTTGAACCTGGCAAGAGCGATGGAGAAGGATCGGTGAAAGGCCGTGATCCAACTCGCAAAGGTTTACCCTTGGTAGGGTCTCCATTATCAGGGAGACCAATAACCCAAGAGGCTTTCAGTTCTGATGGTGAGTCTGCAGCATCATTTCAGGGCGAAACACTACCTACTGACGATGTCTGGCCTGGAGATGCAACTTCCATGGGGATGTGTGCAGAGGATATCCAGCGCTATTCTCAGGAAGGCAAGGAAGCTGCAGATGCCACAGATCATGAACTGGTGGTTGACCGTCTGACGGCATTGAAAAGGGGGACGGCCGCTTTGGTAAACGGTCCTCACAGCAATGACTTGGAGGGACATTACATGCCAATGAGTATCACAGGGGAAGCAAACGAGAATAATGGCAGAAGTGGCTTTGATGAAGATGTTACCGTTGGGAGTTACATGGAGATTGGAGGTGCTGCAGATGAGAATGAGGGACTCCGCTCATTCGTTGAGCTCCCGGGACTCTCTGAGGAGGAAGATGATGGAGAGGACGTGCAGGAGCCTCCGTCATCTGGTCGAAGGGTCCGTTTCAGCACAGCACCAATAAAGGTATCTTGGGCTCTCTAATTTATATAAAGGTTCTTATTTACTAGCCGGGACCTGTGGAACCCATGCAATGTAAAATGTCACTTCAAGTCCTCAACTCCCCCCCTCCTCCCCCACTTTCACAACCCCCAAGTCATCAACACCCCACCCTCCCCTCCCAAACCGCAAATCCTCATTTCTGTTTATATGGCCACTCTGTATTGTCTTACTTCTCTCTTTTTCTGCAAATAAGTGTAGCACAATGTGAGCTTGTGGTTTTTGACGTAATTTTTTCATTGTCCGAGTCTTTAACTCCAATGGAATGATTCTGCATTTGGAAACAGTTCAAAGGGGTCCAGTTTGAGGCTAATCCGTGATCGGCCAACCATATTCTTGCTTGCCAACTAGTTGACGTTTCAGAATACAGAAGAAGACTTGTACCCCTTTGGCCTTGTAGGATGGCCGAAATGTGTGCACACTCGCCTCCGAGCTGTCTCTCCTGGGTTCAAATCCTGGCCCAGATGTAAGCTGTCATCCGGGTGTTTCGCAGGCAGGGTGAGGCATCGATGTGCGCCGCCTCTTGGATGGACGTTAAACTGGAAATCCCATCTGCCAGCATTAGCTGGTGGACCTCAAAAATCCAATGGTGTCCATAGTAAAGATGAGGCAAGTTATCCTCCGGTACCCTAGACAAATTCCAAATTCCTGTTATAACCTACTTAGTTCAACGTCAGGCTGAGCCAGCCGGTTCATGGACAACTTGGGCCAAAAACTTTTCCCGGCCGACCCCATGAGGGGCAAATAACTGTGACCACCAAAGAAAGACATTGTACCACTTTCCCTTGGTCCAGGAAAGAAGAGATTGACAAAGAACCTTTATTTCTTTCTTTGTTTCTTTTTTGTCTTTGTCGATTGAGGAGCAATTGTATGTGTATCCTCCACAATGGAGTTTTGTAACCCATTGAATTATGGGCCATGATGTGTTTCATTCATGCCAGATTCGATCAGTAGATTTATCCCCTGCATCGCTATGACCAAAGGCTCATGGCTTATTCATTCGAAGTTGTATAAATTTAATGAAGGTATTTTCAGCTATTGCATATCCATGCCAGTTTCAGCATCCACGTCCATGCCAGGATCCATGAACACCCACGGCTTTTTCACAAAGCTAATGGATTTGTGTAGCAACGAGTAAATGATTTGGCCATAAATCTGCTGTACTATCGGGGCCAGGTTTAGCATCCAGTGTTAAACTTATCTCAGATCTGAGTGCCATGTTGCTGTTTGTACATTTTGGTCCATTAGTTGGGAAAGTTGAAAGAGCTTATTCAGTTTATTTTTTTTTTTTTAAAGAATGGATTTGTACCATTGACAGCCTTTCATTCAAGCAGGTGAGTTCATCAACAATTTTGTTTCAATTTTGAGGACAGGACACGGTACAGGATTCCTTTTCCTCTTCTCCGCATTCCACTTGCTGTCCTTCAGACTGTGGCCATACGTTTGATTGAGCGAGTTATTCAAATTCCTTCGGGAAGCAGCTGGTCCTTTTGGTGATGGGAGGGTCATTTAGGGGGCTGTGGAAAACCAGCATATTCCGACTGTGGTATCTCATCTTTAACGACAAATTATCAATTTCTGATAGAGGAACGGGAGATCTTTCTCACCACTCGGTATTGCTTTTCTCTTCGATTTGAAGACCTCACAGCTTGTACGACTGTTTTTTTTAAAACTTCAAACTGTATTGCTGCATAACTGGTTCCTTTGAGCCTTTGCACAGTTTATGACCCTTTAAATTTCATTTCACGTTTCGATGAAACATATGTGATGTATATTATGTGTCTCGTACAGTACTTGCCTTCATGATTACACCATGATGATTTGCTCACGCACCTGCGTCTTGCACCTGCGAAAGCATTACAGACACGGCATCACAAGTTTCTTGGCACATTCATCTGGTGTTAAAGAAATCACGACGTGTTGTGCGAAGGCGGTAAAATTGGAAATGTGGGCAAATTTTTGTGAAGTTTTACTCTTGGTCGAAAGAAAGAATTCAAATGTTATTTGGATTTTCATTACCTACAAAAAAAAAAAACCTTACGTGAGGAATTTTAAAGGCAATACCTGTCTCATGAAGGTGACGTTTTGGAAAATATGACCCAAAATCTGAAAAATATGTTTCTACATCTGATTTCAGTAGCGAAACCTCTATGGCTTGATTATTACCTCCGCCGCTGAAGGTGGCCGCAGGTTATGCTTTTACCTCTGTGTGTTTTTACGTGTGCAGGATATCTCAAAAGGTTGCGGACGGATTCGGACGAAATTTGGTGGACAGGTTGGGCGTGTGACGAGGACGAATTGTTTAAATTTGGTGAAGATCCAGATCCGGATCCAGATACTGCAATTTTATGTGATTCTTCACCATTGAGAGATAGCACCAAAAACGATATCTCAAAAAGTTGTGGACGTGTTATGACAAAACTAGGTGGATGAGTCGGGTAGGTGACAAGAACAAGCCGATTCGATTTTGGTTCAGGTCAGGATCCAGATACAAAACGTAAACTCTTCAGCTTGGTTAAGGTATGCGCTCCACTAAGTGCCGTTCCAGTTTCCACCATGTGGTTTAAAAAACAACTTCAAAATTCATTACTTTCATCAGGACTCCAAATATTTAGTCTTCCTCTAGGGTTTTTCTGCCTGGGCATCTTTGCAGTTTTCTTGCGCCTGCTTGTCTTCTGCCAGGTGTCAAACCACCAACACTTCAGAACTGATGTTGTATTATGTGAGCTTCTCTCGGTCTTATTCAGAAAGAAGAGACGTGCCCACGTCAAAAGTGCAGGCGACTCAAACCTCTCTGTTTAAAGGTGAAGCGGGAGAAAGAGTGTGATGAAATAATTAAATTCACTTTCCTTTCGTTTCAAATTCTTCCTGCCTGAGGTTAATTCCCCTTTTTCATGGCCTCTTCCGATTTCCCGTGCTGAGGGTGCGCGTTCGGACGGTTCACCGTCTTCGTCCGACACGACCGGCTCGTTGCTCTGCTCCCTGTGGGTTTTTATCCTCCACCCTCCCCACCTGTAACCCACTCTGTTCCCTTCTCAACCTAATGAAGTTGGCTACTTTGCTTAATAAATTTCCAGCATATGTATTCAGAGCACGAAGTGCAGTTTGTCACTGGAATGGGAGCATAAAGAGGCTTTTGCAATTTGCACAGTGTTCCATTCAATTGATACCTATTTGTTTTGTGTATTGTTCTCTCAACTAAAAGCTCCAAGACATCAAATCTGGCTGTGTACCATTAACTCGTGCTCTGTTTGAAATCCTGCTCGAAGATTGTTGGGGAAAAGCAAAAATTTCTCCCACCATTGTGACATTCAAAAGGCTTCAAGGTGAATCGTATAAGGCCAGTCGCATGCTGTATTACCATGCTGCTTTGATGCAAGTGAAGGGAACAGGAGTGGGCAGCAAGGATTTCAATTATCCTGCAACACAGCATCACAAGCACTTTGTCGGTTTACAGTTTTTATTGCGTTTTGGTGGTACGCAACCGGGTGCCACTGCACTGTCGTCTCTGCACAATTTTAGACATGAGTGATGTTATTCACAAGAACTAGAAGATTATGTTACAGCTTTGGGGTTTATTCTCAATCATCTTCCTTCTACTTTTCAATGTAGCCTTTGTTCTTGCCCGTTTTTTCCCATCTTCCGTTCGTACACCTGCTCATCCTGGCAAGTGTAGGTTATGCTTTGGATGAAAGGAGGACCAAATAAACCGTTTTTACAGTAAATATTATGTGAGGGATAATTAATAGATTTGATCTGAATTGGTAACTGTTGGTTTCTGATCAATCTATTGCTGCGATTATAGGATAGGATATAAGAAGACAATCCTTGTCCATGTGCAAAAAAGATGCATATTCATCGAATGCAAATAATATGACTAACCATGAAATTGGCTAATTTCTGTTATAGGTTTCTTTTAAGGGGATTAACATGAAAACTCAACAGGACATTGCTAAAGAGCACGACCCATTTTGAGACATGTGCAATGGTCACATGTATGTTCAACGGTTTCTATCAACACCACTCTTGGATGGCACTGGAAAAACAACAGAGACAAGCCCCTCGAGCTGTGACTTCCCCTCCTCTCCCTCCTCTTGTTTGTCTCTGTGTTGTACCATCCTTCCAACAGTGACGACTCCATTTACATCTCTCTCTCTCTCTCTCTCTCTCTCTCTCTCTCTCTCCCTCTCCCTCCCCCTCTCTCAGATGAGATGGACCAACTTTTAATCACTCATCCCAACTCTCTCTTCCTCATATGTGGTGATTTAAATTCTTACCATGCTAATTGGCTGGGTGTTGCTACCTCTCTCACCAGCTATGGCACTTTAGCAAAGTACTTCTTTGACTTGATGGGACTGATGCAATCAGTGAACTTTCCCACCTGGATTTATGTCAATGGAAAATCCCCCCTTCTGGATTTGGTGATGACCAACTTCCCCGCCAATGTATATTGCTCTTCCTTTGCCCCAAATGGTTCATCTGATCATGTGCTTGTGAAGGTCAACATCTCTGCACCAATTCTTAGAGAACAGCCTCAGCACCAGCGAGTTTGGCAGTTCACTCAGGCAAACAGGCAGGGATTCCAAATAGCCATCACACTTCAGGACTAGTCTTCTCTGTCTACCACCCCTGATATTAACTCAGCCTGGGAATTATTCCACAGACACCTGCAATCCCTTATGCACAGATTCATTGCATCTCATCTTTAGTTATCATAACCATCCTCCTGACCATCGACTCTGATTCTGCAAGTGGACCGAACTGCATCAGCTCACATGTCCTAAAAACCTGCTCTGCTGCTATTGCACTTCCTCTCTCTCTGCCATTTTCACACTGTCGTCTGCCCGAGATAATCTTCCATCTGCTTGGAAGTCAGCCGAAATCACTGCATTACATAAAAAAGGTGCAAAAATGATCCCTTTAACTACAGTCCAATTAGCTGACATCAAATCATCAGCAAGGTCATGGAATCCATCATCGCAGTGGAAATATCATTCCTTTTCTCTAATGATCTCATCTTAGATCATCAATTCGGATTCAGACCTGGTCACTCTACCTTGGAGATGTTGCTTCCACTCTCCCAACAATGGATGGAGGCCCGCAATATCAGACATGAGATCGGGGCCATCTCTCTGGACATATCTTGAGTTTTCGATACAGTCTGGCATCCACTCTTGGATTGCTGACTTCCTCCACTCTCATAAACAACGTGTGGCTCTCATCAGAATCCTTCAATCTCCTCTCCCTTTCAAGGCAGTGTTCTGGGATGAATCATATTCCTAATCTTCATCAATGATCTCACTGACTCTCTGGAAAATCCCCTTTATCTCTTTGCTGATGACTTCACCCTCTGCTGTGACGTCCCTCATCCTTCAGACAAGTAGGCTGCAGCTTCTTCGCTCTCTTCAGACATTGACAAAATCACAAACCAGTCAAACACTTGAAATGTGTCTTTTAATCCTGAGGAATCTCTTCCCCCCCCCCTCTCTCTCTTTAAAAGGACTGTACCACAAACCCTCCCATGTACTTTCTCAACAATCCTCAAAAAAGGGTTCAGTCACTAAAACTCTTGGTTCTCACTCTCAGCCATGATCTTTCTTGGTAAAACCACATTTCAAAGTTGGCCTCCAAATCCAGTCGCCGACTGGGCATCTTCCGTCATGCAAAGTCTTTCCTTGGCACACCTGAACTCCTATCCACTGAAAAGGATTTCATACGCAACTTGATGGAGTACTGCTCTCCCTTCTGGACTAGCTCCCCTGACTCACACCTTGCTCAGCTTGATGCCGTGGAAACCAAGGCCTTCAGCATCAATGGAATATCCTGTGATGAAGCTGAGTCAATGGGCCGATCACTTCGCCTTCACCAACAAGTCGGTGGTCCCTCTGTCTTCCTCTGCCTCCTTTATGGTCTTGCACCCTCTGCCCTCTCTGTGGTTTGTCCCCCCCCCCTCCCCAGGTATCTACAGTGTGTACATTGTCCAAAAGCAATCCCCTTCTAGTAAAACTCCAAAAATCCAGAATTACTGCTCACCTCCAATCATTTGTTCCTCGTTTTTCCCCATCTGTGGAAACAACTTCCATGTTCTCTTCAATCTCATTCTTCCCTCCAAGTCTTCAAGACATCTGTTCACCACCATCTCAGATCATCCCCCATCCAAAACGATGATTTTTTTTACACCCATCAAACTGCTCTCCACCTCCATTCCCCCCACCCTCTACATTTTGTTTAGAACTGTATTGATCTTGTCCACCCTTTACGTTCTCCCCTACTTCTCATCGTTACCCGCATCTCTTGTTTACCCTCGTCAGAGGACAAGGCATTGCATTTAGGTGCGTTTGTTTGTTTTGTTTGGCTGTTTGTTTGTCCGCACAGAACGTGAGTATGGTCTTCTTTTTGCATATGGCAGCTTGGCTGCCAGTTAGTTATCATTTTGTTGGGGCGCAACTATACCGCTGATGCTGTGCCCCTATACCAGTACACTGGTACTCATTTTGCTGTTGGAAGGATGACAGGCTGAGTCAACCCCACCTGGTGTAAATTCAGCGGCCATCAGGACTAAAACTCAGGACCTTAAGATCCCAAGCTAACCACCCAAAGCACTAAGCCAACACCAGGCTATGTGAGTTTGGTTTTTCTCTGCAACTGCTTGTCGGACTGACACAAAATTTTCACCATACGAGCGACTACTCATGTAGAATGTTTTAATGATAATTATTGTGATATTATAGGTCATGTGATGTGGCAGCCATGTTGAGAAAAAGGAAAACATTTTGGAGTTCCGCATATCCAAAACTTCACCATGGAAAAAATTACTCCTCATGGGGAATGTGTGATTTTTTTATGGGCATAGGTGCCTTCGTTATGACGTCATAATTGCATATGTAAAACGCTACATCTGATTAGTATGAAAATTTTTGAGGGTCATCTAGGGCTAAAATGGTCCCCAGAAAAAAAAGTTCAAGACGTCATCGGTCACGTGATTTGGCAGCCATGTTGTTGTTTTTTTTTACCTTCAAAAATCTTCTTCTCTGAAGTGACTGATCAGATCAAGGCGAAACTTTACACGTGTGACTGCCTATATATTAGGAACAGAAGGTTCACACATATGACATCATCGGTCACATGGTTTCGCAGCCAAATTGGATTTACCTTAAAACATAAAAAATCTTCTTCTCCAGAACAGCCAGACAGATCGAGGGGAACCTTTACACAAATGTTCCACAAGCCATAGGTGTACATGTTTGTTCAGGATGAATTGAGAGGTCACATGGTTTGGCAGCCATATTGGATTTAAGAAAAATATTAAATAATGCTTCCTCTGGAACCGCTTGATCAATCAACGTGAAACTTGATCATTATGATCTAGTGGTGATGGGGAATAGATGTTTTTAATGTCAACTTGATCGGATGCATGGTCTGGCAGCCAGAATTATATAAAAAAATTGATCTGGCTTCTTTTTGATTATTTTGAATATATATATATATATATATACATATATTTATTTTTTATTTTTAATAAGGCTCACCTACCTGGTTGTGCCGAGATGGGTTTGAGGGTAGAGGAGTAGCAGCTGAAACGCGATTCCTATCCAGGTTCCTCCTGATGACTTTATCTTTGCTTTTTGCTTGTTTTGGTTCCTTCTGATTACTCCAATGCAAGACTGCACCTATTTGGTCTTCCATTTGATTTAAATTGAATTAATTTTAATCCCATTCTGAATTCAATTGAATATTAATTTTTTTTAAAAACGGCATGGGTGAGGGTCAGGTGTCCAATCAAAGCGGGGTTGCCTCAAAGCGTAACGTCTTGGTACCCGTTCATCACTGCTAGCTATAAAGTGGCAGTTCTAATTATGTCTTTTAGTAATTATGTGACACTCCAGTACACAAATGCCACACAAAATGCACCACACAAAACAAGTGCTGGTGAGGGTCTGCAATCTCTTATTGCTCTTTTTCTTGGTGTTATATTGCATCCTGATCTGTCTGTGTTCTCGTTCTGCAATGAGACTTGACAATGTATAAAAAAAAGTGTGGAAGGTCTGCTTTTTCTCCATCAGTCCTGGTGCATGTTTCTTTATTGAGGAACATCATGTTGTTTAATTAGCTGAGAAAATACACAAAATATCAAAACGATTTGGATGATTGGCCAAAGCTCAACATATGCACTTTTACCCAATTAGCAAAGTACATGGTCAGGAAAAGCTTTTCAAAATAATGTGCATCACCATGGCCCTAAGGCCAAAATTCACGGTTTTACAAGAAATGTTTGCTCTTTGTCTGTCTAGAAATGCATTTTCATTAAAAAGGGTAAAATCCAAGCATTAGGACTAAACTAAGTACATATACTTCAGGCTAATGACTAAAGTACATGGTCGTACAAAACTCATCAAGCTGATTGACAAATTTTGGCCCTAATGCCAAAACGCATGATCAAACGACGAAGCACTTTCATTCTGGCTCTCCTAGGCCAAAAAAAACAATTTAAGGTAAGCACATAATATGTACTTCAGGCCAAAGACTAAAATCGGATAAAGCTTGTCAAATTAATACACGCATCCATTCTGGCCCTTAACTCCAAAATACAAGGTCATGTGATAAATGCTTGATGTTTCCGTTTAAAATGGCTTTTGCTTTTTTAAAAAAAAAATCAATTTCAACCCAGTCAAACAAAATTTCTCCAACACAAAATCAACCTCAACTGAATACTTATTCAATTTGAAATGTGGCACAACCAACAAGAACCACTGACACAAATCAGCCAATCAATATAGAAACAGAATCTTTCCAAACCATGAACCAAGAAAAATAATATGCAATATACACAATAATACAGGTGCTTTTTTTCCTTGGTCGGCTGGAATTAACAAACCAATTGCCCCCCATAGCTGACAAAATTCAAAGACAAGATGCACTCTAGTTCCTGTCCATCTCTGAAAAACAAGTAGTGAGGAAAACCATAAATTAAACAAAGGAAAAACCAAAACCAAAGCAAAACCCCCAAATCATCCCCGCCAAACCACAACAATTCCACGGGAGACGTTCCCACGAAAGTGACGCACACAAGGAGCATTTGGACCCCTCTTCCACTCCTTTCACCCCTCCTGTCACCCCATGCTTCCAATGAGACCACAGAAGCATATAGACGGCTAAGGGCTAGCAGGAGCTCACAAGAATAGAGAGCAACTTCCGGGGCACTCCCAAGCTTGGCCAGAGATTGGTTACTGCATGTGGCTGTCTTCCATACAGCCACCTGAAGAGCCTATCTCAAAGATCTCAAGCTTCACCACTCACTTTATCAGACAAGTGGGCCCTTAGTCTATTGGACCAAATTTTCATGGGTCTTCACGGCCTTTCACTTCACGGAAACAATAGCTGGCCTTTCACCAAGCCCAGATGCGCTTGGGCCAGGGCAGGGATTAGGTGTTCATTATTACTATTATTATTGCCAAATGATACTACTATTATTATTCTTGTTAATATTGTTATAGACTAGGGTTCAAGTTTTGCCACGAGGGGAAGCCCTCAGGTTCCTTCCGAATGCCCGGTCCGAATTCTGAAGGCCACCAGCCGCGGATAACTCCGCGGTCTGGCAGGGTGCTAAGCAACCACGAACATCAATTAACCTCGTCAACTCTAACAGGGTTATCCATCGAACTGTTTACCTGAGGAGAAGACCAAATTAACTGAGTTTCATGCCCTCAGCGCGCACACTCGGATTACTGCCGAGCGATACAGTGAGTGTACGCTGCAAACGAGAGCAAATCACGTGGGGGTACAACTTCCCATCTTACTATGCTTGTACACCGTGTCAGGCCAATGAAAGAGAGAACAACCAACGATATATTTATTTACACACACAAAAGCAAGCAATGGTGAAAAGCACATTATTTACAGGTATTTATTCACCAAACAAGCTTTAATGTGAGTATTTATGGGTAAAAGGCAGAGAAGAGCAGACTTAACCCCATCACGTATTCTTAGACAATATTATTTACACAAAAGAAATATGGCCGTCATTCAATTCGAAAGAAGAAGACAAAATAACTGAAAAGAAAGAAAAGAACCGAGCTGGGGTTGACTCCTTCCCTCACCTCACACGACCCAACCGGCTGTGCCGGTCCAAATATTACTGGGAGGGGGGGGAGGATGGGTATGAGTGGTGGTGGAGTAGCGATGCAGCGCGATGGGACATACACCGGCGTCCCTGAGGCATCCAGACACAGTAGGCAAGTCCTCTCTGGCATCCCAGATATGCCAACGGCACGCCACTCTGTTTCCGCTGTGCTCTCGGGACAAACAGCTCCACACGAGCCAAGCAGCGTTCTGGACTTTCTATTCTGCTCTCGGCCGCACTATGGACTCCCTTTTCTCCTCTGCACTCTGCGCTCCCTTCTGCTCCTCACCGGACAAGCTCTGAGGCGACTCTGTCCCGTACACTCTCTGTGCTTCTTCCTCCTCACCAGACATGGCATTCTCCATCTTGTCTCGTGCGAGCCTTTCTCTCTTTGGTGTGCATCCGATATGGGCATGTCCACGATCCAGCTTGTGGAAAATCCTGCTGTCTCTGAGGGAGCCTTCAACGCAGCCCTCACCACACCCCTCGTGTGTGAAACACATGGAAGGTGCCCTCAGCCCCTCCCTGCATGCACAAAACATCCTTTGTATTGCACTTACTGTTTGCATGTGAGAAATGCTGTACTTTATTGCATCTGGGAAGAGCGTTGTGCTTTATTACAAATGCAACAAGCATCGTGCTTTGTGTCACGAACATGCGAAATTCATGAAATAAGGAAGCACGGGGGAGGAAGAATGCGGGAAATGCAATTTGGTGCTGGTCCGGAGGAGAAATTGTTTCCGGTGAGCAATGGCTGGCTGGTGGTAAATCATAAAAGAATGAGTCGATTTGAGTGGTGAGGAAGACAGATGCATCGAAGGATGGGAATAAACCTGCAGGGTTGAAAGTAAGGCCAACGGGATGAAAGAGGAGTTATTGAATTGAGGTTTGTTGAAGGGGCAAATTGGTGGATCGAAAAAGGCAGAGATGGGGGGGGGGATTGTTAGAACAAACTGATAGGGTATTGAAAGAAAGATTGGAAGTAGCAGAGAAATGGGGGGGGGGGGGGTGGGGAGACATCACACCGAGGTAGCCAAACTAACTCAACACACTTCAAATCATTGGACAAAGGGCAAAGGTCTACCTACACGTAGACAAGTGAAATAACTCATCCTCGGGTCTCCCTACATGTCCATATATGCTCTACCCTGGGGTACATTTCCAAAACCATCACAATATTAATTAATATATGCTTTGTTACAATGTTATCATTGTTTTTGTTATTTATTTTGGGATTAGAATGCCATGCCATGGAAGGACGTATTAAGCTGCTTTTATACACCTTTACGCGGCGTGTATTTAAAACATGGGAATTATTCTGGGTTATTTGTAGCTAATTAGCCTAATCAACTCACGAGGTTATCACGATCAATTCGGTGTATCACACTCCACATCAGAAAGCTCTAGTAGAACTCCACAAAAAACATGCCTCACACACACACACACACACACACACACACACCTCATCCATTTATGGCAGATTAGAGCAGTGTACACCCACATCCTCCAAATCAACATGATCCATCCATCCATCGGGACCACACACTGTGCAGAGTGTTGGTGCTGCCTAAGCAGTCTCCTAAGCTATTGGGCACAATCCTGGACGGGTCGACACTCCAACACAGGATACCAGCAAGCTGACACTCATTTTGCCGACCTCGGAAGGATGATAGGCAGAGTTAACCCCGCCTGGTATTAATTCAACAGTCGAGCAGGATTTGAACTCAGGATCTTCAGATCCCAAGCCCACCACCCTAACCATTAAGCCAACACCAGGCATGATCAACATGATAAAGCTCAGAAAATTCACCACTCTGAGAACTATGGTTCAACACTGCCCATGGCACCTCGCCTCGTCACCCGTAAGCTGTTGCTGAGCTTATACTCCTGGAAGCAATATTGAGCCATTGTCCATGTTTGCGTCGGCCTTATCCACATGCCATAGCACATATCTCTGCCTTGACCATGCCAAAGTGTATCCAGACAGTAATGATAATTAATTTGCCAGGCCCAGGCCCATGGTCAAAGACAGTGGGTGTAAAAAAACTATAATCCTATTAGAGTAGCACACCCAAACTGGAAGACGCTTCTGAACAACCTTTAATGGTCTTGTGGCTGTTTTCAAGGCAAGGGGCCAATTGTTGTTTTTTTGTTACATGATCTAACACTCTTAGTAGAGCACGCACGCGCACGCACACACACACACACACACACACACACACACACACACACACACTCTGAAGAACATACATTACACAACACAAGACTGTTAGATGAGACAAACGCAGCCACTGAGCTTTGGGGAAGTGCCATCACTTCCCAGGGTACTCTGGGTACCAGCGACGTCACAACAATGACACCGCTTTTCCCACTGCATTCAGTGGGGCATTTCCCAAGGAGAAATTTCCTCCTCCCTTTGGATGCCAACCTATGGGGATTGTCATTGCTCTTAACCTTTTATTTAACCGCTCTAACCATTACACCACTGAGTCTGGTGAAAGCCAAATCGCTGTACACGTATGCATAGCAAGATGGCATACTCACAAAATGCACACCTCCTTCAATACCTCACTGGGGTGAAGGTGGTCCAAAATCTCATTCGCCTTCCACTATGTTTATGGGCTAGCCACTAAATCATGCTCCTGCATAAAGGTCTCAAAAAATGAAGGTGCTTTGGAAAGAGGACCGATTATAGGGGGAGGAACTGCTCATTCAAACGCCAATCGAGCGGTTCAAAGTATATAAATAGGAAATCTTGTGCTAGAAGTTGGCCAAGGTCCTCTGTCATGACTAGCTCCATCAGAGCACAGGAAAACATAGACATATACACACAAATGCAGGACTAGAGACACCCTTCCTACCAAATGGAAGGGTCATACCAAACACCTGTCTCCTCTGATGCTCCGCCTGACTGCCCCGGAGGAAAATGAAAAACACTTTCTCCAGTGCTCACTCCAACATAATTGGAACTGGGGAGAATTGCCCAAATTAGAACAACTTTACCAATAAACGTCTTCATTACTAGAGTTCCCCCTCCATGGACAAGCAACATCGCTGCCAAGAAGTAATACAAATCTTAACGACTCACAAAATAAAACCTCAAGCCATTTCCTCTAGCCATTCTGCAAGAAATAAAATATACTCCTTTGAGCTAAAGTTGATCCTTCCTTTCTACTTACTGATAAGCAAGGGTGGCGCTCGTCATGCGCACCCCAAAGTGCATGACCAGACTCTTGGAAATATTAAGGCGAAAGCAAAAGCTTGCAATGACTTGTCATTCTGCACGTTGCAATGGTCATTTGTAAAGACCAACATGTTATCAGTGTACAGGCTCACCTTCAGATGCCCTCTTTAATTCCTGGGTGCCCAGAACCCAGGGAGGGACAGGTCCCCTCAGTCCACAAGTGAAAGGCTCCATGCACAGCACAAAAAGGACAGGCAACATAGGACAGCCTTGCGTAACTCTCAAGGCAACCAGATAAGCTTGTGATAACTGTCCATTGACCAACACCAATGCCTCAATGCCTCTTCAATGCCTCTTCCAGCCCAATGTTATAAACTTTGGTCCAAAACCAAAACGGTCCAAAACAGGAATCATATATTAATTTTTATTATTCTGGGAACAAATAGGGTCCCTAGCCCCCAACACATAGCATCTAAGAGATCAGGAGAGCCTCTTACTCCCACTCTTCCAACAGGAAATCTTTCCCAAAGATGTTCCAGAAACACCGATAAAACTCTACAGGGAGGCCATCATCACCATAAGTTTTATCTGCTATCAAATTCAGAGGATAATTCCTCCAAGTTCACAGGTCTTTCTAAAAGCTTCTGCTCTGCAGGGTTCAATGGACTACTTGCTTCATCTTGAAAACTAGTCGTCTGTATTGAATCAACTGCAGAGCTCTCAAAGAGCCTTTCACAAAAATTTCCCACTGCCTCCATAATCTGGTCTTCCTTTCAAATAAGGAGGCCTTCCTCATCCTTAATTACAAGCAAAGGCACCTTTTTCCTGGCACACCATTGAAAAACAAACCAGCAATATTTATTGTCCTCCTCCAATACTTGCATGGAAGATGAGGGTCTTCACTTCAACTTCAAGATTGTCAACAATTCTTCTTCGGTCTGGCGGATCTTATCGGATGCATCAATTAAAAGTGGTTTGAGTTCATGGCCGGCCCAGCAGTCTAAGTGTTATTTCTGGGATGCTTGATAATGCTCAAGGGCCCCGAGGGTTGCAGCACAATTCGGTGCCAGGTTCAAGGGCCTCTCGGGTTGCGTCGCAATACTGTGCCAGGTTAGCCACCATGATAGACAGGATGGATTTCTGTTTCCTCCGATTCAGGAGTTTTTTTTTTGTATACATTGTCGAGGCTCGTATGAGAGCTAACACACAACTGCACAGAAAGGGGGCATGAGGCAAGAGGGGCGGGAGTGGGAAGGACAAAACAGTGGGCAACAGAGGCATCAGGAGATCTGTGGAAGGGAGAGGGTTGGGGTGGGGAAGATGGACATTACAGGGACTTTCAGGAAGGAAAGCAGGGAATTTGAAGGAGGTCGGTTTGGGGTGGATTAATGGGGTAGAAAAGATCGAGGTTTAGGATGGGGAAGATAAGAGGTGGTGGTGAACAGTTGTTTTGAAGGCCTGGAGGGAAGAATGGGATTGAAGAGAGTGAGGGAGTTTATTCCAAAGGCGGGAAAAAGAGGAATGAAAGAGTGAAGGTGAGCAGTGATTCGTGATTTGGTAGTTTTACAAGAAGGGGGTTGTTGGCGGACCTTGAGCGCCCTGCGGAAATATGGTGGGGACATATCGCAGACAGAGCAGAGGGAGCGAGACCAGAGAGGAGATGGTAGAAGACAGAAAGACCACCGACCTGCCTGTGGTGAGAGAGTGAGAGGCCGAAAGACCCAGCCTCATTGCGGGAGATACCAATGATCCTAAATGCTTTGGTTTCCACAGTATGAAGCTGAGAGAAGTGAGAGGCAGGAGCACCAGCCTAGAGGGGAGAGCAGTACTCCATCAGGCTGCGGATGAAAGCTTTAAATGTGATCAGGAGCTCAGGTGGGTCGAGGAAGGACTTTGCATGACGGAGGATTCCCAGTCAGCGACTGGCTTTGGAGGCCAGGTTGGAAATGTGGCTTTCCACAGGAAATATCATGGCAGATAGTGAGACCCAGAAGCTTGAATGAAATGAGTTCTTCCAGAGGATTGTTGAGAAAGTAGATGGGGGGGGGGTTCTATTTCAAAACGGTCCTTTCGGAGAGACATTGTGAGAGTGTGAGATTTGTCATGATTGAAAGACATGTTCCACGTGTTGGACCAGTTTGTGATTTTATCCAAGATCTGCAAAGAGCGAAGAAGCTGCAGCTTGCCGGTCTGAGGGATCATAGATGGTACGACAGAGCGTGAAGTCATCAGCAAAGAGATAAAGAGGATTTTCCAGAAAGTCAGAGGGATCATTGATGAAAACCAGACAAAGAACAGGGCCTAGAACACTACCTTGAGGAACTCCAGTCTGGACAGGAAGGGTGGATGAAAGATCTCCATTTAGGGCCACACGTTGGCTGCAATAGGAGAGGAAATGTGCAAGCCATAAGTAGAGATGGCCTTGGATACGATAGGAAGGGAGGTTGGTGGGCAGCACAGGGTGCCAGACCATGTCAAATTGACGCGATATGGCTCTGAGTTCAAGCTGTTGATGGGCATAGTCCTCAAAATGAGGAGGGCAATTTGCAAGTCGGCACTGGAGAGTCTTTTTTGTGTAAAGTGGTCATGATGGTTTGCACCTGGTGTTCTATGAAGCTGTTTAATTGTGCATCGTGGTGGCTTGGTGTAAGTATCTTGAAGCTCCGGTCCTTGGTAGAATTTGTAAAAGCGCAGCTGGTAAAATGACCTCCATTGTCACTCATGAGATTCTCTGGAATGCCATGCTCTGAAAATACCAGCTGCACGATACTAATTACATCGTTGCGAGTTGTCCCTCTTGAAGTTTTTGAACAATTGGGAACCCAGAGTACACATATGCGAGTAGGAAGTAATCTTGCCCATGTCGGTGGAATAAGTCTGCAGCCAGTGTCTACCACGGCTTGGTCGGAATTTTGTGTGAGATCATTTTTTCCTGGTGGTGCCGAGGTTGATAGATCTGGCAAATGTGACAGAAGCGAATCCATTTTTCATTATCCTCATTCACATTCAGCCAGAATTTCCAACTGCATGCCCTGAGCTGGGTTTTGAGGATCCCGAGGTGGCCCTCATGTAGCTTCCGGATGATTTAAGGCCGAAACTCGCAGGGTTAAGGAGCCGGCCCCCCTTCCACATGACACCATTTTCAACACTCAGCTCATCACAATAATTCCAGTAGGGCCTCAGCACAGCAGACAGAGCTTGGCACCTATCCAGCCATCCTGTCATGATGACTTTCCTGAGTGCAGTTAATAAGGCATCTGCATCTCTGGCTTGCTGCATTTGTTGCGTCTTCTGATGGTTGAATTGGATGTGCTCAACTTTTATATCGAGCTGGATGGTTGGTGCCTGTGGTGGTGCCAGCAAGTGAGACAGTCAATCAGCTCGGTGCATGTCTTTGCCAGCTTTGTACTTGATGGATGCATGTGTCATACCCCTGGAGCTGCAGTAGCAGCTGTTGCGGTCTGGGTGGAGCAACAGTCATATTATTCAGGCTGATAATTTCCAGGGATGACCGAGAGGTACACACAATCGCCTCTAAGCTATCTAGCCTGGGTTTGAATCTTGGCCCAGCTATAAAACTGTAATCCAGGCAACTGTGAAACAGGAGTGGCACCTCTTGATGATGCGGTTCAAGTCTTTTGGGTCCAGGCATAGTCTGAGCTTGCCAATTGCTTTGCACATGAAGGTGAGACTGCTGACCCAGTCTATAGGGTCGTCGACCTTTCTTGTGATGCCCTTTCTCAGCACTGTCGAGTGCTGACTTAATTTAATCTACCATCTGGATGGAGTGTGCATTACAGGTGCATTACACTGACCTGGAAAGGCACCTATGTTGTCAAATTGGTCCAGATATGTGGTGAGTAGTTTGTCTAACGTGTTGACTGGTTCATTGCTTGCATGGTTCTCCTTCATCGAGCAGTGGAGAGTGAGGAGATAAAGATCTTTACAGGTGGGCTGGTCAAGGCTTGGCAATGAAAACCTCAGCGTCGACCCACTGTGGACCGTAAGTGTGCCAAATTTCCGATTTATGAGCCGTTGTAGGCTGTTAGTTTGGTCTGGGGTTTCTCTTGGATACAGCCAGGTAAGGGCGGTCCAGATGATTTGATGCTTTGAGGGTGCATTTGCTTGTATATCTGTAAGAGCAGGGTATTGTCCTCTAACCCCTTGTCGACCTTGACCCTCAGAGAGTGAACACCAGCCCAGTCATGTTGTGAAATTGTAAAGTCAGTGAAAATCTCGTTCCTCAATGAGCCGTTTTTTTGATGGTGGTGAAGCTCAACATGTTGCAGTCCCTGTCAGGTTCTTCATCTCTCCCCAGGATATGAATGGGCTTTTGGGTGAAAGGTTTATGCCCTCTGCTCTCTGCTCTCTGGGCAGGTTGTCTGCAGGCCTTGTTCTTGCCTCAATCTCGAGGGGCAAACGGCCTTCCAGTCGTTTTGCCTCCCACCGGCTTTGCAAGTTCAGCCCCATGCTGGGCACCAGTGGCAGGGCTGGGGCAGGCGTTGTCTTCCACAGACCCTTTTTGGTGGTGCCCAATGGTGCGGACAAAATTAGTTTGTTGGGTCTGGAAGAACTGCGGCATGTGAGTGACGGAGACTTCATGCACACAACTTACTTCCAGGGCTTTGTCCAATGTGAAAGAGTCATCCTTCACAAGGAGCTCTTCCTGTAGCTCCTGATACCGCGTTGACACAATGAGCTGCTCTCTCATGCGCTCGTCCTCCCCAGAGGTTTTCAATTTGCACTTGCTCACTTTCTGGCAGCATCTGCAGATGAAATTGACAATGGTTTACTTGTCGTCCTGCTTGAGTCGTTGTAGGCAGAAATGAGCCATTCCGAAATTGCCCTGGGGTTTCAGTTCAGCTTCAAAATGCTTCCAAACGATTGCAGGCGTTATCGTGGTCGGCCTTGTGCTGTCAGCTCGTTCAAGGCACCACAAACTGTTGCATCTCAGGACTTCCTCACCAGATAGCAGGATAATATGGTCTACTTCTTTGTCGTCTGGTATGTCCTTCACAAAAAGTACAGCTGCATGAGCTTTTGAAATAGCTCAAAGGCCTCACCAAGATTGGCACTGATCCAATCCATGCAATGGTATCATGGGCCCATCTGCCATTGCGTGCTGTTTGCTCGGGCTAAATTGCAACGAAATCGGATTTGCAGATTTAC
Organism: Eptatretus atami; assembly: GCA_035128595.1. Lineage (NCBI taxonomy): Eukaryota > Metazoa > Chordata > Myxini > Myxiniformes > Myxinidae > Eptatretus > Eptatretus atami. Next base: position 106,487,398 of record CM068955.1, read on the forward strand.
TTCTCGCTGCCACCATGTAATATGACGTCATTTATCACAGTTTGGGGGATGGATACTTTATTGTTCACTCCACAACGCGGAGTCGAAATTGACGGCCATCTTCCAAAGGCCCCACTGCTCCACCATTTTTGAAAGAGTTCCCCTCAACAACCAACTCACCAAGACAAAGTCATCTTAAAATTCAATGCTTACAGACAACCTACATACCATTAGATGCCAGGAAGCAAAGTGAAGCAAGATGTCTCATTTGCATATGTCGATGTCATAAATTGTGATGTCATTATAAAGTTTGAATGCAACCAATATGTGAAGAACTAGAGGGGCACTCGGTGGAGCGCATACCTCCGCCACGTAATGCCTGATCCACAAGAACATATCGGGCCCATTACATTTTTGAAACATCATTCTATACAGTACTATATCGTTTTTGGATCCATCTCTCAACGGTGAAGAATCACTTTACAAGTTAAATAATTCACGTATCAGGATCCGGATTCAGATCTTCACGAAAATAGAATCAATTTGTCGTGGTTACAAACCCAATCCGTCCACCAAGTTTCATCCGAATCCATCGACAACTTTTCGAGATATCGTGCTACATATCGTTTTTTGGCCCTATCTCTCAAAGGTGAAGAATCACCTTAAAATTATTGGATCTGGATAGGGGAGGGGAGTGCGAAAAGGGCAGCCAAGCAAACATAAATATATTTCACAATTCGACCAGTGTGCACTCTATTCCGTGGAAAGGTCATGACAAAAATCGAGTCTGTTTACGGTGAATCAGGAGAGATCAGATATTCTTCTGGAATCAATCAAATGTCGTGTAACGGAGGGAAGGTTGGAAAGGGTTGGATATTTTTGAAGCCATGCTGGCATCTCGGTTGATACAGGAACTCAGAAAGGCTGCAATGCAAGTCGGAAAAGCAGGTGTTGCAATGTCATAAATTGAGGATTTGTCACATGTGTAACTGCTCTTCCTTCACAGATTCTGTACTGTCGTTGTAACATACGACGGAGGATTGACTGTGCTCACAAACCAACATGAACTGTAACTTTAACCTAACAATAGACTTTTGCTTACCATGTGCAGAAGGAAGAGAAGGGAGGAGTTTAAGGAAGAAAGGGAAGTACAAAGGAAAGGAAGTGGAACTTGGTTTTTGGGGATGGGAGGGTGGGTGCATTCTCCTTTTTATTTGTTTTTTTTCCTGTGCCAAAAGACTAATGGTCAAACAAGCAAATCTCAAATACCTCAACACAACTCTTGACAATGAATAGTTGAAGTGTTTTGGAGATGAGAGTCACTGAAGATGAAAATCGATTTTTGGAATAACTTCCAAGGAATTGATCTCAATTTTTGACAAGCTTCATTACCTCCACCACCAAAAGTAGACAAAGGTGATGTGTTCACCCCTTTCTGTTTGTCTGTTACTCGCAAAATCGAAGATTTTTCAAGTATATTGGTCAGTCGATTTTGTTATTCTGTCTGTGTCTGTCTGCCAATCGCCGACAGGTCACAATTTTAAACCGATCTTCACGAAACTTCACCACATGCTGGAGTTTTCCATAAGCAAGAAGCCTATTGTTTTTGAGGTCAATAGGTCAACGTAGGCCAAAGGTCAAGAAAATCTCTAAAATCCTCAATTTTCTTCCGATTGATGAGAAATTTGAAGTGGATTTTCATATCAGCTTACTGAATTCAACCACCAATTATTTTTGAGGTCAAAATTGGCCAAAAGGTCAACATACGCCAAAGGTCAACAACTTAGGTGAGAATTCTGAAATCCTCAATTTTCATACGATTGACTTGAAATTTGAAGAGGATTTATATTTCAGGTCAATTAATTCAGCCAGTCAATTATTTCGGAGGTCCACATCGGCCGAAAGGTCAACATAGACCGGATTTCTGAAATTGTCAATTTTCATCCGATTCACTTGAAATTTGAAGAGGATTTTTAGTTCAGGTAAATGAATTCAGCCAGTCAATTGTTTCGGAGGTCCACATCGGCCAAAAGGTCAACATAGACCGGATTTCTGAAATTGTCAATTTTCATCCGATTCACTTGAAATTTGAAGAGGAGTTGCATATTTGGTCATTTAATTCAACGCCCAATTATTTTTGAGGTCAAATTTGTTTTATGGATTTTGAGGTATCGTGCTCGGCACGACGTCTTCTTCTTGTGACTTGCAAAATCGAAGATTTTTCAAGTATATTGTTCAGTCGATTTTGTTTATCTGTCTGTCTGTCTGTCTGTTTGTTTGTTTGTCTGTCTGTTAATCGCCTACAGGTCACAATTTCATACCGATCTTCGCGAAACTTCACAAATGGTGGAGTCGTCATAAGCAAGAAGCCTATTGATTTTGAGGTCAAAAGTCAACAGAGGACAAAGGTCAACGAATTAGTTGAATTTCTAAAATCCTCAATTTTCATCCGATTGATAAGAAATTTGAACAGGATTTGCATACCAGGTCACGGATTTCAACCACCAATTATTTTTTGAGGTCAAATTTGATTTAATGGATTTCGCAAGTATCGTGCGATGCATGACATCTTTCTTGTTAGGTGAAGGTTGTGTTTTCACCCCCTTTCTGTCTGTCTGTTTGTTTATCCGTTTGTTTGTGTGCAGGGTATCTCAAAAAGTTGTGGACAGATTTGGATGAAATTTTGTGGACAGGGTGTGTGACAAGTACGAACTGATTCCATTTTGGTGAAGATCCAAATCCAGATCCAGATATGAGAATTAAAATTTTTTTTAAAGTCATTCTTCACCATTGCGAGCTACAGCTAAAACGATTTATCACAGCACGATATCTCAACAACTAAAAACATTGACCTCGATATGTTCTGGATCAGGCTTTGCATGGCAGAGGCAAGCACTCTACCGAGTGCCCTTCTATGTCTTCATGTGTTTGTGCTTCACTCAGTAAAATGATGCAGCGAAACGTGGGCGTTTTCACCACATATTGCCATCGTGTCATTCAGTCTATTCATAGCATTTCATTTTTGTTGAGAGTCCCCTCTCTAAATCACGTGTATCCTTGTCCCCCTCGATCTCTAGCCTCAGGGCTAATCCCCACAAAGTGGTGGCCTCTTTTCAAGCCCCGTCGCTCGCTCTGGCTCCATGGATCCTGGAAACTTCGCCACATTTAGCAGCTGCTGATTCTACTGAAAAGGCCTTGTGCTCAGGAGGAAGTTTAAATGGTTGCTTTGTTATTGGCTTTCAACAAGGGAGTCCACTGACTGTGTCCCCATAAACCAGGGCCGTGGGCTGTTTGGTGCCATCTTGTCACACAGTTGCATTGCTTGTAATGCCATAGTGCTGTTATAACTTGGCTATTATGGGCATTGCTTTCTTGACTGACTCAATGAAGCTTGATGTACCGTAAAACAGCACGATTTTCATCGGAGGATGATGGATTGTTATTGAATTAATCAGTCCCATCACTGGCTTGTTTATATGTTCAGATTTTCATGGTTTAGTTGTCTCACCTGTAAATTACGTGAATTGCTATCAGGTTTAGCCTCCTCTCGGCCTTGGTTATTGTCACCAAGACACGATACCAGAGACTACGTTTAAATGGTGCAAAAATTGTGATCCATTCAGTAGTTTACATATGGCATTCCTGGAGGTAGTCACACATGCCTAGCTGAGCTGGCTATCCCCTGTTCGAGTTTCGGCCCACCTACAAACTGTCACCCTGGTATTTCGCAGGCAGCATGATTCATCTCTATGTGTGCCGTCAGTTGGATGTTAAATCGGGTGTCCCATCTGCCAACATTAGTTGATGGATGTTAAACAAGGTGCAAAAAAAGGTGCCAAAACAGATCCCTGCAACTACAGACCAATCAGCCTTCTCCCAATCATCAGCAAGGTTGTGGAATCCATCATCGCTTCAGACATTAAATCCTTCCTTTTATCCAATGGCTTGGTTTCTGATCATCTCCTTGGTTTCAGACAAGGTCACTCTACCCTCGATATGCTGCTTCTGCTCTCCCAACAATGGATGGAGCTACTCAATGCCGGACATGAAATCTGAGCCGTATCCCTGGACATATCGCGTGCTTTTGACACGGTCTGGCACCCTACCCTGCTCACCAAACTCTCTTCCTATGGTATCCAAGGCCATCTCAACTCATGGCTCGCAAACTTCCTCTCCTGTCGCAGTCAATGTGTGGCCCTAAATGGAGTTCTTTCATCCCTCTTCCTGTCCAGGCTGGAGTTCCTCAAGGTAGGTTCTGGGCCCTGTTCTTTTTTCTGATTTCATCATTGATCTCCCGACTCTCTGGAAAATCCTCTTTATCTCTTTGCTGATGACTCCACCCTCTGTAGTACCATCGGCATCCCTCAGACCGGCAAGCAGCAGCTTCTTCGCTCTCTGCAGATCTGGATAAAATCCAAACTGGTCAACATGTGGAACATGTCCTTTCAATCCAGACAAATCTCACACTCTCACTATGTCTCTCCGAAAGGACCGTTTAGAACCCCCCCTCCACTTCCTCAGCAATCCTCTGGAAGAAGTCCTTTCTTTCAAGCTTCTGGGTCTCAC
>CM068955.1:106516382-106535737 GCA_035128595.1 Eptatretus atami
TATAGCCCAGAAAGACGCACAGAAGTGATTCCAAAACTCCATCTCCTGCAGAGATTGGGGGGGAGGGGGACGGGCGAATAACACTAATGATAATATCATAATATTAATGTTATTACAAAACAATATTAATACTAATAATATCCACTCTCACCAAGGGGTTCTTCCTTCCTTCGCCAAACAACCTGTTAATGTGTATAAATAGCTTATCGTGGTGTTTCTTGGAGCACCCCTACCAGAAGTAAGAAGTATTAGAAACCACAAACACGTTTGATTACCTTTTTTAACAGTCGCTGCTGCTGTTTAACACTAAATCAAAAGGGAGGTAACCCAACATTCTTAAGGCACGAGCTTAGATCTACTGTTATCTATCTACACCCCAGAGAGGATAATAACACGACCCTTCCTGCCACTCCCTTAGGGAGTGGGCGGACTCGTTACCGAACTCAAAATTGTCATTAATGTCCTCAATGAGTCCCAGCTCATGGGGTCAGCCAGGGAAGGTTTTGGCTCAAGTCTTTCGCGAACCGGCTGCAAAGCCAAGAATGCCTGACATTTAACTGAGTCGTTTAACTGAGAGAATAAGAGTTGGAATTTGGAATTTGTTCATGGTGCCGGTGATACTTCGCGTACTCTTTGCAAAGGACACCATGGGATCTTTAACTTCCACCAACTAATTGCTGGCAGATGTGATGCCCAGTTTAATGTCCATCTGACGCCCATTAATGCCCACATACTCATTAATGTCCTGCCTGCGAAACACCAGGATGACAGTTTATAGCTGAACCGAGATTCAAACCAGACTTGACAGCTCAGAGGAGAGTGTGCATACCTTTAGACTAGGCATGAGAACCTCCAATCCGTGGGTCAGATCTGGCCCGTGACATGTTTCGATCCTGCCAGTTTGGTGATATTTTGTTCAGTATTTTCTGCAGCTATCATCACAACTCAAAAACTGCTCAACAATAGCAACGACAAGTATTCTACCCAATATGGACACTCTCATCAAAAAGAAGCAATCTCGCAAGTCACATTAGGAAAGTTACTTTAAAATTACTCTTATTATTTTGACTACCTACAATAAATGGAGAGGTGTGTGTGTGTGTGTGTGGCACATTTTTTGTGGAGTTCTACTAGAGCATTCTGATGGGGAATGTGATGCACCAAAATGATAGTCATGACCTCCTGAGTTGATTAGGCAAATTAATTGCAAAAAATCTGGAAGAATTCCCATGTTTTAAATGCACAGCATGTTCAGGTATATAAAACAGCTTAACATGTCCTTCCATCATGGTATAGCATTCTAATGACAAAATAAATAACAAAAACAATGATAGCATTGTAACAAAGCATATATTAATTAACACCAATAACATTTACAACAATAATAACAATAGTAGGATCATACGGCAAGAATAATAACGAGCATATAATCCCCGCGTTGGCCCCAAGCACATCTGGGCTTTGTGAAAGGCAAGCGAATGCTCAAGCAGTACAGCAGGCAGGTATATAACAAGGCTGTGAAGACCAATTAAAATTTGGTCCAACAGATCAAAGGGCCCACAAGTGGTTAATAAAGTCTAGTTCATTGCCTATGTTACTTGTGTTTACTCGGTATCAACAATCATGATGTTTAATTATGTTACAATCATTTTAATACTTTATTGACACAAAATTTTCAGGGTGGGATTGACCCCCAAAGGAGAATATTTTAATGATAATTGTGACGTCATAGATGACGTGGATTGAACCACCTTGGATTAAATGCAAAAAAATTAGAACACAGCTCTGAAACCGCTGATCGGAAAAATTTGAAACTTGTCACATCCCATTCTACTCCCAATGGGGAATTAAAATGTACAATTTTTTTTTTTTAACTGTTGTTTTCATCAAGTTTAGTTTGAGTAAAAAGCAGATATGGATGGGCTTTGCATTTTGAGATGCTTTCTAGTTTAAATTGATAACATCACTAAGCATATATCCTGCTCAGAGCAAGTTTAACAATAGCTGTAATGGCCCTCTGACTAGGAAAGGTTCCCCCCCACCTGCTCCAGACTATCCAGCTTGCCCAATATTAGGTATATACATATATATTTATTTATTTATTTTTAATACCAAGACAAATCACAGAAATGAGTGCATTGCTTCAATAACATACCCGATAATTAATCCTTGCTGAAGTGGTAAACAAATATGAATATCCAAAACGATTCAAACGATTTTGATTTTTGAACCATCACGACCCAGCCTGGCCTGAAATGTGTGCTGTCAACAGCTGTTGTGCTGTGAGGATGACAAGGAGCGCTGGGAGGCAGAGCGAGCTCAACTCGAGGAGAGCATGGTAGAGAATGCAGAACGCATGAACAAGTTGGAGAGTTACTGGCTGGAGGCCCAGGCACTGTGCCAAACAGTGAACGAGCATCTGAAAGAGAGCCAAGCCCAGTACCAGGCCTTGGAGAAAAAGTACTGCAAGGCCAAGAAGCTCATCAAGGAATACCAGCAAAAGTAAGAGTTGTTGTCACAGTTGTGCCTCAAGTATAAAGGGGGAGGGGTGGGAAGGTTATCTCGATGTTCATATTTGTCCTCATCACCATCACAGTCGATCTCGACACACATCCATGTTTTGTGTGCGAGCTAATTCACAAATGGCGACTTGTGTGACTTCATTTGCTGATCAGTCATTGCTTTTTGCATGGTGTTTCTGTGTATCTGCGGTCCACACGTATGTGTGGACCATGCTCGAGATTCCAAAACAAACTCCAACACAGTTGCTGCACATTCAACACTACAGGTTGTAGGTCGGTCACGGTGTGACCCATCTCAAACACTGTTTGAAACATTTTCAGTTGTTCCTGCAGAACCCATGGCGATTACTCTGGCTTTCAAAAAGTTCCTTTGATGTGCGTCCTGTCTGCGACTTTCTGGTCATTCCTCACTCGCTCGTGCATCTACACGGACGCTAACAATCTCTCCTCTGTGTTCTATTTCATCACTCATTGGTCACCGGAAAGAAAATTAGGGCATAATAAACTGCCCCCCATTTTGTTGTCGCCCGACACAATTTTTATGCCACTTGCACTCCATTCAAATTGTTCCAAATACTTGATGATGAAACGGTCTTGAAAGGTATTTGGCACTCCCCTCTGGCACAGGTTTAAAACTCACACTGTGTTGATTTATCCATCGTCTCCTTTCCTCATCCCACATGTAATTAAATGTATAATTTGTTTCATGAGGCAAGGCTTACATCCTGTAAAAACCAAAAGAAAAGTACGTAATTGAGATGGTAAATAATTTTCAAACATGTGGCTCCACCGATGATGTACGCATGTCCTTTAAGTAGAAAAATGTTTGAAATCCTTAAGATCAACGTTCAAAATGTCATTCTGAGCGTCCACATTCACTGCCAAGTGGCAAAACGTTGGCTTGCCTTGTGCAGGCACCTTGGAAACCCAAGGTCTCCAGGGGAACCACCAACAATCATTCTCGAAAGAAAACATCCAACGGCCTAACCCCTTTAAATATTGTCCATCCTTAGAGGTTTCATTATCAACCACCGAGTGCTTACTCTCTGTTTATCGTTTGACCATGTGAGTTTGCGCACGAGAATTCCGATCTGCCGTGTTAAACTCGGATGTTTGACGTGGCGTCCGCCAGGGACGTGGGCCTTGCGTTGCGGGAGGAGGTGCACGGCAAGTCGTTGGACGAGACCGAAGAGGAGTGTGCTGATAAAGGTGGTGATGCACCGAGTGAAGAGACTGTGGCTGCGAGGGTAAGATCGGCTCGGGCAGGCCAAATGAACCGGCCTCCTTGAACGAAAGTAGTCTTCACAAACTTTGGCAGCTGGGGTGGGTGGGGTTGAAGCAAAGTCCTTTTGTGGGGTGGGAGAGGGAGGTAAACATGCTCGCTAGTCAGTGGACTTTCTTCATGGGAGTTTACAAAGACAAGTTTTTTTTCAGTTAAATTAACACCATTTTAGAGTTGGATTGTGACATTATGATGTTGGAGTTGCCATGTCAGTGTTGATTGAAGAAAAGGCAGAAAAGAAAAGAATTTTATGTGAATCTATTTTAAAGTTGTTTTTAAAAAAATGACTGTATGAAACCACATTGAGATGGCCTGATATGAAATAATGGCATCAGTGGGAAGAGGAAGGGCGACACCAACCCTTTATTGACTATAAGAATTACTTTTATACAAAAAAGTGGAATACCAGCAGTCGGTGGAAATCTTGCATGTCTATACATTATCTATGCAATGTGGGGAGGGATAAATTGAGGAGTGATGGAGAGAAAAGGAGATACCGGGCATAGTGGCGTGCGCCTGTAATCCGGCTACTCGGAGGCTTGGGTTGGAGGATCGCTTGAGGACGGGAGCTCTGCACTGGGCCGCGCTATGAGAGGGTGTAGGGCAGCCCGGAATCATGGCGAAACCCAATCCTTATCCCTGTGTCATAAGAGGCGACCAGGATTGCATCAGGAAGGGCATCCGGCGTAAAACCTATGCCAAATCAGTATGCGGATCATAATGGATGATCCGCTGTGGCGACCCATAACGGACGCAGCCGAAAGACGAACAACATGGAGAGAAAAGGAGATAGAAAATGTTATGATGGGGAAGGAGAGGCTGGAAGGAATTCGGAACAAAGAGATGTTTGAAAGAGGGGAAGGTCGATTTGAGTGATGAAAGAAAGATGGGTGAGCTGGGGTGGGGGAAGGGTCAACATTTCAACATCTTTTTATGTAATACATACTTAGATGGCCCATCTTGGTGTGTCGATATTAATTTATTTTTGTGCTTCAATTTTGGTTTGAATGCTTTGTTTTGGATGGCTTTAAAAAACAACAAAATGTTTCAACAGGATGCGGCGCCAGAGAAAGACCGGCCATCTTCCTCGGAAAGTCCACCTTGTCCATCTCTCGTTTGTACTGATAAGGACCAGGGAAGGATGACTGGGCAAACACAAAGTGTTGGCCAACTCGTGGGAGATGGTGCAGCTCCTCCGCAGGTCTCGGTGTCCACCTCCTCAAAGGATCAAGATGACCAAACCGAGGAGACAAAATAATGAGGTGTTTGACAGATATGAAAAGGAAAAGATGGCGGAATGTCCTTACCTTCCGTCCTATTGTGACGAGACTTTCTAGCACTTGAATTCCGGGTTGGGTCGCTGTCGTAGACAAACTTGCTGCCTTTTCTATCATTTGTGCAGCATTCCTGTTCGCCCCCCTCCCTATTCCGAGACGACGACGACGACGACGTGTAAAATACACTTATCTGCATGACGTTTTGCTCCATCATTTCACATTAGACGGTCACAGGTGGAATTTTGTCTCAGACTTACATCTAGCTCATGTTTTTATACACATTTGAGGCTTATATAAATGAACCAGAAATGCATTCCCATTCGTTTTAACCCTTCATTGTATCTAAAGTTTTGGAATGTATGTCGTCGATAATCCACAGTACTTCTTTCGCCTGTTTCCCTGTAGCGAGAATGTAGTGATAAGCAAATGCAGTTGGCCCCAGTCTTCACCTAAAAGCAAATCCATAAGCAGCACATCATTTAAGAGTTCTGCAACTCAACGTCGTAAGAACGTGCGATTCACAAGAATATGGTGAAGGTTTGTTCTCTCCACAAGCTCGAAGCAAACCTGCCAGGAAATGTTCAAATATTGTGAATGAAACTACAAAGTGCCATGAGCAAATATTTTTAAATGCCAGGATCAATTAATGGATGACCATACTTATTGGGTGTGTTTTCTATCTCCTCCACCCTCGTCCCTCTCCACCCTATTTCCTTTGCAATATCGTAATTCATCATTAACAATTTATCACATCCACAATAGAAGAAGCACTAGGTCATTCCATCATTAGAGCCACACCACGCACCGCTTGGTATAACCGCTTCTGCAGCAGTGTATTGTGATGTGTTGTGTTGGTGGTAAATGCAGCACTTTGTGTACAGAAAGCATGCTAGAGAGAAAATAAAAATAAATAAATAAATAACATTTGTGGCTTCCCATGTCCAGCATGTATCCACAAAGCTCCATCAACATCTTGTGCAAAATGGATTAAAAAAAATAAAATAAAAAAACACAACAAAAATAACTTTCGGTGGAAGCTGGAACATTCGTCTTTATTTTTTATTCTTACAGGTGCCCCTTTGTGCGGTAAGTGCAATTTGTTTACATGATTCGTTACTGTCATTTTGTAAATGTTTTAAGTATTAACAGAGCAAAAGCTCAAGATGTTAAAATAAAACCATTTCACCTGTGCACATGAAAAGTCTCGTTTGCGTATCAATCGTTCCCAGACACAAGCACCCGAGTCAATGAAATCCCCTCGAAACACACACGTGGGGGGGGGGAACAAACTTTTTTTTTGACGATTAGTCATTTAAATCACATAAAAGTACCTGAGCAGAGGCCGCTAAAGGCCATACTAAAAATCAACTGAAAAAAGCTGCACAATATTTACATAATCTTTGGGCCGAGTTCAAGTGTTACGCCAATTCGACACTCCCTTCCAGGTGGCCAGTCCTATTATTTACTTCCATCGTTCATGCGTGCCAAACATCGTTTGTCCCAGGTCCGTCTGTACCTTACCACTCCACTACGAGTCCTTGTTTCTGCACAACACAGCCACTTACCGTTTGCACATAGACGATGATTTTATATTTAGAGCGAGAGATCATCACAAAATGAGGAAGTGGGGACAGGGCCCATGGAATAGTACAAACAGGGGTTAGCAAACATCACAGGTATGCAAGGGGAGTGATTTTGGGGAATGTGAAGCTGCAAAATTGGAGTGGTGATGGTGAAATGAGCAGATTGGGAGGATATGCCGGCAATAGGTCATGCATGTCTCAAACCAATTCACCAAGGAGATATTTCTGAATTGTTCTGGACACTAAGAATCCTTACAATCATCATATTATTCAGTAATACATGGATTACAAAACAGTTTGGCAATATATTTAACGTCATACCTTTCTCATATACAACATATAGGCAGGCATGACTGTTATTGAAACTTTTTTTGTTGTAAGGGCCATGAGAAGGCCCAAATTTGAGGAAAGTGAGGAGGAATGAAGTGGAGGGTGGGTGGGAGGGGGGGGGGGTTGGTTGAATAAGTGTGCGTTAACAAATGAACAATCACTCTCGGGAGAATAAAAATAAGAGAAAAGCAAGGCATCACGATGACCTCAATCAAAAGAATCTCGAGTTTAATTGGTCGCAAGGATATTATAACGTCCTCGACAGCCTGCTCAATAGGTTTATGGACAAACAAAATGATCAAATATGATATGTGGTCAGTGGGTGAGGGACCCCAACTTCAAGTGCACAATGAATGCACAAAAACCTTGACTGCGATAAAATGAAATACAAAGAGGTGAGAAAAAAAATGCAGAGGAAGATGATATAAAAGGAGAAAGAATGCCAAAGTTAAATGTTTCACAGCTCCTGAATGTGTTGAACATGAGTGCCTGAACCACTCGTGGGGGAGGGGGAGAATAAATAAGAAAACTAGAGATTGTAAACAATCTGAGGAGAGGGTAGGCCTTCAAACTCAAGAATCTTAAATGGATAAAACATTATGCTCAGCTTCTGCCTCCATCATCCAGGAGTGAAAACTAGGATATGGGGCAGAGTAGGGGGGGGGGTCTCATCCCAAACAGAGGGGAGGGGGACACTAACTTTGTACAAATTCTATGAGAAATTAAGTTTATAGGAAAGCTTTGGCTTTGTGGAGACAATCTTAGGAGCTGTCAGTGTTCAATGCAAAAGATATGTTTGTCTCGGCCAAAATCGGATCTCAAATCAACTCGCCTGCGCCAACGACCATGCGACTTCAATCGGCAGCTTATGAAAACAATCAGTGAAAAACTTTCAAGGGAGTCAGCCCGGTGTGAAGAGCCAAATGGAGCAGAGAGGAGAGGGTACAGCGGGAAAGTTTTACAATATTCGTTCTGGTGGCGAGATCCAATTCAGGAAACCTGCTGAACGAGTACAGTGAAGGGACAAATTTCTTTGCTGCAAATCGTGAATGCTGACAAAGCTGCCATTTGATATTCCAAATCCCGGACAGCTGGTGTGATAGCGGTTGAAATCACAAAGGAAAGAGGGCGGCAGGTGGGTGGGTAGTTGAGAATCCAATAGCGAATAATCATCACAAGGAGGATTATATAAGAACAGAAGGTTATTTATATGAAGCACGAAATGTGAGGGATTGCCATCAAGGAGTTACAGAGATATAGCAGAAAAATCAGGGACATCATGGGTATGACATCAGGGACACCTATCTGTTGTAACCTCAAGCTGTCAGAAGAGATCTGGAGGTCAACATGGAGAACTGACGCTTGAGAACCACAGGGTGATGGGATGGAGTTGGCGGTGAACCAGGAGAGGGTTGGAAGGAATGGATGTGAGGATTGGAGAGAAAGGAATGTAAATACGTCAAGGTGGATGCAGCAATTGCGCGAGAAATGCACGTGCGAGGTTGCGTGTTGCCTTGTTCCGACACAAGGTTCTTCACAATTTAACACCATAAATACTAAAGTGGAGACAGAATTATTCCCAACAACAAAAACTATCTGCATATCGGTAAAATGCCTACCAACAAAACCAGGACAACCAGGTGTAAGGATGCCAGTGTGCACATCAATGTGGCCCTTTCAAGGTTCTAAAAACAATATGAATGCAATCTTTAGAAAAGAAAAAGAAGCACCAACTGCACAACTGACGCCACTCAATCTCGTTGTTATGTCACACCAGGTAAGCAAAACTCAGATGTGAGAGAACAACAACAATGTACAATGAGTGACATGATTGATGGACGTGTAAACTGGCAGCTGTAAATTCAAGCAGATAAGACATTTGGCTTTACTTCCCCTGTAATATACACCTTGCATGAAGATGCTGCACCGACCAGGCAGCAGCTACTTACTACATGCATTTTCCATGATTTCCAATGTTTGGTCAAAGACCCAGATATCGATCAAATACCTGGCATCTCCTTTGTGATACTGATATACATCATCGACTTTTTCCCACCCCTCCCCCCCACCCACAGCCACCCCAAAAAGCCCCAAAGACCCCACATCGCTCATCGGCCTCTTTATAAGCTAAAACTCACATAACCCTGCCCCCCCCACCCCCCACCTTGCACTCTGTATTTCACAAAAGGTTCATGTCCAGAATGATTAGATTGGTAGCATTTTCCTTCGTAACGTTCATCGCGACTTCCTTCAAGCCGAAGATCCAAATAATATACAAGCGATGATTACACAATTTCTGAGCAATTAAAAACTTGCCTCAAAAAGACGTCACGATTCTATAAAAGTATCGGCAACACCGATGTCTCCTGCAATTTCAAAATACAATCCAAAGTTAAACGATTTTTTTTTTCATCTTCATTCAACGACATGATAACATGAAACACCTTCACGCAGCCTTGGTGATAATCAACACAAACCGGTCACAAGGAAACCTTTTCGTCCTTGTTGGACTCTTCTGCAATGGACAGTAGCTGCCCAATACCAACCTCAAAAAATAAGGTCAAAGAAGTACAAGTAGATCGGTAAAAATGGAGAGGTAGGTCTAAAAAACAAACGTTGCAGGCATCTAGTGAATAATCATGCAAATTTGACTGGAGACATGCAACGGCAGTCTTAACCTTAGCAGCAAATGTATGTTTTTTTCCAGTGATTTAGCAACCCGATTAAAAACATATCTAATGTAGGAATCAACTGGAATTCGTTTCCGATATTATCTGATGATGTAGAACCAGCATCGGGTCCTCATGCCGTACGTGAAGAGGCGTGCTCATTTAGTCCACCCCTTGTCGATCGGCAGACTCGCACCATGGCTAAAGGACATTGGACGTGCCTCTATCACAACGTACTTCACCCCGGTTTCCAGCCGAATTCACGCGGTAGATTCGAACGATCCAGTTTTCAGACGTGAAGGCCTCTTCGAGCCAGCACAGCCTTCCCACAGACTTGCCCATCTCAAACTGGCGGGCCTGGTCGAAGCTTGGTGGTCGGGATCGGTCGGGCTATGGAGAAAGAAGAATGGACCCATAAGCCTGCCGTGTGTGTTCATGTGTGTGTGTGTGTGTTTTCTTTGGATTCAATTAATAAATCAGGAATCACAAAAAATGCTGTTGTTGAACCACGTACTATATTTGCATATCAAACTACAGGAAACACAAAACTGTTGGAAAATGAGCATTTCTGATGTGACTATGTTCGGTTGGTTGACCTGCAGCTCTGCGAAACGGTGATAGGACAGCTGATACAGCAGGGAGTTCTTGAAGGCTGGCAATGCTTCTTCATCCGGAACGATACCTTGTCCTGGTGTGAAGTAGTTTTTCTCCTGCAGGTGGAGTCTCTTTAAGTAATTTCAAGATGGTGCAAACACCGAAATAACAAGGAAGTTCGATGTCAAGATTCGTGAACTGGAGCACAATTGTTGTGTGGGTGACTGGTTTGGTAAAAAAATAAAAAAATAAAAAAAATTGTACAAATGTTTTTTTTGAACCCCGTGCGTGAAGCGGGGTTCAGCAATTGGTTAACTTTATCTATCTGTCTGTCTACAAACAGTCTATGATCAAGGAACTAGTTCATTTCAATTGAATGTTATATTTTGAACACGAGGACACGAATAGGAACACAAAGCTGCAGTTTAGCAGTACTTTGGCTCTGAATTTTGGCAAATTGTACAGAATCTCATCTCAAATTGTTCGTGCGCACAAAGGAGTAAGATATAATCGTTTCACTCTGTCTGCCTGTCTCGCAGTGAAACAAAATCGAAAATCATTCCAAACATGAAACGTACTGTTTTTAGGGATGCCGTAAAGGACACAAACAACAGGCACGAATTATGAATTGAACGTGTTAAATAAGGTGGTGTACAAGATGGTGCATTAATGGCGGTAAAGTTCCGGGGAAAAAAAATAATTCTACAGCCTTTAAAATCTTTATTTTATTTAAAAATTGAATTATATACTTGAACACTGGAGACCAAAATCACCTGGTTTGCACTTACAAAACCCCCCCCCCCCAGCTTAGCAGTACTTGGACAAAATATTACGCCATCTCGACCAATCAAATTTGCCGCTCACGCCGTCAGTCTGAGGAATATTGAGATTTTACAAAATGGCGGCTCATCAGAAATATTATTGTACTCCCAAAATACAAAGCAGAAGTTTAAAAGACCCTTCCCTTGTCCTTTTTCTCAAGACTGCACAGGGTAGGATGTTCTTTGAACTCTCTAGTTATCAGGAATATTCATTACTTTAAAGGAAATGTTTTTGTTTTTTTAAAGGGGATCATTAATGAGGGCTGCATTTAATAATTATGTCTGGAACCACATTAGTTGCGGCTTTCAACCAAGAACCCACCTTGATATCCGGAAAGACACTGGCAGCGATTCTCACCATCCATGGGGCTTTCGCGATGTCATCACCGCGATACCCAAGTCCTCCAAATACAACGAGTACAAGGTCGACACCGATCGATTGTAGAAGCCCATGTGCTACGGCCTCAGTTGACATCAGGGTCTTGGCCACCTGGGGACCACCACATGGACAATCAGTGGTGTATGGTGTTGATAGAAACTCTTGCAAATACACGTGACCTTTATAAGTTAGCTCCTTTGGGTAGCTGTCCATTGTAATGCTCTGCTGAGATCTCGGCAACAGCAGAAACTTTATCAAACAATCAATCACGATTTAAAAAAAAACAGAAAAAAACAAAAAAACAGCAAGCTTCAATCATTACCGGTGTAACTGAACTTCATAACTGGGAACCCTCAGCCTTGCCTCCATTATCTCAAAAGGAAAAAAAATAATTTGGGACTGCAAGCTTCCACTTTTCAGGAGTGGCCAGCCACGTCTGCCTCAGCCCCACAGCTAACTGCTCAGAGGAGCTGAGGGATACACAAGTTATCCATTCTGGCGACATGTCCTACACAGAAAAAATGGGCATTTGCAAGAGTTGCTTCAATGTCAGATTTTGTACAATAGAGCACTTTATCAATTGTTGAATAATCAATGTAATCAATCTGGAGGATGGCAGGGAAAATGGAACCGACGTCATCAACACAGGGCGGTGATATGGCTCATGTAGTTCTCAAGGTTGAGTGATAAGGGATTGGCAAACACCACAATGACTTTGAACCGACAAATTTTATACCTGGGTGTGATGTCATCGGATCTCCACAATAGTTGCAAAAGTAGTTAACAAATAATAATAATAATAATAATAACAATAATAATAATAATTATAACATATGGACAAAGCAGTTGATTCCCATTGATCAATGGAAAAAGGGGGGGGGGGGGGGGGGGGGGGAGATACTGGATTACTGCCAAATTTCCACAGTTACTGTTACTTTCACATTGCAGACAAGTCATTGGCCCCTGTCTTCATCACCTCCTTTCTGGTCCTGCATGCTCTGCCCTTTCCGTGCTCTTGCTCCCCACCCCACTGCCCTGTCCTGGGTGTTTGTGGGACACAGTCTGTCAATAAGCCACTTCTGGTGAAACTCCAAAAATCCAGGCACTGCTCACATCCACTGATTTGTTTCTGTCTTTTTTTTTTCTCTTATATACTATATACCGCATCATGCCTGATCCAAGAGAACATATCGGGCCCAATACATTTTTGAGATATCATGCTATACATCGTTTTTGGCCTCGTCTCTCAATAGTGAAGCATCACTTTGAAAAATAAAAAAATTCTCGTATCCAGATCCGGATTTGGATCTTCACCAAAACCGAATCAATTTGTTGTGGTCAAACACCCAACCTGTCCTCCAAGTGTCATCCGAATCCGTACACAACTTTTTGAGATATCATGCTCTATATCGGTTTAGCCCGATCTCTCAATGGTGAAGAATCACTGAAAAAATTCAACTGGTCGGACCCAGATCCGGATGTTCACTAAAATATAATCAGTTCGCCCTTGTTGCACACCCAACCTGTCCACAAAATGTTATCCAGATCCGTCCACAACTATGAGATATCCTGCACACAAACAAACAGACAGACAGAGAAGGGTGAAAACATCTCCTCCTTCACCTTCGGTGGTCGAGGTAATTATGGCAAAGGTAAGCATTTGATCTGTCAGGTTGGTGCCACCTCCACACTCCAGAACTCCACCTAGTATAAGTCGGTAGTTCTTATTACATAGCTAAGCCAAAACAGGAAAGTTGGTCGGATGCCAATGTACAATGGTCTACATTTTAAAAGGACACTGTGGGATAGTCAACGTCCATAATCTAAGGGCAGAAATAAAGCTTGTGCTGTGTGGGCATCCGATAGACGGTGTGCTCAAGATGCAGTGCCCCCTGCTGGCAATGCATTAGAACCTTGCTTTCAGCAAAGTCAAACCCAATGATGGATGAAACCTCGAACAAGTTTGCAATATGGCAAACTTGCAATCTTAAGATGATTACATCGGCAGTGAAACGATAGTAAATAGCTGTGTATGGTGTTGTACAAGATAATATTAGATCTACTTTTGCTATGTGTAGTTTTGCATGCAAATTTGTAAACAACCGACTGTGCTGGATTTAGTTTTGCCTCGGGTTCACCACGTTGATGACCACAAATACGAGAATCTTTAAAAGCATGTTGGAGTGAGATTGCCTCCGTACTAGCATTAAAGCAACTGGAGAAAAGTTTTCCACTTCCTTTAACATCAGAATATAGAACACATGGGAGTCTCACCAATGCAATATGGGTGTTGTTCCAAGTATTATTGTCCACCACAGTGGTGCGTCCTGACATGCCAGCAATCTGATAGCCATAATCCCACCAAGCCATGATGCGTGCATCCTCGGCAGTGTTGTGCCGCAGCCACTCAAATGCTTCTCGAAAGTCATCCATGACAACTCGAGTCCTGCCGTGGGATGCGGACGAAACAGTAACCTTCACAGGAAGAATTATAAAGCTTGTCGTGCAGGCAGTCATCGCTCAAACAATTCTACGAGGTTTGTGATCATATTTATACATAATACTATGACTATCAATATTATTATTATTACTCGCAGGAAAGCTCGTTAAAATGGCAAGCTACCCTTCTGTATTTTCACACTACTCAGTCTTGGAAAATTGGGCTAAAACCAAAACTACGTACAAAAACCTTCATTCAATTGCTGTTCCCTTTATTTGTTCCCTTTGTTCCCTTTATTTGACCTGCTACAGGTACCATGTAAACCTGTACTAACCTGTTCCATGGTCGGGTTGTCGGCGACTAAACCGTCTCCCACACCAGGTTTTCTGGTGAGGAGGTGTTTGGATATGGACACCCAGCAGGATTAAAAACAAAACCTGTCAAAGGGCGGAGGAGCTCCTTGTGAGCCAACGGCCATCCATATCTAGTGCCCAACTGTGTCTGCGGACGTCCTCCTGCAGTTGGGTTACCTTTTATTAGGAGGTTGGTGGCAGGATTTGCACTCCGGCCACCGTAAAACCCTTCATTCCGCAAAACATAAAAACCAAAAAAATCTGAAAACCCACTCCGTGGAGTACCTCCTGTGCAGCTTCCCTTCGCAGGGCAGCTCACCGGATGACGGGATTGGGGCAAAGCCTTCGGGACCCCACATCTTTGATGATAGGAGGGAAACCACGGGGTAACATCCCTGGGTCAGATTGCGGGAGAGTGTGTCGGAGTGGTGCTGAGGTGTCGTCCACCAGACGGCGGTCTCCTTGGGTTAACCTAGGGCGGTCCCTTCGGGTGGGTGCCTGGAATGTCCTATCCCTAAGAGAGGATGATCACCTGTCTCTGTTATCATCTGAGCTCAAGCGTTTGACATCGGGATTGCAGCTCTCTCTGAGGTTCGGAGACCGGATTGCGGCGAGATAATGGTGGGTGGTTACACCTACTATTGGTCTGGTCGCTCGGATGGTTACCATACCCAAGGAGTTGCTGTAGCTGTGTCCAATAAGCTGACCCCAATGATAATTGAGGTAACACCGGTCAACGAGCGTATTATGAGATTAAGGATTCGTCACTCCTTAGGTGTCATTTCCCTGGTCTCTGTTTATGCTCCGACTGAGGCGAGTGATCTCACCGTGAAGGATGCATTCTACGCCACGCTCGAGTCTGTGGTTGATCAGTGCCCCAGACGAGATACACTTCTAGTCTTGGGGGATTTCAATGCATCGACTGGAACTGATAGGGATGGTTATGAGGTGTGTGTTGGTCCCCATGGGTCAGGAACTACGAACCAGAATAGCACTAAGTTCCTTGACTTTGCAAGAAGTCATGGACTTAGGGTGGCTGGTTCATGGTTTCAGCGCCCACAAGCTCATCGCTGGACTTGGTATTCCAACGCTGGCGGTGTGGCAAAGGAGATTGACCATGTCCTCATTGACGGTCGTTGGAGGATGATCCAGAACTGCAGGGTCTACCGGAGTGCTCAGTTCCTCAATACTGACCACAGGCTTGTTGTAGCAACCCTAAAGCTGCACCTTAAATCCTGGAGAATGGTACCATCCCAGCCTAGCTGGATGTTGGCAAGCTCAGGGATGAGAGAGTAGCTAAGGAGTTTGCGAACAGGCTGAGTGGACACTTGGGGGGTCTGGGTGCTTTGGGGGGTCCTGAAGAGTTGTGGAGTGCCTTCAAGACCACCGTCCTTGATGTTGCCGGTGGATGTCTTGGAACTCACCGCAGGGCAAAGAAGAATTTTGTCTCTCAAGGGACACTGGATACCATTGACCAGAGTCGCAGGGCCAGGCTGAATGGCAGAGCTGAGCTGTTCAGGGAGCTGAGGCGTAAAACTGTACGTGCACTGAGGGTGGACAAGGAGGCCTATGTGCGAGGAATCTGTGAGGGGGTAGAGCATCACCTGTGGACAGGTGATTCTCGTCCCGCTTACAGGGGAATTCGCGCATTGCGTTCATCCAAGCCCATCCCTCGGAGCACTGCAGTTAGAGCAGAGAGTGGTAGGCCCTTGACAGAGGAGTCTGAAGTGAAGGCCCGCTGGGCCGCTTACTTTGAGGCGTTGTACCAGGCTGATCCCCCAGCTGTCGAGTTGGACGTCAAGGGTGTTACAATCCCTGTTGCTGACCCTCGAATCAACTGTGGTCCACCTTCGCTTGTGGAAACACGGGCTGCGGTGAACCGGTTGAAACGGGGCAAAGCTCCAGGGATCTGTGGCATCCATGCTGAACTTCTCAAGGCTGGTGGAAATGCTGCACTCGTGTCGTTGCATGCAGTTTTGTGCTCTGCCTGGAACACAGGCATCATCCCAACTGATTGGAAGAGGGGCCTTGTTGTTCCTCTCTGGAAAGGGAAGGGTGATCGCCAAGACTGCAACAACTACCGAGGGGTGACGCTGCTCTCAGTGCCGGGCAAGGTCTTTGCTCGGATAATTCTTGATAGGGTTCGCCACCATCTGCTTGAGCACCAGCGTCCAGAGCAGTCAGGCTTTACACCAAAGAGGTCAACGATTGACCGTATCCTTGCTCTTCGTGTCCTCACCGAACGCAGACAGAGTTTCGGCAGGGCTGCTTGCAGCCTATGTTGATCTCTGTAAAGCGTTCGATTCAGTGAATCGGGATGCCCTCTGGAGGATTCTTGGTCTTCGTGGGGTGCCACCAAAACTGATCGATCTGATGTCTGAACTCTACTCTGGTACTGAGAGTGCTGTGAAGTGTGGTGGTACCATCTCTGACTTATTTCCAGTTATTACTGGAGTTCGTCAGGGGTGTGTACTGGCCCCCACACTTTTCAGCACTTGTATGGACTGGATTTTAGGAGATGTCGGAGAGATCAAGCTGCGGTGCATCGTTTGGAATGTCAAGATCTCGGACCTTGATTTTGCAGATGATGCAGTCATCTTTGCGGAGACTTTAGATATCCTTTGGGGGCCCTCGAGGTGCTGAATGAGGAGTCGGAGCCGCTGGGATTACGGGTTTCTTGGGTCAAAACTAAGATCCAGGCTTTCGGTGACATCTTTGATGCTGCTGTCCTGTCTGTGTCTGTTTGTGGGTAGGATGTTGAGGTCGTGGAGAGATTCACTTACCTCGGCAGCGATATTCATGTCTCTGCTGGCTGTGAGTCAGAGGTCAATAGACGTCTGGGTCGGGCCTGGGAGTCATGGATTCACTGGATCATGGGGTGTGCGCTGCCGGTACCTGTGCGGGAGGACGAAGGTCGAGTCTTCAGGTCCTTGGTACTTCCAGTCTTGCTCTATGGATGTGAGACTTGGACTCTGACCAAGGATCTGAGACGGAGACTTAATTCCTTTGGTACCAGGTCTCTTCGGAGAATCCTTGGCTATCGCTGGTCGGATTTTGTGTCCAACGAGCGGTTGCTGAGAGAGACTCGGATGAGATTTGTTACCTGCATAGTCCGTGAGCGTCAGTTGCGGCTGTATGGACATGTGGCTCGTTTTCCTGACGCTGATCCTGCTCACCAGATTCTCTCAGCGAGGGAGTCTCATGAGTGGAGGAGGCCAGTGGGCCGACCACGTGCCTCATGGTTGCAGCAGGTTGACCATCATCTCAAGGAGATGGGGATGGGCCTGGCATCTGCCTGGGGGATGGCCAGACGGAGGCCCCTGAGTAACCCGCGGAAAGTGGACGCAGCGACGCGCTGTTCTGGCGCATGCTCCCATACCTGACCTGACCTCCCTTTATTTGGGTGGAGTATGTCACAGATCGCTGCCGCTCTTGAAAATAATAAAAACTAGAAGGGCACTCGGTAGAGCGCATACCTCCACCACGTAATGCCTGATCCACGAGAACAAATTGGGCCCATTGCATTTTTGAAATATCATGCTATACAGTACTATATCGTTTTTGGCAGGATCAATCAATGGTGAAGAATCACTTTGACAATTAAATAATTCTCGCTTCATCAAAAGATCTTCATCAAAAGATCTTCATCAAAATCAAAACAATTAGTCCTTGCCTCACACCCAACGTGTCCACCAAGTTTCATCGGAATCCGTCCACAACTTTTTGAGATATTGTGCTATATATTGGTTTAGTACCATCTCTCAATTGTGAAGAATCAGTGAAAAAATTATCAGATCCGGATCCGGATTCGTATTTTCACCAAAATTGAACCTATTCTTCCTTGTCACACACCCAACATGTCCACCAAGTTTCGTCTGAATCCGTCCCCAACTTTTTGAGATATCCTGCACACAAACAAACAGACAAACAAACAGACAGAAAGGGGTGAAAACGATAACCTCCTCACCTTCGGTGTCGAGGTAATAACCCGGGCTACATACATGAAGCAAAAACATGCGAACTGCACAATGTTTTACATTGTGCAGTTCAATGTAGAGGATGAAATGTAGAGGGATGAAATCTCAAAAAAAAAAAAAACAAGGTGGAATGACACACATTATGACGCCACAATCCGATACCACAATCCTTTTCTGGTTTAGCATCATGACATATTTTGACATTTTACTTTGTTGTGGATTTTGATGGAGCAACGTCAAAAGATATCATGATGCTAAACCAGAGGAGGATTGTGGTGTCGCATTGTGGCATCGTAACGTGGTGTCATTCTTCATTGTTATTCTTCTCCTTCATCCATCACAATCCCACAACAAAAGTAAAATTACAAAAAATGTCGTAATGGTAATCGATAAGAGGATTGTGGTGTTGTATTGTAGCGTAGTAATGTGGTGTCATTCCGACCTTGTTTGGTTGTTTTTTTTGAGATTTAATGCCTCTATTGTTTACATATATTTAAATATATTTGTGTACGGCTGTGGAAATTCGCAAACCCACCATTCAGGTCCCGTAGGTGAGTATCTTTTAAGTACCTGTGTAGTTAGCCCCAAACCCATTGTATAGAGGGAATTTATGTGATCCATTCGGGCTGCGACACTTTGAGTTAGTCGTTTTTCTTTCCCTATCTTTGATTTCAACCGAACGGCAAACAAGGGCGCCAAGAAGAAGGCACAACGATGGCGGGCGGGTTTTCCGCCTGTTTTCCGCAATTTTTCCCCGCGCGAGGGAGTGTGACAGAAGCGGGTGGGTCAGCTGGCGCCCGATTGTGGACGCGCGTGTGACGCGGCCAGGGAGAGGGAACGCCCCTCTTCGAGACCTTTTCTCGAAGGGGGAGCAAAGAACGGGGCGGACGCAGGGCGGGCTCCGGATAAAGTCGGAGACGGACGAAGAGTTGGTGGATCTCTTTGCTTCGTGTTTGCTCTGCTCGCTGCCCGTCTTCCGGCTTCGCTGCGTCCTGGAGGCCGCTGGCCTGGTCTTTTGTGGGGAGTTCCAAGACCCCGCTGGCGGGAAGGAGCATCCGCCATTCCCCTCTCCCGACTTCGGGCATCCATGTTTCATCCCCCCTCTATCCGCGCTGGGATAGCGCCGAA
>CM068955.1:106536483-106551881 GCA_035128595.1 Eptatretus atami
GCCAATCTTCAATGTATCTAAATACCCACGTGATCCAACTACCGGGGTATTCCACCCTCGACGGAACTCGAACGGAACAAGCCGCCGAGGCGAGCCTGTCCCATGCGCGATTCCGAGCGGCTTAATCGCCGAGAACCGTCGGTCCAAATGTAAGCGCGGGAAGGATATCGCGGAAGCTCCGGAAAGGATCGCGGCTCAACAGCAGATTGATCAGCTCGCTCATCGCTGGAAGCCCGGGTCCGAACAACTTGCAGCCAAACGAGGTGCGAAGAGGGTTCGAGAGATAGGTTCTGGGTATATCAAGCTTCACCTGTTCCTCCCGAGCTGGAGCCCGTTATTAAAGGCCTCAGCCCCATTTCTTGGGTGTGTGTGTGTCGTACGTGTGTCCGTTGGCCCGTCTAATAAGTAGGAAATTTTAGTGCTTTGTGTGCTGTAAATCTTTGCATTGCATTTCGTATAGACGGAATATCCTGCTTTCGTGCTTCCCTGGTTCCCCATTATTATTAATAAATACCCCAATTGTTAATTGTTTTCAAGCTCGTCGTGTCATTCTTCATTGACTGAGCATTTCGTGTGTTGGGAGTTAGAAAGCCGTGGTTTTGCCGTAAAGGGGACATTTGGACCGACGGTTCGGCGATTAAGCCGCTCGGAGAATCGCGCATGGGACAGGCTCGCCTCGGCGGCTTGTTTCCGTTCGAGTTCCGTCGAGGGTGGAATACCCGGTAGTTGGATCACGTGGGTATATTAGATACATTGAAGATTGGCAATCGACCCTACCCCACGTGATCTGCCCATTGGCGTATTTCGGTTCTTGTACAAGGACCCGTCGACTCGGACTTATCCGGGCGGCGATCTATATTTCCGGGCGATCGGTCGGGCCGACTCGACTTGCGGCTCCGTTCAGAGCAGTCGGTTGGGCCGACCCCGCACCGTAAAAAATTTGTTGCGATTCGCGCCGCCGGCGTGCGAACGGCCACCTGATCGAATGGCGGCCGCCTCGCCCACCGGACGGACAATTCTGTCGTGACCCGGAACTATCGCCCGGAGCAGTCACGGGTGGCCTTTCGACCTCACCACGATCGTGCCAATCGGGCCACCCGCGTGGATAGGGTTGTTCGCCAAACTCGACCTCACCTAAGTACCCCGCGGATGGTAAAACCGGCGATCGCACCTCGCCGCAGGTCACTCCGGACAGCCGCTTAAGCGGTCCGTTCCGTGCTATCGGGATAACCGAGCGTGTGTATCGTCGGCCCTCGACGGTTCCAATTAATTATCGGCGTATCAGGCCCACTACGAACCCTTTTACGTGAAGCAAGATGGAGATTCAACAAAGGAAAGGACGCAGCGAAACGGGGACAAGTTCACACAAGCACTTTATTCACACGACCCACGGAGAGCACACATATAGCAAATGCAAGAAGGAACGACAAAAGCAACGATATGCAGAGCTACTCAACGACTAAGACCGACACACGGCAACACTTTAACAGTTCTACTTTACAAGACACGGCGCCACAAGAACCCATACAAAACCCGAAAAGAAAATGGTGACTTCCTTTTTGCTGGTGAGTCCCTCTCCCGCGACCGTCGACGTGGTCCGCTGGCCGCGACTCCGTGCCCTGGCGTGGTAGGCGAGTCCTCTCCTGCGTGCCTCGCACCTGCACGTGTTGGCCACTCGAACGCCACGGACCGAGTGTTCGGCGCTTCCAGCGCGGATAGAGGGGGATGAACATGGATGCCCGAAGTCGGGAGAGGGGAATGGCGGATGCTCCTTCCCGCCAGCGGGGTCTTGGAACTCCCCACAAAGACCAGGCAGCGGCCTCCAGGACGAGCGAGCCGGAAGACGGGCAGCGAGCCAGAGCAAACACGAAGCAAGAGCATCCACCAAACTGCTTCGTCCGTCTCCGACTTTTATATCCGCGGAGCCCGCCTGCCGCTCCGCCCGTTCTTTGCTCCACCCCCTTCGAGAAAGGTCTCGAAGAGGGGCGTTCCTCCTCCTGGCGGTCACACCGCGCGTCCCAATCGGGCACCAGCTGCCCCCCCCGCTTCTGTCACACTCCTCGCGCGGGGAAAAAATGGCGGGTAAAAACAGGCGGGAAACCGCCCGCCATGTTGTGCCTTCTTCTTGCGCCGCTTGTTTCCGTTCCGGTTTGAAATCAAAGATAGGGAAAGAAAAACGACTAATCAAAGTGTCGCAGCCCGAATGGTCACATAAATTCCCTTATACAATCAGGGTTTGGGGCTAACTACACAAGGTACTTAAAGATACCTCACTACGGGACCTTGAATGGTGGTTGCGATTTCCACAGCCCGTAACAATATATTTAAATAATGTAAACAATAGAGGCATTAATCTCAAAAAAAAAACACAAACAAGGTCGGAATGACACCACATTACTACGCTACAATACAACACCACAATCCTCTTATCGATTACCATTACGACATTTTTTTGTAATTTTACTTTTGTTGTGGATTGTGATGGATGAAGAGAAGAATAACAATGAAGAATGACACCACGTTACGAATGCCACAATGCGACACCACAATCCTCCTCTGTTTAGCATCATGATATCTTTTGACGTTGCTCCATAAAATCCCACAACAAAAGTAAATGTCAAAATATGTCATGATGCCAAACCAGAAAAGATGTGGTATCGTTGTGGCGTCATAATGTGGTGTCATTCCTACCTTGTGTTTTTTTTTTTTTGAGATTTCATCCCTCTACATTTCATTCCCACATGAACTGCACATGTAAAACATTGTGCAGTTCGCATGTTTTTGCTTCATGTAATGTAGCCGGGTTATTACCTCCGACACCGAAGGTGAAGGAGGTTATGTTTCACCCCTTTCTGTCTGTTTGTTTGTCTGTTTGTTTGTGTGCAGGATATCTCAAAAAGTTGGGGACGGATTCAGACGAAACTTGGTGGACATGTTTGGGTGTGTGACAAGGAAGAAATAGGTTCAATTTTGGTGAAAATACGAATCCGGATCCGGATCTGATAATTTTTTCACTGATTCTTCACAATTGAGAGATGGTACTAAACCAATATATAGGCACAATATCTCAAAAGTTGTGGACGGATTCCGATGAAACTTGGTGGACACGTTGGGTGTGAGGCAAGGACGATTGGTTTGATTTTGATGAAGATCTTTTGATGAAGATCTTTTGATGAAGATCTTTTTTGATGAAGCGAAAATTATTTAATTGTCAAAGTGATTCTCACCATTGTTGATCCTGCCAAAACGATATAGTACTGTATAGCATGATTTTCAAAAATGCAATGGCCCAATTTGTTCTCGTGGATCAGGCATTACGTGGTGGAGGTATGCGCTCTAACCGAGTGCCCTTCTAGTTTTTATTATTTTCAAGAGCGGCAGCGATCTGTGGACATACTCCACCCAAATAAAGGGAGGTCAGGTGCAGGTATGGGAGCATGCGCCAGAACAGCGCGTCGCTGCGTCCACTTTCCGCCGTATCCAGGGCCCCGTCTGGCCATCCCCCAGGCAGATGCCAGGCCCATCCCCATCTCCTTGAAGATGATGGTCAACCTGCTGCAACCATGAGCACGTGGGGTCGGCCCACTGGCCTCCTCCACTAATGAAGACTCACTCGCTGAGAAGAATCTGGTGAGCAGGATCAGCGTCAGGAAAACGAGCCACATGTCCATAACAGCCCGCAACTGACGCTCACGGACTATGCAGGTAACAAATCTCAATCCGAGTCTCTCTCAGCAACCGCTCGTTGGACACAAAATCCGACCAGCGATAGCCAAAGGATTCTCCGAAGAGACTGGTACCAAAAGGAAATTAAGTCTCCGTCTCAATCCTTGGTCAGAGTCCAAGTCTCACATCCATAGAGCAAGACTGGAAGTACCAAGGACCTGAAGACTCGGACCTTCGTCCTCCCGCACAGGTACCGGGCAGCGCCACAACCCCATGATCCAGTGAATCCATGACTTCCCCAGGCCCGACCCCAGACGTCTATTGACCTCTGACTCACAGCCGACAGAGACATGAAATATCGCTGCCGAGGTAAAGTGAAAATCTCTCCACGACTCAACATCCTCACCACAAACAGAACACAGACAGGACAGCAGCATCAAAGATGTCACCGAAAGCCTGGATCTTAGTTTTGACCCAAGAAACCCGTAATCCCAGCGCTCCGACTCCTCATTCAGCACCTCGAGGGCCCCAAAGGATAATCTAAAGCCTCCGCAAGATGACTGCAATCATCTGCAAAAATCAAGGTCCGAGATCTTGACATTCCCAAACGATGCACCGCAGCTTGATCTCTCCGACATCCTCCCTAAAATCCAGTCTCATACAAGTGCTGAAAAGTGTGGGGGCCAGTACACACCCCTGACGAACTCCAGTAATAACTGGAAATAGTCCAGAGATGGTACCACCACACTTCACAGCACTCTCAGTACCAGAGTAGAGTTCAGACA
Source organism: Eptatretus atami (assembly GCA_035128595.1). NCBI lineage: Eukaryota > Metazoa > Chordata > Myxini > Myxiniformes > Myxinidae > Eptatretus > Eptatretus atami. The sequence continues at coordinate 106,540,935 of CM068955.1, forward strand.
TCAGATCGATCAGTTTTTGGTGCACCACCCACGAAGACCAAGAATCTCCCAGAGGGCATCCCGATTCACTGAAATCGAACAGCTTTACAGAGATCAACATAGGCTGCAAGCAGCCCCTGCCGAAACTCTCGTCTGCGTTCGGTGAGGAACGAAAGAGCAAGGATACGGTCAATCGTTGACACTCTTTGGTGTAAAGCCTGACTGCTCTGGACGCTGGGCTCAAGCAGATGGTGGCGAACCCTATCAAGAATTATCCGAGCAAAGACCTTGCCCGGCACTTGAGAGCAGCGTCACCCCTCGGTAGTTGTTGCAGTCTTGGCGATCACCCTTCCTTTCCAGAGAGGAACAACAAGGCCCCTCTTCCAAATCAGTTGGGATGATGCCTGTTGTTCCAGGCAGAGCAACAAAACGCATGCAACGACACGAGTGCAGCATTTCCACCAGCCTTGAGAAGTTCAGCATGGATGCCACAGAGCCCTGGAGCTTTGCCCCCGTTTCAAACCGGTTCCCGCAGCCCCGTGTTTCCACAAGCGAAGGTGGACCACAGTTGATCGAGGGTCAGCAACAGGGATTGTAACACCCTTGACGTCCAACTCGACAGCTGGGGGATCACGCCTGGTACAACCGCTCAAAGTAAGCGCCCAGCGGGCCTTCAACTTCAGACTCCTCTGTCAAGGGCCTACCACTCTCTGCTCTAACTGCAGTGCTCCGAGGGATGGGCTGGATAAACGCAATGCGCGAATTCCTGTAAAGCGGGAACGAGAATCACCTGTCCACAGGTGATGCTCTACCCCCTCACAGATTCCTCGCACATAGGCCTCTTGTCACCCTCAGTGCACGTACAGTTTTAACGCCTCAGCTCCCTGAAAGCAGCTCAGCTCTGCCATTCAGCCTGGCCCTGCGACTCTGGTTCAATGGTATCCAGTGTCCCTTGAGAGACAAAATTCTTCTTTGCCCTGCGGTGAGTTCCAAGACATTCACCGGCAACATCAAGGACGGTGGTCTTGAAGGCACTCCACAACTCTTCAGGACCCCCAAAGCACCCAGACCCCAAAGTGTCCACTCAGCCCTGTTCGCAAACTCCTTAGCTACTCTCATCCCTGAGCTTGCCAACATCCCAGCCTAGGCTGGGATGGTACCATTCTCAGATTTAAAGGTGCAGCTTTAGGGTTTGCTACAACAAGCCTGTGGTCAGTAATTGAGGAACTGAGCACTCCGGTAACCCTGCAGTTCTGGATCATCCTCCAACGACCGTCAATGAGGACATGGTCAATCTCCTTTGCCACCCGCCAGCGTTGGAATACCTAAATCCAGCGATGAGCTTGTGGGCCTGAAAACCATGAACCAGCCACCCTAAAGTCCATGACTTCTTGCAAAGTCAAGGAACTTAGTGCTATTTGGTTCGTAGTTCCTGAACCATGGGGACCAACACACACCTCATAACATCCCTATCAGTTCCAGTCGATGCATTGAAATCCCCACAAGACTAGAAGGTATACTCGTCTGGGGCACTGATCAAACCACAGACTCAGAGCGTGGCGTAGAATGCATCTTCACGGTGAGATCACTCGCCTCAGTCGGAGCATAAACAGAGACCAGGGAAATGACACCTAAGGAGTGACGAATCCCTAAATCTCAATAATACGCCTCGTAGACCGGTGTTACCTCAATTAATCAATTGGGGTCAGCTTATTGGACACAGCTACAGCAACTCCTTGGGTATGGTAACCATCCGAGCGCCCAGACCATAGTAGGTGGTAACCACCACCATTATCTCGCCGCATCGGTCTCCGAACCTCAGAGAGAGCTGCAATCCCGATGTCCAAACGCTTGAGCTCAGAATGATAACAAGACAGGTGATACATCCTCTCTTAGGGATAGGACATTCCAGGCCACCCCACGAAGGGACCGCCTCAGGTTAACCAAGGAGACGCGCCGTCTGGTGACGACACCTCAGCACCACTCCGACACAACTCTCCCGCAATCTGACCCAGGGATGTTACCGTGGTTTCCCTCCTATCATCAAAGATTGGGGGTCCCGAAGGCCTTTTGCCCCAATCCCGTCATCCGGTGAGCTGCCCTGCGAAGGAAGCTGCACAGGAGGTATCCCACGGAGTGGGTTTTTCAAGATTTTTTTGCGTTTTTATGTTTTGCGGAATGAAGGGTTTTTTACGGTGGCCCGGAGTGCAAATCCTGCCACCAACCTCCTAATAAAAGGTAACCCAACTGCAGGAGGACGTCCGCAGACACAGTTGGGCACTAGATATGGATGGCCGTTGGCTCACAAAGGAGCTCCTCCGCCCTTTGACAGGTTTTTGTTTTTTAATCCTACTGGGTGTCCATATCAAACACACCCTCCTCAACCAGAAAACCTGGTGTGGGAGAACGGTTTAGTCGCACGACAACCCGACCATGGAACAGGTTAGTACAGGTTTACATGGTACCTGTAGCAGGTCAAATAAAGGGAACAAAGGGAACAAATAAAGGAACAGCAATTGAATGAAGGTTTTTGTACGTAGTTTTGGTTTTAGCCCCAATTTTCCAAGACTGAGTAGTGTGAAAATACAGAAGGGTAGCTTGCCATTTTAACGAGCTTTCCTGCGAAGTAATAATAATAATATTGATAGTCATAGTATTATGTATAAATATGATCACAAAACCTCGTAGAATTGTTTGAGCGATGACTGCCTGCACGACAAGCTTTATAATTCTTCCTGTGAAGGTTAATGTTTCGTCCGCATCCACGGCAGGACTCGAGTTGTCATGGATGACTTTCGAGAAGCATTTGAAGTGGCTGCGGCACAACACTGCCGAGGATGCACGCATCATGGCTTGGTGGGATTATGGCTATCAGATGCTGGCATGTCAGGACGCACCACTGGGTGGACAATATACTTGGAAACAACACCCATATTGCATTGGTGAGACTCCCATGTGTTTCTATATTCTGATGTTAAAGGAAGTGGAAAACTTTTCTCCAGTTGCTTTAAATGCTAGTACGGAGGCAATCTCACTCCAACATGCTTTTAAAGATTCTCGTATTTGTGGTCATCAACGTGGTGAACCCGAGCAAAAATAAATCCAGCACAGTCGGTTGTTTACAAATTTGCATGCAAAACTACACATAGCAAAAGTAGATCTAATATTATCTTGTACAACACCATACACAGCTATTTACTATCGTTTCACTGCCGATGTAATCATCTTTAAGATTGCAAGTTTGCCATATTGCAAAACTTGTTCGAGGTTTTCATCCATCATTGGGTTTGACTTTGCTGAAAGCAAGGTTTCTAATGCATTGCCAGCAGGGGGCACTGCATCTTGAGCACACCCTCTATCGGATGCCCACACAAGCACAAGCTTTAATTTCTGCCCTTAGAATTATGGACGTTGACTATCCCACAGTGTCCTTTTAAAATGTAGACCATTGTACATTGGCATCCGACCAACTTTCCTGTTTTGGCTTAGCTATGTAATAAGAAACTACCGACTTATACTAGGTGGAGTTTCTGGAGTGTGGAGTGCACCAACCTGACAGATTCAAATGCTTACCTTTGCCATAATTACCTCGACCACGAAGGTGAAGGAGGAAGATGTTTTTCACCCTTCTCTGTCTGTCTGTTTGTTTGTGTTGCAGGATATCCTCATAGTTGATGGACGGATCTGGATAACATTTTTGTGGACAGGTTGGGTGTGCAACAAGGGCGAACTGATTAATTTTTAGTGAACATCCGGATCTGGGTCCGACCAAGTTTGAAATTTTTTCAGTGATTCTTCACCATTGAGAGATCGGGCTAAAACCGATATAGAGCATGATATCTCAAAAAGTTGTGTACGGATTCGCGATGACACTTGGAGGACAGGTTGGGTGTTTGACACAACAAATTGATTCGGTTTTGGTGAAGATCCAAATCGGATCTGGATAGCGGAGAATTTTTTTATTTTTCAAAGTGATGCTTCACTATTGAGAGACGAGGCCAAAACGATGTATTAGCATGATAATCTCAAAAATGTATTGGGCCCGAATATGTTCTCTTGGATCAGGCATGAATGCGGTATATAAGTATATAAGAGAAAAAAAAAAGACAGAAACAAATCAGTGGATGTGAGCAGTGCCTGGATTTTTGAAAGTTTCACCAGAAGTGGCTTTATTGACAGACTGTTGTCCCACAAACACCCAGGACAGGGCAGTGGGGGTGGGGAGCAAGAGCACGGAAAGGGCAGAGCATGCAGGACAGAAAGGAGGTGATGAAGACAGGGGCCAATGACTTGTCTGCAATGTGAAAGTAACAGTAACTGTGGAAATTTGGCAGTAATCCAGTATCTCCCCCCCCCCCCCCCTTTTTCCATTGATCAATGGAAAGCAACTGCTTTGTCCATATGTTATATTATTATTATTATTGTTATTATTATTATTATTATTATTTGTTAACTACTTTTGCAACTATTGTGGAGAATCCGATGACATCACACCCCAGGTAAAAAATTTGTTCGGTTCAAAGTCATTGTGGTGTTTGCCAATCCTTATCAACTCAACCTTGAGAACTACATGAGCCATAATCACCGCCCTGTGTTGATGACGTCGGTTCTCTTTCCACCTGCCATCCTCCAGATTGATTACATTGATATTCAACAATTGATAAAGTGCTCTATTGTAAAAATCTGACATTGAAGCAACTCTTGCAAATGCCCATTTTTTTCTGTGTAGGACATGTCGCCAGAATGGATAACTTGTGTATCTCAGCGCCTCTGAGCAGTTAGCTGGGGGGCTGAGGCAGACGTGGGCTGGCCACTCCTGAAAAGTGGAAGCTTGCAGTCCCAAATTATTTTTTTCCTTTTGAGATAATGGAGGCAGGCTGAGGGTTCCAGTTATGAAGTTTCAGTTACACGGTAATGATTGAAGCTATGCCGTTTTTTTGTTTTTTCTTGTTTTTTTTAAATCGTGATTGATTGTTTGATAAAAGTTTCTGCTGTTGCCGAGATCTCAGCAAGCATTACAATGGACAGCTACCCAAAGGAGCTAAATTATAAAGGTCACGTGTTAATTGCAAGAGTTTCTATCACACCATACACCACTGATTGTCCATGTGGTGGTCCCCAGGTGGCCAAAGACCCTGGATGTCAACTGAGGCCGTAGCACCATGGGCTTCTACATCGATCGGTGTCGACCTTGTACTCGTTGTATTTGGAGGACTTGGGTATCGCGGTGATGACATGCGAAAGCCCACATGGATGGTGGAGAATCGCTGCCAGTGTCTTTCCGGATATCAGGTGGGTTCTTGGTTGAAAGCCGCAACTAATGTGGTTCCAGACATAATTATTAAATGCAGCCCTCATTAATGATCCCTTTAAAAAACAAAAACATTTCCTTTAAAGTAGAATAATTCCTGATAACTAGAGAGTTCAAAGAACATCCTACCCAGTGCAGTCTTGAGAAAAGGAACAAGGAAGGGTCTTTTAAACTTCTTGCTTTGTATTTTGGATATAATATATATTTCTGATGAGCGCCATTTTGTAATAATCTCAATATCCTCATGACTGACGGCGTGAGCGGCAAAATTTGATTGGTCGAGATGGGCGTAATATTTTGTCAAGTATGCTAAGCTGGGGGGGGGGGGGTTGTAAGTGCAAACCAGGTGATTTTTGGTCTCCAGTGTTCAAGTATATAATTCAATTTTTAAAATAAAATAAAGATTTTAAAGGCTGTAGAATTATTTTTTTTTCCCCGGAAACTTTACCGCCATTTAATGCAACCATCTTGGTACACCACCTTATTTAACACGTTCAATTCATAATTCCGTGCCTGTTGTTTGTGTCCTTTACGGCATCCCTAAAAACAGTACGTTTCATGTTTGGAATGTTTTCGATTTTGTTTCACTGCGAGACAGGCAGACAGAGTGAAACGATTATTCTTACTCCTTTGTGCGCACGAACAATTTGAGAATGAGATTCTGTACAATTTGCCAAAATTCAGAGCCAAAGTACTGCTAAACTGAGCTTGTGTTCTATTCGTGTCTCGTGTTCAACAATATGAACATTCAATGAAAATGAACTAGTTCTTGATCATAGACTTGTTGTAGACAGACAGATAGATAAACATTAACCAATTGCTGAACCCCGTTCACGCACGGGTTCAAAAAAAAACATCTGTACTATTTTTTTTAATTTTTTTATTTTTTTACCAAACCAGTCACCCACGACAACCAATTGTTGGCTCCAGTTCACGAATCTTGGACACGAACTTCCTTGTTTATTTCGGTGTTTGCTACCCTCTCTTGATAATTACTAAAGAGTATTCCTACCTGCATTGGGAGAAAAACTACTTCACAACGCAGACAAGGTTATCGTTCCGGATGAAGAAGCATTGGCCAAGCCTCAAGAACTGCTGCTGTAATCAGCTGTCCTAATCAACCCGTTCGCAAGAGCGGCAGGTCAACCAACCGACATAGTCCACAATCAGAAATGGCTCATTTTCCAACAGTTTTGTGTTTCCTGTAGTTTGAATATCAAATTAGTACGGTGGGCTTCAACAACAGCATTTTTGTGAATTCCCTGATTTATTAATTAATCCAAAGAAAACACACACCACACACAAAGACACACACGCAGGCTTATGGGTTCCATTCTTCTTTCTCCATTAGCCCGACCGATCCCGGACACCAAGCTTCGACAGGCCCGCCAGTTTGAAGATGGGCAAGTCTGTGGGAAGCGCTGTGCTGCTCAAGAGGCCTTCACGTCTGAAAACGGGATCGTTCGAATACTACCGGCGTGAAATTCGCTGGAAACCGGGGTGAAAGTACGTTGTGGATAGAGGCCACGTCCAATGTCTTTAGCCATGGTGTGCGAGTCTGCGATCGACAAGGGGTGGACTAAAGTGAGCAACGCCTCTTCACGTACGGCATGAGGACCGATGGCTGGTTCTACTCATCAGATAATATCGGAAACGAAATTCCAGTTTTGATTCCTACATTAGATTATGTTTTTAATCGGGTTGCTAAATACTGGAAAAAAAACATACATTTGCTGCTAAGGTTAAGACTGCCGTTGCATGTCCAGTCAAATTTGCACTGATTATATCACTAGATGCCTGCAAACCGTTTGTTTTTTAGACTACCTCTTCCATTTTTTACCGATCTACATTGTACTTCTTTGACCTTATTTTTGAGGTTGGTATTGGGCAGCTACTGTCCCATTGCAGAAGAAGTCCAACAAGGACGAAAAGGTTTCTTGTTGACCGGTTTGTGTTTGATTATCAACCAAGGCGTGAAGGTGTTTTACATGTTATCAAATGTCGTGAATGAAGATGAAAAAAAAATCGTTTAACTTTGATTGTATTTTAAAAATTGCAGGAGACATCGGTGTTGGCCGATACTTTTATAGAATGGACGTCTTTTTTGAGGCAATGTTTTTAAATTGCTCAGGAATTGTGTAATCATCGCTTTGTATATGTTATTGATCTTCGGCTTGAAGGAAGTCGCGATGAACGTTACGAGGAAAATGCACCAATCTAATCATTTTCTGGGGGACATGAACCTTTTTTGTGAAATACAGAGTGCAAGGTTGGGGGGTGGGGGGGGGGCAGGGGTTGAAAAGTCGATCGTGTTAATCAGTATCACAAAGGAGATGCGCAGGTATTTGATCGATATCGGGTCTTTTGACCAAATCATTGGAAAATCAATGGAAAATGCATGTTAGTAAGTAGCTGCTGCCTGGTCGGTGGCAGCATCTTGCAATGCAAGGTGTATATTACAGGGGAAGTAAAGCCAATGTTATTCTGCTTTGAATTTACAGCTGCCAGTTATACAACGTCACATCACTCATGTCACTCATTGTCATTGTTGTTTGTTCTTCACATCTGAAGTTTTGCTTACTGGTTGTGACATAACAACGAGAAATTGCAGTGGGTTTCAAGTTTGTGCAGTGTGGTGCTTCTTTTTTTTTCTAAAAGATTGCATTCATATTGTTTTAGAAACTTGAAGGGCCACATTGATTGCACACTGGCAACCTTTACACCTGGTTTGTCCTGGTTTTGTTTGTAAGGGCATTTTTTAATCCGTATATTGCAGATAGTTTTGTTTGTTGTGGAATAAATTCTGTCTCCCACTTTATGTATTTATGGTGTGTATAATTTGGTGAAGAACGCTTGTTGTCGAATCAAGTGCAACACGCAACCTGCACGTGCATTTCTCGTCTGTCAAATTTTGCTGCTATCTCACCTTTGACTGTATTTACATTCCTTTCTCTCCTCATCCTCCACATCCATTCCTGTCTTCAACGTCCTCTCCTGGTTTACCAGCCACTCCATCCATCACCCTGTGGTTCTCAAAGCGTCAGTTCTCCATGTTGACCTCCAGATCTCTTCTGACAGTTGAGGTACCAGATAGGTGTCCCTGATGTCATACCCATGATGTCCCTGATTTTTCTGCTATTCTCTTGTAACTCCTTGATGGCAATCCCTCACATTTTCGTGCTTATATAAATAACTTCTGTTCTTATTAATAATCCATCCTTGTGAATGGATTATTTCGCTATTTGGATTTCTCAACTACCACCCACCTGCGCGCCCTCTTTCCTTTGTGTGATTTCAAACCGCTATCACACCAAGCTGTCCGGGATTGGGAATATCAAATGGCAAGCTTTGGTCAGCAATTCCACGATTTGCAGCAAAGAAATTTGTCCTTCACTGTACTCGTTCAGCAGGTTTCCTGAATTGGATCCGCCACCAGAAACGAATTAATTGTAAAAATTTCCCGCGTACCTCTCCTCTCTGCTCAATTGTGGCATCTTTCAACACCGGGCTGACTCCCTTAAAGTTTTTCACTGATTGTTTTCATAAGCTGCCGATTGAAGTCGCAATGGTCGTTGGGCGCAGGCGAGTTGATTTGAGATCCGCATTTTGGCCGAGACAAACTGATCTTTTGCATTGAAACCTGACGCTTCTAAGAATGTCTCACAAAAGCCAAAGCCTTCCTAAAACTTAATTTCTCATAGAATTTGTACAAGTTAGTGTCCCTCCCCCTCTGTTTGGGAGTGAGAACCCCCCCCCCTACTCTGCCCCATATCCTAGGTTTTCACTCTGGATGAATGGAGGCCAGAAGCTGAGCATAAATGTTTTATCCATTTAAAGATTCTGAGTTTGAAGGCTACCCTCTCCTCAATTGTTTACAATCTCTAGTTTTTCTAATTTATTTCTCCCCCCTCCCGCCATCGAGTGGTTCAGGCCACTCATGTTCAAGCACAGTCAGGAGCTGTGAAACATTTAACTTTGGCTTTCTCTTCTCCTTTAATATCATCTTCCTCTGCATTTTTTTTTTCTCACCTCTTTGTAATTTCATTTTACGCAAGTCAAGTTTTTGTGCATTCAGTTGTGCACTTGAAAGTTGGGGTCCCTCACCCAAATGAACATAATCATATTGATCATTTTGTTTTGGGTCCCCATAAACCTATTGAGGCAAGGCCTGTCGAGGACGTTTAATATCTTGGCGACCAAATTAAACTCGAGATTCTTTTGATTGAGGTACATCGTGATCCTTAGCTTTTTTCTATTTTATTCTCCGAGAGTGATTGTTCCATTTGTTAACGCACACTTTATTCAACCAACCCCCCCCCCCCACCCACCCTCCACTTCATTCTCCTCATTTCTCAAATTTGGGCCTTCTCATGGCCCTTACAACAAAAAAAATTCAATAAAGTTCAGCCTGCCTATATGTTGTATATGAGAAAGGGTAATTGACGTAAATATATTGCCCAAACGTTTTGTATCCCATGTATTACTGAAGTAATATGATGGATTGTGTAAGGATTCTTAGTGTCCAGAACAATCAGAAATATTTCTTGGTGAATTGGTTTGAGACAATGCATGACTATTGACGGCATATCCTCCCACTCTGCTCATTTCACCATCACCACTCCAATTTTGCAGCTTCAAACATTCCCCAAAATCACTCCCCTTGCAATACCTGTGAGTTTGCTAACCCCTGTTTGTACTATTCCATGGGCCTGGTCCCCACTTCCTATTTTGTGACTGACTCTCGCTCTAAATATAAAATCATCGTCTATGTGCAAACGGTAAGTTGGCTGTGTTTGTGCAGAAACAAGGAACCGTAGTGGAGTGGTAAAAGGTAACAGACGGACCTGGCGGACAAACGATTGTTTGGCACGCATGAACGCAATTGGAAAGAAATAATAGGACCGGCCACCTGGAAGGGAGTGTCGAATTGGCGTAACACTTGAACTCGGCAAAATTATTTAAATATTGGTGGGCAAGCTTTTCAGTTGATTTTTAGTATGGGCCCTTTAGCGGCCTCTGCTCAGGACTTTTATGTGATTAAATGACAAATCGTCAAAAACAAAGTTTGTTTCCCCCCCCCCCCCCCCCCACGTGTGTGTTTTCGAGGGATTTCATTGACTTCGGGTCTTGTGTCCCTGGGAAACGATTGATAACGCAAACGAGACTTTTTCAATGTGCCCGGTGAAATGGTTTTTATTTTTAACATCTTGAGGCTTTTGCTCTGTTAATACTTAAACATTTACAAGACAGTAAACGAATCAGTAAACAAATTTGCACTTCCGCACAAAAGGGGCACCTGTAAGAATAAATTAAAGACGAATGTTCCAGCTTCCCACCGAAAGTTAATTTTTGGTTGTGTTTTTTTATTTTATTTTTTTTAAATCCATTTGCAGCAAGATGTTGATGGAGCTTGTGGATACATCTGGACAAATTGGAAGCCACAAATGTTATTTTAGTTTATTTCATTTTTTTCCTCTCTACATCCTTTTGTACACAAAGTGCTGCATTTACCACCAACACACAACACATCAAAATACAACTGCTGCAGAAGCGGTTATACCAAGCGGTGAGTGGTTGTGGCTCTAATGATGGAATGACCTAGTGCCTTTTCTAATTGTGGATGTGATAAATTGTTAAATGATGAATTACGATAAAAA